>JAWWLV010000001.1:82450464-82468427 GCA_035041135.1 Platyrinchus mystaceus
AGCAGGACCGGGATTTGAACCTGCAGCCTTGGCGCTGAGAGACCAGCATCTTAACCGCTAGACCACCAGGGGTCCCCTGCCTTTTGTATAGGTCTTTGAATGATACCACTTGCTTCACTAATGCATTGCTGAATTGAGGATACCTGCCTATCTCCAGTCCTGACAGCCAGTCACAAGAAAATGTTTTGTCCTTGAGAGTTTTATACATTTAACAGCTTAAAGGAAAAGTGTTTAGAAAGATGACCACAAGCCAGATGAAGTTTTTAGCAAACAGATGAAATACCCGAGAAAAATAAGATATAATTGTTGGGGTTTTTTTAATTATGAAAAAAACAGAAATAATTCTGTAGATTTTAAACTCACAGAAGAATATACTGAAATTATATACTGCTTTGGGATTTTAATATTCAGTATATCAAAAACACTCAGTGAACTTCAGCATGAGGTTATACTACTTCTTCCTTTGTTGACCAGTCACAAGGGCTAGAAGACCAAGTTTTCGCCTATACCATTTCCTCCAGATCTATCTATGGCTTTCCCAGAGTTCCTGTTCCATCAGCCTAGTACCCTGGACAGCCACACGTGGAAGGGTGAGGTTGTCAAAGTTTTTGTTGCTTTACAAAGGACCATTCCACAGCTGTCACCTTTGTAGAAAAATCAATTTCGTGATGGTTCTTTCATACAAGAATCATTCCCTGTTCACAACAGAAAATGCTTTAGTTACAACAACATGCTAGTGAGTTTAGTCCTCCTTGCCTCCGGTGTAGTTACATCTCTATTCTGTTGCCTCAGAGCTTTTTGGACTTTTTAAACTTTTGTAGACTTTAGAAGTAGTTGTATAGTGAATGTAGATTTTAATGTAGCTGTATTATATCCCTTACCTTATAGCATAATAGCTACACATATCCAACCCTGTTACTCCATTTTATATCAATCCCTCTAAATTCTGTTAGCTTAAGTCTTCCTTTCAAGGTAGAATTGCAGAAAAACACTTCTGTTTAAGAACATAGCACCCTAAGCCTGGACCAGGAGGTATCACACAGACACAGTAACCTTCAATCCCAGAACTTTGGAGGATCTCCAAGGACTGTATGTGCTGTGAAGAAGATGAAGATGAGGAAGAAGGGGTCCCAAAGACCCCAAACCCAATTCCTGAAGGGGCGAGTTGGGGGGCAGAACTGGGAGTAGATAAATCTGGGATTGGATAGACCTTATTATAAAATCGTAGAACCACTGTCTGGGTGCACACATGGGGTGTGTATTCCCCTGGCCTGAGGCTGATTAAAGGACCAACTCTTTTTATCTTATCTTATACACTAAATCCGCAGTCTCTTTAGGCAACAGTTCAAACATAATTAGTTTTAATATACATTCTTGCAGAGTTCTGTATCGGTTTGTAATCAGAAAAGATTTCAGATTCCAATCAGAAACAGCCTACACTTACAAACTGATAATTGCAGTTATGTATCACACTAAAGGAGCAGGCTTGTGTTTTCATAATTGCCTGTAATAATACTTCTGCAGAGAAAATTCAGTTCTTTACTTTCTCTAAGCTCCTGTATTTCAATGACTTTTCAAGGCAATAAACCATTTTGTTAAAAGAATAAAAAACCAGGGAAGAGTGGCCACATTTTCAGAACTGAATTCTTGAGTTAGTTTTAAGTTTGTTGTCATGGTAAAGTCATAGAATCACAGAATCACTTATTTTGGAGAAGACCTCTAAGATCATCGATTTTAATCATTAACCCCACACTCCCAAGTCCACCACAAACCATGTCTCTAAGTGCCACATCTACACATCTTTTAAATACCTCCAGGGATGGCAACTCCTCCAATTCCCTGAGCAGCCTGTTCCAATGCTTGACAACCCTTTTTGTGAAGAATTTTTTCCAAATATCCTATCTAAACCTCCCCTGGCACAACTTGAGGCCATCTCCTCTTGTCCTATCAGTTGTTACCTGGGAGAAGAGGCCTCACTACAACCTCCTTTCAGGTAGCTGTAGAGAGCAGTAAGGTGCCCCCTGAGCCTCCTTTTCTCCAGGCTTTTCTCCCAGCTCCTCCCTCAGTCGATTCTTCTGAGATGCTCCAGACCCTTCACCAGCTGTGTTGCCTTTCTCTGGACACGCTCCAGTACCTCAATATCTTTCTTGTAGGGAGGTGCCCAAAACTGAGCACAGGACTCGAGGTGTGGCATCACCAGTGCCGAGCACAGAGGGACAATCTCTTCCCTAGTCCTGCTGGCCACACTATTTCTGATACAAGCCAGGATGCCATTGGCCTTCCAGGCCATCAGGACACACTGCCAGATCATATTCTGCCAAAATTGATAGTTATACATATTTTTTTTAAACAAAACAGTGCAAGTAATTTTCTCCACTATGTTAGATGTCAATAAAGTGCATTTAAAAGGATCCCCACCAAAAAATTCATTTTCCATCTAGATTCTTGTCTTACCAGGTGGCTCAGATTGTGCTCCCCTATGGCTATCCATATTCACATTCTCTTCATCTGCTGGGAAACAAACAGATGTTTAGCATTCAAATTCTCTTATATTCAAAGTTATTGATTAATAGAGATAATTTGACAGAAGAAACAGAATTAAGAAAATGGGCTACTGATAGCAGGTAGTTGAGTTGCCTTTGTTTTGCCTGCGTGTTAATTTTAACATGCGTGGTAGAGATGTTACTCAGCTTCCAAACTTCCCAAATTACAAAACAGCAGTGCCTGGCTGGATGACTGCACTACCCCACACCAAAGAGTCAGCAAGACTGAAAGAGACAAAATCAAAGCTTCTGCCCCTCCTATCACCCACTGATCTAAGTTATATCTTATTTAGATGGAAATAAAGCAGGTAGCAAGCAACAGATGACTGCAGCAGAATCATTTGTGGATGACCATCGGGTGAGTTGCTATAAAACTAGTAAGGAGGCAGGCATCTTGAGAAAAGACAAAGGCAAGATTTACAAAATTATAAATAACATATTTTTTCAGCATGAAAATAGTCTCTAATCCCCAATCTCCACTCGATTTTCCTTTAAAAGTATTTTCTTGCAGTCTTTCCTGCTTCCATTTTAACAAGAAGTGCTTTTATTTTAGGAAATGTAAAGCCTTGAGTTCTTCTACTTCTGAAAGTGTAATTTTTGGGCAAGGCATTCTTCAGTCACCCTGTCTTAGATGACTAGTAAGAAAGGTGAATATAAATTCACTGGGCTATTAAAACTATCCTATGCATAGGATCAGTTTCTAGTCCCCATATAAATACAAAACCACATCTCTTTAGACAGTAGGAAACAAAACTAATTTAGAATTCTTACCGCTTTGTTTGAAACAGAGTTTCTTCTTCTGGTAAGCAATGAAACTAGACACTGCTCCAATTACAGTGGCAGCCACAGCACTTACAATTCCAGCTATTGCTCCCTGAGAAGCTGAAAAAAACAGAGAGGTTTGTATACATTTTTCAGAATTGAAAGCCACGTCAAAACTGTATTGTCTCAAAGTAAACCCTATGAACACTTCCAAAAATCATTAAACTGAAATTACATGAAACTGTAATAATCAACTCTTTCTGTCTTGATGCATAATGAAAAGCGATTCCTCTCATTTTATAACCACTGATTTCTTAGCAATGCCTGTTATTAAGGAACTTAAGCACTCCTGTTCTAATTTCCACTAATTAAAAAAGCTACCCTTTCATGGTCATATCTACTTTGCATGCATGTGATCACTGCACCAGCATCTCTAAGACCTTAACAATTATGAATTATTTGCAACATAAAGATTTTACAGGATTATGAAAGCAGAGCTTGAAAGTAAGAATTCCAGATTCCACAAAAGTTTTTAAGTTGTAACCCACTCCCAGTAGTGGACATTCTAGCAGAAGATTAGCAACACGGAAACCTCCAGAAAACAAACTTCATACATCCAGATGCCATCATACACACAAATTCATGCATTTACCCTCATCTTCTTGGCCATTAATTGGAGTTTGGCCCCTTCGTTCTGTAAAAATGAACGGAAAGGTTACATTTTTCATGTCTAAAGAACAGTCATATCATAATTGACAACCCTTTTGTCAATTAATTATGCAAAATTACAAACCATCTATTATTTCCATACAGTGCTAAACTCTGGCATTCAAACTTTCTGTTTTCAAAGTACAGCTCAAGGTGTTGTCAACTACAGCCTTGAGTGCTCAGCACTTCTACAAAATGAGCACAGAGCACTTGTAAAATCTGGACTTGTGCACCACCACAGAACACTCGGTGGAGAGGAACAGTGTATAACTTCAGAGTAACACTCAGCTGTATTTCCACAGAAACAACTATCTTTTCCTAAAATCCCAGCCTCATTTACTAAATACCTTTCTGCAATTCTCTTTGCAAGCAAGACAGAAGTTCTATAAATACTGTGTTTGTCATAATGCAACTTGTACCACTGCAGCAGGAACCTGTGCAGATGAAAACACTGCACAAGTCTCCACATACATTTCTTGCCTCTGCCGATTTTCAAGATACTGCCCCAAATGAACCTTGAAAGCTGAAAGCTACCCAAAAAAGTGGCATAGGTAATCTCTGTCTAGGATAACTCTCCAAAGAAGTCAGTAACCATTGGCACACCTCAAACCCCACCAAGATACTTCAGCTAACTCTGATCTGGAAATAGTAAAGTTTCAGTAACACACACAGGGATGACCAGACACATCCTAAGGATGATCATTACTGCAGCCTGGTTCCAATGACCACCTCTGTACTGAGCTGAGCCACAACAATTAGAAATGTCAAATTACTAAAAGGAAGTTTGGCAAGCTATGAAATGCTTTTATTCTGCTCAGAGTAGACATACCCTACAGAGAATCATATGGTTGGAAAGGATCTTAAAGACCGCCTAGTTCCAACCCCCCGCCACGGGTGGGAACACCTTTCACTAGACCAGGTTGCTCAGAGCGCCATCCAAGTTGGCCTTAAAACACTTCCAGGGATGGGGCATCCACAACTTCTCTGTGCAACCTGTTCCAGTGCCTCCCCACTCTCACAGTAAAAAGTGAAGATTAAGAATCGCCTGGAAATATAAGAATCAGTTCATCCTTTAGGACAAAGCAAATTTTTGAGGACACGAGGTGGATCTTCTTCTGGCCCACCTTTAGACTTCCTAACTACAAGAACTAAAAGAAACTGACAGTATGTCACAGAAGATCTAAAAATAGCACCTGGAGGACTTCAGGAACTATATTTATAGCAAATTATGAAGTAAGTACCACATTCATGTCTCAGTTTTAAAAGCTATCCTTCTTAGTATAACAGTAAAAATCATGAAAGTTTTACCTCTAGACAAGTTTTACCTCTTAATTATTTGTGGGGGTTTTTTTGGTAGAGACAGAACACATCACTTTTGAACCCAAAGATTTGCTCTGAAGTTTCAGATAACAGAATTAAAGGTGTTACAAATTAGAGCATGTTAACCAGCTTGGCAGCAAGCTTTTATCAAAAACTATGGGGTAACCATAGAAACAATATGAAGCACGACCTACTGTCTTACCATTGCTGTCACTACCATCACTTCCTCCTTTTGGTAAAGTGCCACCAAATAGATCTTCATCACCAAATGTGCCTATAAAAAAATGTAAATAGCATTACCTTACATGTTTTAAGTTCAGTGAAAAGACACCTCAAGGCACATAATGACATGGAAATTTCTCAAGATTGTTCAGCTGAATTTGTGGTGGTTTTAGGCTCAGCATCATAGTCACAACATGTTCACATTTTAAAAGCCCTCACAATGTCAAGTCCCTTCAGCTGAGCACTACACAGTTTGACAGTATTCCTGCCTCTAGACTTTCTGAACAACTGAGAGAAGAACAGAGTAGCACAAATCAGGCTAAGAAAGCAAGAAGCCCTATAAGCTACTTAATTGGAATAACCCAAGTCTCCCTATCCTCTGAAAGCAAAGAAAGAACATGGACAGGAAAGGACCATTTCTTTTCGAGGCTGCAACTCTGAATGAATCTTCAGAGTTGGGGTTCTTAGTCACAAACAGTCCAGATGTAATTCCCTTCCCTGATTTATTGCAGGACATTGGACTAGTCCCTCTCCATCTCCACTTAACCCTACCTTATGGAGCATTCCCTTCTCCCTCATGGGACCTTCTCCTCCTTCCCTCTGCTGCCAAATGAACGTTTAGCTTATGCAAAGCAAATACGTTTCAAGTAGCAAAATTAAAAGTATTGCATCAGAGGTTGTTTTAGTTGGGTGGCAAAAGCACTGTAGTGACGCATGCAAGACTCAAATTCAAGTATCTGCTGCAGATCAGAAAAAACAAGAACCAGGGCTTGCATTCCAGTTAAGGACTCTTTACCACAATGTTCATGGATAATGGCATTTTCACAACTGCATTTATCTAAATCTGTTTTGTTCTAGGTTAGGCAAAGACCTCTAAAGCACAACAGGCAGGAGAGGACATGTATTTAAGCCTATCTTTCAAATACAAATAATTGTATTACTTAACTAGGCCTTAAAAAAAAAAAACCAAAACAACCCTTTAACTTGAAGCTTTACCTTTAATATAGATCCTTTAAAAATAAAGATCATAGGCAGTTCCTACTTACCTTGTAGCATGACTAGAAGGAATTGAGTTTGTAAAAACGAAAGAACTCAATCCAATACGTGGGCACTCCACCACAGACAGCCAAGCACAGCATTGCCCCGAGCCCACACACACTCTCTCCCATCCTGCCTCCTCCCCACACCATCCTGCTTTTAAGTGAAAGTGACTCAACAGGTTTGTTATGGAATTTCAAGACTGCTGCAAAGCTTATTTGCAAGACAACTTTTCCTCAATCCTCAGTGTTTATCCAGTGTAACATCTGACATACACAGCAGCCAATTAACACAGATCAATTAGTAGAAGCGTAACTGAGACAGGAAAACCCTGACTGGATTCAGGAGTTTGTGCTAGAAGCCTTACCAGTGTCTTTAGGTTGATCTTTCTTGGGGTTATCTACAAGCAGAAGAGAGATTTAAGGGAAAAAAAAAAAAAAAAAAGAAAAAAGGTTAAAATATAAAAACTGGACTAAAATACAGTAATGTTGAAAGGAACTGGGATAGATTAACAAATACTCTTCTACTGTTCAGAAATTCCTTTAGGTCAGTCTTACCAGTGTCTCTAGGTTTTGCAGGAGGATTTGGCTTGGGACCATCTGTAGAAAAGTAAGAGTTAGAATAAAGTTACTAGTGTGAAGAGACCAAAAGCAGAGCATGCAATGACCTTTGAAAGACTCTGACCTAAAAAAATGGTATCAAAACTTCCCCCAAGTCATTTTTCCTTTCACTAACTAATGCTGTATTTGTTTGGTTATTTTAGCTAAACACTGTATTTTAATGCAACTAACAGTGTTTCTGCTATATTAACCTGTATGTCAGATCTTTGCTATAACTAACGTATACAGAAGAACTCAAGTGTTACACAGTATTTTAATTTGCACATTGTATTTCAAAGGCTGAAATTCTTTACATTTTTCGACCAGGTACAGATTACTTGGCTGTTTTCTCTTTTAAAATTACTGGGTTTTAACCAATAAAAGTGGTACCTCACTTAAAAAGAATAGACAAGGTACACAGAACAGAATTAAAAATATGGTCCCCACAATGACATTTCATTTAGCTCGCTACAAAACAGGACAATAAGAGATCTTAGTAATTTTTTCTGTATTTGGTCACAGTCTTCACATCAGAAAGTATTTTCCCTCAAGTTATTTCTAACATATTGATATTTACTTGTGCTACTAAAATTACTTCTATAAAGGGAGAGATTACTTCAGATTTAAAAACTACGTCCATAAGTAATAGCTTATGGAATTAGTGCCATCTAGTGAAGACACAATAATGAAACAAGTAGGACCTGGCTAAGAAATTACTGAAATTCATACAGTTTTTGTGATCCACAACCTTAAAAATGAAAGTAAATAAACATAACTAGACTGCAACTATTTTATCTGCAGTCTGCTACCTTAATCAACTCGGTGCCCTTATTACATTGAGGTCATAAAGCATGGATAGACACTGCACAAATACCTTTGAGCAGTATCCAGGAAAACATCATACTTACCAGGATGAAGAGCATCACCCAAGTTAAAGTCATCTGCAAAGAAAGAGGGCAAGTTTTAAGTGTAATAGAAAAACTGAACTAGTCTTAGACTATTTTTACACAAAATGCACCTCACAATGTTTTCACCAAGAATGTAACAGCATGCTCATTCAACAGCGGCCCACAGAGGAGCCCCACAGTTACCAGGCACTATCTGTCAAATGACATGCTGCTTTTGGTGA
The DNA here is from genome assembly GCA_035041135.1 of Platyrinchus mystaceus. Taxonomy (NCBI): domain Eukaryota; kingdom Metazoa; phylum Chordata; class Aves; order Passeriformes; family Tyrannidae; genus Platyrinchus; species Platyrinchus mystaceus. Next base: position 82,458,786 of record JAWWLV010000001.1, read on the forward strand.
CCATGATAGCTGTCAAAGGCCAGCTCAAGGTGAGCAAGCTCCAAGCATGCAGACTGAAAGCCAACAAAAGGGATTTTCACAGAGTCTTTAAGTTTGTGAAATCACAAAGTACATTTGTGAAAGCACCAGCAGGAGGCTCCAAAATGAAGAAATCCTTTTGCTGTCAGGGAACTGCTTTCTTCTATAGAAATATCACAACCCTGTGTGCCACTACGTTGAAAAGTTCAGGCTCTCAAACTATTATGTACACTACACTTGACTTTAAAATAAAAGACATTACAAGCCAATTATATCCCACCTAAGTCCTGTGGTGGTGTCTTCTGAGATGGAAGAGGCTTCTGTGTCGTCTTTGCCTCTTCTGCCAGGGACAGTCAGAGAGAAAGAAATTAAATGGAATTTAATACACTGTTCAGAAGCTACATGAAAGACAAATATATGTCTATACAACGAAAAGCACAAGATCAAATCTATAAAGCAAGACAATTTCCCCTTAAGAGAAATCCTTAAGTGTTCCAAAGACAAATTTGAGTTCTATGTGGTCAACATCTTGACATACCCATAGCTGAATTGTTCCACTGAGGTTTAAACCAAACATATGCAGGGAAGGTTTCATGCTTGGTCATGCAGTGATACTTGGAAACAAACAATTCAGAAGAGCATGCACTGTTTTCCCATCTACCTCCCAAAATTTGTGAGTGCAATAATTACCAAATGCATCTTCTAAGTTGAAGTCATCAAAATTGCCTGTAGAAGATAAAAGCAACAGTAAGGACACTACTTTTTCTTATTCAAACCCAACACTTACTAAAGTCATAAACACATTTCTGATCTATCTTATGTTTTCTGCTTCCTGATTCAGAGTAGAATATTTTCAGTCAGGGTTGAAGATATTTCTCCAGATCACTATCCACAGATCTCTTCAGAAAAAAAGGAAGAGGTCTAAAAATTTGCTCTATAGAAAGGACCCAGAGGGCTTAACAGTCAATATAATGAACTTAATCCTTAATTCTTGCCACTGCTATTGCATGTTTTCTTAGTGCCATCCACAGCATATTCTTTCCCAGCCTTCTTTCCACTGAACCACAAAATGAGCAGGGGGACAGCTCCAATGAACAAGAATTTACAAGATTCAAGTGTGAAGAAGAGCCTTGGAGCACAAAGGCCATTATGGAAGTCAAGTGATCGAGTATTGCTTTTAAAATCTTGGCATTAAAAATTAATTTTAATGGGTTTATAAGACTTATCTTTCCCCCTAACAAGGTTAGCAGTATGAAGGTGGTTAAGATACTAGCACATATGATCTTGAGCAGTCTCTTCAACTTCCTAAAACATAGGTAAATGCCGCTGGTGCCACTATAGGCTCTCCACTCAAGGTGGAAAAATTCTATTTTCAGTCTAGAAAAAAACCCACCCTCTCTTGCTGTATTAAGTCAGTTGCTAGAGCTACTGCTGCTTATCCAGCCAACTGCAAACACACTAACTCAATATATACATGATAAAAACTGGTTTCACAGCATAAATACAGTAGTGTGATCTCAGCAGCAGAGGCTTGGAAAATAAGTGGACAACTAAAACAACTCTTGGGATATTTCTGATTGTTCGTTATCCCTACTTTCACTGAAACGTGAAATAAGAAAATGGCATGAAAGTAGCTACTGGCTATTCAAGAAAAAGACATACAAATACTCTGCTTCAGCCCCGTAGAAGCTAGAAGACTTTTTCCACCTACTCACTATCAAGCCAGAGCAAAAATTATTTCCAAAGAGAACTACCTGAATTCAGAATATAACTGCAAAAAGCATTGATGTCTCTGGCTTTTCCCCTAAAAATGTGGGGGAAAAGCTCCCCCCAAATAGGCATGAGAACTGGCTACTGCAAAGTCTGAAGAGAGGAATAAAAAACAAACATCAAAATCAAACCACAAGCAGAATGTCCCTTTCATTTACATGACAGACCAAGATAAAACAAAGACAAGTCATGACTTTAATATCAGGAATGATGGACGCTCCTATACTTGGTGACATCTTTCCTCTTAAATAAGGTCAAAATTGAAATCTCTTTTACTTCTCAGGTAACTGCACTTATAATGCTTTTTTTTTTTCCCCCAAGAAGAAAAGAGACTAAGATGCTTTTATTTTTTTTTAATAGGGAAGCTAGGAATGACAACTGGAATGAACAAAAAAAAAAAATGTTCATCTGGCCAACTGAACTTGCTACAGCAGAAACTGAAATCTGAAGTCTAGGCAGTGATTTCCATAATGTAACATTTGAATCAAGAACCACCTCGCTCACAGCCAAGTAGGGTTGGTTATCTGAAGTCGACATAATCTTGCAATACAATCTCAAAACCTCTGTAAAATTAGAAGGTGCTAAGACCCCAATGTCAGTTACTTTTGAAATTACCCCCTTGGTTACACTACACCAAGAAACCTCCATATTAACCTGCAAAAAGAGGTCAGAACACTCAAATTTAAACAGATATTTGCATAGTTGTTCCTTAACCCAGAATTCTAGTTTATTTGTTTTCTCTTGGGAGTTATGCCTAAGACAGGACCTGATCAGATATTTCACAGTCTGATGCTAAGAAGGCAGGCAGAGGGACCTGTTGAAGAAGCATACTCCTCAAAACACTCTACCAGAGTAGCAACCAGAGGATGGACTATCATGAATTGTTTACACTATCTGTCTCAAAGTAAAAGATATATCACTAAGAGAATGAACATTACACTGGTGGGTATATTTCAAGAGCCCCGTTTCTTTTTAGGAGGAGTGACAGATGGAAAAACAAGCGCATACACTCAATATTACGCTTTGGTGCAGCTGAAATTTTACTTGGAGCAGAAAAGAGGCTATCTGAAGAGTTTCCTATTGTCACCAGGAAACACAGTCCAGGAACTCAGAATAGTTCCAGCTGCAGTGCTTTCCCTCAAAAGGAGGAAAACATTGTAAAAAGGGGTGCTTTCTAAGGGATTGTTTTCACATAAGATCTTCATGGAGAAATAATTTAGGATGTGACTGCTGACTGCAAATCTCACAGAAGTCACGCTGCTTTGACAGAGGAATAAACCTGAGAGTTAATAAAAGAAAAAGATCATGCTTTATTGACTGGAATGATTCAATATTCTGCAACCACACTTCTGCTTTTCGAGCATGCAGCAAGATGCCAGGGTCCTCACATACATTACTTTTTTTGAGATAAAGTAGCAGAAAACATCAAATACTAGCTTATGAAACTGGTTACAATAATTTGCACTAAGGTGCTGGCAGTCTGCTTTCCCAGCAAAGAAAGGTGTTTCTCCGCTGTTTATGGCAAACCTTCCTATGTCTTTGAAGCAGCTGCTTTTACAACTGTACTCACTGAGCTTTTGGTATGGGTGGGTGCAACTAAGCTATAGTTCAGTGACTTAGCCTGAAAGGAGAAAAGCTCAGAACCAGGGATTCAGCTGGTTCCAGGAAAGAAATCATCAGAAAACAAGAGATAAAGCCACAGAACTAGAATAAAGGTATTATCAGGATCCAAGAAGAAAAAAAAAACCAGCAAGATTATTCTGCACTCCCTACAGGTTTAAGGAGCACCCAGAGCAACTAAGCTTATTAGCATTTTCTTAGACTAAGCAAAGGTATTTACAAATAAAGCAGGTATTATATTGCATATAAAGCATGATACAGCAGGTATTTCTAGCTCATAGGGGCATGAGCATATTCAAGAACATTTCAGAAGTGTCTACAGTATTTTCCTTTCATGTCTGTAGCTCAAATACCAGGATCTCAAGAGACGGGTCTTTAGAAGGCTGTCCCTAGTAACCAGCATAGTTTGTGTTAGCTGCAGGAAAAACAGTAGGTAAAACAAAAGAGCAAATACAGGTTTTTGAATACCTGAAGAGCTAGAGGGTATTCAAGAGATCCAAGTAACTATGCAAATAGGAGTGCTTTGCAAAGACCTATCACTGCTCTCAGATATTTATTGCTGCAGTATTAGTCATATTTACATTCCACTGCAGAAGCTGACAGGAGCTTTGGAAACTTCCTCCATTAGTCACATGTATGGCAACACACCAAGAAAGGAGACTTATGATGAATCACCACAAACGTAACTTTCTGACTTGAGCAATAGACTTCTTGAATTTTGTTTTCCTAAAAATGCAGTGTTCTCCTCCTTCCTTCCCTCGCTCTCTCCCTCGTGCCTTGTGCGCCACAGAGTGCTACAGAGCCTGCAAGCTGCAACTCGTCTTCCAATTGTAGGCCTATGGACCAGCTGACAATGATCACCTTGCCTTCATCCCACAGCTCGACATTACCTGCTACTCCATCAGTGGCTGACTAACTTACAGTCATGAAACATCCCCAGTTGGAAGGGACCCATGATCCAATCCAACTCCCTGCTCCTCACAGGACTATTTAAAAATAAACTATATGAATAAGAGCCTCATTCAGATACTCCTTAGACTCTGTCAGGCTTGGTGCCATGACCACTTCCTTCCTGCCTTTTGCAGTGCCCAACCAGCCTCTCAGAGAAGAACCTGCTCTTAAGGTCCAATGTGAACCTCCCCTGATGCAGCTTCATTCCATTTCCTTACATCCTGTTGGTGGTAAGCAGAGAAAGCAGATCAGCACCTCTGCCTCTACTGCTTGCTTGAAGAAGCTGTAGATTGCTATGTGGTCTCCCCTCAGCTTTCCCTTCTCCAAGTTAACAAACCAACTGACCTCAGCCACTCCTAGTAATTCTTGCCCTTGAGTCCTTCCACCACTTTGGGCACTCTCTTCTAGACATACCCCAATAGTTGGTCTCTTTACTGCACTGAGGCTCCTAAAACTGTATACAAGGACTTGAGGTGAGGCCACACCAGTGCAGAATAGAGTGGGACAATCACCTTCCTCAACCAGACAGCATTGCTGCTCTCAATGCACCCCAGGGCACAACTCGCCCTTCTGGCTGCCAGACTGCTGACTCCAACTTGCCATCAACCCAACCCCTCAGATCTCTTTCTGCAGGTTGCTTTCCAGACTCTTGTCCCCAGTTTTTACACAGAACCAGGATTATCCCATCCCGGGTACAGAATCTGGCACTTGCTCTTGTTAAATTTCATACAGTCTGTGACTGCCCAACTGGTGTCTGTCCTGCTCCCTAGCCACTTATTTTCATGGAATATGTAAAAAACTTGAGCTCAAAGAGGCCCCCCTTCCCTGTAGAGTTTGCACAAGGTTTGGCAGCCCTCTTCCAGGACAAGGATACTGGTAGCCACAATGACATAAACTTGGGAAACCAGGCGAAAAACAGCTTCTCCAACTTCCAGAAGGAAGCTGCATAGCTGGATTTTATACTCTCATGCCTTGTGTTCCTTCCTCTCAGGAGACTGAAAACACAAGGAGTAGAAATTTTCAACACCTAACCATAACAGGACCCACAGAAAATACAGGAAGGCCAACACATTGGAACTTGTTCAAGAAACACTTTAAATATGAGGACATAGACATCCCACCCCTTACAACTGTATTTTAATCTTAACAGCACTTGATTTCAATCCAGGTTTTGCCCCACTAGCATTAGTTATCTGCTAATAAAGGACTTCTACTGTTCAGCTCGCGTTTTGACAATTATTTTCCAGCATGTCCTAAGGCAAAACCAAGAGGAGCAATTTAATTACAAAAAACTGGGAGAGAGGTGACTTGGTTCTTCGTATCTTACTCTAAGAACTGTATCTCTAAGGTTTTAAATGGAGAACCTGAAACATGAAAACTACTTGCAGGTAGGTAGGAATGGAGGAATGTACTTCAACAATACTCTTTCCTCTCAGCCAGTGCAGAGGTTTGCAGGTGAGATCTCTGCGTCCAGCAATGCAGATGGGATGTTTACTCCCACTGCCAAACAGCAGTTTATAATTATCCCTGCCCAGAGTCTCATGAAAGTAAATCCCACACTGTTGATTTCAAACCCTGTCCCTCCTACAACTACCCACCTATCAATGCTGCATTTCAAGTTTGGTTTCTCTGCAGAGCAAGAGAAAACAAAAAACTGCATCAAATTTTGTTTAGCAGAATGAAGCCCCTTCCTACTTAAAAAAAATATGCCCCAAACACCAGTAACAACTGTAAATCAGACAAAAAAGCAAAGACAATTTTTTTACATCTGGAGAGTGTCTGCTTTGTGCACATCTGGAGCATTTACTAGCGTAACTGATGGGAATAAAGTCAGCTGGATCTCCTGTGGAACCAATAAAAAGATGTATTTCCTCTTCAAAGAGATGTGTAAGACTACCCTAATAACAATCATATTTAGTGTTTGTACAGTGATACAAAAGTTTCTTCCCTGAAAAGTTACTTTATTTGCACCTATCTTGAAAACACAGTACATAAAAAGTTAGACAACTATGTGTCCTACTCTTTCCGTGATCTAGCTGCTAGAAAAGAGTGTTTAGACTTATTTGTGATTTATTTTAATTTGAATTACTAAGTATTCCTTCTGTCCAAAAATGGCAACTTAATATTTTTAAAAGCCTACAAGGCTACATTTTGATTCAAAACTATTTCCTTGAACTGTAGTCACGTGAGGGGTTTTTAACAGAACATGGTAAAATAAGCCATTTACCAGAGAAGAAAAAAACATATTTTGAAGCAGTTTGGGTAATTTTGCTTGCTTAAAATTTTCCAGTGCACTGGACAACTTCTGTTGCCCCTTTGAGCTTAGAAAGTAAGAAAATACAATAAGGCTCTTAGAGCTCTTATTAACTATAAGCAGAGTTCTCTGTGGGAGGATTTGACATAGGAATAAGAGGACAGAATGAATAGCTCTTAATCAGCAGAAAGCATACAGGAGAACTGAGTCAGTTGCAAAGCTAGAGAATTAACAGGATGGCAACAGTCCTGCCAAATGCAGAGCTGCTTATACAGAAATGAGAAGGGGAGAAAGAGAACTATACAAAACTAAGAACTCCTGTGAGTCCCTTCAATCAAGTAGTGAGGATAAAAGCAAATATTTGACATCATAATCACAACCCCCCCAGTGATGAGTTGTCTACTGCAGTCTGATTCTTTTCTTACAGTTTGTAATTCTTCACATCCATAACACATGTGACCACACCCCCTCCAACCTACAGCTGGGATGCTTGGTGATAAGCCTCAGTGGCAAAACACCATAAAACACAAGAGCCACGAGTCCCAGATCTTCTCCTTAAGCTTAAAAGAGCTTCCAAGGCACCGTCACTAACAGCAGCTTGGTAGGAGCTGAAATATATTCCACACTCTGGGGAAAGCTGCTTTTTTGCAGAGAGTACCTCCCCCACAAGTTCAAAATAAGCAAAACCGAGCTGACCACAGTCCTGGGCAACCTTCAGTGGCTGACCCTGCTGGAGCAGGGAGTGAGAATGAAAGGACTCCAGAGGCCTCCTCCAGCCTCAGCACCCTGAGGGGCCAATTCTAGTGACTGGACTAAACTCCTTGTGCTACAAAAGTCACAGAACTACAAATAAAATAAGCCACTCTGCCCATCTGCAATTCTTTTTACAAATGAGAACTGAAACGCATTCCTCTGTCTCCTGCAGCTTGTAGGCAGAAACATAAGGTACTCTAACAAAAGCTGTTAAAAGAACATTTGGGTGACAGAAGCGTGGTACTTTCATCAAGAAATCAGAAGATTATGTTTTGGGGGCACTGAGATAGGAACAGAAAGAGAGGAAAGGGGTTTTGCAAAACCCAGTAGAGGTGCTGAATCCCAATGACACCACATAAAAAGTTATTGGATATATTTATTTGATTTTTGCTCATTATTTCATACCTGTAATTTCAGGAGGGCCTGACCCCAGTTCAAGACTGTGTCATATACTATGGTTATTGCTATTTCACCCAGGTACTTGGTCTTACCAAGCATAAACACATTACTAAAATTAGTGAGCATTTTAATAAAGTATTTTCTAGATAACAAATACTTAGTTTCCTTCTGTGTCAATTCAGGGACTATGGCAAAACACAGCTGGCAGACAGAAGCATCATCTTGTCTGCATCCATGTGTAGCATACCCTTGAAAAAGGCCACAGGTGTTTGATTAAATATAGCCTCACCTTAGGCTATTTAAAGCCTCTATGTTTGGTCCTTGCACCCTTGCACCTTTCACCCTTCTAAGTAACTGGTCTTGAGTTCCTGGCATCCTTTCTCATAGCAGCCCTAAACTACACTGATGTCACTCTATGCATTAAGCATGAAGTTACTTGATGTCAGCAAGGCCAGCCCTGGGGCCACTACTGCCACTGCCTTCTCTTGCATCAACAGAGCACCTGCAGAAGCCAGCCCTGTCCTTTGGCCCCTGGAGCAGGCAAGGAGTACCCCTGCCCCTCTTCCCAGGTCTCAACATAATCACTATTCCCCTAGGGAGGCTAACAGTGGTCCAACACACCTCTGATGTCCACCACTGCCTCTGTGCCAGGAGCTCTGAAGCAGTCTTGGAAAACTTGTTCTCAAATCTCACCAAGATCAAGCAGGCACTGTGTACCTACTTCGCATTCAGCCCCTTCTGAATGCCCTAGCATAAGAAATGTCAGTAGCTCATTTTTTATAAACCTAAGAAACCAAAAGTTTTTTAAGTATATGTTGCTCACAGTCTACAGCTTCAAAGTTAAAGTCCTGTCTCTCGAGCAGCTTAAACCTTTCACAAAGCTGACAAGCCTTGCAGCTACTACTCACATAGCCTAAATTTCCATAACCAGGTGCATTCTTGCCACAAGGCTCACATTTATTTGTTATGTAAGTTCTCTTCCTTAATTATTACATCAATCAGTCTTCGTAGTATTTAAGTATATTAACTTTGTTAATGTATATTAGGTCACATTATACACTGCAATGCAGCAAGGCAGTGGAATTTTACTGAAGACTTTGGTATTGTTCATGCTTATGTAAAAGAAACCAGAGGACAGCTCAGCCCTGTAAATAATAATTTTGGAAGCTTAGAGTTGTCCATGAAGGATAAAACATATGCCTGAGCAAACAATATAATAACAGCATCCTAGCTCCTCTAACACCTCTTTGAAACCCTGCCATCATTTGCTGGCATCATAGATAAATAACTAAAGTGGGCCTGACTTCAAGAATGCCTGGATCAGTTGAAAAGCAGCAAGAAATATAGGTGCTTTGCAAAGGATTTCTATGATTAAGATTCAGTACTGTGGATGTCAGTGACTAATCAAATTTTCTTATACTTCAACATTTGAAAGCTATAAGAACCTTGTGTAAAACCACACTGGGGTGCCCCAATTTGGCTAGGATACCTTGTGTGCATAAACAAGTATTTACCCTTGTAATTCTGTATTTTGCACCCTTGCCTCTCTCTTCAGTAGGCAAGGGCCTGTTGCAAATTTTCATAACATTCTCCAGAGGTCAAAGTCAGTATTGTCAGCACCTCCCCCTCTTCCAGTGCGAAAGAATCTAGTTACTTCTCCAGGATTTCTGCACTTACATCTAGAAACAGCTTCAGCAGTTCTTCACAGGAACCTTTCTGCAGTTGACTGACATCCATGAAGCCTTTTGCTCTGAAGTGTGTACTTCAAAACAGCAGCCTCATCACAAGCAGTCAAAGCATAGCAACATACACACTGATGGCACTACGATGGGCAATTAGGTAAAACACTTCACACAGCAATAAAGTATGTAAGATTA
>JAWWLV010000001.1:82468527-82487746 GCA_035041135.1 Platyrinchus mystaceus
TTGCAATGATTCAAATCATATTTTAATCTGTTGTTCTAAGACTGAACCATTTCTGGTCAGCTCATTTTATAACAAAATCTATTGTTCTACTCAAAATAAGCATTGACATGTTTCAGTAGCAACAGTGACACTTTTCTTCCTACAGGTATTTACTATTTACTATTAAGGTACTAATTGAGACAGTTGCATTATGTGACAATTTAGTGAGCCAGGATTTCACAGCTTGTGCTTCCATCGCACCACAACAGCACTGGTTTGGAAATGGGCAGAACAGCTTCAGCCACAGGATGTGTGACAAGAGAGCAGCCTGCTGCTCTGGGCAGTGTGGAACACTGCAGCAGAAGGCTCATCTTTTCTACTTCAAATAACTTTCTAATGTGTATGCAAAATTACTACCAAAAAAATATTTCTGAAGGACATCCATGCACCCAGGTCAACGTGACTAGTTTTAGTTGCCCAAATCAGATAAAATAAATAGATTAATTAGTATTCCACTAAGTGGCAGCCACAGAGAAATGGCAAGCCAGAAATGTGGCACAGGTTTTGTCAGATTTGTTTTTCATTTAAAAGGAGGGTGCAAGCTTTTTTTAACTTTCCATCCTACATTACTTAAGGAAAATGGCAAATCCTCCCTCTTCTACCAAGGCCATGTTCTAAGCAGTTTCAATGTGTTCATGTGCTCAGCAAAACATCTGGCATGCATTCACAGTGAAACTGTAAGCATTTCTAGTTCAAGTGCCTCTTGTGAAAGTACTTCTGTTATATTTAGACAAAACCTTTATCAAGAATTCTCCATGTCCACTCTAAGAAATAATTTCATCATCTCCACTTGAATTCTGTATCACCTTCTAAACGCCGGACTCCAGTCTGCACTAGAAATTTACTCATCTATTACAAATTTACTCCTTTCATGGAGCACCACAGGAAAGCAATACAAACGGATGGAAAACCTGTCTGCAGGACAGGTAAGAACTGCAAGCTGAAGGGAGCTGTGTCTGGGTACAGGACTGGCAGTGGAGCCAGTGACAATAATGCACTGACAACACGCAGGGGAAAGCAGCAGTGGGCAGGCAAGAGAAAGACGGAGAGAGAGATAAATGTAGCTGCACAGGATTTGTGAGCTCACTATAGCCACGAGCTTCAGAATGACAGCTCTTACCTAAAGTTTGGGGGAAAAAAAAAATCCACATCTCTGCTAAGAATGCCCAGAAAAGAGCTGACCTTTACAGAAGGCCAAAACAGCATAAAGGAAAGCTGGAAGTTTTTGAGAATGGGGGAGGAAAAGGATATTGTAAATCAGATTGAAAACTTGCTTGCTGAGACAAGCAGCAACTGCTCTGATCTGAAGAAGAGATGTCTCCATAACCTTTTGCAACAGTTGGAGAGGAAGAGAGCAGGGAATATAGGGTGAAATAACTACCAAATCTGGGATCCAATCGCAAGATTGCATCCAGAATGTACTGAGAAACAGAAGCAGGCAGGCAGACACTTCTGGCATCGAAAAAGGAAAATACAGACAGGTATGGATAGCTGCAGGTGAGGGAAGAATCAGCAGACTGAAAGATAAAGATATAAAATATAGAAAAAGCTTTCCACATAGGCTACACCAAACGCTTCCCCCAAAGCTTTTCCTGAAACTTAGTTTCTAAATTTAACAAGGACTTGTATAACTCCAGAGCTCTCTGTTTTGTCCAACAATAGCATCAGCTCTAATAAACACTGGATACTACCTGACACATTTGCCTCACTTATTTTTAATTCACCACATCTCACTACTACTACTACTACAACTACTATCACCACCACTCCTTTCCTCTTTATATAGGTTCAGTATTTTCCTCCAAATCACAGGGAACAAACAAGTGGTAAAATGTAAGTCTAAATACTCTAACTTGGCTTTTTCCAGACAGAAAAGCTTTAAAATATAGTATTTGTGTGGCAGTTATAAAAACAGTAATACTACCAATACTGCAAGGTACACCAGACTTGCAGGATTGGCCTTCCTGGAAATATCGGAGTTTAACAATTTTTCACTTTATATTTTCCTCAGAATATTGGACTTCTTCACAAACAGAAAATATACAAGCAACATTCTCCTGTGGTTAAGCAAAAAAGCATACAAAGACAGTTTTATAATTAAAACCAGATTTTAACCAATCAGATTGATAGGTGTTTAAGCAAAAAGAACTTCTATTTCACAGAAAGATTAACTTTTATACTGAGTGATAATATTCACCTGATGAAAGAAAGACTGCTATCCTAAAAACAATGTTTGATTTAACCTCATTAAAACTCTTTGGGTCAAAGTGAAATGAGCTTTATGGTTACTTAACATACATCCAGAAATGTACGTACATCAAGAAATGTATTTTTCACATTTCCTGTGAAAAATTTTGAAGCAAGTAGAGATCCAGCGGGAGTTTTACAGGACACAAGCTCTGGGAAAAGTAGAGCAAATTAACATCTGCAGTTAACTAACAGCTGCTTCAGTCAAGGGGAGTTCCTTTTATAAGTACTGTTAAAGATGACATTTCTTATATGTTTCTAGTATGTGGATGCTTCACAAGTGACTGAAATCTGTATAAAGTAAGCCAAACGCATTTCTTATGCGGCCAATGATGTTGTGTGATCAGACCTGACTTAAAATGTAAATGTTTTCTTTCAAAATTATTTTTTTCCCAGAACATGTTTGAATGATCCCTGCATCTGACACGCTCACTATGTATTTTAAAGGAACTGTTCTATATTTAGAAAAACTATTCAATATTTAGAAGAACTACTGTAAACAGGCCTTATTCCACGAAGAAATACGTTCTTGGACTGTCAAAGAAATTTGTCTTATGACTTTTTGGAATCCTTGGTAGAAAAGCTTCTGGATCCCATTATTCTGGGCTTCACAGTCCCATCAAATGCAGAGACTAAACCAGCTGAAAAGGAATTTGTGATGAGTATCAGAACATTTATTTTTATTTTCAACAGGTGAGAAATGTACCTGTTGCAGCAGGCAACAAATTTCCTACATCGAGCAAGGAATTCTTTCCCAGACAAAAATTTGTAAGCGTATAGAGAAACGAAATCAATTATTTTTATGAAAAAGCAAACTAAAACTAGTTTGTATGGACCAAGCAACCTTCCAAACCCTACCTTTTGCAGTATTGATCTCAAGTCTGCAGAAAAGGTATCTCACTGCTCTTGCTGGCGCTATGTGCTTTTACAAGGCAGCACAGAGACCTCCTGCAGCAGCTGATAAAATACTGACAGAAAGGCCAAGGGCAAAGACACACAGGCTGGAACACTGTTTTCTTGTGTTGGGAATAACTTGCAGGGTCTAGGTAGAAGAGGCTGATAACATGGTGGGACCCCAGTTGACCAAGGAATGACCTCCTAGGTACAATTGGGGGGAGCATGCCATACGATTAACAGCAAGGCCAGGGACAATACCAAGATGCCCTCAGTATGGCAAACCTTGGGGGAAAATGCCTGAAAAGGATGGGAATTCTGTATGCCCCTGTCACAGATGCTGGGACTTATGGATGCTCCTAAATGGAAAAAGAGAGGGTATGATCAAGTTGCATGGAAGGCCCTTCAGAGATGCCACATTGCTGGCTGAGGAGCTGTGAGCACAGGACAGAGCCGGAGCTCAGTTCAACCACTGCCTTCTCCTGCCACAGTCTCTGGGCTGTACATTGTTCAGACAATCCATCTGAATTCACTGCACCAACAGCAGGTGCAGACAACCACATTTACTGGGCTGAGTAAGGCGGCCAGGCAGCACTTGGCCCCACCTCCATTGTGTCCTAATGGATACAGGTGCTCAGTGCATCTTACTGCCCTTGTGTAGCAGTGATAAATGAGTAGTTACTCACAGAAGAAGTGGGGAAGACACATGCCTACCTCTAGTGGAAAGGAGCCTCAGTTTGAATAGTCAAGATTGGTAGCCCCTACCTGTTGCCACTGCCCCTACTGCCCTGCCCTTCTTGGGCTTGACTTTCTTGACCACAGCAGATGGACAGATGAGGCAGGAAGGCATTAGGTTTTCAGTATAGGCTTTGTACTGGAAGGAACCAGCTATAGGACTCTTACTGACCCCAGCAATGCTGCAGGCACTCAGACCCAGACGTTCTTCCCCTAGCAGTGTGAATAATTTGCTGAAAGAGGTACTGAACTGATTAAGGCGACACTGGTGAGATTGAAAAAGTAATTAGCAACTTATTCCCCAGAAAAACAAGAGGAGAGAGACTTAAAACACATTTATCTTACAACAGCCTTGTTCAGCCTGTCCAGAAGCGTACCTGCAGTTAACAGCAGATGTCAGAGCTTTGAATGATGCAGCTGCTGCATTAAAAGCTGGAATTCCAGGTGTGCTACAGAGCTTGCATGAGCCAGAAGCCAAGAAATATAGCTGGTATGTTACAACTGGTGTTGTAAATGCATTGTTTTCAACTCTTCTCACTGAAGAAGCAAGACCCCAATTGCTTTCACCTAGAATGGTGTGCAGTATGTGTGGAACTGGCTGTCGCAAAGAGTGGAAACACAGCCCTACCATCTCCCATGGTATCACCCACAAAACTTTAAGACAACGTCTCTAGAGAATTTTTCCACTGTATTGATGATATTGATTAAAGGAAAAACTCTCAAAAACAGTACTAAGTAATGGGCACCATATTTTCACAACTTGAACTGATTAGTCTGAGGTGAGCAAATCAACAACATGAAGAAGGCTGAACTCCTCTGGCTTTAAAATGCCCCAGAATATGACAAGTTATATGCTGAAGAGGCTGCCATGAGTTTGCAGAAGTAATGGCCTTCGGAGTCCCATTGGAACATGCTCAGGAACACCACTGGCTCTGAGAATACATATGCACAGACTCCTAAGTGATCACTAATGCAGTGCAGAAATTACTCAGATTGGAATCATAATAACCATCATCAGTGAGGAAAACAACTTCCAGTGTCAGAAGAATGGAAAGTAATACAATGGCCACTCAGAGAAACATCTACTTGAACATATAGTGTTAATAAGCATATCTGAAACTGAAAGGCATTTTGAGAAACATAACCAGGCTGACCAGTGAGCTCAACCTGCCAGCAGAGGTTCAGGATGGGGGCACAAAGGAAAGCCAGGTAGGTCCATGAAACTTCTGCTCATGTACCGGGACAGAGAACATAGATTAGACGTGTCTCAGGAAGCCACAGTGCAAGCAACTAGGCAGTGTGAGATCCATGGAATAACAGGACATGCATGAAAACTATGAAGGAAGAACTGCTACTTGCAGTGGAAGAAAGAGAAGTTTGAAGAAGCAAAACCTCTTCAGCAACATCAGCAGCTGCAAGGTTAGAAAGGGGTTGCTAGAAGCTTTTCTATTTGGAAATAAAATGTAGGCAGCATGCTAGGTGGAACAAACATATGCATATGTTGGCATGATGGAATGCAGCCTTGGCTAGTCTCAGATAACAGTAGTCATTTCAAAACCACAGCTGTCCAAGAATAAGGGGAAGACTGTGGAGTAGAGCAGGTATATCATATTCCTTTCTACCCTCAGGGATCTTGAAAGGTAGAATGGTACAATGGCTTATCTGAAATTGCACTCCAGGAAGAGGGAACATCACCTCTATGAAGCTGGGAAGAAGGCAGCTAACTAAAAGTAGGAACCCACCATAGCAGCCCTGCAGAAAGCCATTTATACCAATTTCAACTGGGTAACAAAATACCAGCCAGGCCCTGGGGACACCAGGATTGAAACACAAAGTTGTGCCTATCCTCCTGCAGCAACTGAAATCCCTAAGGCATGAGGACCAGGAATTATCTACTAGGTGGCCTTTGAAAAAGTAATAAAAAAATTAGATATGTGCTGTTACATAGCATAAATAAACTTAATTTACTTCATAAACTACGCCATGTGTTTTGGAGACACAAGATATAGGTATTTGAAGACATGATGTACGTCCAAACAGTTCCTAGGTACATGCTGATCAAGAACATGTTGCATGGATGCCTTATCCCTGGCAGTATTCAAGGCCAGGTTGGATGGGGCTTTGAGCAACCTGGTGTAGTGGGAGGTGTCCCTGCCCATGGCAGGGGATTGCAACTAGATGATCTTTAAGGTCCCTTCCAACCCAAACCATTCTGTGATTCTATTCCACGATTCTATAAAAGCGTGGAGCATGAACTGGGCAGGGACTTCAGAAGGGCTTCAGGGTACCCTCTCTGGGAAGAGGCCATGAACTGCTCTGTGCCACTTACAGTCATGTCGTGTTGGCACTGACACCAACGGT
Organism: Platyrinchus mystaceus; assembly: GCA_035041135.1. Lineage (NCBI taxonomy): Eukaryota > Metazoa > Chordata > Aves > Passeriformes > Tyrannidae > Platyrinchus > Platyrinchus mystaceus. The sequence continues at coordinate 82,474,804 of JAWWLV010000001.1, forward strand.
GCACACCAAACCTTCAGCTGGTCAGAGGAGCACAGAGTATTCCTGCTTGAGCACACATGAAGAGTATCAGCCAGCACACACAGGAGTAAGGAGATGATTTGAGAGACTGCTGAGGGAACATGTGGCTGGAGATGTGCTCTGGGCAGTAGGGGTTCCATGCCAACAGGATATCTCCCAGAGATACTGCAGCAAGGACACCCCTGAGGGACTGTAGCTGTGGGCCACTCACACCAGGATGAGCCACACCAGAGCAGTGACAGCCCTCAGGGACCATAAAGACCCTCACAGAGGAAGAGATACTGAGAAGCAAAGAGGATTAGAGGAAAATCAGCAGGAAGCATGGAGGAGCAGCAGAAAGAAGGCATTAGGCATACAACCTTCTTGCTCTGCATGTCATCTCGATGAAGGAGCAGGGGATGCACTGAGCACAACCTGCAGTGAAAACCAGGGAAGCCAAGATGGAATGAGTAGGGGTGTTTAGCTTAAAATTAAAGTAGGGAAGAGTCAGTTCCCATGCTGGAGCATGGAAAAGCAGTTCAGCCAGAAGAAAGAGGAATGCCCCTGGCAAGATGATCTTAACCAATGACTCCTATTATTATTGCATTTTATCAACACAGCTGTCACCTGATGAAATACAAGGTGATTGCAATGAGAAGTTCAAGACAGCAAGAGTTAAAGCAGAGTACTTTCTCAAGCGCAGGCAAACCCATCACATGCACCAGAGTAACATCAGGAAAATATTGAAATTGGTCTTGGCTGGATGGCAGTAACTTGAGTCACGCTTAACTCTTGCCAAGTTAAATCACTGTAACTACAGAAAGCTTAAGGATTGTTGCAGTGACATCATTTTGATGTAGCAGTGGCCATTTTATATAAATAACACCACACTAAAAAAAAAGCCTCAAGCTTTTCAAATTAGAGAAAATAGATGGAGAAACATGTGCTGCACTTTTAATGTTCATGCACTGCTGCTGAAATTGTTCAACTGAAAGTTTTGTGGCAGCCTGTTGGTTTGTTTTTGGGTTTTTTTGAATCAGATTTAAAAGGCAAACAACTCCAGAGCCCAAAAAGCACAGCTCAGTCTCCAGGAGTCCCTGCAGCACCTCCCTGCCCTAGCTGAAAGCTCCATCTAGAATACAGACAGGATCATGTCACCATTTTTCATCCAACTGGTCATTTCTCTCAACACTGACTTGCCTCAACAAGAAGTCAGGAGCACAAGTGTTTCCTTCCCTTTCCTCAGAGCCTTCTAATTACAGTAGTCTTACAAAGAAGGGCTCTTCTTACAAAGAAATTGCTCTCCATCTGCAATTCACCCTAGGCTACTGATCTTACAACATAGATACCTCAGTTTCCAGCATGTACTTTGCTCTCATACGGGTGTTCACTACCATAACTGTTCCTTTGACAACTGTGTTTTAATCAACAAGGTCTACTCAATTCTTGCAACAGATACTTAAACCATATATCCCCCTCTTCAAACTCTGTATCCTCAGTAAAATAGCTTTCCATGCCTTGATCTTTCTGCAGCAGATAAGGGAGACTTCTCAGCCTTGTGTCTGCATGCAGCAGTTTTTTGCTGTTCATCATATGCAGAATCACACAGAATCATTTAGGCTGGTTTAGACCTCTGAGATCCTTGAGTCCATGTATGGAATATCATGTATGGATTTTTTTTTAATTCTTCTGCTGTACTCTTCATATGAATTGTACAGAAGTTGTGCTGCCTAATACTTTTTTTTGGTTGTATTTTGAAAACCAGGATTTCTGGTCAAATTAGAGGCTGGGCTAACCCGGTGGTTTTGCAGGTCTAAGATCGCTGAACCAGTCTCACACCTCACAGTCGGCCACAGCAGGAAGCCTCCTGCCCTCTCCCCCTGTCCCCACCTCATTTCCACTCTCCCATGCTTGTCCCTGCCACTCCCTTTTGCTGGCACCAACACCCATCAAACACTCCGCAGAGCAAAATCAATGCAACAGATTAGTCATCTGCTGACTTATCAAGCTGAATCATCTCAGTGAAGGCCCCGATGGGCAGCAGACCAAACACAGGAGGAAACAGAAAGATTCCACTCCTTAGCAGGGGCAAGCTGTCAGACTATCCAAAGAAACCAGTGTATAAAAACTCACATTCGACCTTCTGTTGGATACAGCCTCAAAGGTATCTAAATTCCAGCTTTGCCAGACTTGCAGAGTTCATACTTGGCAAATGAGACAATATTTGAATACCGGTTTTGAGGTTAAAACAGTGAGCTCTTCCTCTAAGCAAGCTCAAATAATGAAGTCCACCCTTGCTTAATAATATATTCAAATCCTCGTGATATTTTGAATATAGATTTAACACTAACAGCTTTCATATGCCTAAAATGGATGATCCCATTAGAAGTTATCAGTCTGAAGTAGATTTATCTAATTGAATCATGAAAGCAGGCAGTCACAATGAAACCAGTCATCTCCACACAGTCACACAACTCCTTAACTACTTATAAAGAAAGATCCTTAACTTTTTATAGCAGTTCTGCACATTCAGACTACAGCCAGCCTACTGACAGTGAAATTAAGTTTTTCAAAAGTATGCAATTCAGGTTCTGCTTTTATTGTCATTTAAGACTGCACCACCACAGATCTGAAATTCCCCTGGAGGGCCCCACCCTCCCCAGGCTGACATTCTCAGCAGTTCTCAAATTCTTACCTATTTTTAAGGAAAAAGTGTCCATGCTAATTATAACCGATCTACTCAGATCATATTATTAGCATTAATGAGTATCCATATAAATTAACCAGCCTTGTAAAAGCAATCTGCTTAAAATGTAGTATTTTTTTTCACAGAATTCAAACCAAAACCCCTAAAAGCAATTTTTGTGCACCTTCCCTCTAGTGAAGCAGAAACCAGACAGTGTCTTTTCACCTCCAAACTTCTTGGCAAAAAGTTTAGAAAGACTATTTCTGAGCGACCCCAAATGCTTCCACGTGTTAAGAACATCGGAGCAAAGAATTTGCTTTCTATGACTGTGAGGACTGCTTGCAGATGTAGAGGAGAGAGTTTTCCACACAAGTAGTAAGACGGTAAATGTTAGCAGTCTGAATGATGTGTTAGTTTTAAAGGTGGTTACAGTAAAATTTTACTATTTTTGCAAGAGCTCAGTTTTGCTAACCTAGGAGTCAAGACCACAATAGGGCCACAGCAGAACTGAATTCAAGCAGGCTTTATGCCAAACTGCTTATCTGGCATCTGTACAATGCATTATTTACAGCTTCCAGGCAAATTTAGGAACAGGTATTTTTCTGCCTCCTTTAAAATGAAGAGATAGATATCTAAAATTTGAACTGCTGCTTTTACAAAATACTGAAAGAAAATACCTAGGCATAGCACAAAGTATGCTTATTAACATAGTAAAAGAAGAAATTTCTTAGAAAAAAGTTATATAATTGGGAAATGAGAGTTTGCACTGCATACTCCAGTTTAGCAGTTTTCCTCCTGAAAAAAACTTGGTATTAGGGACTTTGCTACTTTTCTCGTCCCCTTCCCTCAGCCCAATGTTTCCTTTTATCAAACACCAACGCGCTATTACATACAGACTTTTTTGATTAGGGTTCAAGAAAATCGTCCCTGACACACACTGAAGCAACAAGAAGCTTATCAAAAAATACACCAGTGTGTTTTACCCTGCGGTTATGCCATAGTAATTTTTTTAAAGGGTATCGTGTGACGGCAGATTTTCTGATGAGTAACTCTCCGACGCCCTGGGACCGCCGTAACTCCGCTTTCTTTCCTAAAATGGAAGCCGCGCTCCAGCCGAGCTTCCCACAGCTCTGAAACCCCCTCCCAGCCTCCTTCGAGGACCCTCCTGCACCCAAGGGCCCTACTGGGGTAAGGACCACGTATTCACCGCAGATTAAACACCAGGCAGGGTTCCCAGTGCGGAGGGCGGGCAGAAAGCTCAGGCATACTTTTCCAGTTAGTTAAATGGGAGAAGAAAAAAGAAAAAAAAAGGCTGGAGGAAGAGAATGCCGCTTCCCTGTCCCGGATAGACACGGGCAGCCGGGAACCCGCCCGGCTCTCTCCCGTCCCGGGACCGCTCCGATCCCCACCCAGCCCCGACTCCGTGCGGAGCCGCAGCGCTCGGCCCCGGCCCGGGGACGGAGGGCAGGGGAGCGCTCCCTCCCTCTCTCCCCGGTCCATCCGCGGCAGGATCGCTCCCCGCCCGGCCCTGCTCACCTCTGACGGGGACCAGCACGGCGAGGAGCACGGGGAAGAGAAGGAGCCTCCAGCGCCGCATGACTGCCCGTCCCACAAAAGCACGCACACACAAACTCTGCCCGCGCCCTGACAGCCTCTCCCGCCGCAGCTGCTCCCGCCAGGCCCGGGAGCGGCACCGCCCCGGGGCTGCGGCACCGCCCGGAACACGCCCCGGGCCCGCCGCGCTGTCGGGCCGGGGGCGGCCGCCCCGCGGGCACCTCGTGCAGCCGCGGCCGTGGGACAGCCCCGCTGGCCGGCGGGCCGAGCCCGGGAGCTGGGTGTCCCGTGTGGGCCGGGCCGAGCCCGCCCGGAGCCGGCGGGAGGGAGAAGCTGTTTCGGGGTGCTGCTCAGCCCTGCCCGCTGCCGTGCAGCCTGCCTGCGAACCAAGGGAGGCTCCGAAAGGGGGCTGCGGAGCTAAACTTCGGCCACAGGTTTTAATAGCAGAGACGCACGCTTAGGCGCCGCTGCGCTGTCTTCACCCAGGCACTCTCTTTTATTGTTTTTCCTCAGGAAAAATCACCCAACATGAAACGCACCAGGGCACCTAATAATCCTGCCTATGGCAGGCTTGCTTTTTCTCTAGCCAGACGGAGTAAAATAGCTTTGAGTTTTGTATTTGCAAGCAACGCTGCCCTGACCCATGGCTGACAGGTGCAAACGTAAACCTGTGTCCACTACAGCACTGTGGGAAGACAAACGTCAACGACCCTGACTTCCTATAAATCCCTTTCCAATGGCCGTTTTGTGCCATGAGCAGCATGCCTTCTGTTGAGGTCCAGTCTGTGCCCAAGTGAGGGAGTAGCAGCTTGGAGCGCTGCTGCTGCAGGTCGTGGTCAGCACTGTATTGACACTTGTGCTGAGCTCTGCTTGGGGGCAGGTATGACAAATACACTACTCCCAAATCCTGGTTTTTCACTTGCCAGACATGCGCTGGTTATTGACTGGATAATAAGTTCAGTGACACACAGCATGTGATTCAGAAGGTAACTGGTGCTGTGCGTCTGACTCAGATTCAGTAGTCATAGGCCTACTCCTTCCTCAGAGAGGTCTATACCAGTTCTTTAGCATTTGTAGAACCTTCCCAGCTGGAAAAGTGGAACGTCATAGAGTTAGCAAATCACTGTCACCAGTTAGTAAATCGATGATATTATTTTTTTTCTTTTTTGACAGTGACTAGTCAAGTAATTTTTAGATTTACCCTAAGACAATAAAGAGTTTTACTGTAGTAATAAACACAATCTTAAAATTATACTGTGTTTTAAATTAAGGATAAGCTTTTCCATTAAAATATCTGAGTTTTCCATGAGTAGTATCGAAGTCAGCAGTACATGGTTAACAGCTTCCTTTTTTCCCAGACTCCAAGCCTAGAAGGTAATATTGAATATGTGCACATGCATTGTGTAATCCAGCAGTATGGATCTTGCCATTACATTGATGTACACATACACAGGAAATTATTAACTTTGCTCAAAGGATGTCCTTTAAGCAAATGTTTGTTTATAGCTGTTGTTAAGCATCACCTAAGAAGTTGCTCTCTTGCCAAAAAGAGCAAGAATCGGTATTCCTCAGAGTACAGCACACTTCTCTAATCACATCATACCAAACCACTACCCCCACCCAAGAATTGCAGAACTAACAGAGAAAACATTTCTCTCACTGACATTACTATGTCAGATCAGGGCCCTGTTGCTTCCTGTTGCCAAAATTAGTCTTCATCAAAGCTGCCATCTTCAGATGAGGTAATATAAACCTCCTGTTAGATGTAAGATAACTAGAGCTTTTGTTTTCCACTTGGTTTGATCCTTGAGACAGGGATACAGTTAGCTGGCCATGACAACTCTAAGGCTAATAAATTGCCCAGATTATAAATATCTGGGGTTTTTTTTTTCAATCTTGCTAATCTTTTCATCTGAAGATTTCACTGACATTTTGTGAAAATGAGTTTCCTTATTTGTGATTACCATCTCTTCTATGGGGGGACTTTGATTAGAAAAAAATCCAGGCTTTATTGTTTCACATGTAAGGCCAACTCACCTGTAAAAATCAAAATAATTTAGTAATAAGGGCTGTTTATCTGATTGTATGAATAATACTCATAATCTGAGACCCACTTCTTCCAGCAACACCTATCTTTGGCTTGCCCAGCCTGCAGTGGTTGTCCTTGCAGGTCTTTCACTCTGTCTGTGTCCTGCCCATAGCCTCTACAGATAGTTTGGGCTATCTCTACAGGAAGCCTCTGCAGATAGCTCGGGCATTTGCCTGATCTGAAAATGCCTTGGGAGGAGAAAAGGTTACATTAAGACTTATTTCTAAAGAATAGGGACTTTAAAAGATGTGCATGGTCTGTCATTTGGTCTGAAGAAAAAATGTGACAAACAGCATCACAATGAAGGCCGAAGTTGTAAACCCAGGTGAAACTGTTCAAACTTGAACAAACTCAGTGATGTGCACAGCTGAAGAGCAGTCTGTGAGCTACAACGGTAAATGTTCTTTCTTCTCAGTTTTCTCCAATTCCTCCTTTGAAATAAGGTCCCTGTAGCTCTTTTCCTGCCTCAGCAAAACTTTTTTCCCCTTTTACCTATGAGTTTTCGACCTTACCAGAAACATCATAGCTGTCCAGATGTTCAAAGAAGCAAAGGAAAGACAAGTAGATTTTTATTTGCTAAAAGTCAGGTCTTCATGGAGCTGTTAAAACCTTACCAACCTTACCCCCTAGGACACTTTTTGGAATTAGAAGGCCACAGCCACTGCCAGTGGATGGTGAAGCAAAGACAGCACTAAGGAAAAAAAGAAAGGAGATGGGTGGTATTGGCAAGCTATTCTTTGATGTACACATTTTCTGTTATTGTTAAAAATTGGTATGAGGACAATAACCTTGGAAATTATGTTGCCTTTTTTACTTTTACTTATTCACGAGACTTTGGCAATACTCTGCAATGACTATATTTCAGGTGCAATGTTTGTGAGGCTAAGAACACACATCTAAGGAGTGTATTTGGGTGTGTTGAGGATGTGGCTTCATCTAACATCATGTTTTGGAAGAGTATTTGCCATAAGTGTATCCTATGTTTTTTACTCCATCAAAAATCCAGCTGAAGGGCAAGGTTTTAGCACTGGTTTCTATCATGGTATTTACTGAAGCATGGGCTCTGATCTTTATGTTTCTTTTTGCTGTGAAGATATAAAGGTTTACAATTGTATGTATTTTTAAATAAAGTCAAATGTGACAACTTATCTTCTCCCAATGTTTTCATCTTGAGCTGTGAGAAGAAGCCAGTTTCACTGGCAAAGTCTCCTGTAAATAAGCCTAAAATTTTAGCAACAATCTGAAGTTTTAGGGCCACAAATAAACTGATGTGGTATAGTCAGTCAATACAATCACAACTTTTTTTTTTTTAAAAGGATTGAATATAAAGAATATGTTAAAAACATAGTTAACCCCATTTGATCTTTGGTCAAAAATTATAAAATATCAGAATTGTTTGATTTTTGTTTCTTTTCTTTTTTGGGGGGTGTGTTTTTTTGTTGGGTTTTTTTTGTTTGTGTGGCTTTTTTTTTTTTTTCCTAAGAAGCAACAGTAGTATTTCCAGTTCTAAGGGTATATTTAGAATAAGCCAGAGTCCAAAGAGCTCCAGAATCTCTGCTGGCTCCCCTGTTGGGTGCTATTTTCTGATGCTCTCTGCTTTGCAGGACAGAAAAGACACGAAGACACTGCAGCCCAAGGGTTTCTTGCCAAGGAAACAAACTAGATTCCTCTACAACCAGCCTGCTTGATAACAGTGATTGTTTCAGAAAGGAGTTTTTTCAAGAGATCCTGAACAACCTCTGCAAAAGGCAATTCCCTAGTCCTGACCACCCTCAGCTTTTCCTGAGGTAAATGTCCCCTCTGTTGGTACCACTTGTTCCCTCCAGTAGCAGCAATTATTGCAGTATGCCTACATCACTTACAGCACTGGCTTGGGTAGTACAGCACCAAGGTCTGTGTCAACTGACAGCCCATCTCCTTTAAAGCTCATCCCATTTCTACTGCTGTAGAGATTTCTCGTACTATAATTATCAGCTTGAGTATTGTTTCCTTTTCAGATTCTCCCCACATAGCTTTGTACTTTGTTTTGTTGATTTTTATCTCTTGGTAACTATCCAAATACCTTTCTATATCCAAAATCTATTCCTCTCTTTTTTTTTCATAGCAGTTCATTAAAAGAAATGCGATTTTATAGATCATTCTTCTGCATACTGATCTACATTTGATGAGACATTAGGTGAAAAGTTGTTCATAAAGTACCTGTATTTTAAATTACATGGATGCCATCAAAGCTTAGTTCCATAACACAAAATGCAGCTTATTGATTAATGAAATAACTTATATCTCTTATAAGAATTTTTTTAACATTATTGGATTTTATTAGAAACAGAGGAATATTTTATTTCTTGCACAACCCCTTTCAAAAAAATAAACCCTGCAGCAACAACTCTTAACATTTTTATTTTCTTTAATTCTTGTTTCATTATACTACAGTATCTTCAGTGAATTCTATTAAGTTGAGTTTTCTTTCTGTCTAGAGAGCCATTTATAACAGTTTTTCTTCGTAACATTATGAGCTAGAAATGTCTAGTATAAATGGTGAAAGCAGTTTGGTCATAGCAGTATATGGTATAGACCTCTACAAAGGCTTATTAATTATAGTGAAAAGCACTTTTTTTTAAATAAAAAGCCTTGTAAGGTATGCTATGGTGTAAACTTTTCCAAGAAAAGTAGAGCAGGTCTTCTGCAGATAGGAGCTCTTGATTCCTCTAGTCATATTTCAATTTTATGCTAAGTGTGTAAACTTGTCTTTGTAATTTAACTGCTGAGGTTCAGGTTTCATGGTTCACTACATACCATTTGAAACCTGTTTCTCATATCTCTGTATTTCATCATGAATCTTTGTTTTTAATATTTTAAGTCATTTTATTTTAGTGTAAATATTTGACTTACTGAAAAGAAAATCTAGAATACCTTTTCTCTGTTTGGCAAAATGACCTTTTTAATTGTCAAATGTTTGTTCCTTTTGAAAAACCTGTGACGTCCAATTTTTTCTCTGCCTTTTTCTTCTAAGAACAAAGTAATTTTAAAATGATAACTAAATGGTAATTTTGTATGTTATTTTCCCTGATGTGAAATTTTGCTTGACTGCTGTTCAGAGAGAAAAGAAAGAGAAAACTGATTGAAGCAGTTCTTGAACTGATAAGTGCTACATTCAGTTTATACTGTTTGATTGAGTTGCATCCTTCCAAGTCTAAATGAAGTGATTTTGGCACTCCTGACAAATTTTAGAGGTGTTTTATTCTATAAAGCAGGAACATATGAGTATAAGTTTTAAGTGTTCAGGTACTGTTGTCATTTGCCATATTATCTAAACAGATGCTAATACTTTTGTTCCTACTTGTGTTTTCTCCTCAAAGTAAAAACAGCTCACTTTCATAAAATGTTATATTCACAAGAAGTAAAACAAAGTGGAATGCCTTCATATTCAGCAACAATGTGATATTTGTGGTACTTCCAGTACTGACATTGTCTAGACAGTAAAAAAAGGCCGAAGGTTTTTCTATTCTTGAAAAGCTTCCTTTTAAGCTGAAGTCTACATGTATCATTGTTTCCTAAACAATCAAGTTTCCTAAAACATCTTTCCTGTAAGAATGGAAGGAAGCAGTCATATGTGTCACTTTATGTGTTCCCCTTCTTTTCCTTGCCTCAGGAATGTAGCACTGTGTAACTACAACTTGCTAGGGCTTGCTTTCCTGCATGCCCTCTGACCTGTTCAGGTCAAGCCTCCTGCAGTCTGGACCAAAAGGCCACCTGTACCAGGGACATGATCTGTACCAATTGCTTTTGAGGGGCTGTTACGCAACTGCATGGACTCTAAGATGACCAGGATTTAGGAATTTCAGTGGTCGTCCAAAGAGACAACCCCGGGTTATGTGCTGTGCTGATGGCTCGGGTTAGAAACAACTGATTCAGAACAAGGAAGAAAGTTAAGGCTTAATAGAAGCTAATTATTCTTCTATGGTTTATTGTCTTCTGTATTCCCACCTCTGTTATGTAGCCTGGGGTAGGTGACTGCTCAGTTTTGTAAACACCATGAGGGCGTAACTGGATTCTTGACAGAGCTCTGACAAACACAGCAAGAATTTAGCAGTCAGTTGTGAAGGTATTTTGTTCATAATGATTTTTGTATATGCACGCAAGATGCATCACATCAGGGCAAAATCTTTTAAGCTCCACTGATAAAACAAAAACATCTCTGTATTTCTTGCTTAGATTTCCAGAATCCTTCATTAAGATGCTGTGGCAAGTGCTGTTGGCAACTTCAGCCATCTACAGCCTAAGTCAGGCATAAACTATTTTAGTCGTGTGTTGCAGCTGCTCCAGTATGTTATGAAGTTGCCCTTGGCATTAAAGGGCCCTACAGGAAAGATGGGGAGGAACTCTTTATCAGGGATGGTAAATGAGAGGACAAGGGGTGGTCTAGAGGAGTCTGATTTAGTAGGTGTCCCTGCCCATGGCAAGGGGTTGGAACTGGATGATCCTTAAGATTCCTTCCAACCTAAACCATTCTGTGATTAAAGCTTTTAAATTTATGCTTCAAGCCCAAGTGTAGTTTGAAAGACAGTGGCCTCTGTCTTTGCATAGCCTGGCTGTGGACTGAGTGACCGAAAGATGCTCAAGCAACTAAGTCATGCATGTCTATGGAAAGACACTCAGTTTGGTGCCTGTGTACTAAGACAGGTAGACACTTAGTACACTGTCTGCTCTAGAAAAGACATAGCTATATAAGTAAGTGCAAAATCATGGCAGTGAAAAACTTGCAATGCTTTAAATATGGGAATACCCAGAATCAACCTTCCACACATAGGAGAACCAAACACATTGCTAGTCATGCATGGTCTGAGGAACAAACTAATTCAAATAGTCAAATGCCCTCTTAATGGGTGGGTGCTTGAAAAGGTGGGTAGGAAACCATTAATCTTATTTCCCTTTGAAAAACTTTAAAGTTCTTCTTTAAAGAATCATTTTCATGACTGGATTTCCTACTTTAGGATCTTTCCTGTGGTTTATCTTGTCATCTGTTTAGGAGCAGATGACAGTCTGCGCCTTTGTGCTCAATGATGCCAATTAGCCAGCTCACGAGGTTCCCTCCTCAGCCCATAGAGCTTTTTTTGGATCTTGACTCAGAAGTGGCTGTCCTCGTGCACTTTGTTTGTGAAAAACAGCTGGTTTCCTGAGTTTGGTTCCCTGAAGATTGGCTCTTAGTATCCTTTACCTTGCAGCCATCTGTACGGCAGTGATGGAAAGAAGGGTGTACTGGTAGGGAAGCATAGATATTTGTTTGAGTGGAAAGGCAGAAACTTGGAGTTTTTGATGTTGTGGTCCAGCTGAGAAGAAATCAAACACAGTTTAAATTATTCCATGTTTCAATTGTCAGTGAGTGATAGTTTATTTCACAAATTAATCAGTTGATTCATCTTTGTAATTTCTTCCTTTTTTTTTTAAACTAGTGATTTAAAGTCAGTTGAAGGTCAGGAATAACCCTGTAGGCTGGTTTTTTCCATACTACAGAGGGAAGTAGTGTTTTCCTCCAATTCTTTATTAATTATTTACTTCCTTTCCACTTTTCTGCTTTTGCAGGAATAAAAAAAAACTATAAGAGAAAGGCACTTAGTAAGCCTAATTCAAGTTCTCTTTTATTATTTCCTAAAGTACATCTTATGAATAAAAATTTACATATTTATATGTGGGTTTTTTGTTAATGCTGGGATCTGGGCAGGCAAATCTATACTGTAATCCTGAGCAAGAACATTCACAGCTGTATTTTTCTAATATTTTTCTCTTATTATCTAAAGAAAAAAAATAAAGTGCAACTTGCTAAAGCAAAATTATAATGTTCTTGATTGTCTATTTTTTTTACTTGCAAAATTAAGGAAAAAAAGAGAAGATTAATAAAAGGCAAAGTGGTATGTATGTGAAATACAAACCACACAGCTGGAACACCACCTTTTCCTGTCTGGGTAGTTTAGGAAAAGTTGTTAAGTCAAACAATACAGTATTTTCCATTTGAACACATAAAATTTGAGTTCATAAAACAAGCTAGCATAACTGTTCCTGCCTTGGGAACACTAGCTGTGACTAACTTCTCCATAGAATTTAAGAAATGTGGAAAGCAAGTGTCACTTGAGAAAAATAGCTCATGCATTTGTCATTCCCACATCCATTTTTCTGACTCATTTATTTTTACACTGCTGTTTTCCTAAGTGCCCAGAGTGCTATCAGAAAGCTTGAACAAATGACAGCAAATCCTTCTGCCTTTTTTTTTTTTGTTGGTGGAGAAATGGAGTGAGGAACTGCAGTGAGGTCTTACTGGTCCTAATGGAGCCAGATTTTCATATGTGGGGCTTGTTATTGCCATTTTCAAAAATCTCAAATCTTACTGTTGGCCATTCTTATCGTTGCTTCACCGTCTTTTCCCATATACTGTTCCATTTTGTTGCCTTGTCTTCTGCATCTGGGTAATTGGAAAAGTCATTTAAGCCTGCCCTTGCTGTCTGCTGAGACCACTAGACAGGAGGCAGCAAAGGAATTCACCATGGCCTTAGTTTTAAGCACCCCCAGCTACATCTGGTACTGTGGAGTCAGAGGGGAAACCATGTTGAAATTAAGACTTA
>JAWWLV010000001.1:82496872-82525423 GCA_035041135.1 Platyrinchus mystaceus
TCCCCAGTGAGCCAGGACTGTTGGTAAATGATGGAGAGCAGCTTGGCGAGCTCTTCCACCAGCTCCCTCATCACCCTGGGATTCCTTTGTGTAAAACTTTCCCCATAGATGCATTGAATGTGTCAAGTAAAACAACCTACCATTTGATAGATGATGGTTTTCAAAGACATCTCTGCATTCACATTGCTGGGTTTCTTTTGGAAGAGCCAGATGAAGTTGATGCTGTTCCAGATGCTAAATATGAAAAGTTTATTGGAAGGCGCAGAGAAGTAGCATTTCCAGCTACAGACTTGCTACTGTGGTACCAGCTAAGTGAGTTTTATTTACTTCCAGTGTTGAAGCACTGCAATGCACAGTATAATACATGAGGAAAATGTTAGCTTTGATGTCTCAGATACACATTCATTTGCAAACACTCAGCCCATAAACTAAGGACTGTTTCCTTTAGCCAAAGACATATAGGTTTTTTATGGCCAACTTCAATAAAAATTTAAGTTAATATAGCAAGGAAAGCAGTACTTATTAATGTAAGCAGCATTATGAAACAGTTTGAGTAGCTTTTCAGATAAAGAGGACTGCTGGTGAAGATGCTGACAGATGCTGACATTTGGTCTCAGACTGTGACCTTTCCTTCTGTGTGTTATTTAGTGGAATGTGAGAATTTGAAATAATGTCCTTGGTTTTGAATGGAAGAAGGGGTAAAATACATTCATTAAAGATGATCAGCAAGTGCAAAATGTTCTGCACAGTTACGTGACTACTGCTGCCCAACTCCCCGCAAGCCATTCATTCCTGAGGCTTGTGGTTCTGGCAGAGCAATGATTCATTAGTGTGCCCTCAGCACTCAGCTGTTTTATGAATAGGAAGCACCTACCTACTGGACAAGTTTTATAATAGCCCAGGATTTCCATAAAAAGAGGGTGATAACTTCAACTAATGCGTTATATTCTCTAAAAATATTGTGTTGGCACTTGGCTTTTGGTATGGATTCTGAACTTCAAATTTTTGGTAATTGGACCTATTGTTTTCTCTCCTGCAGGATTTCTTTGCTGAGCAGTCAGTATATTGAACATATTGTAACAGCTTTTAATGAAAGAAAACTGTTTTTTTGTCTATGAATAAGATTTCTACTGTCCTCCATAAGTATATTGTAATCTCAAGTGTGCTTCATAAAGGTATTTGCATTCAAAACAATTCTCCATGCTTTTATCTTAAAAAAAACCCAAACCAAACCAAACCAAAACTCAACAGCCAAAACCTAAAAATCTAAGCCTTCCTGGTAAAATAAATGAAATTTGACAATTAAAAGGCAAGTGGGCTATGGTCCTTAGTCCTGTAGTGCTCAGAGCAGAAAGAAAATGCTGGAAAGAGATGCCCTAAAACTAGTGGTACATGTTAGACCAGTGTTTACATTTTTGATAGAGCTCTGAAGCCACTGGCTTCAACAACTTAATAGACACCACAAAAGGCATATTTTAAAAATACCAAGGTGCGATTGCTCACCTTACATGCAAATTGTACTCCATGATTTATCTTTCCCATAGGGCACAAAGTGCTACTGATTCAACTGATTTCTTACTGTGTTTCAGGTTTACAATGCTCAGGCTCTATAGGGGATGTACTCAAGACGTGTGGACACGTGGCTGTTGGGGAAGTGGAGAGTTAAAGTGTATTCCAGTGTCTTAAGAGCCTTCTGAAATACTGTGACTGTCACACATCCACAGCCAGGCACAATCACTGTGGAAGTGGGATATGGTGGGATATGAAGGCTTATTTCTCAGATCTCACTCTCTCCTTGGTGGAAATATGGCATATCAGAGGTGCATAATGAACTGCTTTGGAAAGAATTATGAGACTGGCGTCTTCATACTTTTCACCTTTGTCACTGGCTTAACCTGATGAAATGTCATCTTCATATTGGCTTACATTATCATTCTGACACATGTATTTAAAAGAAATTCCAGTTGTGCTTTCTATCATAACCAAGTCATTATTCATACAGACTAGATAAGAGCAAGACAATCTGTGTATTTGTATGTGAGGGTGAGTTGTGTGTGTGTGTTTGTGCACTTATACTCAGGGGGGAACATTTGGGAAATGATCAGCACACAGCAACAGAAAACAGCAGGTCTCCTTAATGTTTGTAAGATGAACCACTTTACAATTTTAATGAAGTGTCTGACATAGCAAACACAGAATCACAGAATCATTGTGGTTGGAAGGCATCTCTTGAAATCATGCAGTCCAACCCCCTGCTGAAGCAAGACTAGCCACAGCAGGCTGCTCAGGACAAGCCTCATACTGGTCTTCAAATAAGTATTGGATTACCAAAAAAACCTATGGTAGTGTCTTAGAATCATGTATTTTGTCTTACCAGATTCTGTAGTTAGCATTCATGCTTCCTGTTTTCAACTGTTTCTCTGAAACCATGAAAATGAAGAATTGTAATTGAGAAAAAAATCTGGAGGTCCTCTCTTAATCACATGATTCCAAGAGCTGAAATTTAGGACAAAAAAAATACACAGAGATTTTTTGAATTATGCAAACAGCATATCACATCTGTTTTAGACTCCACACAAAGGTACATGGAGTAGAACCAACAGCCAGTCCTTGAGCAGAGCAGCAGTTATGATTTAACTACCTGCACTGGGAAGATAATGCACCTTGTGACCAATTTAATTGCTTCAAAAACAGTAGAGGAGGGAGAGATGGTAATGAATTACTTTCGAATCTTAAAATGTTGATAAGCACTCTTTGCTTCCCTCTTCTGGAAGCTTCAAATTCTTTCTTATGCCATCTGCATTTCCATCACATAACTTTCAGTGATTCATCTCCATCTCCTGCTTGTCACAGCTGTCATTTTTACCCCCCTTATTTAAATGTACCACACCCTGAAATTGCTTGGGTTTTTTTAAGAATAACATCTGTTATGTAAAGTAAAACATACACAGGTATTCTTCCCAAGAATGCCAAGGTAGTGGAAGGATTAAAAAAAAGAGGTTTATTTCAGATCCAAGGACCATTTCTTGATGATGCAGGCTCACTGGGCCTCCAGGGAAAAAAGGTGAGTTCCTGTCCTTTCAGGGCCTCTTTATCCTCTCTGTTTCTCCCTTGCTTTCCCAAGGCCTCTGTGCATGTCTGGTAGGGCTATCACTCTCCTCTCACATATCAGAGAGCAAGGCTGAGAACTCTCACTATGCAGAGAGGGGGGAGAAAGCATTGAAACCTCCTTTGAGAAAGAGTTACCATTTAAGTAGAAAGCCTTCCTAGTGAAGACCAAGCTCCTAGCTTTCCATCACAAATTCTTCTGAATTTGTATCTATCCCTACAGTTATCGCTCATAGAAGTAGTCCATAAAGATCCTTAAGACAGAATACTTCTTTCTACTCATGTGAGTAATGTCACAGGCATGATGCATCTAGGATTTACAAAGGATCCAAAGGGGTTCGTTTCTTAGAATTAAATGAACATGTAGAGCCTGAAGATTTACTGGTTGATTGGGTGGGGGTTTTTTGGGATTGTTTTTGACTGCAGGAGTAAGTAGGGATAATTCATTTAGAGGTTTGCTCCTCTGACTTTTCTACAAGCATACTTGTCATTTCTGAGGAAGCTGACACAGTTTTAAAAATTCCCATTGGTACTATGAATTCCTTCAATTCACATTGTATTGCCAAATGCCTATAGGCATCAATCAAGGCTCCTAGAAGGTTCTATTCAAGAAGATGCTATTGACTTTGAAAATGGCTTTTTTTGCCTTACTCAAGTAAACCTGATTTGACTTTACAAGATGACTTAGAGGAGATTTTTCACCAAGAATGAGTTTACTTCTGGTATTTCCTACTCCTATTTATTTGCATATACAGGGCATGTTATCTTAGGCTTTGTTTAGAGGAATTTTGTCGTCTTCTAGAAGCTTCCTCTCTTGAAACCTGATTTTCTGTGTATTTTCTTCTGACTTCAGTTTCTTCAAACAAAACCCCTGCAGATTCACACTGCTGTAACGCATAACTTCACAGTACTGAAAAGAGAGAGGTATGAGTGAGAGATCTGCAAATATTATTATTTTCTCAGTAGCTCTATTACAGGATTACTACACCACTGAGTGTTCTCTTTGCACTGATACTTGCAGCCCTCCCACCCATAACTGTGCTGTAGAGATACATAACCTCAAGAGGCTTCTAGGTTGAGTAAAAGCACAAGGGGCAGAGGTGCACAGACCAGACGAAAATGAGACTAATGGCTACCAAGCAATTAATATTTTATGGTGATCAATATTGCTGAGATTAATTTGGATTTGGGTTTGGAGTGTTTGTTTTTGTGTTATAAATATTTGTCGAAATGTTTGCATTCTTTTTTTCCCCTCGAAAATAATCATATTAAAAACAATTGGTAAAATCTGAACTTAACAGGTAAAAGTTAATTAGCTGCTAGAAAGTGGATATTGACCAAAAGACACAGCTGAGTTGAATGAGAAGAGGGAAATCAGAACTTATAATCAATAAACACAAAAAAACCCCTGTTAATTTTAATAAACAAATGTTTAAAAATAAAAATAAAATTGTGGAATTAAAGGACAACCTCCCAGTGTTTCTGAAGTTGCCGAGATGCTTCAAGTCACAAGAGAAGGTGTCCTGGTTTTGGCTGTGATAAAATTAATTTTCTTCCTAGTAGCTGTTACAGTGCTGTGTTTTGGATTTTTATGTTTTAGTCATTGCTCAGTAGTGCTTAGCCTAAGTCAAGGACTTTTCAGTGTCCCCCACTCTGCCAGTGTGCAGATGTAAAAGAAGCAAGAAGGGAGCATGGCCAGGACAGCTGACCCAAACTGGCCAAAGGTATATTCCATACTATATAATGTCAGCATATAAAATGGGGCAGTTGGCCAAGAGTGGCTGATCACTGCTTGGGGGCAGGCTGGGCATCCATCAGTGGGTGCTGAGCAACTGTATTGTGCATCACTTGTCTTTCTTGTGTTTTATTACCCCCCCCCCCCCCATTTCATTACTACTACTGTGATTATGATTATTATTAATTTTATTTTAATTTACTTCAATTATTAAACTCTTCTTATTTAAACTTACAGGTTTCAGCTTTTTACGATTCTCCTCCCCATCCCACCAGGGTGGAGAGACTGAGAAAGTGGCTGTGCGGTACTGTGTTGGTGACTGGAGTTAAACCATGACAGCAGAGAAGTAGATAAAATAGACTAGACTTCCTGGCTTTAAGGAAGAAAACACACCCATGTGCTGACTGATACCTTCACTTGGATCCATTTCCATTATTTATTGCCAGGAAGCTGAAGTGTGTGACCTAATTCCTGGAGTGGGCTCTTCACTTTTCCTATTAAGGACAACTAGTCCAGTAGATGTAAATCTTGAGGAAGGTTCTTGAAGCTTCACAGAAAGGAGAAAGGAAACTAACCAAAGTTCCTCTACTTCATCTCCCTGTTTTAGGGCACCTCCTATCACATCTCCTCTGGCCAGTGCTCCTGCCTGGCTTCTCTATTCAATACCACTTGAGTCTTCCAAAATTTCATATTGTTTCCATCTGACTGGAAAGAAACAATCAAATTGGAAGAAGGAGCCTGAGAGAAAGATTAGTGAGCTGTTGTGTTCTTTTCTCTCATCAGATACTTTGCTGTTGGATGTAGTGGGTGAAGGTGATTGAACCTGTCTTTTACAGACCTAAAAACTGTGACGGATCTTGATTATAAACCAGAAGAGTACATGCTGCAAATGGAGCTGTTCAGGAGCTGACCCACCAGTAATTCAGATCTCTGCTGTAGCAATGGGAGGAGAGTTGGCTGTGGCACAACACCCTGTCCCAAGCAAAGTCACCCTCACATGAAAGCAACCAGCATACAAGCCAGTCACTGATCTCCCTGTTAAGTGAAGACAAGACTCCTGGGTCTCTGGTGCAGAAGGAAGGGACCTCTGGTCATACTATAGAGGCTGGTATTTGTGGAGCCATGTGATGTGCCTGAGCTAGGGGTGAAGATGCAGATGGTGACTTCTGACATAGTGGCAGGACATGGCAAGTCAATGACATGGGTGTGGCTTCAGTTTCCTCTCTGATGTACCTTTTTTTAGAGCGTGGGCAGTGGAGAGGCAGACTAGAAGACTAAATCTCTTCCTTTCTCTCCCACACCTCCTCAAGGGAAATATTGAAGGGCCCCTACATTTGCAGTCATGATATATACTTT
The DNA here is from genome assembly GCA_035041135.1 of Platyrinchus mystaceus. Classification (NCBI taxonomy): domain Eukaryota; kingdom Metazoa; phylum Chordata; class Aves; order Passeriformes; family Tyrannidae; genus Platyrinchus; species Platyrinchus mystaceus. Next base: position 82,503,072 of record JAWWLV010000001.1, read on the forward strand.
TATGGCTGCCTCTGAATTCTAACTTGAAGAGATCACTATTATTGCTGTAATTGAATTTATATTAATAATAGGTGATGCCAAAATCATAATAGAAATTAATTTTATTAGTGAGCTGTGGCTACTGTGGTATGTAAAATGTGCATGTGACCTCTTCAGTGACCGTGGAGCATGCTGAGGTTATCAGGAAGATACAGCTGGAAATGTTAGATTTCTAACCAGGAAACACTCTTAATAATGTTGAGATAACAGAGACATTCTGCTGAGGAAAGAAAAAGCAACCAGCCATTGTAGAAAGTCACCTAACTTGACCATGTACAGATCAAGTTCGTAACAAACTGAACAGGCAGAGTCTGAGTATTTAAGATTGATGAAAACGACTAGTTGCGCACACACTCTTGCTTCAGCATTGAGCATGCAGAAATTTTCACTTCTTACCTTGTATTACCATGCACTTAAGTGTTAGAACATTAGGGGGAACAAAGAACCTCTGCTTATATCCTTCCTGAGGCTCTGTTGTACTTCAGCTACAATTTCGTGTTTTATGTATACAATGAAAAACACCTCCATTTATAGCCGGGTAATTTTTCTTTGTGCTAAAGAGGTAAACAGACCTCAAAATTAGATGATGATTTCATTGTCTTTGCATTTGTCATCACTGCTGATTGTAGGGCCCACACAATAAATACTGATGGCTTGTACAAGGAGTTTTGAAATGCATTGAAAAATAATCATGATTCATTTGCTTTTCTCTTGCAGAAAGTTATTTCACTCAACAGCCATAAGGGGAGGGTCAGGGGAAGGAAATAGTTGTTAACAAATCACTTTAGTGGCCTGTTAGGTAAGACTTTGGAAGAGTGATGGAGGGAGGAAACAAGTTAGAATTTTGTACAGCAAAATCTTGTTATGAGAGAACTCCAGGACAAGATAATTTGTTCTTTGTTTCATAAATACAAATATTAGGGCTTTCCTAGCATACATCACAAGGCCAGTGCTTAATGCAGTCTCATCTCAGATGCAGAGTAGAACCTGTAATAAGGGACTAGCTGAGATGTCATGTTAACACTAATCCTAACTCCTTGGAGAACAAGTAAAGAGCAAAAGGACACGCAGTAAGAGTGCTGTGCAATCAGTGTAATGAATGTATATTCCCAAGGAAAGCATTGTTGGATTTTTTTCATAGGAGCTTTCTTTTTTTTTTTTTTTTAGTATTATCCAGGTGTAGCAGAGATGTAGCAAGACTAAGCTTAAGAGAGGTGCCTCTGTTGGCTGGGAAGACAAAAGATCTGCTCTACTAACATTTGTTATGGATGGGCTCAACTTACCAATATACAAATTCTTCTGTATTCAGCCTTTGAATTTGGCATTATCATTTAACTTGCTTATAAGAAAAACTTGGCTCCAGGTAGCAGTTGGTATTCAACAGCTTCACAAGTTTTCTGATAACTAAACTGTAAGGAAATAACAGAAGCAACTGGTCTTATTGATAACAATAAAGAGTGATTAAAAGATCTCTTTGGAGAACTGCAGTTATAAGAAATAGAACTATGAAGAAATGAAGAACAGCAAATGTCTTTTTCTGATAGCATTTCCCTTTCTCCTTTTCCCCCATCCCAGTTTTTCAAGCAACAGAAGTATTAGTTTCCTGTTATGTTGTTGAATCTTCCTTTTCATTAATTCCTGGCTCATCATTTTCTGAATCGTGCCAAAATTTAACCCAGTGTGGAATTTTGTGATGAAGTTGCAAAGTAGAAACTTAGCAGGGGAAGCTGACATCAGCATGCAAAAGAGTGCATACAGTCCTGTTCATCTTTTCAGGGACATTTTTGAGTAGTAGTTGCTCTGCTCCAGCTTTATGCATTGGAGATTAAATAACCCCACCCCCCCCAAACCAAACAAAACCAACCAACTAACCAAAAAAAAAGCAAAAAAAACCCCAAACCCAAACCCAAAACAAAACAAAAAAACCCCCAAATCTAAAAACAGCAGAAAAACCACTTCCTCCATAATTCAGCCTCTGCTTTCCAAACCGTAACTGGCTTCATGCGAAAGACTCACAGTTCTTCTAAAATTAGCTTTTCCAGACTTGCAAACCCCACCTAATTCCGACTGGAGTAATGGTGAATTTTAAAAAATAGTTCTAGTTAGAGCAGAAAGAAAAAATATATCTAGGCCAGTGCAAATAATATAACTTAATACTCTAAGTGTCATAGCAGCAGTGTTTTCTTTCTCCCTTCCTTGTCTTTGTTAGGAATACACTATGATACCTCCCCCCTGGTCTTACAGTTTATATTCCATATGTGAAATACCTCCTTTTTCAGAGTATGGCATTGGGCTACCAATGAGTTGCAAGACTGCCAAGTTTTTTAATAATGCTTTGAAATAAAATTTCCAGAAATACAACTCTGTCAACTCTCCAAACTTCCTGTATCCTCACCCTGTTCTTCTTACTTTGCAACAACTGATACCTCTAGACAGTGTTTTTCATGGAGAAACTGAGGCACAGAAAATCTGCAGATGTTTGATGAAATCAGAGACAGATCCAGGAACTGAAGCAGAAGGGCAGTCCCAGCCTTTGAGCGTGTGCCTGGAAAGCAAAGAAAGTGTGGACCAAAGGAAATAGAAAGGAAAAATGTTTTCTACCATAATTGAAGCATTCGTTACATGCTGGAAACCTGAGAAGAAAAAACACCAGTTATTGATCCCTTCCCTAACTTTTCATATGATGCAGTTTTAAGAAGACCAAAGGAAGCTGAACCAACATTTATAACCTGCATTGCAAAACTCTCATCAGTATGCAGGAGGCTATCCTTTCATAGGAACACTCTCATGGCCATCTTTTGAAGTTTGGTGGTTTTTTTTACTTCATATGAAATGATTAAAGTCTCTTGTCTTCAGAAAAGAGATCATGCCTTCTGCATCACTCTAGCTCTGTTTCTTCATCTTATCCAGCAAAAATTTAAATAAGCTTTAGCAAAAAAGTTTGAGAGAACCTCACTGGAGCATATCTCACTGGCCATGGTGCACTCCTGGGATATAAGTGCCCTGAGGAGAACATTTGAACTTGAGTTCTCTGTAGATCAAGTGACTCCATGAAGAAAGGGTGTTACCTTATACTCACACTTCTTTGAAAGGCAACTAAAGGCTTTCTAGCTAAAGAAAAAAAACCCTACAGATTCTACACAGAGTTAGGAACTTGCCTGCATTTCCCTGTAGGCCAAGCTTATTTTATGTTTGTACTTTAAACATTGGCATCTGTGGCACCTCAAAGTGACTTATTCTCTCTGAAGCTTATTGGAACTCATCGGGAGAGCTGCACAGGCAGTACTGAGCATTATGCCAAGTTCTCTGCATTAGTATTTCCCTCCCTACATTTCAGTAGAGCCATTTTTAAGAATATCTAATCAGGATACTCCTTTACATACCATTAGTCAGCAAAAGCAATACAAGAAATGGTGTGGTTTGTGTGCTTTTAGTACTGCGGCTCTTGTCAATGAAAACAAGATGAAGGCAGTTCAGGTTCTCTAAAGTCACAAATAACAGGACAGAGCTATATAGAACAAATGTTTCCTGTTGTAGTGCCACTAGCAGTTGTGGTTCTTCTTCTCCTTTGTAAAATGTAATTTTCATTGGTATTTGATACAAGACAGAAAAGGGACCTTAAGTTACTCACTGTGGGAAAGCACATTATAAGGGCTGGGAACTGGCTAAAGAAGTTTTCAATGTGTTCTATGGAACTTCCTTCAGAAGTATTCAATGTCTTCATAAACCTATATTGATACTGACAGAGCAGCACAAGACAGTGAACAGCTTCTTCAGTGCAAAGCTGCGAGCATCTTTCTAACAGAGGAAAATGCATATTTTTGGACGTGCAGGATAAACACAGCTGAAAAGTTAGTTTTAATCAGGCTAACCTCTGTAGTTTAAGAAGACCCCAGGTTTTGCTTTGTCATGGCTATGTGAACGGAGGTTTTCAGTAATGTTAATCAATTTGTTAATGGTACTTTAGCAAGGTTACAAAATTACCATCTCAAAAGTAAAGATGTATTTGGGGTGCAGATTTTTGCAGCTGTTAAATGCTGTTCTTGTACCATTTGTGAATGCGTAGTGTGATGTAATTCTTAAAAAAGATTGGTTTTTTTCCCCACTGGTTCTCAAATGTCACTTGGTGTCTGGGGCGAAGGGTTTATTTCCCAAGCAGCTATTTTCTTCTTTGTCATGGTGCTGCTCCATGGGAGGCCTCTTGCCTTGTTCATTGGTCACTATCCCAGCCCAGGTTGTGTGACATACCTGTTCTCCATGATTCCTTCTGTGTTCCATGCCACAGGTGCTTCAGGAGACTGAATGAATTCACCATCACATTGTTCCTGTGGGAGAGGGAGGTGACCAAGAAGCAACTGAGTGTAGAAGAACTCCACTGTTTTGGAAAGTCCAGCCTGAATCCTCTGCAACCTGATTTTTTGAGAGCACCGAACATTAGCTGTTTGTTTTCAGCTGCAGTTTGCAAGAAGTGGGATGGTAATATTCACTTACAAATTTTGATGATAAAATAATTACAGGCACACACAATTTCAGATTCCATGGAAATAGTTTTTTTTAAAAAAGCACTGTAACAGTGCATTGATATTTCAGTGACTCAGTTGGCTCCAATATAGCATAGAACAGGTATATGAAATAAAAATTGCACCCTTTCTACCACATATTTATAGAAATTTGTTCTTATGCTAGCACAGATAGAATGAATTTCCAAACTAACAATCAGGCTGCGATCATGAAGCTCCCTGACTCATATGTGTCATGCTGTCTCAGGCTCTATCATTGTGATGATAGCTATTTATCTTACATCTCAGCTCTCCTAGACACAGTTTAAATTATTTGGCTCTCAAGAGACAGCAGCAGGTTTTCTGCAAGTGATAAAAAGGAAAAATATGATGATCAAGTGCCATACACAAGCTGAAACATCCATTATTTAAGCATATTTCAATTCTTTAAACATATCACTGCACTACTCTTTGCTTTCAGTTGCTTGATCTTGAGAGCCTGTTTATTGATTCAAACAATATTTTGCTGAGGGCAAACCTTTATATCTGGGATGGATTATAGAATTGTGGTACTGTTTCTGTGGGGATTTTTTTCCCTTTCTTTGACTTTAAGGGCCTTGCTTCTGTAACTATGCATACCTTTAACCCTTCTGTCTTTTGTTGTCTTCCTTCCCCATTTTGACAAAAGCCTTTGATGATTCCTAGTGGTTCCCAGTGTCAGGAGCTGCAAGTGGAAAAGTGTTTAGAAGATACTTAGCAATTCTTTTTCAATTAGAAAGACTTGTCCTTGTGGGATGGAAAACTATGAAAAATCCATCCCAGAATAGCCCATGATAGGTTACAGTCCTCTGGGAAATGAAGACTGGTCAGAGGGCCAGTCGTGAGGCACTTTGCCATCGTGAACCCAGTCTTAGACACATGGGTCAGGTTTCTGGACTGCCAGAGAATCTGCCCAGGCCTCAAGACAGCCTTTTTTTTTCTTACACCTTTCATCCCTTTCATAATGGGATTGTCCTTCTAACACCTTTATTTTCAAGATTATGGCAAATATTTGTCACTGATACAAATTGTCATTTCTGTCAAGAATAGTGTAGCCAGCAGTCCTAATGAGGTGAACACCTCCCTGTACTTGGCATTGGTGAGGCTGTACCTCAAGTATTGCATTCAGTTTTGGGCCCCTCTCTTTTAAAGAAGGCATTGAGGTGCTGGACCATGTCCAGTGAAGGGCAACAAGGCTCGTGAAAGGATTAAAGAAGACTTCTTATGAAGAATGGCTGGGTTTGTTTAGTCTTGAGAAGGCTCAGGAGAGACCTCATTCTCTCTAAAACACATGAAAGGAAGTTGTAGCCACGTGGTGACTGGTCCCTTCTACTGTGCCTGCAGTGAGAGGACCAGAGGAAATGGCCTTAACTGAGCCACTGCAAATTCAGAGTAGATATTAGATTTTTTTTTTCTCTGTTAGAGTGGTCAAGCATTGGAATAGGTTGCCCAGGGAGGTGGTAGAGTCACCATCCCTGGAGGTGTTTAAGAGGTGTCTGATTCTGGTGCTGGGTGATGTGGTTTAGTGGTTTACGGGTTACAGTGATAGTGCTGGGTTGACGGCTGGACTTGGTGATCTTAAAGATCTCCTCCAACCTTTATGATTCTGATTCTATGCTGTTGTTTTCAGTTCTGTTGTGTTTCTTTCCAGCTCATAGCATGCCATTGTTGCAAGTTATTTGCAAATTAGGATTTGTTTAGATTTTTCCTAGAAATGGCAGGCTCTGTTTCCTTCCTTTTCTTCTGCATTGCTGTGTCCTATATTGAATAGAAGATAAAGGCTGGACATAATAATTCACTTTTGTTTTTACAGAATGTGCTAATGAAAACAAACCGAAATGTTAAGTGCTGTGTCTGGCTACATACCTTTAATCATGAGTGAGCTATGAAGGAATTTTGTAGAATACACTTTTCTGAGCAGGAGTTTTGGGGGCAGTAGGGTTTTGAGTGTGCTGTACACCACACCCCTGCAACCCACATGTCCCCCAACAGCCAATGTGCTCAGGGTATGCCCTTGGGCCCCAGGAGGATGCATTTGCTGTCCCACACATAGTCCGCTAGATTGTGATCAAAATTCAGGCTGAACAGAAAAATACATATCCTCTTTTATTCCTTTAGGCTGGAAGTATGCTAGTGTGGCATGTCACTTGCAAGCTAGGCATTCAGAGGATGAGAGAAAAATGAAGAAGAGGGGATTCATAGAAATCTAGCACCCTCACCACTGAGGGAAAAATTTCTCCTGGGGCTGGTGGAGTGTCAGAAACAAGAAATCAAACATCTCTCTCTGTTAACATTATCTTTCCAAAGAAGAGAAGACACATAATAGTGGCAGGAAACTTCTGTTAGTGAGTTGCTTTCCTTCCAGCTTGTGAGACTGCTGCAACAAAAACATAGCTCAGCAATACATGTTGCGGTTATGCCAGAGGCAAGACACTATTCAGAAGGGATCATCTGTAAATAAACAAAGATCAAAAAGAGAAAGGAGTGATTGGGGATCATGTGATGATGACCTTAGAAGCAGAACTTTCCAACCGCATTTGGTTTGCAAGGCACTGTGAATACTAATTTTTTACCCCTTGTCTTTATCTCTTATAGCTGCTGAATAAGGAAATTGTATTTTCATCCTCATTTTACAACGAGTTTGGAGTAATTGGTTAGCAAAATGCATAAAGTCAAGGTGGAAGATTAACTGCAGTGGTTTTAGTTGTATCCCTACAGAGTGCCATCTAGGGAAACTCAGTAAAACCTCATCAAAGGTTGAAAGCTTTGTCTCTCCTCAAAAATCAAAGCAGAACATGCTGTACGATGATGCTCCAGGATCTTGCTACAGCTACTGAGAACACTGCTTGGAGTACATAGGATGGCTGTAAAACTATAGGGAAAGAAATTGGCAAGGGATTACGACAGGATATAAAGGAACTAGGTTTACAAAATCAACAATCCCTTGTCCAGCTTGTGAGAAAAATTGCAAGTTTTAAAATCCTCATTTGTAAACGTGGTGATTAAATCAATTAAGACAATTGTTCTTCTTTGTTTGATTCTCTGAGAGGATAAAAAAGGAAATCTTTAATTCTTACAAACACATAAGGAAGTCAGCAACCGTATTTACCTATATTTTTGTTTTATTTTGCTGGCCTGTTTTGATCTCCTGTTCTAACTTAATGTATATTTAATCAATGTATATTTGGAATAATGTGATCGAGTTCATAATTACACTTCTGCCTAACATTTCCTTTACTTAACATTGCTTGAGTCAGCCCAGAGAAGTCTGTTTTTTCTCCTACCTTTCTGGAAATTGCGATAGGCAAGCAAATAAATTGTAAAGGTCTCGAGGCAGCTAATTATGCTGAGATACATTGATGACGCTCGAATTTCTACTATTATTTAATTTCCTAAAATAAACTTGCCTAAGAAAATTTCCTTTATTTCTTTTCTTTCAGAAAGATTCTTAAAATTCTTGCAAGAAACACTCAGAAGGGCCTGTGCATTTAGGACCAGCTCTTCAGTCTTCAGGCATGAAGACATATGCAGACAAGGTTCCCTTCTACAGGAAGCAGCATCCCAATCTTCTCTATCTTATCTGTTCCTTTGCCATCTCTTTTTTGGCCTAACATGGTCAAAAAACTGTATCTTACACATGCTTGTCTTAAAAGGCATTCCATAAAAAGTCTATATGAGTCTAATAGCCTTGCTGTATCCCATCTAGCATATATATTGTCCTAAATTCTTAGGAACAGTCTTCAAATCCTATACAGCTCTTAATCTAGTCACAGTTCAGGCTTGGCTCTTAGGTGCTGTTAAAGAAACATATCTAAAAAACTTCATTCTGCTTATTTCAAACTAACTATATTGTACCTGATATCATCATTGCATCAGTTCTTTTCCTGGGAAGAGGCTGTAATAGGCTGGTGCTATGTTAAATCAGCCAATGATAGAAGTTGTTCTCATTTTTCTTGAGCTGCACCATGTTTTTTCTTTACAATATTGATTTAACAGTTTATAAATATTTGATATTTACAAATACCAATGGAAATGAAAACTGAGTTGGCAAATATATCAATGTCATTCTGTCATTTGGTTGTCCCTCTCTTGAATTCTTAGTGCCCCTTTTACAAGCAATCTCGACTCACATAATTTCAACAAGAGGATAACAGTAAGTTCCTTATTTTTGTAAGCATGATTAATAAAAGGGGAGATGTAAATAAATTATAATTATAGATAACACTAAAAAAAAAAGATCTAGAGCTGTGAGCGAATTAACTGGTAGAAACTGAGTAAATTGTTAATAAGTATGTAGCCTGTTCATGCTCTAACATTTTTCACATTACTGAACTGGAAAACTCTAAGAGTTAACGGTGTCATTGGGTGAAACTCCTCCCACTTTCACCCCCTTCTAACTCAGTGTCAATATCCATAGATTTTTATAGGTCTCATTCTCAGACAGTGGCAAGTAGCACATGCTTCAGTTTTGTGCATACCTAAGTACATATAATATTTAAGTAAGTATACATATTACTGAAGCCCAGAAATTGTAAAGGATTTTACTTTTACGACAAACTAGATAACAGTGGTTGAAGTTATGCTATGATTTCTTTTCCCTCAATATCCAGCCCTCTAATCAAGCTCTCCTTCCTCCCATTTCTGCTTTTAGGAGAGAGAGGTGTTGTTATTTGGCAAGTGGCTTTGTCTGTTCTACTCCATGCTAAAAATTACAAATGTGAAAGAATAGTAAAATAGCCAAAAATTGCAATGATAGTACAGCCATTTCCTACCTTTTTAAAAAACAAATATGAATAAATTGTCCATAATAGCATATGATTATCTTTTACAGTATCTACATTATAAGAAGAATAAAAACATAAAAAGCTTTAGAAAAGTAACAATGAGTTTTGCAGTGCTTTTCATTTTGTTGATCAAAGTGTATTACACTATATGGAACAGAATTAATATCTACTCAAAGTATAAAATAAATAAGGGAAGCTTAATTCTCCATACTGGATACAGTGGAAAAAATATTTAATTTTGTTATTAATATTCTTTAATTTTTACCTGCCCAACAAGCTTTCTGCTTTGTGTTTTGCCTTGGAAGCATTCAAGCTTTGACAGGCCTATGTACAATTGCAGGACAATTCTTAGTCACCTGGAACTAAATTGCAGTAAATCAGTGTTTTAAACTGAATAATCTCTCATGGCAGAATACTGCATGTTCATAAACCCTCATCTCCTTGAAGTATTCTATGTTAAAATGCCAAGATGGGAAATTGTATTAGCCAAACACCTCTCAGTCTGCCCGTAGCTGCTCTGAGTGGAAATCGAGTGATGCAAAGAACCTGAACTAGGGCAAATCCCATCCTGAGCGAGGTACTGGTACACAGGCAACCCTGTCCCTTTCTAATTAGCTCAAGCAGTCGCTGTGCCCATGATTCAATTAGCACTTTGTAATTGTAATTTCATTCTAACCCTATTTTTGATCTTATATAATGCCTCAAGCCGGTTTAACTTCTTCTCCTCCTGTCAGAAGGGAGTTACTAGCAGGGAGCTGGAATGGCCCTGCCAGAACTCCCCTGGCAGATGCTGTGCCTGCTCTGTGAAAATGTACATTTCACCCTTCAGCTAGATCTAATTTAGAAATCTTTGAGCTCATAATGATTTCCTATAGTTTGGCCTAATTGAATCTAAGTGCTTTTGCATTAAAACTAGAATGCCCAGCTGGGCTGAAGCTGAAAACCTGTGACCCTGAAACACAGACACACAAACTCTCCTCCATATTGGCAGTTGCCATCTACTGCTGCAAAGCCACAGCCACCCTCTGCTTCAACCCAGTGCACAGAATCGCAAAAGAGTTTGGTTAAGACAAAAGTCTCATGCAGAACTGAAATACCACCACCACATGCAGCAGCTGCTCTGTGCTGTGAAACTGCTGCAGCCAGAAGGATTCTCCTCTCCAAGAAGTGGGGCACTGCTGCAGGAGCTGCTCTGCCCCAAAGTTTCCCTGCAAGGGAAAGGGGCTCCGTTGCTGCTAGGGAATGTGCCACCCAGGTAAGGGCTGGACTCCGAGGCTCTCCTTGGGATGCTGTGTATGGCTGACCAGCAGGTCAAAAGTTCTACCTCCAGGCGGTGCTGGGAACAGGGAGAGACACAACAGCAGACTCAGACAAAGCTGCCTTTTCTTTAAATCTATTAAATCCACTAGGGAAATCTCATTGGTTTCCTTATGAAATTCTGTCCTTACAGGCTTCCATAGTAGAAGACCATATACCATGCAGGACTAATCCATTCTCAGTTTTTATTTCCCCCTCCACCCCCCCAAATTCTGCTTTTCTCTTTAATGTTCAGAGAGGAATGAAAAGTATTTGCACCATGTTTCTTCAGAAACCTCTTCTAAGAACACCATACAGCTATTGCACAGTGCAGCTTCTCCATGACTATGGAATATGAACCTGTGATCATATCCCCAAGCTAAGAATGATTCAAATTATGTTATACGTAATATCTAATAATCACCTAGCTACTAAAATTATATCCCTACAAAACTAGGCAGACTTTTTTATTTTATTTTAAAGACTAAATCTAATTAAGAACACTCCTGGTGTGTCCAGGAGGTTGGAAGAGCTTAGGCATGCATTCATGCATCCAAACTAAATCAGATTGTTAGGCTCTAATATTTACATTTCACAATTTGTAGCTTAGTAAATTTTATTCCCAAAGTAAGTATCATTGCAGTGTAGCAAATTATTTACAAAAGATGAGCTAAGGAAAGTAATTCCATCATTTCTATTTCCATCGAGGTGAAAATCACAATCATCTTATTGGGCTCAATCCTACGCTCCATTACCAGGAAAATTTTCCACTGAAGTCAGCACAGATCCTGCTTTCACAGGAAAATATTGTATTCTGTAGAAACACCTCATCTTGTTATCAGTAAAGTTAGTAGGAGACAAGCTTCTGAAGGTAACAGTGGTAAAATGAGATCTTCAGTGGTTTTTCATAATGTGCTACATTGGCAAGAAAAGAACCATCCTTTTCAGGAATCATGGAGGTTTGTCTCAAAGAACTGATTTGCTTCTGGCAAAGAAATACATAGGAGTGGGCCTGAAATTTAAGAAACTTCAAAGTAACCTACACTACAGCATGGAAAGAACGTTAGACCTTATGCATTTTAATAATCCCCACAAGGACAAATCACTTGATTCATTCAATAACTTCAATGTTCCATTTAATGTCAATATGCATGTAATATAGCACCTTAAATTGCTGATTTTGAATTTTATTTTTATTTTTAAGGAAAATCCCTTTGTCTCACTCAGAAATGTCACAGAAACTAATGAAACCTTTTGTTCTAAATGAAAGATGTTTTGTTTGACCAGGCAGCAGTATTCTTTTCAACTTTTAATTTGGCAGGAAGCAGGAGAATCTTCAGTTTTATCCAAATTGATTTATTTTTTACTGTGATTTGTTTGCATTTTCCTACTTTCAGCTGTTTCATACATGCTCATAGATGACCTTCTGAGATATTTTATAAGTCTGATTTGGCAGTTAGAGACAGCATATAGCTCCAAAACCCCCTCTTCAGTCCTCATGAGATAGTATGTAGGACTATCTTCCCCCTGCTTTCACATACAAAACCCTTTGGAGCTCTCCCTAGAGATGTTCACAGTGTGCAATTAAAGAGGGGTGGTGCACAGATCTTGCCAATTTGTCTGCTTATTTCAAACTAACTATATTGTCTCTGGACTTTAGCCATGGAAATAATTTAGCTTCTCAGAGCAGACGATTTTTGTCTTTGGCATAGTTGATACTCCCTAAATAAATAAAAAGATCAGCCTACAAGCTATTGACTTAGAAAAAAGAAATTATTTAACTGAAGCCCATTGCAGAAATACTGCAGTATTTCTATAATATTAACTGCAGTTACTATTAATCAGTTTAATCACAAAATTCTTCCAGTTCTAAGTTTATGCAAAAAATATTCCTCTGAGCAGACATACAATACCAAACACCCACCTTTTCCATAAATATTGGCAGAACAATCTACCACTTGTTCATAGTTTGTTGCAGATATTCCCAAATGCTTATAAATTTTGTTACAAGACTTTAATAGATTTTTTAGTTTTTAAAACATTAAAGATTTCATAGACACCATCAGTACAAAAGAAATCCTTCAGTTTGTAGTGCCACTTGTTTGTAAAGGCTAAACCTTCATAAATTTTGAATTCATGATAATTCATAAGCTGAATACCAAGATTTAAATTGTAGTGATAACAGTCACTTTCAGGATTCTGTATAGTTTCCACACAGTTTTATTTTCTCCATGATTGCTTACTGCCAAGCACCACTTTAATTCCTGACCCTGCAGTAGGGCACTTGGGCAACAGGCTGGATGTTGAGGCCACATGTGGGCTGTTCACATTAAACATACCTCAGGAATGTTTCAGGGCATTACTTAGATTGTGAATTTTTTTTAAATGTTTCAGGTCATGGTTTTAGACTGATCAGATGCCCAAAGAATTTGCAGGCGTGGTTCAGGCGTCAGGTCCAAATACACCAGGTGCAAGTAACCACCCTGCTGTCAGTGTCTGCAAGCTCAATAGGTGCAGGTGTTCAGTGCCAGTTGGCCCCTTCCAGACAATAATCCTGCATATTTAACTTCCTAGTACAGATGAAGCTTTAGGGGCAGCAGTACAGCTAAACTAATTTTGATGTCAATCAGCAGTGGATGAACAATTTATGCGAAAATGAAAGAATTAATCTAATCTTTACAACTCAGTTGACTTCACACGTATTAATTTCCTCTTTCTTAAGTAATGCTTAGAGCATTTATTGATTGTAGATCCTTGGCAGAACAAAAGCAGGTAAAAAGATCACTGCATCTTAAACATCTTTTTGTTCAGATCCATGAAAAGCTGTACCTTTGCATTGCTGCTGATTCCCATGTTTCAGTTCTATCACAGAATCACAGCATATGCCAAGTTGGAAGGGACCCACAAGGATCACTGAGTCCAGTTCCTGGCCCTGCACAGGAACATCCCCACGAGTCACACCATGTGCCTCCCACTTGAGGGGAAACCCCACAGGGCTGGGCAAGATAAGAGTTCCACTGGGTTTTGGGGAACTTGTGGGCCAGGGCAGAAGGATCAGTCTGACCATGATCCCTCATGAACCAGCTGTTGCTGACAGTAAGATTCAGTGGGGTTGGGAGTTGGAACAGCTGAGAAGTAAATCTCAGCAAATTTTACTCACTATCCTTCTCTCCAGATTTCTCACAGCTTTTTCCCTCCCAAGCAAAGCCTGCTTTATCCCATGGCTTCTCAGTAATACCCAACTGGAAGTCAGACACCTGAAATGGTTGTGCTGTTCTTTGAAGTGTATATGGCAGTCTAGTGCAGGCATCAGGAGCATGATTCATCAGACCAAGGGTGGACATAAGCATCTGAACTAGCTGTCTAGATTCCATTTATCATTTACTGAAACAGGTACTTCTACAAAGTGACTCATGACCTTGAATATTGTGTGCAGTTTTGGGCACTGCAATATTAGAGAGCATCCAAAGGAGGGCAACAAAGATGAAGGGCCTTGAGGGGAAGCCGCACGAGGAGCAGCTGAGGGCATCTGTTCAGCCTGGAGGAGACTGACGGGAGACCTCACTGCAGTCTACAACTTCCTTGTGAGGGGAAGAGGAGGAGCAGGCACGGATCGCTTCTCTGTGGTGATCAGTATCAGAACCCAAGGGAATGGCCTGAAGTCGTGTCAGGGGAGGTTTAGGTTGTATATTAGAAAGAGGCTCTTCACCCAGAGGGTGGTTGGGCACTGGAACAGGCTCCCCAGGGAAGTGTTCACAGCACCAAGCCTGACAGAGTTCAAGATGTGTTTCGATGATACCCTTGGGCACATGGTGTGACTCTTGGGGATGGTCCTGTACAGGGCTAAGAGTTGGACTCGGTGATCCTTGTGGGTCCCTTCCAACTTGGCATATGCTGTGATTCTGTGATCTTATGCTAAAGTTGCTTTCTGAAATGAATGGTATGCCAGAAAGGGCCTGTTTCCCCCTTTTAATTGCAAAGGGCGTTCAGATGTGCTTCAGACATGGTCACAATACTGCAGACACATAAGGTAATGAGGTGAAGTTCAGTCATTGTTGCCCTCTATAATGAATAAAATAATCTAGAAATAAGAATATCACGTTCCAAGATGTATTGTAGCTGAATTAATACAATCAAAGTTTTACTTAAAAAAGCATTGCATTTCTCACAACGTTTCAGTTCTCATTTAATCTAGAAAACACTGTAGAATTAAATATAATTTGTAGTATTTCTCTTGAGTGTCCACTTGACAAATCAGGATGCACCTCACCCAGAACATGAGATGTTACATAGATTTTATGTGCAGGATTGCTTGAAATTTGTCTATTGCTAGACGTAGGTGTCAGCTTACTCATTTCTAGGAATTGGCTCCTTGCCATGAAGAAAGCTTGTAGTCCCTGTAGCCTTTTGCTTTCTCACAGCTTTTTGGGAGCAGCCGGTCTTAGCTCCAGCCCGAGGGAAGAAGCAATCACGAGCAGTGGTGTTCTGGGAGACTCACACCCTCGTGTTTTTTCTTCACCACATTAAAAGTGTAAGCATGGCCATATGTGTCATTTCTGAGTTTCCCAGAACAGTACAAATTTACAGAGACATGTAAGAAAGGCCTTCAGAACAAAGCCTTAGTTTTGCACTTATCCACACGTACAAACCCACAAGATTTAACAGGGATGTAAGAAACACCCTTCTTGGATCACCCCAATGGTCCCTCCAACAAGTATTCTGACTCCAGCAGGGGCACCAGGATATATTTTTTAGGGTAAGTATGTGAGTGTCACATGAAAGGGGGGGTTTCCTCAAACCTTTTGTGTTTGTTTGGTCTGTCAACACCTCAGGAAAACCAAAGACCCTTCTGCCCGACCAGTCTGACAGTGTCCCATCATGGGGACTCCATTGATCAGTCTGCTGTATGGGAGGGCGGTTGGACTAACTTGTTTAGGGACACACGCAGACAATGTATCAGAGCTGAATCCTTTACTACAATTTAGAAAGAGGGACTCCCTCCTGGATCTCCCCACTTTTATGGAGTATGACTGCTGGCACCCTTGAAGGACACATGCTAAGCAGTTTCTGGAATAACAGACTTTATTAATAAATGCACTGATAATAGAAAATTGTAACAGGTTAAGGTTCAAAGATTGCATTTGATAGTAATTGACTGCAAAACTGAATTTAAAGCAATATACAGACAAGCTCTAATCACCAATGGAAGCTAACTTGAGATAATAATTCAGCACACATAGAGTAAGTTTCTTACCCAATAGGCTTCCCCATGGAGGAGAAGAAAGGTTCAACTTGTTAACTGATCCAAAAAGTTATGATGGAGTCTTCCCTAACTTCTCCCCATTCTTAACATTTTTACTATTTCTTTACATTTTGGGTGGAGCTTGAGTGACTCCAGTCATACACACTTTTGTTACTGATGGGTGTAAAAATTCTCTTGCTTCGCTCTGAAATCACAGAATATTTCAGCATTCTACCCGGGAAGTAACAATTGCATCTAACATTATAGTATCTGTACTGTTATAACTTTTGTTAGAGTTTGAATAAAACTTCGCAGTTTTCTTGGTTTTAGCCCAATCATCTTCCCACAGCAAGCCTACAATTTTCCACTGTCCATTCCCTCTCACACATATGCAAAATCAAGTAATTTAATTCATAAGTTGAAATTTGCAATAGTGTGACTTCCTTTACCTTTTCTAGCAAACAATGCAGGGATTTTATTGGAGTACTTCTTTTCTTGCTAAATTGAGGCAGTTTACCATAGCTTATAAAAAAATATTTACAACAATAATAATACAATAAAAATACTACTGTATGAGTCCTGGCATACTGATAAGGTACTTAAAACACCAGAAGTGTCTAGATATATTTCCCATTACCTGACCTCCAGTCATTCATTACAACTTTGAATACAGAGCATCTGACTCAGCTGCTCTCTCTCTACACCAGGAGAAGCTGCCTGTCTGCTGATGGCTTTTTTTCTCCATTTCCTTAGGCACCTGTCAGCATCCACAGCCCTCTTTCTAGTATAGCATCCTTTGGCTTATATTTAGACTTCGAAGAGTAAAATGTTCTTAGTCTGCCAGGTATCGGGAAGGCATATTCAACAACAAACAGCATCCTTGTTACGTTTTCAAGGATTCATGTTGCTTTGCTTTTCTTGCTGACCCTGTTACATCTTCCATTTGATTTAACTTTCTGTGTTAAAATAAAATAACACCCTGTCAGTAATGGGATTGTGATTTTAAATATATTACACACCATTGTCTTGTTTTTTGTATGTTGCAAGTTTAATGGTGTTCTACAGCATGTCCCTCAAGTCTTGGATACTAAAGGATCTTGGTTACTGTGAGGATCTCAGCTTTCACTGCAAAAAGGGGGAATTTCTACCCCTCCTTATTGCAAAGAAAAGCTTGAAAACATTATTTCAGCAAAAATAAAAAAATTCAAATCTAGAATCAAAGTACCATAAAAGGCAGAGTTTATTTATCATTATATGTCAATTCAGCAGGGATGGGGAGAAGGGACACTCATTCATTATTTCTGAATGTTTGCAGGGGCAATACTGATGGTGGAGATTTCATCTTTCGGAATGCTTTGCCACCAATGTCTTTACAGCAGTAACAATATCATTCTCTCCTCAGTTTGTGTGAATACGAGTAGACCTACGGTCTCATTTATTCTCTCTGCAGATCTGGACCTTGATCTTGCAAGCTATTTATTTTGTACCCATAAAAAGTGCTGCAGTGATATGCTGTAGTGGTACGCACAGATAGGAAGCCCTTACTGTGCAAGATAATAGATCTTGCAGCTAAACAAACTGAGTGCAAAAACTGGGAGACATTCAGTTTATCTATACTAAATTTGCCTTTATAGAAATCACAGTATGTTCAAAACCTGTGTTGCTAAAAAAGAAGATAACGTAATACAAAATTCCTGTTCACTAAGTGTCCTTTACTCCAAATGTCAAAGGATGCACCTCTTCTCACACTCCCTGTTCTGGCGACACACAAACACCAGCATGGAAATAAAGAGAGGAATTTTAATGCAAAATCTGAAAGGTACCTTCCTTCCGGTTCCATTAGGTGGAGCTCTCAGACAAGAAGAAATGAATGAAAAAAACAACGCAGCAGGCACCCTCAGGAATTATTATTACTGTACTATGCCGGTATTTTTTCCTGCCGAGAGCTCTTTCTTCTTGATAGAATTCATTTGTATCCAAATAGTAAGGTTATTACATCTTTCAAAACTACTATTACTCAGCAAACTGCCTCTACAACTAGGTTTTCATTAGCTTAACACACTACCAAGATCGAGCTACAAACTTTGGAGGTAGCTGAATCACTCAACATAAATAACCAGATCGACAGAGAAATAGTTACGGAACAGAGAAGCAGAGCAGATAAAGAATTTAAGAGCAATACATAAAAATCAGAAAATTCCAGCAAGAGCTTGACCACTAATGATGAAAGTCCACTGATATTAATGGTACAGGATTCAGCTGAAAAATTGGCAGACACAAAAGCATAAATCAAATGGAAATGGCAAAATGTTTGCAACCTGATTTTCTGCCGCTTTCCCATTCTAGTTTCTACTCTTGTTTTTATCTCATAGTTAACATATACATTCTTACAAAGTTTTGGTGTAGCCCTCCCAATTCCTACACAAGGGAAGGGACGAAGATAACCCTGTGTAAACTACAATATGAGGAAAGGACAAAGTGCTGGGTACATATTTTCAAGGCTATTGGCTCTTATACCAATTGTTTGTTATGTGCAGTAACTTAGAAATGTCAATGTGTTTGCCAAATAAATTCTGTGTTTGGCGGAAAAAGGAAAACAATGTTATATAGGCTATTATCAGAATTAACGGAAATTAGCAGAGATTGTCCAGAGATATATGGAAGGAAAGAGTCTGAACTGTTTCCTGTTTGACTCTACACCTTAGTTAAGAGAAATTATTGACTTAATTTAATCAATTCAGTTGTGATTAAATCCTGCTAGTTTTATCTTTTTTTAAAGGCAAACAGGACACTTTTGTAACTGACCATTTCAGTAAAGCTTAGCCCATCTCCTAAATTTATCCTTGATACAAAAATAGGATAATTTAATGACCATTAAGGGTGCAATGCTGGAAGGTGGTTTGTATTTAGTGTTTGAATATCACGTCTAGTTCCAGATTATTTTGCAACAAAACTTTTGCAAACACTTGAACAGTCTGCAAGTCTATTCCATATTCAGACTTTTTAAAACCTTTACTCTCGTACCAAAGTAAACACCACCTAGCACACTGCACTAAAATAAATAATATTCAGTGCCTGCGAGACGTCAGAACTAGCAACTTTGTTTCTGTGTTGAAATCAGTTGGCCTCACTATTTGGCAGGCTTTCCTTTTGCACACTACTCTAGATTTGCTTCACCATTGTAAAATGAAATCTTCTCCCACTGGTACAGACTGCTGCAATGTAAGAAAGGTGTCTTTCCCCAACACTGAAGCTTTATCCCTCATTTTCATATTCTGCTCTGCACAATTCCACAGAGGTATGTATTGTGAACAGGAATATCTTTTCAGCTTTTAATTTTTCCCATAGGCACCTGCTGTTGACATTAGAAAGGTGTTATAGGTAAGATCTGACCTTTCCTTCTTGACACTGACACCATGGAGCAGGATTGTTCTGGTCTCGTTGGACAAAGAGCACTGGTTCCAGAGGCTACAGCTGCAACCTGTATCAGATGCAAAGGCATAAAAAGGCAAAGCATCAGGAGCACATCTTATTTTTAACTTTCCCTCATCTGCCTTCAGGATGGCCTAATGACTACTGCATGGGTAGGCAGTTTTCAAGCTCTCCTCTGTGAATCTGCTCCACAAATCTGTGGTTTGATATGCTCCATCCTCAGTCATATAAGGCTAGTCATAGCCTCTAGTCTACTCATCCTGAGACCTTTAACTCTAACAGGAGTTCTTCTTATTATCCCTATTTTATGTCTTCAGGCTATGTGACTTCTTTAGCGTTATCCACTGAGTAGGAAACTGAAGCTAATTCTGATGCATTCCAACTCTGCCCCTTGAACTATACTTGAAGGTAAGGTGACATTACACAAAGAGATGAGCGTAGGTCTGATTTAAACTTCAAGAGAGGGAATGTAGGTTATGGCAGTCCTACCCTGTTTCCCTAGATACCATAGAGAAGCAAGCAGAAGGGTCAAGACAGTGGAGAGCTGAAGCACTCGGTGCCACACAGTGAGCCTCTGACAAAGTCCTGTCAGCAAAGAACACAGCTGGTAAGATTCATCTGGCTAGGCATGACAGAACCAACCTGACCATTTTCCCAGTGTAAAGCAAAAAGCTTTTTCCAAATATGACTTTTCCATCGAGAGCTTGTTTTTAGGAGATGAGTGTTTTTCTGTGGAAATTTTTCCAGCAGCAAATTCTCAACTATCCGTTATAAGGCCCCTTAATTCTCCAGCTTTCCCGTGTCCATGCCCTTGAATGGGCAAGGAAGTTCTCTTATTTGTGATTCAGTATTTCCCTAAAGTACAGTGTAGTTAAAATACAGAAAGGCAATATT
Source organism: Platyrinchus mystaceus (assembly GCA_035041135.1). Taxonomy (NCBI): domain Eukaryota; kingdom Metazoa; phylum Chordata; class Aves; order Passeriformes; family Tyrannidae; genus Platyrinchus; species Platyrinchus mystaceus. The sequence goes on from JAWWLV010000001.1 coordinate 82,523,297, forward strand.
AACTACTGAGATTTCCATATAGTTAAATTAAAAGTGTCAAGCTATTGTGACTAGCTTTGTCAAAATCTCAATGACAAGCTCTTCTGTGCAGCAAACTATGCTTCTTTCATGAAATGCTGGTGAGGAATGGCAGGATGCTACTTCTCAGGAGGCTGCAGGCATGCAAACCTTCTGGATGTGTCTCCTCAGCTTGCATCTGACCCATGCACCCAGAGCTGAGCCACCCCTTTGAAAGAGAGAGCCTGAGAAGAGAGTCAGTGCACGTGCTCTGGGCTCAGAAGGAAAACACTGTGATCTTGATTAAAAAAATAGCATTCACACAGCCAAAATCCTGATCTGTTACTGATAGTGCTGCACCATTCTCTTTCTTTTCTTCACCTGATATTTGGGCATGGTGCCCTGAAGAGAACATAAATCCACTTCTCTTGACTTGTCTATTCTATTCACTGGAAAAGTGCTCCGTGCTGGTACTGTGTCTCCCAATATGGGTTTTTTTTGAATATCTGTTTCAGAAAACACACCCCTGCTGCAGCACAGTGCAGCCTATAGCAATGAAGAGGAATAATAACAAATTCCCTAAAGACAGATCAGGCATTCTGACTGCTATACTCGGTTCAAACTTGAATCTGAAAGGCTTCTATAGATCATCAAAAAATATTTTCCCCCAGTCTCACAATAGGTTATTGGATATTAGAAATTTCTGCTAGTAATTATGTGGGAATAAATTCAATTAGCTGAATTCATTATACTTCTTAAAACCAAACTTTTCTTTGCTCTGAATAAATTCAGTCTCCGATTTAGTAACAGTCTCCTCCTAAGTTTCATTAAGATCTCATCCTGTCAATGGCTGTGCATCTGCTAGTAAACAAAGGTGCTTTGTGAGGATCCTGAGATGCCGTGATAAACAAAGCTTCTCAGTCGAGTTACATGTTTCACTCAGGACTGATCTGTTCAAAACCTGGTAATCCTGCACATTTGTTTAAACGAGTGGGTCTGTCATGACCAGCCCTGACCTACTTTCCCCAATGCCTTATTTGTTGCACACACGTTTCAGCTTTCCTCTGACTATCATCCAAGCACAGACTGCCTTTTGCTATCTCTTAGTAAAATGCTCAAAACACTGGGGGTCCTGATGAGGGGACACCAACACCACTTTGCTACCCAGAGCAGAAAGTACAATGTATTGGACCCATTCAAACCAGAGGTATTAACCTGTTCCTCAAGCAAGCTTGGGATCCATTTCTCTTAGCTGGCCAGTTTGACCTTCCATGGCAGGGAAACAGAGGAGCAAGTCAAACATAAACAATTTTTGCAACTCCTGCAAAAAGAAGAAATCTAGAGAAGAAAATACAAATGCAATTAAAGGGTAACAGCATTTAAACATGACCATGTCTAACCTCTCTTTACTATTAGCAAGAGATAGATGGAAGATAAAACTAGTTCACTCCCTCCACAATACATTGTTCTTCATCTTTTAAATGGACACACAAAAGAGCCTTCTGTTAGACATATCAATCTCTTTCACATTGCACATGAACTATCATTTTTTTCAGGTCATCTTTCTGCTCTTTAAGTGACAGCTTGATTGTTGGAGACGATCTCTATTACAGCAAAACTGTTTACCTAGTGGTCGAGTGAGTGGAGCTATTAGTCCTAAGTCCAGTTGTGTGGTCACTGGCTAGAGAAAATCATTTCTGGTTGAATGGATTCTGTTTTGATGTCCAATATCCAGATCTTTAACTCAAAGGGGGTTCTCTAAAGGTTCGTGCAAGAACAGAAAGCTTCTCCCCCAGGTCTTCGACTTAACTCTTCATTATGATATTGGGCAATTCCTAGATGTTTTCTGAATAGTTCACCTTGGGTTTAGTTTTCAGTAGAGATTTTTCATTGCAAATGCATGGTATAAAAGGACTGTTTATATTTCAGTGCAAAAAAAAAAAAATAACCATTACCCCAGGTATTGGTAGAGTGCTTGTGTAGGAGTGTGTAGGATGAGTTAAGTGGAAGGGAAGGGGAAGCAAAAGCGAAAGGGGAAAATGGAAATGGAAATGGAAAGGGAAAGGGAAAGGGAAAGGGAAAGGGAAAGGGAAAGCGAAATGGAAAGGGAAAGTGAAAGGGAAAGGTAAA
>JAWWLV010000001.1:82525598-82547955 GCA_035041135.1 Platyrinchus mystaceus
GGGAAAGGGAAAGGGAAAGGGAAAGGGAAAGGGAAAGGGAAAGGGAAAGGGAAAGGGAAAGGGAAAGGGAAAGGAAGGTCTAATTAATTGACCTACTTCTCTCTCCCTGCACGAAATGAAAAAAAGGCTGGTAAGCATATTTAAAAAGAGTCAAGCAGAAAAATATTTATTTACAGACTTCTCCATCATTGTACCAGGTAGGAAGAAGAAGGCATTAAAATTTCATCAGATTTCTCTTCTGAAATCTGATGGAAACATAGGTGAGCCATATTAGCTATCTCTTAGGATGGACATGTGCCTAACAAAAGCTCTCTTCCACCCTCTGATCCAAAAGACATGTATCAAAAAGCATTCATGGACAATTAGGTCAGAGATACCTCCTTTGCCCCTCCTTTTCCTTAAATTGCTTGCTGAGTTTATTCCAGGTTTTCAAATTCCTGCTGATAAAATTGAAGAACAAAAGTGCAGCTAGGGCTTGTGCAAGTGACAATTTTCAGAGTACCTTCATTCTCTAAGCAGCTTGACTTTTCTCGTCAGGGAAGCATATCTGTCAAATCACATGTTCTTCTCCCTAAGATCCAATAACAGGGGGCTGATATCTGAAAAAGGATGATATTCAAGAACATGCAGTATTTAGCAAAGTTACATTCACAATAATACAACAGTGCAATCCACTTTCTACTACTCCCGGACAGAAGAATTAAGTAAATCACCTGACCTTGGATAGTGAAGCCGTACCACAGTCAGGAGTAGGACTGAGCTTTCCCAAGTCTCAACCCCACTGTGCAACCACAGGGCCACATAACTTGCTCTCACAGTCTCTTAGAAACCCCGAGACACTTGGCAGACAATGACATCATGAATAAATCCAGCTGGCATCAACCACAGCCTCAGCTAGGTACAAGATGAACTTCAGCCTGGGGAATACAGCAAACACGGTGCCTATGGCCAGGCCATGTCAGTTCCTGCATCGTCACACAAACCATCTTCCCCCTTTTTCTGGGACGACGCAGCAGCTTTGGATCAGGAGCAGCACGAGGACAGCATGGCACAAACACCATCCCAAATGTAGTTATTTGCACCATAAGCCAGATGCCCTGAAAGAGGGCTGGGGGACCTCTAAGTAAACCCAAAGGCAAACAGAACTGTCCATCCTCTACTGTTATCTCCTCTGAAAAGCTAGGAGGGCTTGTGTCAACAGCTTCAAGAGAGTCTGGAAAAGTAGAGCTACCTGATTTTCTGTCCCAATTTGAGGCTTTGATTTGATAAAGATCCATTCTTACAGCCTTGAGTCATTTTAGTTGCTTTTTCTTGCCTTTCTTTTCCCAAACAGTCTAACCTGGAAAGTGGAACTCCAGTACCCCAGGAGGGTATTACTGACATGATGCAGCCTGACAATATGTAACTTCTGTCTCCTTCTTGCATTTCTACTCTCGAGTATTCTATAAAGAACATCTTTTTTTTTTCTCAAAGCTGCATTGTTCCAAAGACTTAGTTAATCTTTCTTTGCTGTGGCCAATAAGTGGGTTTTTTTCTCCCCATAAATGACCACTATTTGGTACCTCTACTTGCTGTGAATTTCTCCAAACTGTACAGTCTTATACCCCTTTATGTTAAGCTACATCTTCTGAATAATGCATATGGATTATGAACTCCTATGATTTTTCTTAGAGCTTCGATTCATCCAAATAGCTGACCAAAGGGAAGTCCATTAATTAACATTACTGATAACTCAGATCTTGTTTTCTGGCTCCCTCTTTGGGAAGGTTATTTGTTCTGTTTGTTTGATTGCTCTTCATGCTACATGTTCATGTCAGCCCCGCCTTTTATGTTGTGTCCATCATCATGAAGTGTGAGATGATTGATAACTCTCTTCTAATTCACAGAACAGATACTGTTTCAGCAACAGCAGATTTTGGCCTAAAAAGCAGTACTTGAGGCCTGACATGTAATCTGTGGATTTGTCCAATCTAATTACTGCCACTTACATCAGTGTTTTTATGATATAGACACACATCCACTCAGAAAAATCACTAAAGCTACAGAGGCAGCTGCCAGGCATTCGTTCCATCACTTCTGGCTTGGAAATTATTGGAAAGATGCTATAGAGGTAGAAGGCTCTGAAAAATATCATCGGTCCCTTAAACAACATATTTTCCTTTAAGTCTGCTCACAGTCAAGTAATCTTTTATTAAATTAGACTTAGTTTTTCACTAATTTAACTGTACTTTCTTGTAATCAGGTAAAATCCTGGTTTTGTTGAAGTCAGTAATAAAACTTTTACAGCAAAAACTACTGAATATTTCAATTTTTAAGATGATAGATGGGCTAAATTAATATGCATTGAGAACTGTGCAGCAATGCCAGACAAACTGCCACACCCAAGCTCATTTGTTGACGGTTGCCTTTAGTGTTTCTAACACGTGTGGCTCTCTTCAGTGCGGACACATTCCAGGAACAGTTGGCCATGTGCATTCACTGGACATTTTAGACATATTTCTGGCACTCATTCTCTATGGAATTGTTCCATAAGTCTCCAAATCATTCCAGTAAACCAGAAAGTATCTTCTTATATTTTTCTTGCATTTAAAATCCCTGTGAACTCGTTGAAAACTGGGCATGCAATGAAAGATCATATTTAGAAATGATTAGTCTGTGTTTGACCATCTGCACCAGAATCACCTCAAGCTAACACCAGTGTAAATCACAAGCCTTTCACTGACACCCCTAAAATTATATGCAAAAGCAACTGCCCTATAAGAAAAGAAAGGGATTAGGCTGATTGGATGTTTCTATTGGTAAAGAAATTCAAAAATGTTATTTATTTCAAACTGAATTTATCAGTCTTCTTCCTGATCTGCCCTTGTCCTCACTGAAAGAGGGAAACACATTGGTTTTGCATTGCTGCTGAGCTTGGGTTTACAGTGAGAGATGATTAAGTTAGGACTTCTCCAAGCAGCAATCTCTGTCAGCACAAGCTTTATTCACTGCCACAGACCACTGGTTGTTCCCTTCTCAAACGTGGCAGCCCTCACCCAGGGATCTAATGGCTTCAGATCCTACCCCAGACCAGGCATGTACCATGAGTTGGCAGGATTTGTCCCCGTTAGTGGAATCCAGGGTGACATAGACTGTCCAAGCCTGGGAATATAAAACTGACCTTGCCTTTCCAATAGGTTCTAGCAGGTCTGAATAAACACCCTGGCAGGAGGACTGGAGATCTGACAGGCACTGAGGATAACTTCATATTGGCTAAGGCTGCCTGTGAATGTAACAAGAAACAGCCCAGTCTCCTTGTACCATCTATGTCGCATAAGCGTCCAGTACATTAGCGCTGGATTTGATTTGGGCATTTAAAGCTGCCTGCATAAGCTTGTGACTGTGGGTCTTTTCACCCATCTTTTGTGCATGTTCTTCCTTGCAAATATGTATTTGCTGCAGCACATTTTCAAAGGGAATCGAGAAAGAGAAAACTAAAAGCTACATATATTAGTATTCCTGTTTAATTTAATATCAGATTACAAGGTGGAAATTAAAATGATTTTTCTGTCGCTGTTATCTCTCTTCACTTGGCAAAGATCGATTTCTTTCTTCCCCACTGCTTACTAATAAGACATCTGAAAACTAAGATGGTTTTTATGTTTACTTCCTTGTTTAAATCAGCTTTCTCAACTAAGGACAGTTTTGGCAATATATTTGCTGTTTAACTTGTGATTTCTGTGTTGGCTCAGGCTCCACCAGTGACAGAACATCAAAAGCAGAGAGGCTATGTATTTTTAATTATGCAGGGATGCCCTCGTGCATAAGTACATGCAAATTAAACAAACAGAATTCAAAACTGATTCAGAACAGATTGCGCATGTTACACAATCAATTGCATTTTGGGCTCAGAAAAGATGGTGCACTATTTTGCTTCTCATGCTGACAAGTATGGAGATTATCAGCCATCACTTGGTACAGCATCATGCCATTGCTACTGCTGTGTCTGGTACTGCCAGGTTTGGTACCACTTTATCGAGAGCTGACAAGCCAAGGCAGGCTGACAGCAATACACGAATGATCGAGTGTGAAATCAGCTGAACAACCGGTCTGCATGGAATAACACCTTTCTACAAAGGAAATACTAATGTCCAGCAAGAGGGTTTGAAAAAATATGTCTCAAAGAATCTGACATAAGCACACAGACATGTGCCTTCAAAATCTAGCACTCCTTTGAAATGGGAAGGATAAAATAATGAGAAAAGTTGCTGTTTGGAGTCCAAGCTGCATTTTATGAATTTGGTACTTGCACCCCGGTGGCATTACAGCTCCAAACAAGATGTAATTATTTCAAAAGACAAAAAATGTTCCGTGAAAGTCCGGCCGGGCAAGGTGGTCACACCAAAATGAAAAGGAAGCAAATACGACCATCTGCATACTGCAGATGAGGAACAAAAACAGTAGAGACAGAGGTAGTGGGTGTCCCTAAGGAGCTGCAAATTCCTCCTGCATAAAAAACCTGAGCTTTTTTGAAAAGTTGAGTAATGTGTCCCGCAACATTACCTCATACCCTTTAGACATTTCACTGTATTGAAAGTCTCCTTATTTAAGAGCCTAATATTTCTTTTTCATATTTTTTTTCATTCCATCTTAAATACCCATGCTCAGCATTAATAAGAACGTTTCTTCTGAGGTGTTTACGCTTGGAATACCTATATAGCAGTATCTTACCTTCTTCCTCTCAAATTTGATTATCCTTCATTTATCCACTTTTTATATATTGAAGTTCTATTCTTTCCATCTCCCCGTCGATAAAGTTGCTCTTGTCCTTCTCGGTGGATGATGTCTCAAGGTTTCTTTCAGCCCTATCTTACATGGTTCCATGACTTTCTTCAGTGTCTCTGTATTGTTGATATAGTTGCACCCAGAACTGAAATCCGGTGAGCACCTTCTGTGAAGACCTGGCTCTGCCCCCACTAGAGATCCAATGTGACAACTCCTGGCATTGCACCAGAAGCTGCTGATGCCGTATGAGTAGTCTGTGTCTCACTGAGGGTGCTCTTGCTGGACACCTGCTTGGGTCACCTAAAGGAAGGGTGCCTGCATCTCTGCTTCCCTCCCAGTGCAGGGGTGGACTTAGGGCACCTGGTTCCTTGCCAGGAAGCCTCGAGCTGTCCAACTGTGCCAGGCCGGCAGGCAGGTGTCTGGACACACTTCAGGCGCCGAGTGCCAAGCCTGGCGTGCACGTGATGTGTGGCTGTATGGGCACTTCTGGCGCTACAGAAGTGTGAGGTGAGTTGAAAGCTGCACCGGAGCTGCTTCTGGGGCCGAGGATGCAGGTGATGGTCTTTGATCAGATTTCCATCTTCTTGTCCTTGCGCTATCTGTCCTGAGGCGCCTTTGGTGCACATAGCAAAGACCACACAGCCCCGGGGGAAAACCTGGAAGGTTGTGACCCATGCCTACCTGCCTGGAAAAAAAAAAAAAAAGTTCTTTAATTTAATCGGGGATGGGGAAGGGTGACCTTTTCGCTTAGAAAAAGGCGACAAGCCGTCGTCCCCGCCGCCGGCCCCTGCCCCCGGTCGGTCTCCGGTGAGCAATGAGGATGGTGAAGATGCCAACTGCTGGCGGAGGGGTTGGACGGGGAAAGGAAACCCCGTTCCCTCGCACCCCACGGTAGTGACAACCACAGCACGCACCGGGCGGCGGGAGGCGGGGGGACCGCAGGAGGCGGCGGCGACGGAGGAGGAGGAGGAGGGAGGAGGGGGCGAGCGGCGGGGAGGGGAGGGAACACCTCGGCTGGGCGGAACACGCCGTCCGGCGCGGTCCCAGTCTGCCGCGGCCGGGCTGCCCGCGCTGCCGGCGGCTCCCCCTCGCCCCGCACGCTCCCCTCGGGGTCGGGTGCGGCGGCGCCCGCCGCGTCCCGCCCGCAACTTTCCCTCCCCCGTGGATGGCTTTCGTCGGAGACCCGCAGGGCAACCGGGCGCTTGACACCTGTCCCCCATGGGCCGCCCCCGCGCCTAAGTTTGCCGGCGCCCGGCCGCCCTCCGCCGCCGCCGCAGGGCGGGCTTGAAGCCGCGGCGGTGCCGCGGTGCCCATGGCCGGGCGCTCCGCCGCGCCGAGCTGTCCGTGCGCGCCGCCCCGTCCCGCCCGCCGGGGACCCGCCGCGCCCGCCCGAGCGCCGCAGCGGGGGCGCTGAGGGAGGCATCCCCCGGCTCTCCGCCTCCGGATCGGCGCCAGCCGCCGTTGCCCGCCGGGTCGCTGGCGGCGGCGGCGGCGGGGGCGGCGGCGGGGCCGCGGGATCCGTCCGCGCTCGCTGCCCCCGTGCAGTTCCCGAGTCGTCTGTCCTCGGCGGCGGTCCGCGGGTGACATGCAGTCCCTCATCTCTCCGGTGACCAAGGCTATCCTGGTGGCTTTGTTCATCTTCGCCATCCTGCTGATCCTCTACGTGATTCTGTGGTACATCTGCCGCGATGTGGATTGCGACCATGGGATCTGAGCGGCGCCGCGGGGACAGGTTTTAGGAGCCGGGATTCACCCCGCGGGGCCGGGAGCGGCAGCGAGAGCCCCGCCGGGCGGCAGCCGCCGCCACCGCGGCCGAGCAGGGGAAGGGAAGAAAAGAGGAAAAAAGAAGAAGAAAAAAAAAGGGAGAGAAGAACCGAGCCGAAAGAGCCCGGAGGACAACTGCGATTAAGAAACCAACCTGAGCTTGACCTTCAGAGACCAGGGTGACCCGGTGAGTCTCTGCTCTCCGCGGCGCGGGGGCTGCGCGGGTGCGGCGGGGCTGCCTCCCTCCCTCCCAGTCCTCTCGCTCGCCTCTCATACACACAAACACACACATACACACACACACACACTCCCTCTCACACGCACGCACATGGATGTGGCACAGGCGCCCCACGTCGCGCGCACACACACCAGTGGATGTGCGTGCCTGAGTGCCTGCTGCACGCAGGGATGCGTGTCCCCTGGGGACATGCAGGACCCGTCCTGCTGGCCGGGATGAATTGTGCCTGCGCCCGTCTCCGTCTCTCCCCGCTTTAATTTTCGAGAGGTGACAACGCGCAAAAGGCAGCGCGCCCGCGGGAGCGGCGGGGGCCGGGTGCGGGTGCCTGAGGGCGGCGGGCGGCCGCCGCGCTGCCTTTGCGGCCCCACATTGGTATGCAGGCGGTGACTGCGCCGCCAGGCAGACCGAAAAGGTGAGCCCAGGGGATGGGGGAAAGCCAACGCTTCATCAGTCCGGGGGCAAATCGGGAAGTTACGGAAAATGAAGGGAAAGATGTCAGGTATCCAGCCAGTGCCAGCAAACAGACTTCGGGGAGGGGATGTGAAGCGGGATAAGTTTCTCCTTCAGCAGGGACAGGTTGGTGGAAGGAAGTGGGAAGATGGCAAAAAATGTGCATGGGAAGTTCTGGATGGTAGCAGACCTTGTCTGGTCTCACTGACACTGCATTTCCTACGTGCTACTCTCCCTTAAAAGGGTTAATGCTCAAGGGTCTACCACATGCCCAACCTCAGCAATGTCAGAAAATGTTGATTAAAAAGCACACAATTGATAAACATGTTTGTGCCGAGCATGTTGGGACACAAGAGGGGATGTATCCTACCCACCCGTTTTCCCACCTGAGAGAATTTGTTGTTGGCTGTTTTTACTCTTATTGTTTGGTTGTACTGAATATCCTGTGCTGAAGCAGAGAGACAGCAACACATTGTGTTTAAAGTGGAAAAGACCTATTTAAAGAAAAATGGTCCCAAACGCTTGGGCTGTAACTGTTTTTGTCCTTGACACACAAGCTGTCGGGAACAGAAGCAAACTCTCACTGCTTGTGTTATCCCTGGCGGGATGTAGTCGGATACTGCAGGATGTGGGTGCGTGTGCACAGTGGGTAATAAGAGAAAAATAATTAATGTTAAAAGGGGGAGGGAACTGGGACCTAGCCAAGTGTAAAGTGTAATTGTGTGGTTCAGGATGATTTGGCATTGAGTATTGGTGATCGAAAGCTCACCTTTGCAACAGGAGGTCTGTATGTGGGAGGAAACTGGAAGTCGATTCTCTTGCCATTTTGCTTTGTGCTTCTGTTGAGATTGTGTTTTGAAGAGCTTTTGACCTGACTAGTTGATCAAACATGACATTACTGTTAACACACGCTACTAATGTGATTATAACAGCAGTGACATCAATGTTTCCTTGCCCTGCAACTACAGTAGCAATGCATTTGTTTACTTCCCCAGTGCAAGCTCTGAAATGTCTGTTACTCAACAGCTCTGAACAGCAGAGGAAGAGGGAGGAGGAGGGAGAAACTCTTACAGGCATTTAAAAATGGCCATAGCTCTGTCTCCCTTGTGCGTTTAATTATGTAGAAATAAAATAACCTCTAAGTCTTCTTCTTTATCTTTTTTATTCACAGTTTCACCAGTCAGTACACTTGCTTTTACCTAAGTGGCAAAAACCTCTTCACACGTTGACGTGTCAGGTTGTGTCACATGTTCCCTTCCGAATTAACAGCGGTGCACACCTTCTGCCCCTCTCCCATCTGGCAGGAGCTAGCGGGTGCGACGGTTACAGAGGCTTTGCCATTTAGTGTTAATTATTTCACAGTAACCCAGTGTTTTAAACTGTTATTTATAGAACTGGATAGAATGTGGCAAGTTAATATGGTTTTCATAAAACTTTAAATATCAAGAGATATGTGTGCGGGTGATTGAAATACCTAAAGTGTTGACATGACCAAACATATTTTATACTACCCACCATAACTGCTGCTAATCAGCTTAATAATTGCAGAAACCATGAAATAGTCCATTCAGTTATTGTCTGACCATTAGTGTTTCCAGCTGGCTCATTATTATTTTTAACACATTGTTTCTAGGAGACAAGATGTAGAATTATTTTTTTAATAAGAGCTTTTATTCTAAATAAGGTAAATATATATGTGTTTATATATAAATATATATATATGTAAACATTTGTATAAACATGAATGGGTATTTTCCAGCCTAATACAATTTAAAAATAAGAGGAGCAACGATGAGCAGTATTTAATTTGATTTGTAGTTGAAGTCACAGATGTGTTGGCTTTGGATCAATAATGTACGTGTTCATTATTGTGTATTTACAAATACAAAACCCTTAAGATCTGAAACCCACCTTTTCCTATTGTTGTGGCGCTCGATAGAAGAGAATGAAATCCTGGCCTTGATGAGCTCTGTGTGGAATTTTGCAGTTGGTTTCAACAGAGTAAGAAACATATTGGCAGATTAGTACGTGAATTTGAAACAGCATGATGTTACTAAAGTTGAGATAGTTATTAAAACAGTAAAAAGGATGAAATCAGTTACAGAGGAGTACCTGCAAGCCTTATTTTTGTACTTATTTACTTGTTTGCTCAGAAGTTTGGTGTTATTAGGTGCTCCTGCCCCAACTCAACAATTTTCACCAGCTTGCTCTCTCTTAATATATGATAGTGTTTCAGATGTGATATCTAAAATATCAACTGCAACTGAGATGCAGAGTATAATAGCATCAGTAGATATAGATCACCTGTAAGTATTTTTTGCTGTGAGATAATTTGTAACACCGGGAGTAATGCCTCTTGCAAAGACAACTTATCGTGTTCCTACTTGAGCCAAGAGAAATCTTTGCTGTATTTCAAAGATTAGTAATGTCATGGTCTGAAAGTATGTTTTTAGTCCAAAAGCAGTTTAATAGGCTGTTCAAGAATTGTGTAAAAGGATATTTCAAAGCTTTGCCTTTTTATTGTGAAAAACTCTGTGAAGAAGTTACCAATGCTTCATCAGCAGAATTGTAATGAATTTTATGGATTAATTCCTACTGCAAGGCAACATACTATATAGCATGATCCCAGGAACCCTGTCACATCAGACTTAAAGATGCAGTATGTTTCTGGATAAGTAGTTCTTTACTCAATCCCTATTCAGGCAAATCCTCTGAAGATTTTCTAAGTATTTTTTGTAAGTGGCATGTAAGAGTAACCAGGCAATGAACATCACAGGTTTGCTTATTTTTTACTTTCTTCCTCAAAAAATGGATTGATAAGAATCAGTGTCTTCATGGTATGCCCTCTGTGCATCTTATACCATTTCCCTAAAACAGGCTTAAAATGAGCACTGAAGATCATTCCAGCATAGGAGGGTCTCTGCAGAGATGAAAGGTTAGCCGAAGTCCAGGGATGGCCAGTGCTGCATCCTCAAGATGTCCTTGTGTCATATGAGTGCTCAGCTGTACTTTTTCCCATCCAGGTGTGTGTAAAGTGGAGTAACCTTCAGGCTTCTGTCAGGCAGGACATGTGGATCTGCCCTATGCAGCGCCAGCCCCATCTGGCGGAGGGCTCGGTCTAGGAGCAATTTCCTACTGTCTGCTCTATGCAAGTTGATGATATCATAGTTGTTCCTTGTGGCCTTAAAATCTATGAGCCTCAGATTATTGGTTATGTGACAAGCACTTGGCGTGATTTGTGTGTTTATAAACAGCTTTATACCATGATTCTAACACTAGAAACTGGCAGGGCCCTTTAAATGACAAATTTTGGGGCAGTGTTAGGGAATACAGTGTCACTGTAACGAGTGTATTGAACCTGCAGCGTGAGCAGGCCATATCTTTGCTTCTTGGTGGTGGTGTACGTGAGTTACAAAGAACATGCATGTTTGCCCTTCACTTAAAAATCAGGCACTGCGCACACGTCAGGTACGGATGTGCCATTAAATGCTCGCCTGGCTGCTCCCTCCCTGCTGCAGGGCACCGCATCAGGGCTGCAGTTGGGCATTCAAACACAGGGGAAAGTTCCACTGCCCTTTCTCAACAGATAACTTTTTCCCCAGTTTTTCTTTGATGCATGAGTGTTTTCTCTTTTTCCTCCTAAGCATTAATCCTCTGAACTGTGACTTAGTGTGTAACGCAGTTTGTAGACAAAGTGCACGGATTGATTTTCCTGAAGTGGGCTGACAAAATGATGAGTGTATTGGAAAGCAGCACACACTTGCTTATTTGTTGTTCTGCATTAACTTAGTTTTTTTATCAAATATCCTAATGTCCTTTAAAATAAACTTTTTTATTTTATGTGTTGCTTTTAAATGCTAATATTAATTACTAATATCGTTCATGTAGTTGCACAGCAGCATCTGCTCTTGTTAGAGGCATTCTGATAGCTCTAAAATTTTACCCAAGTGAGAAAATTTGAGCTTCAGGTCGGAGGGGCTCATAACACTGTCTGCTTTTGAGAATTATATCCTTATTTTGAATGTTTTGATGTACTGCTTTGGAATACTAAAGATTTTTACTGGCATTTTCAGAAGTCATTTAGTCATACAAAAAGGATACCAATAAAGTGACATTCAGAGTTCCGGTTTAGAACATAGTTGGAATGTGGATTATGGTGAAGAAAAAATTGTGGAAAAAATTGTGACTGATAAAGAAAGAAAAAGGAATGGGAAAAAAAGAAGGAATAATATTATATCAGGACAGATGAAGAGAGATTCCTGAGTGTTCAAATTTTAAAAGAGGGCAGCTAATGCAAAGGAAAATGAGACTCTCACAACACAAGAATTTCCATTTTCCTTTACAAAGAGTGTATATACATATTAATATACAAATCTGTTCACATAGACATGTGTGTGTATATGTACACATATTTGTACAATCTGTGATCAAATTAGAAATTTGCAACTCTGGAACAAGCTGGGAATTTTTACATGTTTTTTTATTGATTTTATTTCTTTATCCTTGAAACCTGACTCTATTAATGCCCAAAATGCATTTAATGGAAAACAGATAGTGTTGCAGATGCTTTCCTGAGGACTTGATGATCAAACACAAGTGATATTATATATTGAAGTAATAAATTAATAACTTCTATAAAGAAAATGCTAATGCTGTGCTCACTTTGAAAAAAAAAATCAGTTCAGGTTTTGTGGGCTGGAAGAAATACATTAATAACAAATAGATTTTATGTCTTGTTTTTTCCATTGATCTCAAAGAGACAAAGCCCCTACTTATTAGGGAAAAATCCCATTAGGTAATTAACCTATTATGACCAAGCAATATATGTGAGAAAAAAACATCTCAGAGAGATGATAGAAGAGCTGTAATATTTTGGCTAAAAACAGTCATAGCCAACACCTTCTTACAAAAGTACAAATCTTTGATGTAATACATCCTCTGTACTTATGTCTTTAAGTACAAAGGAGGAAAGAACCTCCCTGAAGTTACAAGTGTTAAAACTCACACACAGGGAAACCTGCTGCATGGTTATGATGCTTTTTGGGTATTGTGGTGTCTTATATAAAACCTGTGTAAAAAAATGTTTGTGTTTGTATGAAATACAGGGCTGGGAAAAAAAAAAGCCTTTTGCATGAATAATCTCTTTCATATTTATTGCATATTGGAGTAAACCTCAACACATATAGAAAAATTTATTTGCTATTTTGCTCTGCCATTTCAGTGGTGAGTTGCATATGCTGTGAACCCTATTAAATGAATAACCAACAAACTCATTGTGATACCTACAGAAAAATTAAACAAGGTCTTCTTTATGTTGTGCTCATCATGGAAACTACACATGATGTAGTTAGCTGACTTGCAGGGCATGTTTCTTATAGGGCTCTTATAATTAGTGCACTTCTGAGGATATTGTCATCACCATCCATGTGAGATATGTATATGAGATTAGATCAGTTGGTTAGAGCATGGTGCTCATAGCACGAAGGTTGTAGGTTTGATCCCCATATGGGCCATTCACTTAAAGAGATGATCCTTTTGAGTCCCTTCCAACTCAGAATATTCTGTGATTCTCTGTGATATAAATGGGCTTAAAATAATTTTATGATCAATCTCTATTCTAATGACTTGTTTTTATTTTCTACTGCAGTACCGTTCTGGCACGCTTAATAGGGATGATAACTAAGTGGGAATTTAATGAAGTCTTGGTATTGGACACTGAGCACAGAAAGAGGCACTCATCAGTACGTGTTTCTAGTGACAGATACAGCATGATTGAACTTGGCTGCAGTGGCCCTGAAAAGGTGGAGTTCAAGATCCTTTGGTCAGCAAGGAGAGTGCATAGCAAGCTCACTACCCAGCACTTCAGGAGAGCAGACCTTTGACTTCTTCAGGATCTGCTTGGTAAAGCACCATAGGATAAAGCCCTAGAGGGAAGAACCACCCAAGAAAACTGGTTGATATTCAAGGATTGCCTCCTCCAAGACCAAGAGCGATGCATCCCGACAAAGAGGAAGTCAGGCAAAAATGCCAGGAGGCCTGCATTGAACAAGGAGCTCCTGGACAAACTCAAACACATAAAGAAAGCCAACAAAGGGTGGAAGCAAGGACTGGTAGCTTGAGAGGAATTCACTGAAATTGCCAAAGCGGCCAGGGATAAGGTTGGAAACGTCAAGGACATCAAGGGCAACAAAAAAAGCTTCTATAGATATGTGGGTGATAAAAGGGAGACTAAAGAAAATGTGATTCCTCTCCAGAAGGTGGTTTCCCAGGACATGGAGAAGGTTGAGGAACTAAATAACTTTTTTTTCGGGTACACAGGCAGGCAGTGTGTGTACGTCCTTGTTTCCACCCTCTTTAGGCTTCCTTTTTGTGTTTGAGTTTGTCCAGGAGCTCTTTTCACTAGAGCAAGTTGCTTAAAGCTCCATCTAGCTTGACCTTGAACACTTCAAGGAATGGGGCTTCCACAACTTCTCTGTGCAACCAGTTCCAGTCTTTCACCACCCTCACAGTAAAGAATTTCTTCCTAAAATCTAACCTAAACCTTTCTAAATTTAAATCTCTTTCAATTTAAAGCCATTCCCCCTTGTCATATCACTACATGCTCTTGTAAAATGTCCCTCTCCAGCTCTCTTGTAGCCCCCTTTAGGTCCTGGAAAACTGCTATAAGCTCTCCCTGGAGACTTCTCCAGGCTGAGCAACCCCATCTTTCTCAGTCTGTTATAGCTGAGGTGATATGTCCCCCTGGTCCTTCCTGTGTGCCTCCTGTGGACTCTCTCCAGCAGGTCCATGTCTTTCCTATGCTGAGGCTTGCTGAAAGCTGGAGTTGAGTAGTCTCCATCTTTGGATCTTTTTTTCAAGACCCCTTGAGCAGCATGGTCTGACCTGAAAGCTGGCCCTGCTTTGACCAGTAGAGAGGACTACAGAGCTTCTGAGGTCCCTTCCAACTTGAATTATCCTAGGATTGTATGATCCTATCAACCATGTATTCTGGAGAGTCTTCTACTGGAATGAGTACTGGCTGGCTTGTTGTTATGCACTCTTTCCTTATGTGTGCTAGCTAGGTAAACCAAAAGGATGGAGGTACAGAACTGGACTGTTCTCAGTAGGTCATGCTTACATTTTACATCTACAGTTCCTACACAACACTTCTGGATATGCCATGGTCTGGAGCTGAAATGGTACATGACAGTGCATCACTACAGCAGAATGGCCACTGTGCATATACATGGAGAACGAAACCTTCACATAAAATAGCAACCTGAAGGTAGAAGACAAAAATCGCAATGTACTTTTAGCCTATTTAATTCTTACACCTCTGTGGGGACTCCAGCACATTTCTAGGAACTGGAAATTAATTCAGTTTCATTGCTCTGACAATAATATAACCATGCTGGGCATACTCTTGTGTAGTGTAATTTTTTTCCATAGTCTTGTCCAATTTTTATCTTACTTTTTGTTTGTCTTCAGCTGTACAAAGCCTGTTACATTAAGTGTAATGTCCACATGAGTAGTTGGTACATTAGGATTTTCAGGTATTGCCTGGCTTAAATTTGAACTGCTTTGAAGAGAAAAAAAATCTCAAGGGAATGGCACACTTCAGCATCAAACCTGTCATCTCATACCTAGGCTATTCATAGTTTATACATAGGTGGTGAGCAGAATACTAACTGGAGAAAAAGACCCTTAATGCAAAAGGCCATTGTACCTTTTCTCTCCAGGTAGAAAAATCCTTCTCCTCGGCACTTGGAGCTGTGCTGCAACACCTGCCTGCCATTCTGCATGCTGGGCAGATGCTGGGGAGAGCAGGGAAGTTTCACAAGGTGATAGTGGACCCCTTTATTCTGACATTTCATGGTACACCTAAGTGTAATCCAAATTTACAAGACTAAGTTATCAAGAGTGATTATTTTCAGTGCAAATCTGAATAAATGAGAGTTGCGGTGCATCTGCTGTCAGGGGTTCAAACACTGATTATCTCATGTTAGTACACAGACTCACTGCCACCCCTCACCTTATTAAACTCTTCGAAAGCCGCATTTCTATACCTCAGTTGGCTTTTTTTACTTGAAGATGTATCAAATCATAATGAAAACATTTTGAGCCTAGAAAAAGCCCTGTTACATATTTGAATGCATAAAATGCAATTTTTGAGATTTCCGAAGTGACGTTAATTTTTTGTCTCATGGGATTACAAGCCTGGAGAGATTTTAAATTAAAGGTAGAAGGGAAGAGGAAACTTGCTTTTTACGTGAGTTCATGAAAGCTCTCTTAGTTCTAAAACTAAATTATGTATGAAGCAGCAAGGTCCTGTACTGTGTATTACATTCACATGATGATTCCCTTTTTAAAATTTTACAGAGTATTCGGGTGAATTAACTGGAAATAGATTGTATATGTAATGCATTTATTCTAGAACTTCTATGAACCTGCCTTTAGGAAATAAAAGTTTGACTGTTCCTGTCCCAGGAAGAAGACACTGACACCAAATTCATTTAACCTGAGTCTGGATGTGGGAGGTGCTGTGAGTTCCAAGGATAAATATGAGATGGTATTATGGAATAGTATTACCTTTATTATCAGCCAAGGGTTTCTTCGCTTGCTTATGGCCTCAGAAACAAGATCAGCTAGAAGGAAGGTAGAGCACAACAGAGGAGGCTGGGACAGGCTTGGAAGACACTGCAGACACTATTGTGAGTCATACTCTTAATCACGTAGGCAAAATCCTATGGGCATGTGGGATGATACATAAAGGAAGGCAGAATTTTGCTTGCTGTGGAGGAGCTGTTCATTTGTTACAAAAATTCAGCTGACTTCAGTGGAGCTGTGCCAATTTCTGTTAGCAAAGGCTTTGGTTCTGAGGATACATATATGCATTAATAAATGGTTGGAGTCCTTCTTCAGGCTGCAGACAGTAGCAACTAAGTAAGTGATGTAGCTGGGATGACATCCAGCCACCTTTGTCACTCGGCAACCTATGTAGCCAAGTACCCTTTTCTGAGCTGATTTGGCAATGATTGATATAACACACAGAACTTAAAAGTAATAATGTTTATTAATAACAAGTAATGTGTGTTCTATATAAAATGTAGTTAAATTAGAAGGCAAATTGTTACCTCATGAAATATAAATGTTCATGTTATATGGTGGAAAAATGTAGCTATGTAATGAGATTTCATGAAAGAAAGTGAAAGAATCAGCATGGATGTACCAAGAAGGAATCATTCCTGGATAAGCTTGTGAATATGCTGCTGCTATTTTATGAATGTCAGCTAGGCAAACTAGACTTATTATACACACTTTGGTTCTCTAGATGATTAGAGAAATCAAATGGTTCTTGTGACAACTGTAAAAATAACATAAAGCCTTGTGAGATTCAGGAAGGAGAAGGCTCGCTGAAAGGCAGCATCCTGGATGGGGTGTACTGGTGGTAGCTGTGCTTCAGGGGCTGCAGGACACCTTGCTAATGCTTGAAGAAGAGATTAGTATATAGTACAGCATGGATGGATGAATGGATGCATGGATGAATGTCAGGCAAATCCTCTGGGGACTGGAAAACCCCAGGTGCATTTCTCACATGGAAAGACTCTTAGAAGACAGAGAAGAGTCTACCCCAACAGAGGCTATCTGGTGACTGTCAAGGAGAGGAAGTGTAGAGCTAGACTGTGACTTCAGGACATGCTGTATTGTGGCAGTCGCCCTTTGATGCAGGCTTGAAAACAAGATCAGGTGCACAATATGACATTTATAGTGATGTGCCTTAAAAAACAACCTGATGTTGTGACCCAGTGCGGACATGTAGCAATATGTTTAATGAATGTTTCATTAAATAGCACTTTAATCTGTGTAGTAAAATGCATTTCTTAATTTGCCATTTTTAAGATAGCTGTTGATTGAATTAAGCCTGTGGTGCCTGCACTGGTACTGTAACTTAATTTCTTTTTGACCTACAGTTATATGAGTAGAGCAGTTGCTTTAACTGTGAAATCCATTTATTTTTCCCATACTCTTTCAGCGAGTAGTTAGTTTCAGAAATCTCACGTTGTAAGAGTGTAGATGTTGCTCTTGTAATTGGCTGGATGGTGCCTACTGCTTGATTTCAGTTCTGACACAGTCTCTTCAAGCTTCTTTATCCTAACATGCAGCCCAATAGCCATGTACCAGCCTCATCCTCATCCCACTAGAGCTGTTCTGCTGGAAACCTGTGCTGGATTTCCCTTTCCACATGTAGGCAGCAGATTTTGTGCCCTGATAGGGGACAGACTGAAAAATGCAAAATTATCATCACCTTTGACCATCACAAGATAGGAGAATAAGTGCTTTCAAGGCAGAAAGTGACTGCATTTTCCTTTCTCTTGCTGTAATAGTAGCAGATGGCACTTGTGGCCTAGAATAATTTGTCCTTTGAATAATGGTCCTTGCTGAGGAAAGCTTGATTTTGTTTTTTTCCATGTGTAAAAATTTGAGGGTTTTAAAATTTAAACACACAAGTAAATCTTATTATTTACCTGCATTTTGCTTGATTCTTTTTTACCAATTATAACTGTTCTGTTAAAACATTTTGTGCAATATCTGTTACGTTAAGGTTTGCACTAATAGGATTTGTTATCATGAGTGTAAAGACATTTCAAGCACATGCACATATGTACACACAGTTATTGCTAATGATTCTTGAATTGAAAGTGGTCATTTCGTTTGTCCATTATCAGTGAACAGACCTTGATTTCCTTGTTTTGCTTAGCTTTAGGTCACAGTGTATTACATGGGCCCTGTCAGTGCCCCAGAAATGAAGGGTGAGACCACTTGGTTTGCAAAAGCAACTCCTGGAATTACTGACAATGTGAAGTTTCTGTGGCTTTTCCTTACATTTATGCCAACAGGAATGAGAATGGAAATAAACTCCATCACAAATTAAAGGCACTTCTGAATTAACAAAGTTCTGGATGGACTTTGTCTCTGGTCAAGACGGCAGCCCATCCATGCCTGTCTCGTTTCCTACTCAGCACCTTTGGACAGAGCACTCACTCTTTAAGGAGAATCCTCAGCTTTGATGTGTGACAGTGGAATGCCCTTCTTTTGGTGCTGAAGCACTATGGGAACTCTATGGTGTTATAACTGACAACACTGAGATTTAGAAAATCACTTGATTTTCACCTGACCTGGACATGCTCAGCTCTTAGTTTTTTTGAATGGTGATACGTGTGTGTGTATATACATATATATATATATATATATTCATATAAATGTTACAATTTAATATAAAATGCAAATGATAAAATCCTTATTTATAGTTTTACATTAAAGTAAATCTAAATATATATCTATACAGAAACTTATATAAAAAAGTTAGGAATAATTAAGGAGAGGAGAAAGGAAGAGTTAATTTTAGATTGCTTAATAGGTACATCACTAAATACTATATTTTTTTATTACTTAGTTAAGAACAAAATGAATAAATAAAAATAAAGAATAAACAGTATTTCTTCCATTAAGAAAGGTGCTGTTCTCTGTCTCAGAGAGTTAACCAAAGCATAAAAATATTTCTATAAACATTTCACAAAAAAAGCTAGCAATCTGTTGGGTTAGCACTATTGCAAGGTTTTTCTATTTATATTTGAGGGTGGTTTGTGCCTTTTTACACTGAGCAAGACCTACTCAAAAAGGCCTAGTCAACTGTAGAGAAAATTATTGATTTTCCCATAAGTTTAAGTGCACTGGTGTGGAAAAGATGGTCTTCCACTTCTAAAATATTTTTCAAATGTAAACAGCAGTCAACTTTGACCAGCCTGCATTTGTGTTTGCTCAGGACCCAGCACCCTGGAGGCAGAAAACTCTAGCAGTAGCAATAATGCAATATCACTGTAAAAATAGAACAAAACCAGTAATAACAGAAATAATATCCAGCCTCTATTCTGTAAATATAAAAACTATGTACACCATGATGTCCAAACACTTTACAGAAGAGGTGTGTGTTAGCCCCCCTGCTTTAGAGGAGAGGCAACCAAAGCCTGGAAGGCTAGGGGCACTTCCTTGAATCCACTACTTGGACCATGGAAGAACCAGACTTATAAACTGATGCCGTATATCCCAGTCCAGTGAGCTACACTTGAAACTGCTCTGGAATAAGATAATGATGTTGGTGATTACTGTGTTTTGATCTGAGAATGTAGTGGTAATGGGCAACATATCACTACACTATCATTTTATGTAATTTTCCAAACATTTATAAATAATTTAAACTTCAGGTTGGATGTGGCACATCAAAGTTTAACTTGTGACACCCCCTTGTATTTTTGCATCAAAGGAACATTAGAGACAGTGCTGACATGTTATAGCCATTAAATAAAATGTTTGATTTTGAAGTAAATGACATTTGAGTGCCAGACTTTGGCTTATAATGGTAAAGTAAGAGCTTTGCTAATAAATCTGGGTACAGCACTGTCATCCTGAGGAGTCTTTTACACTAGAAACCTTTGTCATCTTAGAGAAAGACTAAAGGCTGTTTCTGACAAGATGAAAGAAGCTTGTTGCGTAGAGAGGCCAGGGTTCTTCACTGTGACCATTCCTCTTAAATCATGTGTTATTATTTTTGATGAAATATTATCTAGGTCAGCTTATGCAGAAGTGGGAACTGCGGCTTTGAATGAAAGGAAACAGCATCCCAGACTCCAATTGAAAAAACAAAGCAAACCCAAACTTCAGATTTGATTATATTACAATGCAAAACTAGAACTGTTTGAAGATATCTTTGACCTTAAAGCTCTTTTCTTAAATATGGGAACAACAGATGGTGTTGCTGAATGTTTAAAGTTGCATGAATGAACACATTTAGAAATGGATGTGGTGCAGACAAAGTTTAGAAACACTTGGGAAGGATGCAGAAGGTAGAACTGCCCAATAAATTAAGAAAACACCCAACATAAGCAATGTCTGGCCATGGTACATTGGCCAAAACCAACACGGTTTCTTGTTAGTGACACAGGAAAGGAAACAAAACTCATTCTGTGTGAGGACACTTAAACTAATGTAGGCCATTTTAAACTTTGAGAGACGTGTTACAGACAGGAATACCAGCTTACCTGGAGTGCATGTGAAGAAGGTAATGCAAATGAAACCATCCTGGAAAATCCCATTAGTGGGTGAAAATGCAATATGTCCTGTGACCGGAGTTTTGGAAGGTAATGGGGTTTCAATCAATCGATTATAAGGCTCGCTAGGAGAGAAATGCTGTTTTCAATGAAAGCAAGAGATGTTCTGTTTAAACTGTCAGGATATTATTAATACAACATGATTTTTTTTTTTTTTTAGGTATTGTAATAATTTTTTGCAGCAAAGACATGTAGATAAAAGATCTGCAGGGATCATTAGTTTAATCTATTGAAATGTGCAGTGCTCCGCTGCCCTCTTTTGCCATGTACCTGGAAGAGCAGCAGCTACAGTAACAGGTGCCATCACAGCAATGGGCACCTTTGTCTTCCAAGGCACGCACTTTTTGAGGTGGCTCACATACCAGGGACAGCACACAAGTGATCCTTTGGGAATCTCCTCTTCGTGTTCCAAAAGGAAAAGTATTTCAAATATGAACTCTTCTTTTACATGCCTGAGGACCAAATATTGATTCTTCAGTCCTGCAGATTTTTCACTGGAGTCTTACATGATAGTTAGAAATTAACCCAAGCAGATTCGTTCAGAATGTATTGCTACGCAAAACATCAGAGATCCTGAAGAAAGGGAGTTAAAAATTACATCAGGATTTGCCCTCCACATGTACTCTGCTAGGAACCAATTCAACCTAGCTAATACTGCCTCTGTAAGGTATTTTGCAAAGGAGAAAAGCTTATGAGGAAAAAACCCATGTTTAGAACATTCCATACTAGCCCTTCAAAATCTTCCTGTCAATTAACAGGGCTCACTTGAATAATTATGTTTATAGTTGTCTTTCTGTTTTTTGCAGTTGGCAGTACCCTCTAGCAGCTTGAAAATTATTTTAGTTTTCCTACAATTTTGACACTGAAATTTATGTGGAAAAAGAATAGCCTTGAGCTTATGTTGGTGTCTTACTGTCTTGCCAAGATACTTTTTTTTGCCTTTGCACAAGCATCACTGACAGTGAAAACACAGATCTTAGAACAGTTTTTGTCTGTTAGGGTTTTTGCAAAGTTTATAAGGAATAAGAATACGTCATGAACAAATTAATCCATCCTAAAGCAATGTTACCTCCTGGGTAAACTTGTCTGTCTGCATTTTTACGTCAAGCACTTTCAATTTTGTATTTATAGGGAAATGAGCCTCTTACTGTACAAAAATAAAAATGGAAACATACAGAAGCTTATGCCATAGGAAATGTTTATGCTTGTATGTTGCATGTGTTCTCTTACGCCATTTTGTTGGAAATTATTAGACTGTCAGCTACAAGATCAAGGTTTATAGCATCTAACCAAGGTTCACTTTTAATGTGAAGAGGTAATAATCTGAGTATGTTTACCTTTTATTTCTGTTCTTGTCAGTGACAACTCATTTGTTGCTGTTGAAAATAACCACTGAAATATTTTCAATTGATATTTTCACAAGCTAGCAAATAACAGCCATTGAGAAGTTGATATGGAAGTTGATACATTGCTGTATTAAAGTTTAGGAGCAGGGAATTTGCAGGGAAGAAATGGAGAAGACTCTTGGGGAGGCAAAAGAACATTGCACAGCTTGAGAGAGCTGTTTCAAGGAGGCAACAAAGCCAGAGAGATTCAGAGTGGACCATAGCAGCAGGCAGAAGTCCTAGGACATAAGGAAACAGATACTACTCAGGCCCCTTCTTGCCCTGATCACACTTACATTTAGCCCCTGTGAATTTTTAGATTTTATGGATATATCAGCATACCTACCTTCCTCCAGCAGACTCTAAGGAGGCTGAAGAAGGAACTCTGGCTGCAGCCCAGCTGAATCTGTGGCACTGAACATGAACAGGCAGTGGTTGTAACACAACTGCTTGACAGATCTGTGAAAGTTACCTTGCACTTGGCAGCATTATGGTACCAATGTGTTGAGGTAACATCACAGAATTCAAAGCAAATAATCTATGATATGCTTTCCCTGGCCTTGCCTTGCCTTGCCTTGCCTTCCCCTTCCCCTTCCCCTTCCCCTTCCCCT
>JAWWLV010000001.1:82548315-82574496 GCA_035041135.1 Platyrinchus mystaceus
CGTCCCCGTCCCCTTCCCCTTCCCCTTCCCCTGCCCCTTCTCTTCCCCTTCCCCGTCCCCTTCCCCTTCCCTTCCTTTCCCCAGCTCTATTTATCTACAGATGGCAACTCCTAACTGATGCAGTCTTTCTCAGTGTCTGTGAAATGACACTGAGTTCAGTTGCAAATGTTCCTGCTTTTCTTGTTTATTTTAGATAAAACCCTTCTTTCAAGCCAAAAGCAAAAAGAAAGATAAATTGCACTTTCGGGGCACTCATAATTCTGTTTCCTACTGTCAATTAATACATTTTTAAGCCTTAATTTTATTTTATTTGCTGAAGATAAAATGCATGAAGAACTGGAGCACCATGACACAGCAACAGCATTGAAAACCTGTTATAAAAGGACTTAACTACCGACCCATGTGATTAGTGGAAAGCATCTACATTAGTGATTTGGTTTGGAGCAAGAGAATGCATTTAAAAAGAGACTTTCCCAGACTTTGGCTCATATCACACGTGGGATACATGAGCAAGCATGAGAGGGTTACTCTCTGGGCAGCACAGGGTGCAGTCTGGAGGCTCTCCTGATGTGCTCCAGCTGTCATTTACTAGTGATACTGATCACACACAGCTGCCAGAAAAATGTGGATTTCTTTTGGAAGTTACAGAATTTTGCAGAAGCTTCAACTGTAAGTGCTTCAACCTCTAACTATCTCAGAGCTGATGCCAAAATGTTGCATAGGATTGAATCCACAAAGGTGATTTTTCACGTTCTGTAGGATTTTCAGCTGTATGAAGAAGTCATTGATAGAGTCCAGAAACTGCACCTGTAAACTCTGCCTCGTTATGACATTTGGGCAGCCTGTGTTCCAGCAACTGAAGCTTTCCATTGTAGGTATTTTATGTATGATGACTCTTTATCTAGCAACATCCTGTACTTGATAATATTTTTAGTTTAAAAAGTGTATAGCAATAGCTGTAAAATCTAATTTAATTAAGGTTAGTATCAAGAAAACACTAAACTGTTCAAATTTTGTGTTCTTATAATTTGGGAATTTGTGTCATTTTAGATGTAGGTAATTCTACAGTTTTGTTCTTTATGAGGCCATAGCTGTAATCTATAAAGCAGTTAGATACTCGCCCCTCTGGGTTGCTGTTATTCCACCAAGTGATTATTTTTATATTACAAATGCACAATACTTTGTGGATACAGCTGTGAAACGATGCAGAGGGCAGTAGGCATTTATGTCCCATTGAACTTCAAAGGAAACTGATGCCAAAAAATATCAGAATACTTTAGGCATTCTAGTATATTGGACAGTAAAAGGACAGCAAAAACCACCAAATTATTGAGAGTTCAAATGGGATGTTTACAGGGCCTGTTAAAAAGAGTAAAGAAGTGAGATAATCATGTACCAATAGAACTGCATAACAATTGTATCAGGTATTAAAAAATTATGTAAGAAAGACCTGCACATGATCTTTAGGTCCAAATACTCTGTATGTCAGACTAACGGTGTGATCCTCTACAATGAATTCATAACCAGCTGGCAAACAGCTGAAGACAAAAATCTGTATAGCTAGCTAAAGAGACAGTAAATCTGTAAATAGATAATAAATGTGTAGGTGATGAAGGATGCAATTTAAAATATTGAAGCAAGAAATCCCACCATTGCCATTCAGTTAGTTGCGTGTTTAGCCATGGTTAATTACTGATACGAATGGTAGAAAAGGACATCTTTGAATATGTGAAGTATGAGCAAATGAAGACCAGCACACATGAATTTACAAAGATAAAGTCATATTGGATAATCCACATTTTTCTGAGGAAAAAAAAGAATTGCTAGAGATTATAAAATGTCTAGAGTGTAATAAAACATTTGATATTGTGTCTTACAAAGCACTGTGTTGAAAAAGAGAAGATTGGTTTCGGTACAGTAGACACTTGCACTAAAATTGACAAACACCTTACTGGAGGACTGTGTGGCAGGTGTTAGGAGTTAGAAACATTTCCTGTGATGTATCTGAAAAGAAATTACAAGGCATAGTTTATTTCACTTCTCATGAGTGATCTGCTTTGACTACGGATTCCTTTGGTCAAAAGCTTCCTTGGTCTTGTATTTTCCTGATCCATAGTTGACTTCCCTTGGGTGCAGGGTGGTAATAATAAGTGATTAAGAAATTGAGGATGTATTTTGCAAATCTCACTTTCTCGATTTGCAAGATAAATTTTGATACGCAGGGTTTAGTTCAGATTCATCTTCAGTAATATTCAGGGGACTCTTCCACTGGATCTATTATGTTGGATTCATAAAGGATGATTTTTAGAATGGCAACTATTCCTGAGATCTGTTTTGAGAGGCAACAGGAGAGGTCTCCATTCATCATCTAATTTAATTACTTTGGATCACCATCTAGAAAGGTCTGTCTCTCTCCATCAGCTAAACAACATTAATTAAAAATATTTTTTTTGTTACTCTCCCTTCTCCCTAGAGGAACACCAATGAATGCCAAATTTCCTTCTGAGATCCGTAAAGGTTTCATTGACTTTAATGAGATCTTAATATCTACCCTTTGATGAGGGAATTTGGTCCTGAGATGTGTCCAATTACAGAAGTATCCTAAGAAACATTCACTTCATAAAGGAGCTTTCCTGAGGGTTACCAGTGAACTGCAGTGATTTTTTTCACCCAGTCACTACTTTATTATTTCTGAAGCCCAGAGGTTTTGCTGAATGTGTGATATTCATTAGTAAGCAACATGCTAATCAGAGTACTTCTGTTTTATGTTAGGTTTTCCTTTTTTATTACAGTGCTAACTGACATTTTATTTGACATTTTAGAAGCTGGATAGAAATTTCTCCCTTTCAGTCTTTTGTCATGCTGAATGCATTTGAGTGCTCCACGGTTTTCATCAAAAAAAAGTGAGGGAGCATGTCGCTGCCCCTGTGATGAGGGAGACACTATCTCTGTGGAAACTCTGGTTCCATCTTTTCAATTTTCTTAGGATCATCTTCAAGTTTTTGAAAGTTGTGATAATGCAAATGTAGCTTCAGAGCAGTGAGAAACCTCAGTGTGTATGGATACCATCGAAGATCTAGTAAAAGGAAGAAACACAAACAAAAATGAGACAGCAATATAAAAACATAATTAAAATGGCTTGAATGACTAGCCTCTGTGTTGGTGAAAACACATGGATAATTTAAAAGCAAAATTGCCATAAGTACTATGACAGTGATGACAACTGTCATGTTTGTTTTTCATTAGATTCTGTTCTTAAAATCTTCGACTTTGACTTTCTAATTACATCTGTTTCCATTATCCTCCCCATACTTTCAGGAAGCGTGCATATCTAATGATCAAGATTGTAGAAAAATGTAACATTTTACCATCCTGAAAGGTTCAGAGACTAGGTAACAGATTTAAATTCCTAAAATGCTAATTTTACAGCTTTTTTTTTTAATTTTTTTATTTTTTTTTTGTCTAAACATACTATTTTGAGCCATACATCTGCTAAAATGCACTAAAAGGAGTCGGGTTTGCCCAAGCCTGCCGTTCAGATGATGGTCTGGGGTGGACTCTCCTGCCTAGCCGGGGCTGGTGTGGGGAAGCAGGAGCTGGGGAGAGCCTCCAGAGGGAGATGCTGCCCAGCGAACCTGCTGCCTGGGTGTAGGGAGGTGCCCGCTCAAAGGCTCAGCGCTGGGATTCACCGGGCTCCAGGGCGTGGGTGCAAGCCAAGAGCTGCTTGCTCTCGTCCAAGCTCACGTCCCTGAGCGCTTGGCTCTGGCAAGCCTGGTTTACCAGCGTAGGTCACAGGTGAATTTTATCCCCCATGCTTGTGCTCTCGCTACTGCGAGTGCTGTTTGCAAGGAAGTTGACAATTTAATGAGGTACTCGGCATTAAAAAGGTGTCTGTACTGTAGCCAAGTGCTTACGTTTACGAAAAGCCATATTTAGTTGGCACTTCTTTGAAGTAGCTGAGTGTCTGGATGTAAGGGCAATGCCAGGGCTTCCTATAGGAAGGGCACACCTGCAGCACCTGAGCAGAACAAGAGCAGGAGATGTCCCAGCACTAATGGTGGCCCGCTGAGGAGCACCTTATACTTTTGGTGGATTGCGTGGTTTGGAACTTTTGCAATAAGTCATGAATATGTTACTCTTCAGCACTTGCTCAGGCACAGGCTGTGTGCTGAAGTTTGTCTTGAAATCAGGAATATCACTGTACTACTCAGCAGTTTGGCAACGCACTGAAAATCGGACCATTGGCAATCAGCTTTTCAGTGTGAGCATGTCCCTGCTCTCTACATGGGCTCAGATAAGCTCGTTAAGTGATAGAAGCTGACATTTGCTCCTGAAGAGAGTGGCCTTTATTTGGGAAAGTTATCAGATATTAGAATGATTCATCTGCTACTTCAGTCTAACTGTTCAGCTTTCCTTCAAGTCAAATTAAACAGTTGCTGTTGGCATACAAAACAGGGAAGGCAAGCAGAGTAAGAGAAAGGACACCTTATAATTAAAATCAGGCTTGATCTTATACCATACTTCATTATACTACTGAAGAAAATGGCTGGTTTTACTTCCAAATATTTAGACACTCTAAGCAATATTCAGCCATAGCAACGCAGCTTTAGACTAAGCAAGAGCTAGTGTTGGAGTAGGAAGATTAACTAAGTAGTTTTAAATGCTCTTAAATGGCAACATAATCTTTGAAAAAAATTTAGTATGGGCCTCAAAAAAAATCGACATCAGCATAGTCATGAAGTGGCAGCTGACCTGCAAGTGTGTTGTTGCCTAGCAATACTCAACCATCAGGAAAATTGGGAAAGTGGGCTAGAATTATTTACACCAAGGAAAACATAAATGCTAATTTTCTTCAGAAGGTTCAGGTTTCTGTGGTTTTTAGGAAGAATAACCACCTCTCCACCACTACTTCTTTTTTTTTTTTTTTAACAAGTGAAAAGCACCTCTCTTATGAAGACAGGCAGAGAGTGTTGAGGTTGTTCAGCCAAGAGAAGAGAAGACACTGGGGAGACCTTATAGCACCTTCCAATACCTAAAGGGGCTACAGAAGATCTGGGAAGGTACTTTCTACAAGGGCATGCAGTGATAGTACAAGGAGGAATGGTTTTAAATTGCAAGTCGGTAGGTTTAGATTATATATTAGGAAGAAATTCTTCCCTATAAGGGTAGTGAGGCACTGCAACAGGTTGTCCAGAGAAGTTGTGGGTGCCCCATCCCTGGAAGTGTCCAAGGCCAGATTGGATGGGGCCCTGAGTAACCTGATCTAGTGGAAGGTGTCCCTGCCCATGGCAGGGGAGTTGGAACTAGGCTGTCTTTAAGGTCCCTTCCAACCCAAGCCATTCTGTGGTTCTATGATTTCGAAACAGGTCATCAGTTCAAAAAAAGTCTGTGAGAATGCAAGTGAATTTGCTCCTAGAACAGTAATTTCACAAATGGTTGATAAAACCAATACAGTTGGAGGGAAAGAATAACAACTAACACAAAGAGAATGTTATTTTAATGCTTCTGTGAACATTTTCATAGCCATTTAGATTTCTGTTGCCAGAATCTTGACCCTGCTGCAGAGTCCCTGCGGGTGGGATGCTGGACCTCCTTGGAGTCCAATTGTGGCCAGAGGCTCTGCCAGCCCGACTGAGCTCACTGCAGGACCCAGACCTGAATTAACTAGAGGTGTGGGTTGAGACAGATGTGGTACAAAAAGAAAAGAAAGAAAAGAAAGAAAACATTCTGAATTCTAAAACTGGGTGGCAAAGCCAGAGAGTTTGATAAAGAGGAGCTTGCTTTTCCCTCATCATGTCTTGATGTACAATCCACTTTTCATGCATTCATAGCAGCAGATAAGGAAGGGGAAAGCATTTTGCTTCACACTGGTTGCCTAATTCAGACAGATCTCTTACTTTGTGTGAGGAGTAAAGTGAAAGCTTTGTCTGTCAGACTTTCTGATTATATTGTTGGAGACACAGCATGCAGTGATGCCTTCTAGTGTACTGTATGGCTGACAGGACGTCTTTGCACTGTACGTGACAGAGGTGCTGTTCTCCCTCTTGTTTTACTATAAATTTTTCCTGTGCCTTACAAATCACAAGAAAGGTACCTGTGGTTTCATCTCCTCCTCTTCCCTTAAAACACTGTTAGACAGGCAATAAATTGCACTTCCAGAGTGTAGGAGCTATAGGTGTGTGAAACCTCTTTGTGTAAAACACATAGTTTCCCTGTACATCCTCCCACCAAGATCTGCACAAAGCCTAAACTGAGACTGAGCTCTCGCTTCCTATTAATTCGTCATATTAGTTCTGTATGGAATTAATGTTGCACTCTAATTGAGTTTGTAGCACTCCAGAAATACATCCACCCAACTGAGAGGTGCAGCATGTTTGCTATGTGTGACACATGAGCTGCTCGATACAAAGATCTTTAGAACTGAAGCATTGTATAATTTAGAGTTGATGGTGTATTCAGAACTGTACTATGTATATTTTGTGATGGATTTCCATGAAAAGCATTACCACACGTAGCAGCTGCCCATAGAAAATAAACACAATAGTTTTTCATTTGCTGACTATTTTAGTACTTGGTCAAAGAGTGAAAAGGATTTCATACTACTACTGCTTAAACTGGAACTCTGACATTTCTATAGCAGGTAACAAATGATTTTCCAGGCACATTTCTGAGTTTATTTAAACTGAGAGGTAGTTGTTATCTTTCTGTAATATCAGAACATTTGTTCGAGAAATACTTACTCCTCTCCTTTAAGTGACATTAAGTACTTGAGAGCAGGATGCAGAGGGTCAAATACAGACCCCTTTGTGCAATAAATAACTCCCAAGTCATAAATAGTCTCTTTATATACGTATGCAGAAAGTTTTCAGCACATTTTTGTCTTGACCTTTTAACATGGGCAATAGTACTTCTGCTTGCTAGGCAACTCATTTTTGCTCATCTCTTGAGAGGTTAAAATGAAATAGCAGTGATTTTTTTAGCACTGCTTCAGATGACTGCAGAAAGAAAATATCTTTAATCAAATGCATAGCTTCAGGGAATTACCAACTGCTATTATGAAAATAACAGAAAATATTTCAGAATCCCCCACCATTACAAATGGGGCTGCTTGCCAGTGTACCATTTTAATGATAATTTCAAGAGGAGACAAAGCCTGACAACATGTATCATGACGGGGAAATCAGAGCTGCAATCCAGAGAGAGCAATTTCAGGCAGGGAGCAGTAAGAGAGTTTCACAGTTCCTTTCAGATAAGAAACGTAAGCAACATACAAATGTGGAAAATAAATTAAAATGCACCATTAAAACTTCTCTTCTAAGTAAAGTAGTGAAGAAAATCCCCCCCAAAATGTACCTAAAACTTGCTGTGCATGTGTGTTTTCCCACTGTCATCACTGCAGTTTCCTGTGACTATGACAATACAAACCAGAACCACACACTATTAATGATTTAGTAACACCTCAGTGAACTATGCATGTTTTACAAGTATTTGCCTTTTGTCTTTATTAATACAGATTTTGCTAAGCTGCCAAATTACTGATTTCAGTAGGGAGCGCAAGCTTCTGTTTGACCCCCAAGTAACAGAAAATGAAATTCTTCATATATAAGTAATAATAAAACATTTTAATCCAAAGTTCATACAAAGTCTAATAATATTCCCATCTTCATACAGACTTTGCTTTTGCAGGGTACTTTGCAAGCCTCACTCTCTTGGATGAACTGTGCAAAACTGCATCAGTGTGTCTGCCTAAAAAGTGCTCCCTGAAGAACCATGAAGAATCTGACCGTGTTTGCAAGGGCACCCCGTTAGCTTGCACACATCATCTGTGCCCTCAGTGCCCGATTCATGGCCAGAACCTGCTTCCTTCTGCTCTCAGCTTGAACTCCGGGCAGGCTGGTTGAGGCTGCAGAAGGAGGCATCTGGCTCTGGGGATCTGCACCACAGTGTCCCTTCGTGAAGACATCAGCCATCACGCATGATCATTAGCTACTTCTCTTTCTTCAGCCTGGGAAAGGCTCCGACGGAGCAAGACATGCCCTTGAACTGAAGTGAGAAGATGGACAGCAAAGTGCAATGTTCCTGAGTTTGCCAAAAATGTTTTACTTGCCAAACAGCGCAGCCTTTGTCAGCTGAGAGACCTTTTGCAGAGAGGAACTGTGGAACAGGAAATTTAGGCTCATTTCTCTGTGCATGTCAGGCTGCAGCCAAAACCAGAGTAGCTGTGCTAACATGTGAAAAGTCATCTGATGAAAGACTGCTGCCAAAAAGGCACAACTCGGAGGAGGAATAGCCTTAATACATTCTTTTTCTTGGTTTTGGTTCCAGAAGGTGTCTCTGTCTCGTGACTGTAACAATACTCAGTTGTCATGCTATAATGAAGGGCTTTTCATGTAATCATTTGTAGAACTGATTACTTTGGGCTATACCCTGATCATGCTGAGCTTCCTGGCAAAATTTCAAGTGACATCAGTAAGAGAAGGATTGAACCTTTCCTTGGCAGTTTACTGCCATTGTTTGACAATACCACACTTTTCAGACACTTTGCAGTGGAGATTAAATATTTAGACTCTTAGTTCTTGAAATATTAAATTGACACTGTAGAGATAACACACTCATTCTCAGAAGTCTGAGTTTTTTCTGGTCATTATTTCTTCTAAGGAGTACAACACTAAAGCAAGGCATGAACAGGTATGAAAAAGATTTTATCCAAGAGGCTGAAAATTATAGACTCCCAAAGTGTGAAAAATAGGAAGGAAGATGAACGATTTTGTATTGCAGATGATATAGCAACATTCTCTTGCTTTTTCTTATCAGAAAATATAACCAACTAAGCAATCCAACCCACTAATACTTCAAAAGATAATGCACCCACAGATTTATAAATTATTTTTTAAAAATGTACTTAATTCTTTTTAGCCAAATATTCCCTTAACTCCGATGGGGCCAGGATGCCAAGGAAATTAGTAGAATCTGAAAAAGGATTGGATATTTATAGGGATAGCCAGAACATTCATGATGTGAGCTCTATAAGCTCTTGTTTGTAAAGGTTAAGAGCTTGTTTTTCAAAGTATTGAATGTATGTAATTCATTTTAACTGAAGTGGAAGTTCAGGGCACGCAGCAGTGTTAGAGAAGAGACCTTAATTTCCTGTCACAAGGGCCAAGTGTCTCTATATTTGGATATTCTTGCTTTTCATAATTGGCACTGCAGTATCAATTAAGGGGTACCATTATAGGCAGTGATCCCATTGTACTAGAAATAACAGTTCTTCATTACTCCAGAGACCTTCCACTCTAAAGCCAAGGCAATTATCGGAGACAGTTTATTGAAAAGTGAAGAGCAAAATCCCTGCAGTGCCTGTATTTCAGCACCAAGTGCAGATGCCTGGATGTGGAGGCTGCTCTGTTGAAATCCTCTGCTTGGCCAACACAAGGGCAGGCCACTCGAAGCAGGGGCAGAGGTGCCCAGGAGTTGCACAAGGAGACACTGCAGTATTCCCTCCAGGGACTGTGTAGGTCAGGACTGGGGAACCCAGCCTGCTCAAGGTAGGGACAGGACGAGCACTGGGCTGTGGAACCACGGCTCTCACTGTTGGGTAGGAGATGTCATCATAAAGCATTATTTTTCCCTACTTCCAGCAAAGCTTTTGATGTAGTTCCCTGTAAGAAGGAGAACAGCAGGATACTCTGTGCTGCAGCTTGAGTTCTCAATGAACTAGGCATTGGTGAGTGTGTTCAGGAGAGCTGGCCACCTCCTTGTGCAGGTGACACGTCTACTGTGAGGGTGTCACAGAATACATCCTGCCCGGGTACCCAGTTTCCAGACATGAAGAAGCAGAGGAAGGGGCTACAGATACAGGTCAAGGAGTGTAGGAGCATTTGTCTGCCTTCCCGTGTAAGCATTACCTTTATGGCTAAAGACCACAGTTGCACCTATGTTGTGTTTTGACATAAGACTTGTATGTTTCCATAATGTCTTTACCACATGTCTTAAGGATTATGCTTCACAAATACTTTCTGGCTGCTGGGACAGGCAGGAGCTCTGCCTCAAGAAGAGTGTGCCTTGATCTGAACTAACTGATTCATGCAGGTGCACCACCTGCCACCTGCACTCCCACATACATCAACTGTGCGGTCAGAAAAAGACACAAAATTTGGTTTTGTGCATAGCACTTTAGCTGGCCAATCTCTTCTGTGAGCTGATGCACTGAGTCGTTTTTCAAGAGGCTTGACAATCTGAAGCTGTGTAAGATCCAGGGTTATGCTGTGTCCAATCCTAGCTCTCCCCTGAAATGCATACCTCTCTGTCCAGCATTTTATCTGCTTACTTCCTCACTTGGATTTTATGAGGATTCAATTTTGCACATTAGTCCGGAGATGTGAAGGTTTCTAGATAACTAGGCATTGTAAAAAAAAAAATTTAAAAATCCAAATACAGTAATAAAGCTCCTTTGTCATCATACTAATGTCAAGGAAAAAAAGAAAGGAAGGAAAGAAGGAGGAAGCAGATAGACTGCCTGATCAGGATATTGTCAAAGAGAAATAGTGCTGGAAGGTGTCAAAAGTTAGCTAGTAAAACAACAGTGGTTAGCAAATAATTTTTTTTTCAAAATGCAAACATTTCCACAGTTCTTAAAATCTCCCCTGCAACACCCTTGTTCAACATCAAAATATTCTGGTTTGTGAATTGAAAGTGTTTAATTTTCCCATTCCTTTCATATTGACTTTATATACCTATTGGAATGCCAAATTAAATATTACAATATGTTCCTACTAAATGCTGCAGATACTGTTTTATGTAGGACAGTGTTTTGACAGCATCTATATTAAATACCTAAGAATTATAATTTTTCATAATTCTTCTCTGAGAGGAATTTGAATCTTTTTATTCTGATTCAGCATGAGAACAAATGCTGAAATATTAGTGTTTCCCCGACCATGGAAATTCTAACCAGCTGTAATTATAATTATCCTAAATACTTTTGTTTCTGAAGCCAAATAGAGCAATGGCAGCTGGAATATGCAAGCCTACATATTGTCTATTGAAATTCACAGCTTATGCTTTTCATTTGGGCAATTTTCCTTAATTTTTATTTTCTTCCTGTGTATGCAACTTATGCAAGAAACATTCTAAAATAGCTTTCAGTGATTTAAGTATTTTGCTCCGTTGTTTCTAACATCAGACATTTCAGCACTGGGACCTTAGCAAAGCATAAAATGTCTCTGACTTTACATGACAACATTTGTTTGACCTGTTCCCTTCTTGGTTAGGTTATGAGCTTAGAGAAAAATAGGCTATTTTTATCCAAAAGAAAAATATGTATGGAAAGCTTAATATTTTTTCAGTAAACCATTCAAGTATGAGCTCAAGTATTTTTTTGCACACAAGACTTCTTAAGTGTTGGCGCTTTTCTTATGACTATGTCTAGAGATATTAATTTCTCTAGGTGAGACCTGAGAGGATTCAAGGGGAAGTACACACCATCTGGAACATTTTTTTTCAGTTTATACATTAACAACATGATTTAGCCCTACTCATCAGCTCTGCAGCTTTGCTTGGGCTTTGTCTGGTGTTTTTCTAGCTGTTGTCTCATGGGATTTATGGTTCTGCAGGCCATATCCACCTTCCAGTTGCACCCCTGCAAACCCAGCAATAATTAATGACTTTGTATGAGGGTAGTTGAAGATATCATTTGCAGTTATGTGGAATCATGTGATGACTTTATTTCCCTTTTTTATTTTTTACTTAAAGTCACTTTCTGGAGCAAAATCACATCTTAATTACAGGGGCATTTTGGTCAGTAAACAAATCTGAGACTGAAAGGCAGTGTTGCAGAGACTAGTGACAAAGCAGAACAGTGCCAGCTTGGACGAGAACTCCTCTACAGCATTTACACTTCAGTTATCACTGCTTTTTTTCCACTCTTGGGAAAACTCCCCCTAAAGTAAACTGGCCACTCTGAGGGCTGAAAACGCCCCCAATGATTTAGAAGATGAAGGATTGGCTCCCAGCTTGCTCAAAGAGGCTGCCTGAGGGAAACAAGGCCTTTTTGTTAGGATCAATGGAGAGAAACATTTTGTGTTGAAAGGTGATTCCAGCTACTGTTTTGTTTTCTGTTTGTCATCTGTTGTTACAGACCTGAAAGGGTGCTGGGTATTTCAAGCCAGCCCTCCCTCCCCAGCCTCCCTTCTACAGTATTCTTGAGTATTGTGCCCAACTCTGCCCTCTCATTTTGCAGTTGGGTGTCGTGTCCAAGAAAATCAAAGCTTACTGAGATGTGTTCCATGGACTTGCTGGGCTTTGATTCTTGCCCTTCGTGCATTACCAGAGAAAATTCTCAGCCTAAGCAATTTATGTCCAATTTATTGTAATGTCCAATTAATTGTAAATATCTTTACAATTTATTGTAAAGATATTAACAGCTGCAAATTGGCTTTTGACAGGTTTGCAGTCTGGCCATAGAATCATAGAATCACAGAATGGCTTGGGTAGGAAGAGATTTAAAAAATTATCTTCTTCAACCTCCCTGCCATGAGCAGGGAACTTCCCACTAGACCAGGTTTCTCAGAACTCCATCCAGCCTGGGCTTGAACATTTACAGGGATCAGGGTTAGGACTAGGACTTCCATGGAAATAGTTTGCAATACAGACCATGAGACCATGCAGCCCCTTTCTGCTTCCTTGAGCCAGACTGTATCAAGTGCTGGGGTTTTGTTACTCTGTGACACAGAAAATGGCAGGTGAAGTTGAAACTTTTATTTTACGCCTTTAACTTCTCATGTCACTTGATTCTACCCTTAAAGGAAAGTGATTTATGATACTGGCTGTGCCCTCCTTGCTCTGCTAGGAGAAAAAAAAGATGCCTGACAGAGGTATCCATCTTCATTGATGATATTTTGATTGGAATTAGTGGTGCTAAAGATGCAGTAGTTGGTGACGGTGCCTTTCAAAATATTAGAAGGTGAAGAAATATGCTTGAGGAGCTGGCAGATTTTCAGAGGGAAAAAAAAAGTCTCTGTTAGGAAACCAATGTTTGTGTGCTGACTGTACTAATTAGTCCATAGGGGTTTTGTCATGTAATTGTCACTGATCTTAATAGATATATTAATTTCTAGATACACATTAGGGCTTATTTCTTAGCTTGAATATTTTCAGTTAGTTTATTCCATAAACAAATAAAGGGACACTGACAAATAGGTAAAGCCTAAAATTTTGCAAATCCACTAAGTATTACAAAATTACTATGAAAGGATTTCCTCTGCTTCCAAGACTGCTGGAGCTGGCTGGAAGTTGGGAGTGCTTGACATTCTCCCTTCCCAGTCAGCTCTTCAGAAAAGTCACGGCATGGAGACATGAGAGCATGGGTTTGGGTTTCTCTGTAGAGACATCAGAGGCAGCAGTCACATGCCTGAAGTGCAGATACAAGGCAACGAAGAAATATAAACAGAAGCTTTGCAGAGAGTGGACTGAAGCAAGAAAACAATATAATAAATAAATGACTAGGTAGACGAAGTAACACATTTTTTTTCTCATTTTTTTTCTCATTTCCAAGCTGGTAAATAAAACCAGTCAATCTGTGGAGTGATTTCTAGACAAGAAAATGAGTTAATGTGCAGCAGAGTGTGGAGCTGATGGAAGGAGGCTGTGTGCACCATCACTACCTGCTTGCTCGTTTTACCCTGAAACAAGTATTTCTTATCGTCATTAATGATAATATCTGGAGTCACTGGACAGGGATGAATAAATCACTCCACACTTCAGATGTATGTGGTTTTTAATCCCTAATAATCTGTGTTTAATTTTTTATTAGTGGCCATAAGTTACCAAGAAATGTATCTTCCAGGTAGTGAAACCTCTTCTCCTCTCTTGTAAATGTGGAATAAATCTGAAGTCAGTAGTGTGGCACTGATGCGTAGCAAACATAATTGAAGGTAATATGATTTCTATTTGCAGGCACAATGCTAATAAAGAAGAGCAAAGTTCCCCTTTGTGAAAGAGGCCTGAATGCACCAAAAAATTACGTCCTGAGCACTCAAAATCATGTACTTCTTGTGCCTCTCTAAAAGGATGAATGAATTTCGTTCAGAGGACACAAACCAACCACATAAAACCATATCCAGTTTATTGGCTTTTCTACTAGAATCATTTTAGTTTGTATAAATGGAAACTGGTTGGTCTGGGAGCAAGAAAACCAAAGCCAAAGTATATATACTGAGTAAGACTATCATCCAGTGCAATGATCAGAAAAATGGCTTGAAGTTATTAAGGGAAAATCACTGAAACTGTCAGCCTAGTGCATAGCAAAACCCCCCAAAGATTTATAGATTGCAATAGATTGGTCTGTGTAAGCAAGAAAATAACAGGGAACACATCGGATTCTTGGTATCTGGAATTTTTTTATTTTGAGAAAAAACCTGAAGCATCTGTACACTCAACAGGTGTGTTTGTTTTCACAGATGATATAGTTGGCAGCTTGTGTATCAAGTGTTTGCTTTTAGAAAATTATATTTTTTTTTATCTTTTTAGAAAACCCATTGCAATACATACTATGAGCATAGAGAATGACACAGCAAAAACAAGAGAGAAGTAATCAGCATGGTTCCCCCGCCCCCTCCCCCGCAGAAGGAATAAATCATTATAACTATAAATCAAACAAGTTATCGCAGGGCTCAAACAGTCCTGAAAATTCCAAGTAGTAGAAGCAGATAATTAGAGGAAAAGTTGAGACCAAGCCTCATATTTAAAATGTTTCAAGAAATCATTGCAGAGAGCTTTACTTTCTTTCTTTTCTTCCTCTCTCCCTTCCTGTCTCAAGTGGCAAACAAATATAATTGGAAAAAGAAAGTACAGCAAAACCATTACTTACATATTGTCCTTAGCAGCATAGTGGCCTAATTCGTGAAGAGGTGATGCAGTCCCAGAGTATGGCTGGATAATGGCACAGATGGAGAGCTGTTGTGTGTGCTGATGAGAGGACAGATTGCTCTCAAAAACATTTTGCAGCGTTAGTTAAGGTCCTGGCTCATCTCCATTGGTGGTACCGATCTCATTACTCTCGGCACGTGAAGAGATTTCACCCTCTAAAGTCAGCGCTGGGTGGTTGTAATGAGCTGCACCAGTGCTGGAGACAGCCAAGGGAGTCTGGGAGCAGACTTTTTGGAAAACACCTACAGCAGTTGTCATCTGTATTTTCTTATGACCTTGCAGTTCAAAACAGGGTAGAGAGCAGCATTGTATGACCAGCCAGTTCTATGCAGGCCTTAACAAGAACATTCCTTGTCAGTGGTTCACTTATTACTCATGCTTCAGTCTCTGCTTAGTTTACACTTACACCAACATCTCTTTTCATGTATTAGTCTCAGTTACATTAAGAGACATTCCATAGTACACTGTGAACGGGGGTGTCTAAATAAAAGTTAACAGGTTGTGTTGTTAATCCCCTCTGAGGAGACCTAAAAGACTTTTTTCAATAAGCAGAAAAAGAGTAAGACAAAAAGCAGCATATAATAAGACTGGGAATTTTGCTTTCCTGCCTCATACAGAAATAAAGAGCTATGCAATGAAATTAGAAGGTGGTAAACTATAAAATATTAAAATATTTTTGACACGAGATATATAATCATATAAAGGAAATTCAGCACAGACAGAAGAAACAATAAAATTAAGAAATAATCTGGAGTATCCTCTACATATCGAATATATATAAAGAGACAATTAATGGCAACAAGACAAAAGTGGACAAAATCTTGGGAATTTTAACATAACAAACATTACTAAAAATAGCACTATAATAGGTGAGGATGAGAAGGAAAGTAGGAACTGCCATGTAGGAGGCTGTCTGCTGAGAAGATTTTAAACTGCCCTCTGAGATATCTGATCCTGATCTCTGTAACAGATATATACAAATCTGTGCTGATTTTCTGTCTCATCCAATGTGGCTGTTCAGTGCCTGATCCTGTCCCTGAACTAGAGATCATGCATTCATTCATATGCATTTCGGAAGCTGAGTATAATTTTCTTTCATAATATCGTGATTTAAACTAACCTTTTGATTAGCAGCAGGAAAAATTAATAATGAAATACAGGGAAAATTAAACCTGCAGGTAAAAAAAAAGCCATTTCTTTGGGCCTGAATACAAGCAAATTTGTGCACTTTCCTGTAAACAAACTGTGTTTTGATTAAGCAGTCAAGTTCTCTTTGACTTCATACTTTCCCTATTTAATCAACAACAGCAAGAGTGATACAATCAGATCCTTGGTTGCTTTTAATGACATATTGTAAACAATTGGTTGCAGGACAATGCAAAACCAGGGTATAATTGATATCGTGACAAACAAAAAACCAAGGGAAGCCAAATACAAAATGTAGTTATAATAGTTAAAAGGCAAGCTGGCCAGAAGCGAGATGAATGCAAGACCGAACATGCAAATTGCAAGAAACCCCCTGTTTTGCAATAAGAAACCCAGCCAGCGAAACTGTGAGCATAAAGCCACTAACCCTGTATATAATACATGGTTTTGGGTGCTTGCTCTTCTTTAATCTGGAACAGTAGTAAAGGCTCTTGGATTTAGACTTTTGATAGATAAAAACCTATTCTGTTTGCTAAGGCTCACAACTTGAACATGTGGTTACCAGGAGAACTTGCTCCCCATCTCTAATTTTTATGTAACAAGTGCATGTTATAGCCAATATAACTCTTTTATTCAAAGTAGTAATGATGCTGTAATGTGATTTATATACAAAAAGATCCCTACTCTTTTGAGGAAAGAAGTAACAGCGTAAACCAATTCCTTTAAATGCTTCCCTGTTCACTCCCGAATTCAGGGAATACCATTCCCTTTCCACCTGATTAATAAAATTTCAAAATTTATTTTGAAATAATATTTATATGCACTGTCTGTACATATAAATGCGCATATACATTTACAATGCACATATATATCCTTTTTTTTTTTCATTATGCAGAGTTGTCTAAATTCACTTTAGTAATCTAGACCTTAGATAAATCTGCTTTGAAGTGAAGTCAGTGGGTAGGAAAACATGTTCTATCCAGGATTAGAGAATAAAATGTTCTGTAATGCTAAAGCAGCTTATCCTAAACTTATCAATTAACAGTCAGAGTGACAAGTCTGAGTGGGTGATGGTCTTTTTGCAAATTTCTAGAAAACAAATAGCCTAGCTATAAGAAGTAGCTTTAAAGATTGCGACTCATCACTTGAATTGTTGGTTGGTTTGGATTAAGGCCTTTTACTTGATGAAAAATACTTGTTATAAAACCATTTTAAAAGCTTCTTACGCATGTGAAATACCTATGTCATTTTATAATGTTATGCTGGTACTTAAACACATGCTCTTACATACATACACAAAGAAAAACACCAGACAACCAAAACCAGAACTTAAAAATTTAACATATATACAAGCAGTGATAGCTCAGTCCTTTATATTAGGCTTATCATCATTAAATACTAAATGCAAATGGCTGATATTACTGAAACAGCAGCAGCAGATTAGAAAGCAATATGAAACCAAGACTAATCCAGAATCTGAAATGCACCATTTCTAACCACTGCACCTCAGGGGAATCTGAATTTCATCTATCAAGCTTGAGCAATCTCAGCTCTCAGGGCAGCCAGAGGACTGAGAAATACTCACTTTGTTACATATTTGAGAATCTCTAGTGAGAGATTCTTAAAAGTGTCCAATGTTTCATTCTATACTGTCTCAGCAGATTGGGATGTGATGATGATGTTGAATTAAACTGCTGTTTTAATAGACTTGGAAATTAAACTATCATAAGTAATGGATTATGTATCATCAAAATAGTTTATGACCTCTGAAAAATATGAAGACTAATATTGTATGTAAAATTGGAATCAGACATAGAATTATAGAACATTTCAAGTTGGAGGGGGCCCAAAAGGATCGAGTCCAACTCTCTGTTCCTTGCAGGACTGCCTGAAAATAACCATGTGTCCAAGAGCATTGTCCAGACACTCCTTGAACTCTGGAAAGCTTGATGCAATGACCACTTCCCTGGGAAGCCTGTTCCAGTGACCAAACAAAACCGATAGTGTTTTCTTAACAAATGCCAGGATAAGGCCTTGGCTTTATCCAGCCTTTAAGTTATTTTTATCAGCAGGATGAATTTTCTCTGATTATTTGTTGGGTATACATTCTAGGGGATCAAACTACAATTATAGAACATTCTATGCTTCCTCAGAGACAAGTGTTAGAGGAGAAAGTGTAAGGTGTGAGCCCTGATGAATCCTCTCTGCAGTTGTCTTAAGGCAATTCGGCACTGATCACACTATGATTTGATTTTATACTGACAGAAATTATATGAAGAATGAAAAATAAAGCTCAGTGTTTACAGAGACTCGGATCACCCCAAGGGCATGGAATGAGAAAGGGTTTTGCAGATGTCTGCTCTTACCTCATCTATGTTGTATGTGAATTTGTCCTCAAGAATAGCAGGACCTCGTAATTATTTTGTTTAACTTTTCCCTTTAAATTTAAAATGTTGAGTCTGTTAATTTCTTGGCCATGTGAGCTTTTTACACTGTTGCTTTGTGCTTAGTAAATGAATATAATGCTATAGAATATCCAAAGTCCAAACCAGTACTCCACAAGCCCAACATAAACAAGTTATATAATGCTGCAATCATTCATTTATTATAGTAAGTGGAAATTTCAAGGTGTACGTAACCTTTTTGGACAACTGACAGGCAGGTGTGATCAAGAGAAGAAGGAATCCAGTGATTGTAGGCAGATAG
The DNA here is from genome assembly GCA_035041135.1 of Platyrinchus mystaceus. NCBI lineage: Eukaryota > Metazoa > Chordata > Aves > Passeriformes > Tyrannidae > Platyrinchus > Platyrinchus mystaceus. The sequence goes on from JAWWLV010000001.1 coordinate 82,567,093, forward strand.
AGAGACAGGTTTGTCTGGGTGATTAGAAAGTGAGATGGAACTGGGAAAAATGGGAGAGAGTGTTGGCTGTCCCAGGACAAGAAGTAACAGTGCAGAGACTGCTGAGGGGCTTAGAGAAGAAGCTGCGGCAGTAATAAGTGTCTAGGGAGATTAAGGAGAGAGGACTCGTTGACAAAGAGCAGTACAAAGCATCTGTGCCAGAAGGAAGTATAAAAAGAAATGTAGAGTGTGCTTAAAGAACTGCCAGACCCTTTCTGATTCTCAGTAATTCCCTAGTATATTTGACATAGAAGGGAAAAAGTTAACATCAGGCTTCAGACATCTCCCAGCTCAGGTCACTGTAGCATCCTTCCTGTTCATGGTCCACCTCCTCGCACATCCCATAAGCACACCTCCACCTGGGATTAGGGTGGCCCCAGCCCCAGCCCTGTGTCAGGATGGATGGTTTCACTTGACAAGGCTTTTCAGCTCCACTTGTTTACAGACATCCTCACCCTACAGACCAGAAAACTGCCCATCTTCACCCTTCCCACTGCATGACATTATCTGGGTTAGCAGTGAGCTGGACCATTTTTTAGCAAAAAGTTAAACCAAAGTGAATCCACTTGTAGCCTTTCTCACATTCCTATCTTGTGTCACCTGCATATGCCACTGTCTAGATAGAGACAGGCAGCTGAAAACACCCCAGCCAGTCTTAAACAACAACAAAAAGAGGAGATGCTCTTCCCATGCTGAAGTTGCAGAGCTACGGGCAGAACCTGCCCCTAAGGAGCTCATGAAATCTGTGCAGTCAAGTGCAAAAGCAGTGTGGGTCCTAAAGACAACATATATTAGCTCTCATCTAAGAAGTCAATTGTTGAAACAGGAATACACAATGCTGGTGTGAGGCACACACAGACAACCGGGGCACAAAGCAAGGTCACTTTAAGCTGTATGAAAAGCTTACAACAGGTAAGAACTGCCCTCTTCAGGCAGCTGCAGGTGCCTCCTCTGACTGCCTAAAACATTAGCCACAGCCCCAGACTCACATGCATTTTTGTGAGGCATAGCCCTTGCCACTTTGGCCATTTCTGTCCAACTCTGAAGATCTTGACATTCAAACTCCATCTCCCAGCTTCCCTGACCTGGTCACCCATCCGTCATCAGTGTGAGAACACCCTGCTTGCGGTGTGGAGTCACCTGTATATCTGTAATGGGACAGATGGAACTCAACATGGCTGACATGCTCAAAACCAAGGCTCCCATGTCTTCCCGGGATTCAGTCCCACCTCTTCCTGAAGCTGACTTTCCAGCTGCAACAGCAGTGAGCTTAGTCTTCAGGGAAGTGCCCGCAGACTGCACAAATGAGACCAGTGAACACTGCTACTGAACCGTTAATACTAATAGTAGGGGTGCTATAGTCCCACTTGGTTAAGAGTATGGGCAGGATTACATATACCTGAAAGCTCCATTCTCAAAAACCTTGCCTTGCATAATATTACTGTAAGCAGTACTCAAGTATTCTTGCAAGCAGCTGCAACAAAAATACAGGTGCAGATCAACCCTTGATGCCCAGTTTTTGAGGGGCAATTCTGCTTTTTTATTTCCTTCATATCAGAATGAAGCTAACTATGTCTCTGATGAAAGATGTGTTTATCTAAGGAAGAGATCAAAGGCATGGAGGACCAGTGTGTCATGGAAAACTCTTGCTTTGGACCATAATAATTTTCCTGGCTGTTTGCTGAATATTAACAAAATAGTCTTAGCTATAGGTTGAGCAGTGTTGCACAGGGAATGCCCCAGGTGCTTGCAAACATCCCTACACAAACACTGAAATAACCACGTGGTAGTTATTGACACTAGATATGTTTTAATACAAATGAACTAACTGTCAACAAATCCATTTCTATAGTGGGCATAATTAATCTATTTTCAATAGCATTATTTTATTGGTGTTGGAATATTGCCAGTACACCTTGCTTATTTAAATCTGTCTGAAATTCCTTAGCTCCTCTCCTGCCTTGACTAACAGAAATAACACAGTGCCATTGTGGTGCAATAGCTCTTCTCTTATCCCATCTGAGACATTAAGGAACATGTTAGCCAGGGTTGGATGTGGAATGGAAGCTTGACACCCTGCTCTTATTTTACTCTGATTTCCCAATGGAAATCAATCACTTTGTTTTGCTCTTGTTTTACTGTGGGGTTTTGTTTCTATTCAATATGCTGATTCTTATCCCCTGAGTGCTTATCATCACTTCTGTGCAGGATCTTGTCTAAGGGCTTTTGAAACTTCATGTATTTTAATCAATCAGTTTATCTACTTACAGACATTTTCCAATAAATCCAGGAATTATGTAAGAACTAATATCCACTGCTGAAATGCTAGTTATATTTAGAATTTCCATATGACTTGTTTTTTTCGGCCAAGTTAAGTTACTGAGTACAGTTTGAAGACTGTTAATACTTGTAATTTGGTATTTTTAAGTGGTTTATGGCAAAAGTTGTTTTTAACGAAAGCTTATGTATTTTGTTAGCAGCTCACCTGTTTTATACTTAAGTTCCTGTAGAAGTTTTGTGTGTAAACACATTTGATGATTTATTAAAAATTATTTTTATTTTTGTTATTGCTTTTTTTTCTGCATACCTTCTTCTGACTCTGGCCTCTGAGTCTTGAATAAACTGCAGAGGGGATACTCAGAACTTACCTGATATTGAGAAGGCATATGAGGGGAGGAGAATGCAAACTCAGACCCAAGTACTCACTTTCCAGGCTTTCCAGACCAGATACATCCTGAAAGTGTGACATGCACTGAAAACTTAGTTGCACAAATACAACAGTTGCTGCAGAGATGGTCAATTTAAATAAAACTCAGTAGGAGTAATAAGCACACTATGCTTCTTGCATAATAGCTGAGAGGTTTGAGTATTTGGTGTAAGAGGGGAGGTTGTCCCTATTCTCAGGCTCTATTTGCATTTGTTAGTCCATATTTCATTCTGTTCTTCTCTAGTCTAAAAAGTGTAGGCTCTTCAGGGAATATGGATTGGAACACTGTTGCCTCATTCCCATGAACTTAAATGCTAGGCTAAAAAACGCTTAGATTTCTTTGCTTTGCGTGTTTCTGGGCTTCACATCCTTATGACTACAGACTCACCGTCAAGGGTCAGTTTTTCACAGTGAGACCACCTTCTTGAAAAGTGAAAGATCTGAAAAAGACTGCAAGGGATCAAAAGTCATCCGTCTTCATGGGCAAATGCTGTTGTACTAGTTGTTACACAGAAGGTCGGTCTTACACTGACTGCTATCTATCTTCCCCAGTGTTACTTAAAAAAAAATAAAGGTGTCCCATCAAATGATTGCCCACACCGGAGGAGCCTGCTCTCAGTCCCTGGGACTTTCTACTACATAGCTGGCAGACACCTCTCCCACTGGCAAAATTTCTTTCCTCTTCCAAGTAACTGACCCTCCCCAAGCTACTACAAAGACTGCCTAAGAGCTTACTGTTCCATATAGTCCTGCTATGCTCAAATGCCCAATATTAGGCAAAACGATGCCTAGTTTCAGGGTGTCTAAAATTACTCTTCTTTTGCATAAAGGGAGGAAAAAAAAAAGCGTATGCAGTTTGTCAAAACTGTCTGCAGGTGCTCAAAAGCTTACATGAATTCCAGATGCAATCCCAAATGACTGTTTCCCAGCACTGCCTATTACTGTGAGCAACTCCCTACTGAACCTGAAAGCTCCTCAGGCATTTAACTATATTCACCCACACATGCTAAGGGATCCTGTTCTGGGAAGATAGGTACTTATCTCTTGCCTCAAGTCCCAGTACAATCCAGCTTAGGAAGACAGGCATTTAAATCCCTTTTAGAAGCCTGAAAAATTAGCAGCAGTCAGAATTATGTCTGGCTTCTTCCAGCATGGGCCATCAGCTTTGACATACGTGTGTGAGGTTGAGAGCATGTCTTGAGCTAAGCACAGGAGTGCAAGTGTACATTTTACCATTTGAGAGGGACTGATGTGTCACCACCGACATCTTACGAGTGCCCCAACTATTACACCATGCTTGGGGAAAAAGCATCAACCTCCCATACTGAACTTGAACCACTATGTGCTGGATACAAGGAGTTGTTGGCTCCAGTTCTCATCTCAAGAGGAGAAAAACCAAGGGGAGCAAACTCACGTACCTGGAAAAGATGTGTCATACAGGAGACAAGAAAAACAAGGCATAACCTCATAACCCTCCACCCTGTGCCAGAGAGCTCCTGAACTGCTAGGATAACCTTGGGTTTGCTTTTGTATTCTCTGATGTGGCCCCATGCCTCACATGTTCCTGGCTGCACAGGCCCTCAGCTGCAACACCTACCTTCTCTACTAGCCAATGGTTGTTGATTATGCCATTTTGCTGGGAAGTTTGATCTCAGGGTTTAATTACAGTCTAAAAACATCACCCACTTCCTTTCTTAGGGGTTTTTGCATCTTTATGCAAAATGTGGATGGAAGCACTGTGATCTCATTAACGTCAGTCCTGCAGGAGAGACATAGAGGCTGGATCATGTGTTGGTGGAGTGTTAGGAGTGTTTCTGATGAGTTTCCAAGAGAATATCACTGCACTAGCTGCAGGCTGGCTTTGTCCACTGGCACTGTGAGTTCACTTGCAATCAGTGGAAAGAAGGAGCCACTCTAGATGCCTCAAAGAAAGCTGTCAATTTTCTGCAGGTCTTCAGAAGTGCCTCTCTTTCTGTTCTGTGCCAATAAGCAAAGCTGAGGAATTAGATTGCTCCTTTTGTCCCTTCCAGGTCTAAGACACCTAAAATTTCATTGAGGTAATGACATCTCAGTGAGATATCCAAAGTAGATGGATGAGATTCCGGCCTGAACACTTCAGGCTTTGCAGTAAATGATTGCAAGAAGAAAACCCAAAGTATCACTAAGAAGATGCAGACTATTGAAAACCGAGGAAAAGGAAGTATCGACTAAAATTAGGGTATTATAGGACAATATTAGGGTATTATAAGACAATATTTGAAAAGAATCAAAGACCTTTTGTTAATATTTCCTTTTCTCTTCCATGCCCCATAAGGCTTTAGAAAAAATAATACTGTCTAAACAAGTTTTCCTCATCCTTTCTGTGAAGCTGTACTCATGAACCAAAATGGTTGAAAATAATTGTAACACACCAAGTAGTGGGACCAATAAGACTAGAATGTTAACCCATCGGTTTTCCCCCACTTAGCCTAATTCTTTGGGTAGCATTGTCTGAAAAAAGACAGAGGAGTATTTATTGCAGTAGCTTGAATACACATTAATTGATTCTATTACACTAGAAAACCTGAGAAAGCATGGTTTATTTATATATAGTGTAAATACACTGTAGGCAAGTTTCACAGTTTAATGTTGGAAGAGCTTTCATTAATGCTGTAGTTCTGAGAAAAGTATGTAAAGCAACTTAAAAGAGTCAAGATTTGATTTTTACTGAGATAAGTTGAAACAATAATTCACTTTTACTGAGTGTTAGTGTTTCTTCTTTCATGTCTTTTTATGTGTTGCTCTTTTTACTGCTCCATGCATGGTTGCAAAAAATATACATTAAGAATGAATCCCTCACTGATGTGACTTCATGATGTTTATTATTTATGTTTGCATAATTTCATATGTTAATTAAAAAATAATCACCAGAGATACATAAAATTAAATGCTTGGTTTTGTCCTGGAGCAACTACACACTGTGCTGTTACTTTATGTGTATTTCTGACAGAAGACAGAAAGTCAGTTCTTCTCAGCAATGTGATCTGACACTGAAAATGTTGTTAACTGTATTTTTTTTCTAGAAAGTATGGCGTTTTTTTTTTAAAGGGTAGGAAGAGATTAAATTTCAAATGCACTTCCAGAACTTTGTATGGCTTCCCATCATTCTCAAAGACAAAAAGTGACGTAGATTTGAAGCTGAATATCTGGGTCAATGTCTCCTACTGTGAAATGAATTTTTTTGTTGTTTTTGTTTGGGGTTTTGTTGTTTTTGTTTTTGTTTTGTATCAATATTGAAACTCATCTGCATTTATGAAAACCTGCCAGCTCTTGAATGAGAACCACGACATTAGGACTAGGCGCTGTATTTCATGCAGCCGAAACCAGCCACCTACCAGAGGAACTGGTAGGTAGGATGCGCTCTTCTGTCCCGAGTACTCGGCGTCTTAAAAATAAGGCTGAGAATTGAAAACTGGTAACACTAAACTTTCGGGATATATCATTCGATACAACAGGTATCATTGTAAAGAATGCATTCGTCAGGCTAGTATAAAATTCAGGCTCCTGGTGTAGGAAAGCTCTGTCTATTGAGCTGTATTTGGAGAGATCGGTACCTACAACTGAAACCACGAGAGCGTGAGGGATGCCCGAGGTGACAGGGCCCGTGCCCAGCCCCAGCGATGCCCGTGGAAGTCAGCAGCAGCCCTTCCTCTGGGCCAGAGAAAAAGGAAATGGTGGGACAACCCGATAAGCGCTTTCAGCCACGGGATGATGAGGCAGCGCCGTGTGGCTCACCCCGCCTGGGCACTGCCTGCTTGTAGCTGTCACAGACCTGGCAGCGAGTCACTGCTTCCCTGCCTCGCCGGCCTCACCGGGCGGGCTGTCACAGCTCCCCCGCCTCCCCGCCGAGTCGCACACGCTGCCCCTCGCCCCCTCCCCAGCTCCCCCGGCGTCCCGGCGGGGGCCGAGCCGCCGCCCCATCGCTACCGCCGCCGAGGCCGGTCCGCCCGCCGCCGCCCCTTCCCTTCCCCCGCCACCGCACATGCCCAGAAGGGCGGGAGCCGCGGCGAGCCCGGGCGCTGCTGTGACAGCGGCGGCGCTTTCCCTTCCGTGGGTGGGTGGGGGCCGCGCCGCCCCCCGGCCCGGCCCGGCGGAGACACCGCGCTGGCCGCCCGCTGCCCGAGTGCCTTCTCCGCCGCGCCCCGAGCCCGCCGCCGCCGCGGGGCGGGAGGCGGCCATGTCGCTATTGTCTGCGCTGGTGCCCTTGCTCCGGGTGTACTGCATCGGCCTCCGCGTCATCCTGCACCAGCTGCGCCGCCGCTTCCACTCGCGCCCGGCCTCAGGTGAGCACCGCAGCCGGCGCCGCGGGGCGGGGCGGCTCTGGGTCGGGGGCGGCGGTCCCCGCCGCAGAGAGGGGAAAGTTTGCCGAGCCTCCCCCCGTGGGCAGCACCGGGGCCGAGGCCGCGCGGCCCGGCCGGGGGCGGCCGGACAGGACAGGACAGGACAGGGTAGGGTAGGACAGGGCAGGGCAGGGCAGCCGCGACCTTGGCCGCAGCGCGGGGCGGCCGGGCCGCGCCGCATCCCCCGCAGCGGGACAGAGGCTGAGGCACCGCGGCGGCCCCGGCACGGGTGCCGCCGGGCTCCTCCCCCGCTCCCCTCCGCCGGCCGAGCAGGACCCG
>JAWWLV010000001.1:82574595-82599157 GCA_035041135.1 Platyrinchus mystaceus
CCCGGCCCTACCGCCCCGTCCGGCCCCCGGGCCGCGGCCGCCCCGGACGCGGGGCGGGGCGGGGGCCGGGCGCCAGGCTGCACGCCGGCCTGACTGCGGCCTCGGGAGGCGGCGCGGGGGCTCTGCGCCCGGGGGTCCCCGCTTCTCCTCTTCCTCTCTTTGGCTCTCTGACGGTGTCGCCTCAGACTTCGGCTCAGAGCCGCGCGAGCTCTCCCTCCCTCTGCCCAGGTAGGTGCTCGGAAGGCGGGTAGCGGCGAGCAGCGCCTGCCGCCACCGCCGCCCTCTGTGCCCCCGCCCCGCCGGGGCGGCCGGGACCGCCGGCCCCGGCCTCCCGTCCCGGCCGCGCCGGGAGGGGAACGAACCCGCGCTCCAAAAGCTTAATCTTTGATACCGACTGTCACTCGCTGACAGCCTTTAAGCTGACAAGTGAGTGACACTTGTCGTTTTTTCTAAAGGGCTCCAAGTTAGTCGTTTGTTCGAGAAGTTGGGGTTTTGCACTTTTCCGATTTGAATCAACAGCATGTTTAATGCTGACTAGAGCAAACTTTTGAGTTCGCTAGAAAAAACAGCAGTCTCAGTTTCCTTCTTCCTCTCATTACTCTTGAAGATTTTAAAATGCTTCTGAGTTTATAAACTTACAGCAAACTACAAGTCCAGACGGATGCATAGGTTATCATCAGAGACAAGCGTACAACTGCATGCAAGTCTATGCCTTTAACTTCTTCTGCTTAGCAGCCAGTGAGCCTTTTTGGCCCTGTCGATAGTTTTAACCAGAGGAACAGTAAAAAAAGTAGTATCGAGAGGGCCTAGTGTTTCGGTGAGGAGTTGAGGCAGATGAGGAAATTGGTATAGAGAGTATCTGAATTACTGGGGAGGAGATAGGACACCACAAAGTAAGAGTGTATTTGTCCATTTCATCACATGTGGCATCCTTGGGTAGCATTTTGTCTACTTTTTGTTCATTCTTGATTCTTCTGCTGGGATTCCCTTTCTCATTTTCAGAATACAGCAATAAAAGCTCCAAATAAAGGAGAGGACGCTGGTGACAGAAAAGGCAGATGTGTGTACACTTTGAAGTCATCTGAGCATTTTTCTAGCGTTAGTGTTTCTTGGCAGAGCAAAGCTGGGTTTTGTGCCTAGGGTGTGTAACACTTTCCAAATCTTTTTTTGAACCACAGAGAAACAGCATGACGAAAATGTGACCCGAGTGTTTTGTTGCAGTCTGCTCTTAGCTACTGTTAAAAAAAAGTGTTGAATTTGGAAATGCTGGAGGAAGACAGTGAAGATCCAACCTGGGAAACATCATTTGCCTGAGTAGGACCAGGGAAGATTTGACAGATGTGAAAAGTTTTCTTTGAGCCCTAACTCAGGGTGTCTTTTTCCAAGGACAAGTGGTTTCCTCCTCAGCTGGTTGTTCACACGTAGTTCCTTCTTGGCAATTACCTGCTGCCTTGCTCCGGCAATTACCTGCTGCCTTGCTCCAACTCGCTGTGTCCAGCCATTGCTTAAAAAAAGTGAATCAGCTTGTCAACTGGAACCTTTTTACCCAGATTAACCTTGTTCCCGTAATAACTTCAAAGTAGGGGTGGCAGTGCAACAGAAAGGAAAAGTGTTGTTAGAACAAGCTCGGATCAGTAAACTACAGTTGCTGTAAGAAAACGCCAAGTAACTTTTTCAGATCGTACTCTAGAAAGGTGTGTATGTTTCAAATTTTCTATATATTTTCTACATCTGTTCTTACAAGAACAGACATTTTATTGTCAGTGTGCCTTACTGGGGAGAGCCTGGAGTGGCAAAGCAGGGCTGGGAAGGGCAGGATGGGGCAGCAAAGCCAACCATGCCTCTGATCCCGGCTCCCTTGGCCACAGTTTCCTCATCGGAGTTCCCACTCTTTGTACAGCAGTGGTGCAGCTCTCCTGTGGAAGGTTTAAAACAGAGGGATGCCCTTGAGCTCTGTGCGTGAGTGAAGGGATCTGGTGTCTGTGTAGCCCTTCCGCCTCTGAATTTTCCAAGAAAAGCTTGCGTTCTTACCTTTGCTGAGACGAAGTGCTCTTGGATTTTAATCCAAGTAAACCAAATTAGTTTCATTTTTCTTTTGTTTTTTTCTTGACCCCAACTTAAGAGTTGCATGCTCTTGGCACATGTGCTTTCACATGGCTTTTAAAAGTGACCATCAGTTTTGTCATATCCTACTGCAGTTCATCTGATTTTTATAGATGGGATTCACGACAGCTTTTTGTAGAGAGAGAACATTTTAAACTCTAAAATCTAGATTCAGTGCAAAAACTTGGTAATTGTTGTTAGTTGCAAATGGAAAAGACTGTAATATTCACTATTCAGTTGATGCGAAGTTCTGATCGTGAAGCTCAGGGAAAGGAACACAGAGCTGGGATGATAATCGGGGTGCAGTCAGCGATTGTTTTCACTAACTAAAATCAGCGTGCAGGAAAGCGCAGAAATGAAGAGCAACTTAGGTTAAACTTACTTTAAAACATTTTTGCAAGTAGTAAGTGCATAAATGGTATAACTGCCAATATGTAGTGTAAACTCTGTTAGTGTTCAATGGTTTAAATGATTAATAATTTCATTAGAAATTACTGCTTGGCCTTCTTTTACAGTCCTTAATCTTATTTAATTGGAGGGAAAAAAAAAGCCCTGCATGACTAAAGTTCTCGATAAAAACAGCTTTTTAAAAATATATCTAATCAGTGGATTGATAAAAGATAAATTAACATTAATTGTGGCACCAGGATATTACCAGTGGAAATGTGACCACTGAAAGTCATCCTACTGATAACAAAAATCATTCATATAATAAAAATATTCCCTTTTCATATTTTAAAAGCTTCTCAGGTAGTTTATTTGGCATCTTCCTCCTGCATTATCTCTTCTACTCTACATAATTCATTGAAATTTGGTAGGGAAAGCCTAAATGCTAAATGTTTTTTAGTAATTTTGATGTCTTTTAGTTAAATTTTGTACCTGTGACGTGTAGAAACCTGACTCTGAAGAAGGTAGTAATGCGGATGAAGTTCAGAAGACCTTAAAGGTGACTCCTGTTCTTCATAAAAGTGATCGAAATTTCATATGTATTTTTTATTTGCCCCAATTTCTAATTATTCAGTGCCATTCGTACCAAGTTGCTTTACAATTAATTGTGATATATTGATTTGGGAACATGCATCTTTTAATTTTGATTCATATATAGAAGGCTTTTACTTTATATGAATAAACCATAATGAGAGACCAAGCACTTCCTGATCAAAGCTGTGCGAGTTCCAGGTTGTAAATCATCCAGATGTGGGTAGAGAAGCAACCAGGTAGGACAGATTAATGGCAAGCAAAAATAAAGTTGCATCTAGCAGTTAAGCACTCTTGCCAATGCACACACCTGAGAGAGTTATTAAGCTAGTTTCAGAAGTGAGGAAACTATGTGTTGTTCCTGTGCTGACTGAGGCAAGGGTTGTGGACAGCGATACCTGTGGTGTAGGTAGGCAGGGTGTCATCCCTGTGCAAGCACAAGGGGGCAGAGCTAAGGTGGAAGGGCGGCTGCACACCCCACGTTTCCTCACATCCCCGTGCTGGGTTTCACAATCCAAGTGACTCTCCTATGGGTTTTGAACAAATTTTCTTTAACACTGGGGAAACTAAGCCCTGCCTGATGCAAGGGTAGCATCACTGCCCTCTGTGACATGAGTTGTCGCTCGTGTTTCAGTATTTTGGCTCAAGGCCTGACCTGAAGAGGGAAGTCATGGATTTGTGTTAGGAGAATGAGAGGGGTCTGAGAAGTGTGAGGAGGCAGCACAGCCTTCCCCAGGGACAACAGGGGTGAGGTGCTAGGGCCAGGAAATCTGGACTCCTCCTCCTCCTCCTCCTCCTCTTGCAGATCAATGTGCTGCAAAGCCAAGAGAGGATCTTCACTGCAGGCTCTTAGAAACCTGAGCCCCAGTACTGGCTGGTGGAGTTAGCTGCATGGAGGAAGTGAGGGAAACAGCAGCTTCTCCCAAGGTGTGCTGTGTTTCATGTGGGTGGGAATCCAGGGAGAAAGGACGAGGCAGGTTTGTAGCCTGGAGGCTTCTGTGTGCACAGGGTTTTTCAGCAAACCATAGGGGGACTATGTTTTTTTACCATGGAAAGTTCAGCAAGCTAAAAGAGAGAGTTTCCATCAGCTGCCCTTGTAACAAGCTGAGGAACTTCCCAAAGGCAACAAGGTGCTCATTCCCAGTGGATTTCATTCAACCAAGTACTGGTGTCTTCAGCTTGCCTCAGAGTTGAAGCTGCTGCTGTTCTTGCCAAGACTAGACTGGGAACACTTTCACTGAAAAAGGAAAGGTTTATCTCTTCTTTTAGAAAGATGAGAGGTGTGGGGTTTTTGGTTTGTGTTCATAATGGCAGTTTTACTGTGTAACACTCTAGGAGAGGCAGGGATGATTAGCAGTTTATATTTGAGCTATTATGACAACTGAAGTGTGGCTTACAGCATTATAATAAAGGCTGTGTTATGCTGGCATATTCTTAGCTGTGGCAGTGCTCCTCTGTGCCACTGCCACCAAGTGCCAGATACATCTTAAAACAATGGCAAAGCTGTAACCTATATAAGAATGAAGGGTGGGGTGAGTCTGTAACACTCCCATACTCTAAAATAACTTCTACTTTATCAGTCTGTGATGAACTTTTTATGATCCAAGGTGTGTCATACTAAGTTTAGATATTAAAGACACATCAACTTTTTATTACAGTGCCTTCCTTCTTGCTTTCAGGACTTGCCAGATAACTGCAGAGGAAACTGTAAGATTTAGTGAAATGCCATGAGCCACTGTGCTTCCTTGAGACACCCTGTCATGGATTGAAATGGAGGGATCAAAAAGCAATAATAATATATATTGATGTGTCTTGTCAATGCACAATCTGATGCTGAGGCAGGGTTACATCATTACACATTGCACCACTTTGTCTTTCAAAATCATCACTTTTTGTGGGATTGCGTACCTTGGTGCTGTTGATATGCACGTCTTTGGAATTAGGCAGCATTACCATGTTGAATCAATAGTTTATCCTGACAACTTAGAGGCACTCAATGAATCACAGTAGAAGGCATACTAGTAGGCAGGACATTGCCCCTCCCTCAGGAAAAAAACCCAAACGTCTACACCCAGAAGTAAATCTTCAGAACAAATCCAATAAAATGCTTGCCCTGCATCTCTCATTCTGCTTCTAAACCAACAGCTGTGTTTAGATAAATATGTTTAGTCTTGGTTAACCTGTCTTTGGGTTTTCATTCAAGACCTTCAGAAAATGTTTCTAAATACCAGCTATAGTTCAGAGAGAAAACTGTCTTTTCTAGAGAATGTTCATCAACAGAGAAGCTCGCACAAGTACACTTATTTATATTCCCTTGCAGCAACATGAAAAAAGTCAGATTGTTTCTTCCTGCCCCAACCAGCCAGTCTTACCACCTGAGGATTTCTGGGCTTGGGTGCAGGTACGGCTCCTGAGGAGCAGAGAAGGAACAATGCCATTGCTTTCAGTCCGATGCTTATGATGTTCCTCACCTGTTCTCTTCCCCTGGATTTTTGTGGAGGAGGTTGTATCCATGTTTTACTGATAGCTTCCTTCTCCTTCCCAGTCCTGGCCAAGGCCCTGGAAAAGACCTTGTTGCTGTCACGGTGGTGTGGAAGAAATGGAGAAGCGTCAGGGTACAGTCATGCTGTGCTGTGACTTGGCTTTTTGGTGTAGTGAAACCAGCTCCAGCTGCTGGCCCTGTGCACAGAGACACTGTAGGCCTCCAGGAGCACTTGCATGTGACTGTTTGCACAAGAAGCATTTTCCTGTGCAGATATTGAGGTGCAGGTTGCCAAGTCTTGCCTTATCATTACACTCATCTCTAGAGTGTCACCCCCTCCTGACTTCTCTAGCCTTTTGAAGAAAATACAGCAAAATTATTTTCCAGCTGATGTGGATAATAACATTTATTAGTGCTTCCCTGTCTGCTTTTCCTGTAATTATAATGCACTGTTATTCCAGGAACCATGATTGTGAACTAGTAGTACAGGAGATGGCTTTGATTTCAGAAAGAGAAGGGACAGGAAAGGTGTCAGACGTATACTGTTGATCTGCATGTAGGGTCAAGCTCCTTTTCCTTCTATTTCAGTCAGAAAACGTTTTTACATTTCAGAGGAGCAGATTAATGCTATAATTTGCAGATTTTATATTATTTTTTCTTTTTTTTAAAGCAAAAGCTGGAACAAACAAAACTTCTTTCAAAATAAACAAGAAAACTTGCTCTTTCAGTATCAGGTTTCAGTTGAACTAAATGTTAACAGCAAAGTTCAGTAATTCTTAGGCAAGAGGATGTTGGTCTAACCCTAATTTAAGAGGCAGGAAAGTGCTATAGCAGATGACCAGTTTGTGTGACAGTAATGTATCAACTCTGTGGTGGTGGTTACGCTTTCTCTACCCAGAATTATGTAATTCCAGAAAAAAGATTTATGCAGACCTTGTAGCTCAGTTTCACAGCAGAATGTGATATATTGAAACTCTTTTTAATTTTTGACATTCTGTTGGGCTTCTTGTAGGTCACATTTCCTGCAAATCTCATCTTGAAATTTGCAAATGTAATTAGTAAGGTAGGTTTCTTGATAAGTTCACAGAAACGCTGATTTCACATAGTTGAGTGTGGTCAAACTTGTGCTTTCTCATTGTATCTTTATCTTGCTGCCTTTATCAGGTACTCATTAATGAGTGAAGGATCAAAAGGTGGGACGGTGGCCAAGAAGCAATGGAGAATAAAAGTTTAGAAGGTTCCCCATCAGACCTAAAGTTAGTGGCTCACCCGAGAGCAAAGAGTAAAGTGTGGAAGTACTTTGGGTTTGATACCAATGCAGAAGGATGCATATTACAGTGGAAGAAGATCTACTGCCGTATTTGCATGGCACAAATTGCCTATTCAGGAAACACGTCCAACCTTTCCTACCACCTTGAGAAAAATCACCCTGACGAATTCTGTGAGTTTGTGAAAAGTAACACTGAGCAAATGAGGGAAGCCTTTGCCACAGCATTTTCAAAAATCAAGCCGGAGTCATCGCAGCAGGTTGTTCAAGATAGCCTCATCATGAAGACCTACCAGAACTACGAAAACAAAAAACATCAGGAACTGACATCTGCAGTCATCAGCTTAATTTGCGAGGGCATGTATCCGGCCTCCATTGTTGATGAACCCACCTTCAAGGCCCTCTTGAGAACAGCAGACCCCAGGTATGAACTTCCGAGCCGGAAGTACTTCTGTACAAAAGCTATTCCTGAAAAGTACAGTGCTATTAGAGAGATTGTGCTGAAAGAACTCACTGAGGTCTTGTGGTGTGGCATATCCACGGACATGTGGAGGAGCGAAAACCAGAACAGGTCGTACGTAACGGTTGCAGTTCACTTTCTCAGCAGCAGTGCTGCCAACTGCCTGGCTGTGAACTCACGGTGTTTAAAAACATTTGAAGTGCCAGAGGATAATACTGCAGAGACTATTACACGAGTCCTTTATGAAACGTTCATTGAGTGGGGGATCAATACAAAAGTCTTTGGTGCTACAACAGATTACAGTAAGGACATTGTGAAAGCTTGCTCTCTCCTAGATATTCCCGTACAGATGCCTTGTTTGGGGCACACTTTTAACACAGGAATACAACAAGCTTTTCAGCTGCCCAAACTTTGCAACCTTCTTGCCAGGTGCCGAAAACTGGTGGAGTATTTTCAGCAGTCCACGGTCGCAATGTACATGCTGAGCGAGAAGCAGAAGCAGCAGAATATTCTCCACTGCATGCTGGTAAGCGACCGTGTTTCCTGGTGGGGAAGCACTCTCGCTATGCTGCAGCGCCTCAAGGAGCAGCAGTTTGTCATTGCGGCTGTTCTCGTGGAGGACAGCAACAACCACCACCTCATGCTGGAATCCAGTGAGTGGAATACAATCGAAGGGCTGGTGGAGCTGCTGCAGCCTTTCAAGCAGGTTGCAGAGATGATGTCTGCTTCAAAGTACCCAACAATAAGTATGGTGAAGCCACTTCTCCACATGCTTCTGAATACTACCCTGAACATCAAAGAGAATGATTTGAAAGAAATCAGCATGGCAAAGGAGGTGATTGCTAAAGAGTTGTCAACCACCTACCAGCACACACCTGAGATAGACATGTTTCTCAATGTTGCAACTTTCTTGGATCCCCGCTACAAAAAACTGCCTTTTCTTTCAGCCTTTGAGAGGCAGCAGGTGGAAAACAGAGTGGTGGAAGAAGCAAAAAGCCTGCTGGAGAAAGTAAAAGAAAATAGCTTTAGGACTGAAGAGAAATTCTTCACTGTTACAGAAGAACCTCCGATGAAAAAAATCATCATCTCTTCCACTCCTCCTCCTACCAGTGTCATCAACAACATGCTTGCAGAGATCTTCTGCCAGACAGGAGGCGTCGAAGACCAGGAGGAGTGGCATGCTCAAATCGTTGAGGAGCTGAGCAACTTCAAGTCCCAAAAGGTCCTTGGTTTGAATGAAGACCCACTGAAGTGGTGGTCTGACAGACTAGCGCTGTTTCCAGTTTTACCAAAGGTTCTTCAAAAATACTGGTGTATTCTGGCCACAAGGGTCTTCCCTGAACGCCTTTTTGGTTCTTCTGCTAATGTTGTGAGTGCAAAGAGAAACCGGTTAGCCCCGGCTCATGTGGATGAGCAGATCTTTTTGTACGAAAACTGTCGGAATGGGTCTGAGGCAGAACCAGAGGATGAAGACGAAGGAGAGTGGGGTTTGGAACAGGAACAGATTTTTAATTTAAATGACTCGGTAAACATTAACAACAATTTCTTTAATATTCGAGACAGTGGGTTTGTTTAACAGGACCGCAGCGGTACATTTAATAACAAAGAAGAAAGTATTTGTCTTAAGTTACCAAAAATACTTCTGTTTTATGCTATGATGCTGTAAATATTGAACAGTTGTAACAAACTTGATTTAGCTTCCATTGTCTGTGTTTTTCCTGCTGTCTTAAAACATGAATGACTTGTGATTAAACAGCACTGAAATGAGTGAGGAAATAAATTCTGCAAAGACCATGATTTCTGACTGTGGCCCAGATTTCAGAAAGCACTTACCCATGTGCTTCCTTTCCACTTGCTTCAGTGGGAATCAAACACATGCTTATTTGCTTTCTATCATAAAAATATTTTCCTGAATTAGTACCCTGAGCAAGGGAGTTTTCAAGATTTATGCCTCCATTTGTAAATCCTGTGTGACTCAGGATGCTAGCTTTAAATTTTGGATTTTAAACATTTTTAAAATCTATAAATCTGAGCAGTGACTATTTTTAGAGTATATCGATGCTATGGAATGAAAAAAGATCTTGAGCCTGATTTTTCACTACCTCATGTCTTAGGCCTGGTTTATGCTACAAAAGTTCAGCTAGTGTAATTCTGTTGATTAAGGGACTGATCTATTATTATTTTAACTGATACTGTGCTGGCATAGGCTGTAGTGTAGATGCATTTATACTGGGATAATTTATTTTCCTTTCCAGTGTGGTGTAAATGTTATAAACACTTCTAAACTGGTATTGATGTGTCCACATTAGGTCAGTTTTACCATTTAGCAACAGCAGCTAAATGGCAAAACTGTGGGGTTTTTTTGTTTGTTTTGTGTCTAAGCAAGCCCTGATTGTAGTCTCTTTTGCCTTTACAAAGTGTGGGGTCGAGGCAGCGCTGTGTTACCTGCACCTCCTGTGGATGCTGTGGCTGATCCACATAGTGCGAAGCAGGCAAGGCATAAGGCAACGGAGGGAGGGAGGGAGGGAAGGAGAAGGCAGGGAGACGTCTACAGACCACGGGTCTAACAGTTTGTCTGTGTTACAAAATCTTTAACCTCTTAATTTAATGGGGACTTTGTCCAGGGTAGCTAGAAATTTTGTTGGCGAGAAAAGCAAAATAAAAAGCTTTAATATTATGTAAATATATTTAAAAGAAGGGGACCCCTCTGTTTTCTTACATGTATTGAGTCCTTAAAATTGTTTCTTACTCTGTTAGCACTTAAAAACCTTTTTTTTCTCCTGTCTCTTTTTGATTCAGTTTGTAGAGTGGACTTTAGTCCCGTCCAGTCTGATGTTTAAGTACTTTTTCTTATTAGTTGTGTATTGTAATTGCTCCCTTTGTGTCTCTAAGCATCAGTGTTTTAAGCCCTTTTGGGAACTTGGCAAACAAGACAAAGGAAAGGAAACCAACCTGAAGTCCCACACCTCTTATGAAATAGTGCAGGTCATAAACAAAATTAGAGTTCCTGCTAGACACAGAGTAGGATGCATCCAGCTTTTTTCTCTGAGGTGCAGTGGAGGACTCCTGACATTTTCCACTTACAGTCAAGATTTGCTTGGGGTTTTATTTCTGTTACTGGTGTCTCACCTTTCCTCACCTCAGTGTTAGTCTAAACTGTGTTGAGCACAATCTTTCTGGAGAGAGGTCTGTTGAAGACTGTTACCGTTCTGGAGGAAGAAAGTTAAGTATTTTTTAATCATGGTGGCAACCGTGGACGTTTGGTTGTAAAAAAGGGCACAGGCAGCAGGAATGTACAAAAAGGAGAATGGCAATGTAATTGAATATATTGCCAAACTGTTTAGGATTAATAATTCTTGGAAGCTTGAGGCCTCCGTGTTCTTTTTAGGTGCTGGGCAGGTGGGCGGGGAGGAAGAGCAGAGGTTAGAGTGAAGGAACAGTGAAGTAATAGCAAACTACACGGCATGTTTAAGCCCAGGAAAAATGCATTTAGCAGGTGGTGTGGCTGAAAACTGATTTGCACTTGTACAAAGTACACGCACTGTGCATCCTGTTGAATATTGCTGCTCTCCACGTCCACTGAAGACGTGTATGTGATTGCCCAAGGTGCAAAACGCAGGCTTGGCCTAAACTCCCACGGGTATGTAGGCCTCTCTGTGAGGACAGCAAAATCAAATTACAGAAGGGAGCGAGATACCTGAGCTCCTGTGACACCCCAGCAGCCTGCCAGGCCGACCTCTTGGTTTTTATGTCCACTGAGAACCAGCTGCTCTTGCTTGCTTCAACTCCACTGCTGCCACCACTGCTAGCCCTCGAGTTGCTGCGCAAATGCTAGTGCGAGGTGTGTGGACCCTTCCTTAGATGAGCATAACGCAAAGCCGTGCCCTCCCAGCCAAAGCAGAGCCCAGAGCACCACTCCCCTGCTCCGCACTTGGCCTGCCCCTCTTGGCAGCATTGTTTCCATCTTCCTCCTCCTAGGGCTAAATGTATACAGTGACGCTTACGAGCAGTTTTACTGAGATCAGTGCAATGCACTACTCTCTTCCTTCCAGCTTCTTTTTATTTTTTGGTATCCAAAATAAAATTGTAGTCAGTTGAATTGATGTGTCTCAGCATTCTTTTAAAAAAAGGAGAAGAAAAAGAAAAAAAAAAAAAAGAAAAAGAGCAAAACCATTGTTAGTTCTACCCGTTGTCTGTGAGATTTTTATTTAATGTTCTAAACCTGGAATATTGTTAAATAAATGAGAAAAATAAGTTAGTTACTAGATTATTTGTCTGATGTGTGTTCGTATCTGCAGCACTTTATGACTTTGAACTCTACTGCAACAGGGGAAAGTTATATTCTAAGGATTTGAAGCTATGCATTTATTTTCTTTTTGATCTTGTAAGTTATTTTTTAAAAATGCTGTACAAATCTTTTGGATTAAAAAAAATGAGGATGAAAAATGTTGGAAGTTTAGATGGTTTCTCTCGCTTTAAATATGTGTGGTGTTTTTCATTTATCAACATAATTTTCTGTTGTTTATTTGGGTGGAGAACCAAAATTGAAATATTGCTACAACTGGAGTTAAACCCTGGTGTTACTGCCAAGGGTGGGCCCAGAACACATTTCCAAACTACCCTATTAAGTCAGCTTTATGTTTGTGTTTCTTGACAGCTACTTTGAATCCACAACCTAATGTTTCCTTTTCTCTTTGATACAGCTGACACATCTTTTTGGAGGGGCAATAGAGGAACAAACTTCAGCTTTTGAGTGCTTTCATGCTGGAAAAGTGAATTTTTGAACAGGCTCTCAAAGTAGGTACTTAATGTCAAAAGAAGACGAATTGCCTTTTGTCACCAACTAAGTATTGCCAATTCAGGATTAAAATTCATTGGGCCTAGGTGAGGTTTCTTGGGGTAGCAGCATAACTAAAACGATTTTTGTCAGTCTGACCAACCTTTGCACACATTTCACCTCTCTCTGCCATCAAGGATTATGGGAAGAAAAAAAGAAAAGCCTGAATCAAACAAGTTGAAAAGGTGAAGTTTTCCAGCAAACCGTGTCTGACATGCTTTGGTTTAATTGAGGGCAATAAAGTTCTGTATTATTTATGTAAAGAGTGTATTATTTTAAGTTTCTATTGCAGCAGTGCATTAGATTAATGTGAAGGGTTTTCTTTAATTTGTATCATGGTGTCCAATTAACTTTACAGGAACATTTTTTATACAGGCAGGAATATTAAAAGCAAAAGAAAAGACAAATTGGTTATTTATAATATTTTATAGGCCTTCTGAAAACTTAGAAGTGACATGCAGCTCTTGATTTTGTCCTTTTTGTTTGACAGCTTAAAAAGAAGGGGCTGCCTGGGGACGTCTTTTCTGAAAGAGGGGAAGCGTATAGGTACAAGCACAGAACTGTATCTCCTCCAAATTAATATTTTGCTAAATTCAAGACATTTTTTATTTTTAGTGGATGCAGGGAAATTACCAAAATTGGTTTTGCTTTTTCAGTAATATTATTTGGTGCACTACAGGGAACTTAAATATACAGCATAATTTTATATCTGCCTTAAGAGCACGCCAGTAAAGCATGTCTAATGACTTGATACTGTTTAAACTAGAATTTCAAAACATCCCTACAGTTGCTGTTTACAGTGCTGTCATTTTACATACAAAAACATTTCCTTTAAATTGAACGATAAAAATCAATTAAATAGATTTTTACTGCTTTTGCAGTAATTTTCAGTGCCCGTGCAGTTGACCACAAGAGAATTGACTTTAGTATTAAAAAAAGCTGGAAAAAAAATAAAAAATAAACGTCTGTCTTTTGAACTACATTGTGTTTTTAAAACTAGTGATAAAATTTGATTTATATATTTTTAAAAATTCAGAGGCTGTTGCAGCAACTATTTCCAAATGAGAGTCCCTTAGAACTCTGAAATGTTAAAATATTAATTTTTTTGAGCATTTATAGTGACATTTTCAAACTGAGTGGTATTGTAGGTTTTCCTTGCTGCCAAAAGAAGAAGGTTAGTGTTCACAGAAGTGATGCTGCCATCTGCAGTGCTTTGAAATGCTGATCAGATGTATGTTTTTTTCAGAGATGTTGAGAAGACTATTACCTGCTGCACACTGTGCTGGTTTCCTTGCATCACACTTATTACTTATTTCCCGTGACTTGAGTTTGCCAAATCCTCTGTCCTGTCTCCTCTCCCTGGCCCTGTGTGGGCAGAGTGCTGGGTGGGAACAGCAGGGAGGAGAAGCCCAGCTCGTTGGTGTTTCTTCTCTTGCAGAGAGATTGTTCTTTGAGAGTGGATAAACTCAGTTTAAAATTAAACTAAGTTCTTATTCCAGTCCACTGAGGCTACAGCACCTGTGCCATGGTGTGAAAAGGCAGAGCCAGTGATTCCTCTCTCCACAGTGATGTACACTTGGACACATTGCTCAATTGGCCCAAAATTGCCTATGTAAGGGGGATGATGCTGGGGAATTGAGCTCAGCACAGCTAGGAAACTATCCTCAGAGTCAAAAGCATAATGACCAATATCATAGAATAAGCAGTGGTAGAATAAGGTTATTTTTAAAAAGATTATTTCTTTCATTACGTACAATTTTGTGTCTATTCATTGTCCCCAAATACTTGCAGCTGGGAATGAGAAATTCATCTTTTACTTCTCCAATGGACACTGCCTTGCTTTTAAATTAGAGGCATTTTGTGTCTCTGTTTATCACTCTGTCTTTATGGACCCTGCTGTTGAAAGGGTTTCATTCTCCCTTTTTTTCTTTTTGCTTTTGTTTTGTGCTTTTTTTTTTCATGAGTCATCAGTGTGGTTCACAGTGATAGGAATTTGCAGTCATAGCAGGGAAGATGTCAAGTCAGCATCAGGAAAGCTCATGCCAGAAACATCCCATCCCATGTCATAAATGCTCTTCTCCAAGGGAAACCTTCATCTTTTCAAACACAGCCTTGTGATGTGTGTGTGAATCTTCGTCTTCTCAAACATGGCTTTGTGATGTGTGGGGGGGAGAGAGAAAAATAAAGTGGTTTTGCAAACAATGCATAGTTCTGGTTTATGGCTGGTAGTGCAGTTTGGTGTGAGTTTGTGCTCTGGGATGCACTCGGTGGTTTGACACCAAATTGTAGTTTCTTGATCACACAGCAGAACTTATATGAACAGATGGAATTTAACAACAGTTAGATGTGAAAAATGCAATTGTTTTATTGATGGGAAGAAGTGGATCTGTCTAGGGAAAACACTAAAATTTTACCAGGACCCTCCAAATTCCTGTCTGAAATGCTGATAACACTTAAAAATACTAAATCACTAACTTTCCTGTAATCTGACATTTTAGAACTCTGTAAAACACCTTTTGGTGTTTCCATGCTGCTGTCAGTGAGCTCTGTTACCTTCAAAACCCTGCACTTCCAAATGGCCAGTGAGGAGTTTTCAGCAATAAGACATTGGAGAAGAAGGGAGATGCAAGCTCTTACTGTGACCTTTCCTCTAGCGTGTGTGAACCTGGGCTTAGGGGGCTTTTTCTGAGTGATACTTTGACACATTCATCTACCACAGATAAACATGCACATGCAAGTGTCACTGATCATAAATCTGGTAGGTTCCAAGGGAGCGAGTGCTGTGGTGAGAGAGCCAGTCCTGTGGATGGGTGGAGCCTTCCGTGTGCAGTATGTGTCTCTTCTAGTCCTGAATTCTAAGCCCCACTTTATTTCCTGGGCAGGGAACAAGTCCATTGGTGCTGGTCTTTGCTGTGTTCTTTGCTGTCTGGCTCTTGGATTCAAAGTGTAAGAATAGGAGAATGTGACCTGTGTGCTTTCAAGCCATGGTGAAAGTTTACAGGCAGAAGTTTACTTGTGCTGTACACGATTTGCTGAGTGGTTTGCATGAGCAGTGGGTTGAGGATGATCTGAGGTTTATCCCGTGGTGTTGTGAATGCGGGACTGGCATTGATACTAGGAGATTTCTGCATGCCTGGTCAGACAAATGAAGTGAGAAAATCACAGCCTTGTGCATGGTCTCTCTGAAGGTGTGATGCAATTCCCAGGTGAACTTAAAGCACTCCCATAAACTAGTTCTGCTGTAGTCTTTCAAACAGATTAACCACCTTGTTCTTGCCCTGCCCATGCCACCCCACCTCCTGTTCATCGATGTTCACAAAGGTTTCACAGTTCTTTTTGGAATACAAATTTGGAGATAATACATGACACTATTTGTCAGTTATTAAGACCATGCATATGCTTTTTGTGCCTTTTTTGGCAATGCATATTAGAGCTGATGGAAGATAAAATTTTCCCTTCACCCAGAGACAGCTCTTCCTGCAGCGAGGCGATCAGCTCAGTCTGCAGAGTTGGTCTCTTGGCTGCACTTCTGCCCTTTCTCTAGGCTGTTTAGGAAAGTTGCTGTGCTTTGCAGAGAGAAAAACAGATTCCTCTAGAGTGTTTTCCCTGTGTTTTTGTGTTGCTGGGGCTGCTCTCTGGTCTGCACATGCCTAAAGGAAGGGGATGGGCCAGGGCTTTTCCCCTGATGCTGCTACTTCCCTGGGCTGGTCGGCCGCCCTGAGAGGAAGATTGCGCAGAAGGTGACACTGCCGGGTGATAAGTTTGCAAACACTTAGACTACAAAATGATTCATTCATTTTATATTTATTTTTAGGCTAGGATTAAAACAATACAACACATGGCCTAAAAAGGAGCCTGCAGACCCTCTGCACTAACTCCTTAAATTAGCTGTCCAGGACAGATTTAGGAACTTGATCTCTAAAAGCGATCCATTTTGCATGCTCTGCCTTCAGAACCACTAGAAATGCTGGCATCACAAGTGTGTCTCTTTATATAAATAGTAGCATTTTGAGGTGGGCTATGTATGTGATGCTTTTTTAAATGCAAACCATAATTTTTTGGTTTCTATAAATCCATTTTGTCATCTGTTGTGCTTCAAAGGTTAGTATCTGTAGAATCATTCTGTCTAAAATGAGTTATTTTAAGACTTGACCTCCCAAATATAGGTGGGCTTCAAAAGTAAGAGGAGTATTTCCCCCCACAGGTCATAAGCTGAAAGTCTAAATTATCCTGTTGTTGAAGGAGGCAATTGCAACTGCATTCTGCCAAAATATGGGAGAATGTGAAGTGTAAATAATTACATTTTTAGGTGAAATTCTGAGTAAAAGGCTTAAATGTAAGTATCTGATTTTCTGCCATTATCTGCATCGTAGCAAGATAAAAATGGACCCATGGTATTCCAGTGAGTGTGCGAGTGAAGGAAAAGCCTTCTTTTATTTAGTCATTATTCTGCTTGTGAGGATGTTTCAGTTTAGATGATTTAGTCGCAACAAGCATAAAATCAACAGTATCAGCAGATGTGAATGAGCATTTCTATTGCTCGGTCCTTCCTTCTTTGACAAACAGGAACTTGTTCTCCCTTGTTAATGTAGAACAAAGGAAAGAAGGCAAGTGGGTGTTCAGTACTATAGGTGGAAGGTTGGGTGTTTGCTTTGTGCTCATGCAGCTGAAGCACTGATGAATTTCAGAGCCAGATGATGGATTGTGTTTGTGCAAGTAGGGCACTTGGGTGTACAGATGGGCAGATGATATCTTTGTAAAGGATACGTGGTCTTTGCTTTCAAGTTCAGCACTATGCCAGTAAGTGTTATACTTAACTCCAAGCATTAGCTGGTTGTGTATATAGGAACTTCTGCAGTCACACAGTGTCCTGTGGTTTTGGGGCTGTTTGGAGTAAGATTTTCTTGTTTAGGTCATAGAGCAAACTCTGTTATCATTAACATCTCTTGCTAATGATGAGATGCTGCAACTCAAGAAAATGAGCTAGAAAATGTAATTGTTCCTTTACATCATAAAAAGAGTTGTTTAACCAAATTCCACTCAGCCACACTTCAGCTGAAGGTGCTGGAGTTGTAGAAACTCAACTAAGGAATTTAAGAGCTTTAGTGACAGGGCAGTTGGGTGGATGAAGGTCTTGAGTCATTCAGGACCTGGTTCAGACCCATGGAGGCTGCCTGCACGGGACAAGTTGCACAGCCAGAAGTCTTGTTTGGTTTACATGTGAGTGCTGAAGCAGCCTTGTAATGTTTTGCAAGGCCAGAAGGCAGGAGGAAGAACCCATGGCCCCCATGATGTTAGTTTTAGAGATGTTTTTGTGGTACGTAAGTAATATGTCAGTTTGCTTAGACCATGCAGATACTGCCCCACCACAAATGTTTTACCTGTGCAGTGCTGGAGTAGTGTTAAAGTACCATGTGCCCTGACGTGTAATTCTCGATTCAACTCAGTCATGTTTAAGTTTTTAATGCGTTGAACAAATGCGTTCTTAGGAAATATTTTGATATCTGTGTCACTGAGATTATGTGCCTTGCCTTACATACAGGGTAAGGTTCAAGATTTGCGCAGTTAGGGAATAAAAATGTACACATATGCAGTCCCCTCTTGGTGTTTTCAGAAACTGTTGCTTGCCAGTTTCAAGCTTCCCATCCTTAAGTTTCTAAATTACAGATGTCATTACAGACAGAGTGATTTTGGGTTTGTGGCTTTATCATATTGTATCAATTACTACATTAAAACTGCAGATGTGGTGGAATATAGCAAGGTTCAAATGGGCATATTGACAGCAAGGAAAAAAAATGTTTAACAGCTACAATTCTTAAAGCAAATAACCATAAAAAGCAGTGAAGTTTTGCATCATATCAGGATTGCTTTCAAGAAAAAAGAAAGTGAAATAGTTTTGTAATAAAACGATGATGTTTGTTTTCTCCTCACTGTATTTGTGCTCTGCTAGGAGGCATTTGATACTTCACAGAAAATTCATTGGGCAAGAAAACTACATCCCCCATCCTACCCAAAACACCCTCTGAGTTGTGTAAGGCTGAGTAACAGCTCTGATATACTTCTGCTTTTTGTAGTGTGCCTGTTTTCTGCCAGAGTATGCTTTCTGGGACATGGTCATTTAGCCATCTGAAAGAGTACCTAACCATGATTGCTAACATTGCTCAATATTTTAAATTAGCCTGCAGAGAAAAAAAAAGAAAAGTTTGACCTAAAAAAATGCACCAAACTTGTTTCTGAAGGAGGATCTTGAGGGAACAGTTAAAACATCTTTTTTTTCCTTGTTGGCACACTGGTGATATGGTTGATGTAAATAAACACCCTTTCAACTCTATGAGGAAATAGTCACCTTGATAAGCTTTGCACTGAGTTCCCTCTGTGACATGAGCTTCACCAGCATGAGAAAACGAGATCACACCAAAGGAAAGCAAAGCTTGGTCACCTCCTGACCTTGCATCTCACACTGGGTTTCTCGTGTGTACAAACCAGGAACTGAAGTTAATGAGCCTTATGAGTGTTCAATGAGTTTAAGTTTTTAACCTGCTATGCTGCAGGCTAGGGTTTGATTGCCACCTCCAGCTGCCCGCGTGTGGTGTGCTGCATCAAGAGGGGGGTGATGCTCTGTGTTAGACATTTGTACCAAAATAGTTGATATTAGGGCCCATAGGTTGTGTTCTTTACAAAGCCAACCCAGAAGTTATTCTCTGTTCCAGAAAGGTTATTTTTAAAACAGAAATAGGTAGTTCTGTATAACAGTATTTTACAAACACGTCAACATGTCCTGGCTAAGGAAATTACAGATGAGTTGGCATCAGACCTCATTCTTTAAAAAAAGTCCGGTGGTACCGTTGCAAATGGCTTATAAAGGCTGCAACAGGCTATGTATTACACAGAATGAAAGGACTTCGCAAACAAAACATTACTGGCACTACACTTTCTTCAAACCAGGACTGACACAGTGAAGAGATGACCTTGTAATTTTTTTACTGAATGTATCCCAGTGAACAGAGTGCCTGCAGAGCTTTCTGGCAGTTGGATATAACCTCTATAACTGAAAATGGAACATTTCTGCTATGAAATGCTTCTTACGGCTGATATACAAGGACTTCTTGGACATATTTTTCCAACATAACATCTTGTTAATGAATAAAGTCATCCAGTTGAATACAGATATCATCTAATATGCCTGCTGGAGTGCTTTGATGCTAATTAATACCACCATCTATATGCCAGTTTTACTTGTGTGTTCCTAACTGGAGTTGCTGCATTGCATGGTGTATGATTTTAACATTAAATAGTCTGCTGAAAATTAGTAGGAAAAAGGTCAAGAAATGCAAAATCCATGTTCTCTCGATGATGCTGTACTTCCTAATTATATGATACAGATATTTAAAGAGCAATTAATTTGAGTCAGAAGCAAGTTTCGAGAGCTGAAGATGCTGCCATTAGTAGTGCCTAGTAGGCACTAGCAGAGTTCTTTGCACTGGGTTGTAGACATGTCTTCTTCCTGTAGTTTCTCATGGGTTCTTTTTTGCAGTCAATCTGTTAAAGTCATTATGTGTAATCATCCAGCACTCCAAGGAGGACAGAGATATTTGAAGATACAAGGAAGAGGGTGTAAAACAATAAAATAAGTGGGCAACATTGAGGCCTGGATTTTGGCTTGAGTTATCGCCCTGTTAGGGTTATTCTACAGTGGCATATCGTCTTGTTTATGCACTAATATAATGACCTTTAGTGGGATTTTTGCTGATAACCATATCTTCTATCCATCTCTTTTACCTCCATTTTTAGAGTGATTTTTTTTCTCAATGCTTGCCCATTATTACTAGTCATAAAGTATTCTAGTGAAGCACAAATGAAAACCATGATTTGTTTTTCCCCCAGTCTTCTAATCCAATTATTAATTTTCTTCCTTAAAAGAAGAAAAACGTATACATACCCACATACGTATGCAGAAAATGAATGTAACTGAGAAATGAGGTCCACTGTTTTTCAGTTCAGATTCTTCCAAGATGCCACTCTCAGCTGTAAAGGACAAAGTCATCTTCACAAGTGCAGTCTGGCTGACAGCCGGCATGAGGGCTGTGCCGACGGGGACTGAGGCTGGGAGCCACCATGGTGGCTCAGTGGGTGACGTGTGGCTGGTGTGGCTGTTCTGCCAGCAGCCTCTCTGCAGGCATGATCTGTTCCTTGCAAGTGCATTGGGGTCTGTGTCAAAATGACTTTGCAGTGTGCTCCTCTGGCTTGGCCGGTCGCAGTTTGGAGGGGGAGATACTGAGACCCCTTTTCCCTGCCCAGTCCCTGATGTGCTCAACTGCAAAAGGGCAGGGTAAACAGAGGGCTGGCAAAGTGCCTGTGCTCCCTGGAGAAATGTCGCTGCCGTCACAGGAGTGTAGGTGGTATGAGCCTGGTGAGTTGTTCTGGATGTCCCTCTTTGTATTGACAGCACTCCTATCTGCCTCGGGTTCAACTAAAACTGCTGTTTTTTAGCTTGAACACTTGTCTTCTCCAGGGTAAACCTGCGTGGGGCTGCCTGAGCTGGTGTACTGCCACGCTGGGCAAAGCACTCCCCTGCAAAGGTACCACATAGATTAGCAGGGCAGTACTTACTCAGCAGTTCATTCAGTAAAACAGTGTTTTCTGTTTCCCCAGGCAAAACAGGGAATCCTGGTAACTGTGTCTGGAGCAGAGTGTGGGCTTTTGCTGGTACAGCAGAGCTGGTCACACAGTGCATGAGGACACAGACATGGTGGCTAGGTGTCCTAGTGCGCCTTGGCCAAAATGAAGGTGGTGTAACCCTCAGCACTGCTGGGTTTTCTGTATGGAAAGCTGCAAAGCTTCAAATGCAATAACAAAAGAAATGCTGATGTAAGGGCTGCAGTAGCTGCTGGTACAGCTTACAGAGTTGGGAGGGGCTTGCTTTTCTCTCCCTGCAAGAAGCTGTGCACCTTTTGCCTTCTGCATCATCAAGATTTTTTTTTTTTTGAGAGGTCCTAACTGATGGCAAAGCCCCACTGGAGGACCCAGTGTGAGTGGGCTGGCAGTTTACACCATATGTTACAGGGTGTTGATGGAGATGTAAGGCTGGAGTACTTCAAATCACCTAAAAGTCAGTGCACAGTGGAAGGCATGTGTTTGAAATTCCTTGTATATTCATGGAAGAAGCCCTAGAGAGAGAAATATTAGAAAGAGAAGAGAGCTGCCAAACAAGCCAGTGCAAGCTCTTGGGCTTTTATTCCTCGAGCTCTTTTTTTCCTCCCCTTGATATGTTTAAATTGCTAAATTCCTTTATGCTTTTCAAAAAGAAAGCTTCATTCAAATGATTTAAATGATTTGGCGTCCAACAGAAATTAAACATAAGTGTAACTTTTTGCTGTTTAACGTGAGGTGTAATAAAAGTGCTGTGTATAGTCAATGGCTGTCTGTGGACTTAGAACCATAGATTTGTTTAGGTTGGAAAGGACCTCTGAGATCATCAAGTCCAACCATTAACCCAGCGCCACAATGTTCACCACTAAACCATGTTCCCAAGTGCCACATCCACATGTTTTTTGAATACTTCCAGGAATGGTGATTCCACCACTTTTCTGGGCATCCTGTTCCAATGCTTGACCACCATTTCAGTGAAGAAATTGTTCCTAATATCTAATCTAGACCTCCCCGGCACAACATGAGGTCATTTCCTCTGGTCCTGTCACTGGTTATGTGGCTAGGCAAGATCCCCCTTTTGAGAGATGGCTCCAGATATCAGCTTTCCTAGAAGTTAATTTTCAGCTTGGCATGATGTAAATGAGACTATAGGGTCTGTTACAGTAAAGTTTTGGGGGTTTGTTTTTTTCCTCAAAGATGATAAAGGAATTGTGCCTTGAAAGAATATTTCACATCAAATTGGCTGTTGCAGAGCCATATTTGAGCTAAATCATCTGGTCAGGTGGAACAAAAAGCAGGTGTGAAGCCTGTCTGTGCTAGCACTGATGCCTGAAAAGTGCTGATAGTTCTGGCTGATGTCCTGAGAAGGACTGACAGGGTGCACTATGATTTATCAGCCCCTTTGAACACCTGGTAGAAAAATGAAGTTGTAACATTGCTGTGTAGAAGGGCAGTGTAGTCCCTGCAGCTGTCACCTCCCTTTTTGGAAGCAGGATGGTTGGAAGGTGTTGGTCAACAAAGATGCATATTTCTGTATGAATGGAGCTAATCTCTTATAATTTTGTCAAGCTATTAATAGAAGATAATTAAATGTAGGAATGAAAATAGGATGTTTGTGTCATTCTCCTGGAGCATTATCAATAGTGGGACTTGTTTTGTGAGTAGTTGTGCATTTCTTCAGAGAAGTGTGTGATGCTCTCTAATTGAAATATTAATAGCAGCTAATGACACTGTGGAATGATGGCCTCTTAAATGGAGACATACTGTAAGAGCTTTTAATTTTTGTGGTAACTCCATATCAAAAATCTTTGACAATTCTGATGAGGAGCAATTATAGAACATGAATAGTAGCTGCTCTTTTAAGTTAACCAATTTCCTGACTCTCACGAATCTGCATTAGATTAATGGCCTATAAAATTTCATTCAAAAATAATTTTTTACCTGAAGAATAAAAACATCTAAGTAAAAAAAAAAAAATCTTTCAAAACAGTTAGCTGTCTCTATTGCAAAGCAGTTACTTTCCTGTGAAAACCTTGGTGCAAATTTTATGAGGAACAAGAAAGATGAAAATTGAAAGAAAATCTGTGAGTATGAGATCACTTCAGCATGTGCTAAGAAAGAGAAGCTTCAAAAGAAATCAGTCTTTTCCTAAGAAAGAACTGTCGTGAGAGAATTAGGAAATTATATATAGTACAGTCAAGACCTTTCTGTAGTCACACATTCATACTCCGTTTGAAAACCCTGACCTATTTGTGTTATCCAAGAAAAGAAAAATGAATAAAATTCCATATTTGGAAAACAGATGTTGTATCTGTCTTGAAGACAAAACACGTGCATGCCCTTTGTACTTTCTCATTCCAAGTTAGAATTGATTTTTAAGTGATTCTGTGTACAAAATCCAGCTCTGTCCAGAGGCTCAGGGGGCTTCAGTGCAGCTCCTATCTTTAAAAAAATATAAACTAAAAAACCCCACAGAGTTATATTCCATCACGAATTTTTGCTTCTGGAGGCTGGCTGGTGTTCCCTGGGAGGTGGCAGGTGGCAGTGGAGGGTTAAGCAGCCCAGAGGCCTGTGCAGCTGGGGTATGAAGCTCAGGCACCACCTCGCACAGGGCAGCACCTTCTAGGGCTGTGCTGCCCTGTGTGTGTCTGCCTTGTTGACATGCTGTTCCATGGAGCCACTTCCTTGGGGCCACTGCTTTGGGCCATATACTCAGAGATAGATGGGCACCTATATGAGTGATAATCTGTGGACAGCTTTTACCACTGTCCAGACTCTTCACCAAGTGCAAGCAAGCTGAAGAAATATATGTGCTAACCAGAGGCTGGTTTGAATGATGTGGAAGTAGGACAGAGAGGGAGAGGAGGGGATGTTGAGACTGTTTTGCATGTTTTTATTAAGCCAGTAGCATCTGAGGTTAATCTCACATTAATGTGAACGCTGTAATGACTTCTGATCATTAGTAGCTTCAAAAAATTTTAATAACATGGAAATGTCCTTTTTAACATTTTGTATTTTAATTAATTGCAGGTATCTCAGGGAAACTTTCAGTACTGATTGGTTTATGTGCTATGTTTCCTGTTAACTAGATTTTTCCCAATAATCTCTAATCACCTTGTACCTCTTTTCCTGATTCTAATTACCAAAGCTTTGTATATGATAACAAGCACTTCAGTTCACAAGTGATTGCACAGTTTTCTGAACTACTCCAGAAACTTTCAATTACCTTTTAAGTTTTGTATACCAACTCATGATTTCTGCTTACTTATTTACATCTTGTGGGAATACTGTCACGCTGAAGCCACAGGAATCAAAGGGGACTGTTTGAGTGGCAGCAGAGCATTTTGTTGGCTGGAGGAGGCAGATCTGAATGTGACCTTCAGCTGAATGCTCTTAAGCTTGATTGCAGTATGGAAATTACATTCTCTGTATTTGTGAAGAGAGAAGATGCAGTTTAAACTACTCTTAATGATCTTACCAACATTCGTTCTTCACACCCCCCCCCCCCTCCCATTCCTGGAATCTAATACAGTAAGTGAATATTTAAAGAATTGACTTTCCCAGTGCATGGGTTTCCCAGCTCTATCTCTCCATCTGCACTGTGAGCAAGATGGAATGATTAATTCAATCTTTTAATAGCATGTGGCCAGAATAAGAGGTGTTGGAATTCATAAGCAGTAAATATATATTATATATATATATATATATCTGGCCAGTCTTTGCGAACGAAGATTTGGGAAAGGTCTTTTACCTTTCAAGCCTGCGCAATGGATTTTTTAGGTGAGA
>JAWWLV010000001.1:82599682-82616113 GCA_035041135.1 Platyrinchus mystaceus
TATTATTTGTTTTTGTTGATTACAATTCTTCATTTTAAATATTGCATTCTTTTTCCTGTTTTTGTGCACTACTACTACTAAAATATGTGCAGTTTGCATAGGAATTCGTTCATTTTTTTCCAAACTATAGTCTGGCCCCCCACAGTGTCTGAGTGACAGGAAACCAGCCCCCCACAGTGTCTGAGTGACAGGGAACCAGCCCCCTGTTTGAAAAGTTTGGGGACCCCTGTTGTAGACAATGATAAGGTCTCCCTTGAGGCTCTTTTTCACCAGGCT
The DNA here is from genome assembly GCA_035041135.1 of Platyrinchus mystaceus. Taxonomy (NCBI): domain Eukaryota; kingdom Metazoa; phylum Chordata; class Aves; order Passeriformes; family Tyrannidae; genus Platyrinchus; species Platyrinchus mystaceus. The sequence continues at coordinate 82,599,959 of JAWWLV010000001.1, forward strand.
AAGCAACCCCAGCTCCCTCAGCCACTCCTCATGAGGCTTGTGCTTCAGACTCTTCACTAGCTTCATTGTCTTTCTCTGGACACTCTTCAGCACCTCGATGTTTTTTTTATAGTGAAGGGCCCAGAACTGAACACAGGACTTGAGGTGCAGCCTCACCAGTGCTGAGTACAGGGGGACAATCACTGCCCTGGTCCTCCTGGCCACACTATTTCTGATACAGGCCAGGATGCTATTGGCATCTTCTTGGCCACCTGGGCACACTGCTGGCTCATGTTCAGCTGCTGTTGACTGGCACCCCCAGATCCTTCTCCATTTGACAACTTTCCAGCCACTCTTCCCCCAGTCTGTAGCATTGTATGGGGTTGTTGTGACCCAAGTGCAGAACCTTGTTGAAACTCATACCATTAGTCTTGGTCCATCAATCCAGCCTGTCCAGATCCCTCTGTAGAGCTTTCCTCCCCTCCAGCAGATCAACACTCCCACCCAACTTGGTGTCATCTGCAAACTGACTGAGGGACACTCGATCCCCTTATCCAAATTGTCAATAAAGATATTAAACAGGCCCCAGTATTGAGCCTTGGGGAAAACTACTGGCTACCAGCTGGGTGTAACTCCATTCACTACCACTCTCCGGGCATGGCCATCCAGTCAGGATTTTGCATAGTAAACAGTATGCCTGTCCAAGCCATGAGCAGCCAGTTTCTCCAGAATTCTGAGTCTGAGCATTTTCTGAGCTTTGGGTACTGTAAATATTCTCCAGACTTGAAGGTTTATGACAAAACCTTTGTTCCATGCAAGGTGTAGGGACTTGCTAGCTCACATTGATTTCTACATTATTTGGGATTAAATCAAGAGTTGTAGCAGTAGGTTTTTTGTTTGTTTTTGTTTGTTTTTGTTTTGTTTTGTTTGTTTTGTTTTTATGATCTCTCTTTGTTAGGAAAGAACCACCATTTACAGTTTTCTGAAATGAGGTTTTTGTGTTGTAGTCAGTTATGACGCTTACTTAGCCCATAGTGGAGTAACAGAGACATCACTCTTTGCTGATTCATATTTTCTTCAGCATTTCAAATTCACTGCCATCACCCTGTTTTTTTGGTCAAAACTATAATCCAAATGCTATTTTTTCATAGTTAGACATTAAACTTCAAAACCTTTGGAATTCTGTGCCACATTTTGGGCAGGTAAGTGTCAAGATTTTTTGAGATAGTTGTGATGTGGTCCTTCCAAGGGAAGACCTTTTCTGAAATTACTCACATTTTGTTTTGTATTTATGGCATCTTACAAAATGATTGCTGGTTTTCTGAACATGACATGGAGAAATATTACATTTACTGTGGACTTTAGTGGGAGGTAAAAGTGCCTTTAAATGGCAAATATTTGCTGAAAATGAAACTTTCTGCTCTTAGATAGGGAGTTAACTGGGAAGGCTTTTGTATGCTCGGTGTATGACTGTAAGGACTTGAAATGGTTTCTTGCATCCTGAGGGATGTAAAGCATTCTCAGATGGAGCCACATTTGCTTGTTAGCTGTATGTGAAATCTTGGAGCCTGGACAATTTTTGGTTACTGGTAGAGAGTGAAAAAAAATTCTAATGTCTCTAACTTCTGCAGGATGGGAAAATGAATTCTGCAGATACTAGACTATGCAGAGCTATTTCCATTACCCCTATTTAAATCTCCTGGGATAAGCTCCTCTTTTTCATCTCTTATTTCACAACAGGAAAAAAGTATAATTACATGATGACATGACTTGAAGAGCATTGGGAAGTTTTACATAAAATGACATTGCCCAAGGTATTGCACAGTTACATTTGCCCAGAGGGAGGGAGTATGGGAGTAAGTATCAGTAAATCTGTTTAAAAGATAACCAGATGCTTTTTCTTGATTTAAAGATACACCTGTATATAACTTCCCTATCTTTACTGTGACTGGAGTGAAAGAGAAGAAAGTCAAAGAGTAAGATTTAATAGGTAAATACATAAAAGGAATGAAACATAAGCAGGCAGAGAATACATGGCAAATGGAAATATGTCCTTCTTTATTCTTGTGATAGTATTTTCCCATGTAAGAAATTATATGGGTAAATGGGTCCTTTAAATATATGCATATGTAAGGGTGATTACTTTCTTCTTGAAACTAGTGTTGAGTTTCTTCTCCTGATATTTTTAGCAAGTCCAGTAATCTTTCATATGCAGGCTGTGTCTGTCCAGTAAGGAATTAGTGGGATCTCTTAAAATTATTGCAACAACCGTTCTGCCCTTATTTCACAAACCCCTGTGTTAGATATTTGTGAAGTGCCTTCTGTGAGCGAAGCTGGGACTGCTCACATATTGATCACCGTGGCTGAGCTGAATTAGTGCTGTGCCTCGTCAGCTCATGGTGGTGTCCCCTGCCCCTCTCCTGTCCAGCTTCATGGCAGCAAGGCCCTCCCTTTCAAGGGAAGGCAATGTTTCATGACCTCATCCGAGGCCCTAGTTGGAGTCTGTCCCCAAGACAAAATGATTGCTCAGCAAAATATGCCATATGTGGTGTAATGCCAGTGGGTAGTCTGGTGCCAGATATTCTTGCACAAGTTTGTCAATATGTACTATCAGCCTTTATCTGATATATTCTTGTTCTTTGAGACTAGTGTTTCTCCACAAAAAAAACCCAACCTCACTTTATCCAGGAATAGCAAGGATATATAAGACAAGGACTAGTGTGTAATGGCAGAAGTTGCTCAATGACTTGAAGAATAGTAATTTCACTAATATAATTTTTACTTGTACATCTAAGGGAACTTTTCCATCTCTTGATTCTTTCTCTCCCTGCACGCCCCTCCCAGGGATTGCGTACTCTCCTATTCCTACACATTCAGTTGGGAACTTTACTCCCAGGGCAGATTGTGGGCAAACCTGGATTCCTGATAAATTTTTAGCAGATTTTAATACTGCACTTTGATATTTTCCAACTGACTGATTTGTATAATGGTATGTTCAATCTATCTGTTTGGCAGTCATAAAAAATTAGATTAAAATCTCCTATCTTTAGATGAATTTTGGCTAAAGGAACAAAGTACTCAAAAATGGCAAACCTGGCCAGAAGTAAGATTTAGGGTTCGGGAACTGCATCCTCCCATCTGCTTTTGCTTTCTTTTACCTTAGGGTAACTCCATATTTGTTGGGATCAAATTTCCTAATATCTCTCTGTCAAAATCAGCCTGAACTTGTATTGTAAAAAGATGAGATATATGCTTTATCAAACCATTTCTCAATTCAGCCTTGTTTCCCATTGCCTGAAAGAAAGGCCATTCAGAAATGACAAGGAAACTTCCCAAATTAACCATTCTCTTTAGTTTCCTCCATTCTCAGCCTCTTCTTTCTCGGGAGGGTGGGAAGGCACAACATTCAGCATTTTTTTTTTGTGTGATCAATGACCCTGATGCAGAAGGTCCACATAGGGTTTATTGGAGGAAGAGGTTCTTCACAGTCAGAGCAAAGACAGCATAAATCTGTTTGGAAAATTACCATGTATATTGTTTTTGAAAACTGTAATTATCTTTTCCTTCATGCAGTCCTTCTGCCAAGTCTAGCAGCATCACAAAGTCCAAGATCAACATTAGTGAGGGTCCTATTTGACATATAAAGCAAAAGCACTCAGGCTCCAGTAAAAGGATGTATGAAAATGCGGCTTCCCTTGGCTCTTGTAACCAGGAAGGACTTCTTCGCTTGCAAACACTACAGTCATATGCTCTGAAAACAGGGCACTGAAATACATATGCATGTGCAGAGGAAGTATTTTTTGATGACTTTGACAAGTCTTACCTTTCTGGCATCTGTGGATTCAGAGCCTTGACTTACCCCACAAAAACATGGTTGATTTGGATGTGTAAGAGGCCAAGGTGCCTCTGCTGGTGTCCTCTCTAGTCCTTATTTTGCCTTGAGGACAATACCACCATGCAGAGAGTTATGATTCAGGTGTATTAAATTGCTTAGAGCTGTTTTTGCGGGGGGGGGGGGAAGTTGAAGAGAGGGGAAAGGGGATTGAAGCACTTGAAAATTACCTCATCTTAAACAAAAGCTTTTTTCCTGTGTCTTTGAAAGTCTAACACTTCCTTCTGCTTTCCCTTCCACACCCTGCCTTCCTCACACTTCTCCCTTTGTCTGCATTTATCCTGTCTTTCCAAGAATAACTAGAAGAAACGAAGATAGGTGTGTCATGCAAATGAAATTTTTAGGGCAACTTTCCACTCCCCTTACCTTTGTTGCTCCAAAACCTCTATTCCAAGTCCTCTTTTAACAGGTCTTGGATTTTTGAGTGTCAAAAATTGTTTCTCTCTAAAGCTGCCTTATTTTGGGCATTGCTATTTTTCTTTAGCAAAAAATATTTCTTTAAATACTGTAATGCTGGCATCATAACTTTCATCTTACTACTGTGCCGGTTTATCTTGTATCTTTTCTAATATTTGGGGGCTTTTTTACTATAGTTATCTCTTGCTGAGAATACTGGTGCTCCAAACTTGTTATGTTGGACTCTAATAATGCCTGTTGCTATCTGATACCTCCCAAGGTTCCCCAGTGTGTTCCTGAGGTGAAAAATAAAAGGAAAATGAGCCATTCTGCTTATTAATCCTTTGTAGTATGACTTTTTGATGTATTAAATGAGATATCTAGGGACAAGTCCTGGAATTGTTTTTGGAAACTTGTCGGTCAGGCTTCTGTGAAGGGCTTGTCATCTTGCCCGTAAATGTTATCACTTTATCCCTATAAGCAAGCTGGCATGCTTCCCAAAAAGCTAAAAAAAATGTTATAAAATTAGAGCAGGCTTAAATTTGGGTAGTGGGGTTTTTTTGTTTTGTTTTTTTTTTTTTTTTTTTTTTTTTTTAAAGTTATTTTCATTGGCAATTAAAAAAAAAATTCATTAGTATGGCTCAGCAGATGTTTGCTGCTAACTCTGAGGAAATGTCACTTGTTCCCGTGTTGACAATGTCAGGAAGGGATGAGGATACACATTAGCTCCTTAGCTGGCTCAGCACCCTGCTTCTCTAGTTGGTGTAGCTGCCAACTCCCTCCCTCGCTTTTGTGTCATTTGCTGCCTTGCTACACTTCGGCTATTTGTCCAGGCTTGCTGGATATGTGGTGCCTTGGCTTGAGTTACAGTACTGGGTGGGTTCCCAGCTGTCCAGGCAGCCCAGACAAATTGCTGCCACTATGTGGGAGCTCTGCTGTATTGTGGATACGCCCACTCCATGGGACACGGGCTGTGCGTGTGTTCCCCTGTTGGACATCCCAACCTGAAATACAGGCAGTGGAACTTCTGTGAGTTTCCAGCATTGGTAAGTGTGAGGTATTGTTTGTTGTCTCATTGGCATGCAGCATTTCAGGATCTCAGTGTGTCTTGTGCATTGGTTAAACAACAAACTTGGTCTTATGGATGCCAGCGGCTTTGCTGTGGTTTTGTGAGCATTTGTTACCAGTCGTATTCCCTGTCGGTTGCTCTGTGGGAGCCTTATTAAGTGAGGTCTTCCCCTGGCTGCTGAGATTCTTACAGCCATCTGGCTGCTGCTGTTTTATTTATAGCACCTTGAGATACTATGAATTTGTAGGGCAAGGGACACATTTCCATGGTTTGGTTTCTCCTGCTGTTCTGGTTCTTCAACACCTTTCTCTTCCCATGAGTAACTCCAGACAGCCTCTCTCCAGTATCTCCATTTCCTCATGATTCCTGACAAAAACTAGGGGGCTTGTCACCTGTCTAATGCAAAACTCTAGTTGTGCTTGGAAACTGGTGCTTTCCCTGGGCAAATAAGTCACCCTTGCACAATGCATCCATCAATTCGAGGTACGTTGGACCTGCTGGCCACGTGCCTCTGGATCTGCATGTGAGCATGACAGTTGTTCATCAGTGGAAGGTCTGATGGCCTCAGCTGCTGAAACCAGCAGGATACCTTTGCACAGGACTAGTCAGGCTGGTTGCCACCTACTTGGTTACCAGCCTTAAAGGCCTTCAATCTTGATTGCATATTGATGCTCTTTAGAAAAGTGATTGGAAGCAGCAAAGGCAGAAATTATTTTGGTATTCAAATTTGGGAAGACTATTTGCATTTGAAAGGTCATTTGCACAGACTTAGGACAGGCTTAAGGCAAGCATAGTTTGTCTGGTTGATTTGTCAGGACTCGAGCACCTGAAATTTTCTTCTGTTAGGATATTCCTGAAATGACTTTTTGAGTCTGGCCCTTGTTTACATGGTTTATAACAAACCAGAAGTTTATGGAGATGTTGCTGTAAGGCACATTCAAAAGGCTATTGCTGAAAGCTGCATGGGTTCCCCAGCAGTTTACTAATGGCCTCTTGGAGTGGCAAATGCATTATTTTTCTACATCTTCTTTGAAGGGATATTAATGGCTATAATATCAGTATTGCCACAGTGTAAATCAGAGAAAAGGAGCTGGAATATTTTGCGATAGGAAAAACTACTCAGTAATTCCATGGTAGACTGAACTATATGAATTCTTTATCCAACTAGAAAAACTTGATTGTGCCTTATCCTGTGTTGAGATGAGGACTGACAATTATAGTTTACCCTCTTTTTCTCACTCAGTGTTGCTGAGTGGCTCCAGATTTGGCTCTTGTTATTCAGTCATCAAACTGAATATTCATTGTGGGTTCTTTTCTTTTTTCTTTCTTTTTTTTTTTTTTTTTTTTCCATCTGTGGTTCTGCCAGTTACCTTTAGGTATAATATTTGCATGTAAATTATTCAGTTATAGGAGGAATGAAAAAAATAACTGTTAGTATTTGTCTGCAGGGATCTCTCCAGCACAAAGGCCACTGAAGTTCCTGCAATGAGTGGCCAGTTCAGGAGGTGCAGGCAGGTCCCAGCATCGATATCACAGGTGGACAGTCTGACCAGCTTTTTGGATGCCTTCAACCATGCTTGATTCTTGCCTGATAAGGGCTGGAGACTGATTCAGACAATCCAAATTCTGCCCTTGGCCTTCGATGTCTTAAAAAGAGGGTTAATGAGGAGATTAATATAAAGACATTACATTTTTATGTCCACATGACTCATAACGTGCTACAGTGCAGATTCTGGATTAGTAGGGTAGGAGATGGAACTTTGTAAAAATTTGATGCAATTTGCTTTTAATAAACTTTCAGTACTTTTTCTTTCTTTTTTTTTTTCTTTTCTTGATCTCAAACACACTGTGCTGTAAAGATTACAGAATACTAAAGCAAACAACTTTTAAGGGGAACTCTTCTTCTGAGGTTTGCATTGCCTGTGTTCACATAGTGCATTTCTGCAAAAAAAGAGAATGTTTAATGCCTCAGTTTTGATTTGGCTACTTCCATGACCCCCATCCCTACCCCAGAGTTGAGATTTTGCTGACAGGAACTGGTCATTGAGATGGAATTGTTCACTAACATGAATCTGCAGGATTTCTTATTTCTCTGTGATCTTGGCAGTTGCAGAGACATCCTGACAGCCCTTTTTTAGAGTCCCTTGAAAATTAATATTTTTTAAAATTATAGAATTGCCTTACATTCTTTGTAGTATTGCATTTGTGTGAAGATGTCTCTGTACATGGAAGTTATTTCATATTAAGAACTATGTTGGAAAGGACAATAATTCTTTTAAAATAGCTTCACATCTGGACAGAATAAATCTGCCTTTATTCTTCTGTTTTAAGTTAATCCACTTGCAAAATAAACAGGCTTATTTCATCCAAATACATTGGAATACAGGCAGAACCTGCAGCCTGGGAGAAGCTTCTCTCGGACATTGGTGTGATAGAGCAGCACCTGAGGACTGCAGGCTGGTTTCTTTGAACACAAAGGAAAATTAACAGCTAGAGGTTGGTCAGGGGATTTCATTAGCACAGGGCTGTAACGTTCTCATGTCCCACAGTGAGATCACTGGCATTCCGCCTCTGTACTTGAGATCAGTATCAGGAGCAAGAAGCAGAGAGCCAGCTTGGGTGGTTTAAATGAGGTGCAAGAAGCACCAGAGGGAACCTCCCCAGGCACTGCAAAGCCCCTGGGTCTCCACTGCCTCCTGCCTGGGGGGCTCCGGCCTCCAACTGCACTTGGCTCAACCTCTAGCACAAAATAAACCAGTATCTGCTTAAAAACCAGGTTGAACCCAGGTCTGCTTTGAGTTTCATATTGGTTTTCATCATGGAAGAGGTCTTTTTACACTGAAAGGTGGGTGTTCCGCAAATTCCACATGATACCGGAGTTCTAGTGGGAGCAGGCACTAATAAACAACCTTTCACTAGAGTTGCCACTGACTCACATGTACAGCCCCGGATTTGATTTTGACCTTTTTGATATTGTCTGTGTTTCATTTTCATGGAGATTCATCTTACATTAAGCTATCTGACTTGACGGTAACTCTACACATTTTTAAAATTAATAAAAACTAAGAATTGAGAAATTTTTTTGGTTCCCCCCTACTCCCAAGATGTTTGCATTTCCCATTTTGACTGAAGTGAGCAGACAGACTGAGATGTGCCACGCAGTGTTGTGTCTGTTCAAAACCATGCTATGTGGGAGCTGTATACTGTACACATTGTAAATAAAAAAGAAAATGTCTATTTATCTGTGTGTCTGCAGCCCTTATTACTCCCTTCCTGGGTGCTTTCTTAGGTCCTTGGAGCTAGCTGCTACAAGCAGGCCTGCTTTAAGCAGAGTGTGTCTCTGCAGTGGAATCTGTCCACCTGTCATGCTCTTCATTGCAGGCTGGTAGTGTACCTGATTTAAGTGGCCACTGGGACCAAAAAAATTCTCATTTTCTTTGCAGGCCTCATGGACAGGATAGGACTGGGCATTTTCTTTCATTGTCCTCTGCTAAGCACCACTTCATCACAGTGATACCCCTTTTCTGACTTCTGACTTTTCATTTTTCTTTCATGTCATTGCCCCTTCCCCGGTCCTGACTTCCCTTTCTCCTTTTGTTTCATTGATTTTCTTCTAAGTGAATAATTTTGCATTAAAAATGTCACTTCTTATTCAATAGGTAGATATAGTGGTGCGGTAATGGAAATGAGTGACCCCTTAGGAAAGCTCTTGGCGAAGTTTGGTTTAGCTTGAGTTATATATGTCAGGACACCTGTGTGCATGGATATCACTGTTACTGGAGTTAACTTTCAAACACTTGCAAACAACTCCCACTCTGCATGGATGGGAAAAATCACATAGTTACCTGAAGAGAATGGAAATTCACATTGAATTGTTCTGGAAAGAACTATGTGTTTCAGAAAAGGTTGAAACCTGGGATTTTTTTGAAGTTGCTGTGAAGAAAGCAGCTTGTATCAGTGCTAGGCCTGTGTTTCATAACCATGTAAAATATGAGTTTGTGTTGTACAACAAAGCGATCCCCTAAAAACCTAGAAATCAAAGTAGAAAGTCCTTTGATAGATGAGAGTCTGCATCTTTTGAACATTTGTTATCTATAGCATTGCCTACAGACAATGCACCAGAGCAAAACGAAATATTCAGTGCCATTTTCCCTGTGCAAATACACAGCTTTTACTTAAAAGCAAACAGAAATTCACCTTGGTTGCCTGAGGACCATGTGGTGCTTCACAGGAAGCATTTGACACCTCATCAAAAAATTGTAGTTGATATTTGACGTAATTCATGCCTTCTCCAAGCAGTTACATTATACTGCCTTTGCTCTCCTTTGGCTGCAGGACTCCCTTCATGGTAAAGCGATGTGCTGGGCAACCTGTACTCAGCGAGAGAGCTTGTATTTGGGATGGCAGCCACCCTACTGGGGCCATTCCAGACACGTTTAGGCTCACTTGGCAAGTCTAAGGGCTGCCTGGGGATGCAGGAGACACAGGCTCTGTCTAAGCCACCCCTACAGCAAAGAGAATTCGGGACCATATCCTGCCTGCTGGGTGGTGGGTTGCCCTGGGTTAAGGAGCGCTTGTTGGGCTGGAGGCAGTGTGGGGCTGACAGTGGGTATCGGGGATGTTGGATTCTGTGGGAGAGGGTGGTGAGGATGGGAAAACAGGTGGAGGTTTTCTTGCAAAAAAATTGCCTTCTCCGTTCTTTGGGGCTCAGGACCCAGTGATTTCCAGGAGAGAGAATGCTCAGCTATGCAGGGATATTAGGTCAGCTGCCTCCTGCCCTTTAGATGCATCACCTTTGACTGAGATGTTTTCTGTTTCCTTCATGTTACTGGCAGAGGACGGTCTTTTGTCATTGAAGAAGTTTTCAGGATATATGCTGCTGATTGATTTTTTTTCCCTGTATGCATAGAGTAAACCGTCCTTGAACTGACTTGTAACTGCTGTCACCTTGCTCTGAAACAAAGTTATGATGGAAATTTTAAAGCACAGATGACTGCAGGATGACGAAATGCATGCAAATAGAAATGAGAAACTTTCCAAAGTGGGTGTTTGCCTTTCGTGTTGTCAACTTCAGTCTTTCGTGAACTGTTAATACTGGAAAATTATAGTGCAGTAAATAAAGGCAGATACTCCATGGTTTTTATTTCTATGCTTTGTTTGCTTCTGAGATTGTTTACTGGCCTGGATTGAGTGGTCTGTTAAATGTATGCTCTTTAAAATTAATTGTGTTACTATTGTGAACTAAACTTGTATTGTTTCTTTTTTCCTCATATAGTTTTCCCTACACAAAATGGAAAGGTTGCTATAGTGACTGGAGGAGCTAAAGGAATTGGTTACCAAACTGTGAAGCATTTGGCAAGACTTGGCATGCATGTGATAATAGGTAAAGTCATTATTTTCTTAATAAACTTTTTGTTTCAGAAAGTGGTTTTTTTTTTCTTTTAAGGAGTATTTTCTTTCCAGCATAAGTAAAGATATGTCAGGGGAAGGCAGGAGAGTGTTTTGCTAGCATTTAGCACAAAAAATTGATTTATGTTTGCTTTGCAAGATCTTAGAAAAAAAGTGGATGGGATTTTTTTTCTGCAGAACTTGGAAGAGTTGCACTACCTTATATAAGAAGTAAATAATAAAAAAACCCCTTAAAAATATGGGTAGTACAAAAATATTTTATTTTCTTGTTACTGAGGATTATTCTTCAGCATTAAGGTGCACGTTCATTAAGAGGAAAATGAATGAAAGCCTTGAAGGAACACTACAGTGTTTAGTGGGGGATGATCTGTGTTACAAGGGCAGAGTTATAAGGGCCCTTATAACTTCATCTATGTAAAAATTGCATGTTTACTTCTCAGTTTGTCACTGTAGGTGTCCTTTGTAGGCAAGGCAAGGAAATAAATACCTTGAGAGGTTCAGTCATGTCAGTCTAAGATGGACTGGACAACTCACCTTCTGGAGGTGTCAGTGTCTCCTCGTTGATAATAAAAAGTTTATAAAGTGACTATGTTAGACTGAGACACCTGAAATTAGGATACATGAATTTCTGTAGGAACTCAAAAAATGTCCTGTGTGCACAATTTCTTCTTTCTACTGTAGACAGCATTAGTGAGACATTTTTCCTATTTTTTTAAAGATTTCTTTACTACATATAGATATTTATGCACTAATATATCTACTGAATCGGTATGTAACAGGAGTACTTACATGTTTAAAATGCTACATTTTGTTCTCTTCATCTTTCTTTAACTAGATTTTTACCTAAACCACTGTAACTTTCACACCATAAAGTCATTGAAGATTGCTATTTCATTATACGCTAGCAAGTTGCGACACCATTTTGTTCAGCTTTTATAAGAATATGCTCTCTCTAAGGTTTTGTACACACATCTTTAAAAAAAGAAACAAACTCCCACCAAACAATGAATGAGAGCATAGTAGCCATGTACATTTATTCTAGTGCAGTCAGTAACACTAATGGAGTTGTCCTGGAATCGTACAGGTGTAATGTGGAATACCACTTAGTCATACATGTTTTAATAGTTGTGTCAAAACTGAGAATCTGCAAAATGCAAGTAGATGCTGCTGTATGTAACTAGATGCTAGATATTCTTAACGTAGCTAGATGTAGCTTATGATGTCAGCATTAATATTTCACTAAAATTGCTTTTCATTTTTAAGGCAGACTGCAAAAATGTACTCAGTGAGAAAACAGAAAGGCTAATTTTCTTCTCTTTGTATAGGGTCATGGAAGCATAGAACATTGCTTCTTTTTTAAGATTTATTTTATATCCTTTAAGGTTTAGGATATTCTGTGTAAAAAAATTCAGTGTGAGATTTTTGGGAATGGGAGGGTGATGTTTAGGTACAGAATCTCTAAATAAGCTGAATTATTTTTTCAGCTCACAGTCACTCCCTCATAGATCTCATTCACTCACACTCACTCCCATACTCTCACAAGCATCAAGATGTGGTGTGAGCTCATGTGGTCTGATGAGCATCACTTGAGTATGGGAAAACATATGCCAGCTACTAAGTCTTTATCCTGTCTCTCTGGTTCTTTTTGATTGGAAATGAGGGGCTAGTTTGGTCAGATCTGCCCAGAGAGGTTGTGGAACCTCTGTCTCTGGAGATATTAAAAATTCATCTGAATGCGACCCTGTGCAACTTGTTCTAGGCTAAACTGCTTTAGCAGGGAGGTTGGACAGAGCTCCCTTCCAAACAGAACCATTCTGTGATTCTGTGAACTTTTATACTGTTCACCAGCTCTTAGTACATTTTTCTTTGTCTGAAATATATAGGCTATGTCTATAGCCTATTTTTTGGGTGGGCTAACAGGAAAAATAATGGTATAGGTGATATGCTGCAACCTGGATGTTGTCCTCCTGGTGGAAGAATGCATGGCCATCTACATCAAGAGTGGCAAGTCTTCTGTGCTGTGGTGTTGACGTAAACAACACGGGAACAGTGTCCTCTAAACATGTCCTTTATTTTTCATCAGTAGGCATTCTTTTAACACTCTGCTTTGCTCTTTCGTCTGGTGCTAAAAACACATACACTTCCATTCACTCTTCAATTGTATCAACCTTACTATTTGCATTAGGAATGCCTACAAATGTAAATTAATGAAATTAATTATAGGAAACATTTAGTGAGTAAGGTTTCCAACTGATTCTTTTCTTCTGGGCAAACTCTGACCTAAACACTGAGCCCTGTGAGTCACAGCTATCTTCCTTGCCTGTGAGATTTTTCAGAGCAAAGCAGCCCAGTCAGTAGAATGGATAGTCCCAGGATTTTTTCCAGCTGCAAGAGCAAAACAGTCTCAAAAGCACATTAAATGCAATGACCTTCCATCCTTGTTCCTAACTGTTGGGCCCAGGTGTTCATCGTATGCTTGCAATACCTGCTGGGTCATTGGCATTGCTTTAGCACATTCAGCTTCAGGCCACACAAGGCTCAAATAAGACAGCAAGTGCGCTCAAGCTTTCTCCTCTAGAAACGTTTTCACCCTATGTTTGTATACAGATATGAACTTATGTTAAAAAGGTGTGAATGTTAGGTGAATTTGGGCTTTCAAGGAAGACTCTCTGTAGCTTACAGTCAATCTTGCTCATTCACTGAATGCTTCTTTCCCATTACAGGAACTTAAGCAGGCAAATGAGTCAAACCTGAATGTCTGATGTGAAAAATGATTCACCATTTGTGATGGATGTGATTTTGACTCAGTTTGACATTTTAGAGGAGTAAATATTTGGAGCAACCTCCTTTTAAATCCAATATACCAATGGAATGAGGAAAATAAATAAGTAGAAAGCATGTTACCTTGTAGAACATGAATAGCCACTGTATGAAAAGGCAGTGTGTTAACTCAAAGCCTTTTCAGCAAGCAGTTGCATACTGTTTTTACACCTTATTCCTTTCCTGTCTCACCACTGGTGCACAAGACTCCTTACTCCCACTGATATGGGTTCGCTCTGTGGGTGCTGCTCACCCTGCCCTCAGCCCCTCTCTGGGAAAGAGATTGGGCTGAATGCTGCAATGTTGAAAGTAATTTTCTGCACGTTTGTTTGATAAATTTCATTGAGACTTTTTGACAGGCTGCAATATGATTACTCACAGTCAGCATGGCTTTTACTTCAAGAAAATCTCATGGCAGACAGCAGACCCCTGGTAGGGAAAGCTGATGCCAGTGGTGAGTCTTCAGAGTCAAGCCACACAGGGAGCATCTGCTCCCTCCTATGGAATTTACTACTCCATAGGTTGCAATTTCATTTTAAGAGAGAGAAGGTAAATGCTACCCCGTTTTTGATGCCTGTTGAGTGGTGACTGATATTGAAGGTGTTGTTTTGTGTGCACTTAAAAATAAATACGCTCTTAACAATAAGGACATTGGAAATCAAGATATCCCAGACATTTCAATTAACTTCCCCACCTCCACTCTTAAAACCTGGTAGGTTCAGCTGTGGTTCACAGTGTTTGCCACAGTTTTGTGACTCTGTATTTAGACTAATTAGAAGTATAAACTCTTCCTATTCCTTCTACCTTTTATCACAGGTTATTAATTTTACGAGGATTCTTTGAGTGCATGTAAAATCGTTGGCTCAAAAAAGGGAGCTTCAGTTTGATTCTTTTTTTTCCCCTCAGTACATTAATAAAGGGAGGCTATAAAAATGTGTGAGAATATTTAATGTAGAAGCTTTGATGATCCTGTCTGATAATGTTAAATGAAAATCAAAAGATGTGCAGCTTGACAATGTTACACGTATGCTGCTTGGTATAAAACACCAGGTTCAGGACACTGTAATCAATCTTTAGCGTCTGAATATATCAGTGTCGCAGTTTTCTAAGACAGGCTTACGCTTTTAAGGAAGCAATCTCATTATATTTATATATATGTATATGTATTCTGGTGACTTATTTGAGCCCTGCAATTTTGGCATAAATAAATGTAGTTCCATCACCAGACTCAGCACTTCTATGTGATGTCTGTAAGCCCTGCAGGAGGCCAAGCAAGAGAAAGTTCTGTCACCTCTTTCATTCACATTAGTTTCCAATTTTCAAGCTGTATTCTCTGCACTATAAATCAGACAATTCTTATATGATATAATACTACAAAGTGACTTTACAGGGATAATTAAATCCTATCAAGATGGTAGAGTTGATAATTTTCAAAGATAGTTTGATTTAATTTCAATTACTGAAAATGTCTACGGGTTACTTTAATAGTCTTTTCTTACTATGCATAGATCTATGAGATGCTTGAGTTATCATTTTTTTTCTAGGAAAGTGTTTATCTTCCTAATTTTGGCCAGGTTTTGTTAGGCCTGGATAAGTTCTAGAGTTAGTCAGGAAGTATCAAAATGTTTCCAGCATATTAAAAGTGGGTGATGATTTCTTTTTTCTGGTATGAGCACTAAGAAAATGTATGCAGATTGCTTTATAATTGTCATTCAGTTCAGGTTCTAGCATATCAGTACACTGTAATCAGAGTTATGAAAAACTCTACTTACAGTACTATCTGTTTTTTATGCACTGTACGTGTGTACACAGCCACACACAGCCTTCCAAATACATAAGAATTTTGTCAAATACTTTAGTTACTAATTCCTCTTTGAAGACCATCATGTCCTTGCTTTAAAAACAATTTTTCATTTAATTGACTGGCAGTGATTTAAGGCTGCTTATTTATGAACTAATTCAT
The DNA here is from genome assembly GCA_035041135.1 of Platyrinchus mystaceus. NCBI lineage: Eukaryota > Metazoa > Chordata > Aves > Passeriformes > Tyrannidae > Platyrinchus > Platyrinchus mystaceus. Next base: position 82,615,487 of record JAWWLV010000001.1, read on the forward strand.
TGCAGCATTTCTTGGGACATTTGAAACTATTATTAAAATGGTGAAATATATCTGAAAAGGCAGAGCATAAGAATTCTTTTTTGGGAAGGAATCTGAAGTAGAACTCAATCAACTGTAGAGGTATATTACTTAGTAAAATACTTTGATTTACTGAGCTCAACTATCAGGAAAATGAGAGAGATTTGGCTTGATATGGTTTGTTTGGATTTCTAGAAACCTTAAAGCAAAAATCTCAAGGCTTTTCAGGACACTACACAGTCCAAAAGATAAGTACAAATGCCATTACATTCATACAATAACATATAAAGCATGTTAAGACAGAACATAGACATAAATGTTTATTTTCTTAGTAGAGAGGGTGTTATCCCTGGAGTTCAGCAGGTATATGCTTTTAACGTAATTTTAGAGGAGGAGCAAATAGGGAAGTGACAAGTACTTCAAACTATTTAATTATTAAATTACCTCTGGACCTGCTCCAGCACCTCAATATCCTTCCTGAACTCAGGGGCCCAGAACTGGACACAGTACTCAAGGTGTGGCCTCACCAGCACTGAGTACAGGGGAAGAATCACTTCCCTGCTCCTGCTGGCCACACCGTTCCTGATCCAGGCCAGGATGCCATTGGCC
>JAWWLV010000001.1:82616213-82641732 GCA_035041135.1 Platyrinchus mystaceus
GTGCCCCTGTCCAAGCCATGGGCTGCCAGCTTTTCCAGGAGTATGCTATGGGAGATGGTGTCAAAGGCTTTGCTGAAATACAGATAGACCACATCCACAGCCTTCCCCTCATCCACCAGGTGGGTCACCTGGTCATAAAAGGAGATCAGGTTTGTCAGACAGGACCTGACCTTCCTAAACCCTTTGCTGTCTGGGTCTCATCTCTTGTCCATTCTGTAGCTGCTGTGTGATTGCACTCAGCGTGATCTGCTCCATAACCTTGCCAGGCACTGAGGTCAGGCTGACAGACCTGTAGTTTTCTGGGTCCTCATTGCAGCCCTATTTGTGGATTGGCATGACATTTGCCAACTTCCAATCATCTGGGACCACCCCAGTGAGCAAGGTCTGTTGGTAAATGATGGAGAGCAGCTTGGCGAGCTCTTCCACCAGCTCCCTCATCACTCTAGGATGGATCCCATCTGGTCTCATAGACTTATGAGGATCCAAGTTACTCAGCAGGTCACTGTTTCCTCCTGGATTACAGGGAAGCTATTCAGCTTCCAAAATGGGTAGTATAAAAATGTAAAGGGTTTAGAGGAAAATAAGCCTATCAGAAGTATAGAAAGGCATCCTTATGAGGAGCAACGAAATGGGCTTGAAGTCTTCAATCTCTTCACTATATCTGAAGAAGCATGTAAAATAAGCAGCTAAAAAGATAGCGTGCTTATGAATAGTATGGAGATTATTACAAATTCAGTATAAATACAGTACTATCCATCAGAAAAGAAGTTAAAACAGTCAAAACCAAGCCACTGTAAATTAAAACCAAAATCCCTCAGAAGCATAAAAGTATTTCTGGACTAGTATCTGCTGCATAGGACCTTAAATCGTCCTGGGAATAGGAGAAGCGTAAGGAGGGCAAATATGAGTGTTGGGCAGTTTTGGGAAGGATGTTGTGCATAGTCCAGTGAGTTTGTTTTTTATATTGAAAAAAAAAAGTCAGGCAGTTAAAAAAAGAAAAGTTAATTATGCATTGATGAATTTTGGAAGAGTTAGTGCATTTTTTCTAGACATTTGCTTAATTTATTCATTAAGCACTTAATAAATGCTTTGAAGTATTCAACAACTGTGTGAATGAATTTAATCTTGGCTTTGAAAAACTTTTGGTAAAGTTCATGCCAAAAGATTTTCAAGTAGCTGGCTTGTCTTGTAAGAGAAAGATCTCTTGTAGATTAGTAAGGGAGTAGGAGACAAAAAACAATATGAGGAATTATTTGTCAGCTTTGGACTGGAGCAAAGATACTCCTGGTCCTATAGACATATGTTCAGCAAATTTATAAAAGATAGATACAGAATAGAGGGTAAACAGCGAAATGATGCATTTTGTGTAAATGTGTGTAGGATAGTCAAATGAATTTGACTTTATAATTAAGAGATTTGAGCTTCTGACATACAAGGAGAGGCTGAGAGAGTTGTATTCAGCCTGAAGAGGAGAGAAGGGTCAGAGGGACCTTTTCCATGCACATAAATATCTAAAGAGGAAAAAAGGCACTTTTTTTTTTCTTTCTTTTTTCTTTTTTTTTGTGTTGAGGGTGGTTGAAATCTGACACAGGCTGCTTGAAGAGGCTGTGGAGTCTCCATCCCTCGAAATACTGAAGACCTGACTGGACATGGTGCTGAGCCACCAGTTGTAGCAGGGGTAGAACTGGATGATGTCCAGAGATGCCTTATGAAATCTTAACTGCTGTGAAGAATGGAGAATAACCTGCCAATAGTGAATGAGCAGGTTATGAAGGGATGGATAAATACAGAGTATTAGTAAATGCAAATACTGCATATGAAGAAAAACAGCCACACCTATGTATTTACAAGAATAGGGTCTAAATTAACTACAACACCCAAAAAGTTAAACAAATATTGTGATTTACTGTTGAAAGCTCTCTGCATAACCTCACTGACATTTAATGAAAGTGATAAAGGCAAATAAAATTGTATTGCTTAGCAGGAAAGAATATGAAAACAGGAGAGGAAGCATCCCTCTTCTTTTGTAGAAAGCATTGGTTCATCCTGTTGTGCATACTCAAAAGAAGTCCTGTTGAACTGGAAAAAAACCCTGAAGAGTGATGGTGAGGAGTATGGGATAGCTTTGTACAAGGTGGGGCACAGAACAAAAGTTCCTCTGCTTCCCAACAGATGACTGAGGTGTAATATCATACAATTATGAATGGTAGAGAGGATAAACAAGAAGTGGTTCTTCCCTGCCTTATTGTGCACAAAGTAGAGAACCTCCAACAAAATAAAAAAAAAAACAACCAACAACAAACAAACTACTGAAGTACAACCTTTTGAATGTAATTAAGTGTGTCATGAAATCACAGAGCCTGTTGTCCCAGAACCCTTTGGCAGCTAAGCGCTTGAATGAATTGAAAGCGCAGTTATGTTCATTGAGAGACTATGTGCAATCTTTGAGTCAGGAAATCTCTGAAACTTCTTGCTTCTGGGAGGAAAATACCACTCCTAGACTTAATGCTCTCACTTATACCTCTTCCTTAAGCACCTGCTATAGATTATTGTTGGAAACAGGACACTTTTTTAGATGTACTTTTGGTTTGATAAACAGGGCTATTCTTAACTTCTTGCTAGAACAGGTGGGTTGCAGAAACCTAGGGCATGAATGAGGATTTCTTTTCTCTTTTCAAACTAACCTCCCTTGCTCAGTTTTGCTTCTTTTCTCAAAGGAACACTTACAACAATATTTTTACCTTCCATATCAAAAAGGCATGTATTTAATTGTGACTGCTACATAATGAACTGGATGACAAAAGATGTGTGGTATCTAGACATAAGGAAGCTGTGTATCATTTTCTTAATTTTTTTTTATACCTGGTCACATCCTTATACCTAGCTTTATTGAAATTCTTGCCTTAAACATTTTACAGGTGAGACACAAAATCTGCATTCCTTTTTACTGAAGATGCTATAAATTCCTTTAAAAACCTGCTCATATTGTACTGAGTTCAAATTTCTCATTCTCAAAGTTTTTTTGGGGGCAGTCATTCCTCTCTCTTAGGCATGTGCTATTTGTTGTGCACAGTCATAAAATTGTAATCTTCCTAACACCAGCTGTGATAGGATTTTGTTTTTCTCTTAAGGCGTTGGGTGCCCTCACAAGCCCTGTCTTTGGGCTCGCACTCCAATGAAATCAGCTCCCCTTCTATCATAATGAGGATTATGCTACTCTGAGGCACCTTAATTCAAATTTTCATTTGGAAACTTTTTTTAATTCTGTGGCTCAAAGACACCTAACCATCACCCTTTGCAACTCCTCAGTCAGACGGTATACACTTATACAGAATTTATTACTGTACCACCAAGCTTTTCCTGGTAATGCACATATACATTAGAGTTTATGGGCACCACTTCTAAATTTTGATTACTTGAGTCAACAGTGGGGAGAGGGGAGGGCCATGGGGCATACTGCAAACCCTATAAAATTATTCATTGTTTCGGGGATTAACTGATATGTAATTATGGCTACAAAAGTCAGGGGATGAGTGTTTATCTCAGGTTCCCCAGGCACTGGTGAATGAGGGGGTTGCACTTGCCAGCGGCTGGGGTGTGTGGAAGAGCTGGGAGGCTCATCCCTGCCTCCCCTCCTGGGGTTCACTGCAGTGGGTTTAGCAGGCTGAGGGGTGCCTTGGTGCACGGGGCAGCTCTCAGGCTCCAAGCAGGAGGAATCGGGTCTTTCTCTGGAACACCACACGCTGGTTTGTTTGCATCTTCTCAGTGTTCATCTCAAAACATTTTTATTTGTCTTTGTTTTCTGCTATCTTGCTGAAAGTCAGGAAATATTTCCCCTGACAGCTTAGGTAAGCGAAGGCTTTTTAAATTTGTGGGTTTATTCTCTCCAGGCAACTGTAAGCTTTACAGGCTCTGTCGTTCATCATAGACTATTTTAAATTTCTATATAATGCCCTGCAGTACATTCCCTTGAAATGTCAGTATTTCAGATTCCTAGTTTTGCAAAACACCAGTTGGAAAGAATCGTGCTTTTTTTATCAGGATCAATTTTGTACATAAATTCAGTGTGTGAGTAGCAATTAGTCTTTTGGAGAAATATTCACATTCAAATCAAAAATATTATATAAAGAATATATAGAGATGTATCAGAACACCTTAACTAGCTATAGTGTAAGTGTTTTTAGCCCATGCTGGGTTTCTATGGGCTGTGCTTTTTCCAGCCTTATTCAGACTTAGCAATCTCTGTGATAATTCTGTTGAAATCCCTGAAATAACTTTCAGAGTTAGGATCTACTTAAGTGATTAAGATGACAGAGCCTGACATTTAGGATAAGATCCAAAGCCTATTGCTGCTGATAAGAATTTTTCTATGTACTTTGCTGGTGGCTTTATGTCAATGTGCTTTGACTTGTGGTGTTTGTGTAAGTGAAAGTTGAAGAGAAGAGTAAATTTTTTTTACTAAAAGCTGTATTTAAATATATTTACCTTTTTTTTTCCCAGCACAAGTTTCAGTATTTTACTGAGAATTAGAATTTTGTAAGTCACTGAAATGACATCTGATTTTATAAAGGTGTATCCATTTAAAATAAATTTATTTTTATGTTAGTAGTTTTATTTTCAGAATAGATTGTAGTCAGCATTATTACTGAATCAGTCTCACCTAAATTTTTCAGTATTCTGTGGGGACTAAGGGGAAGGAAAAACATCAGATAGGGCTCTGAACAGCTTGCATGAACAGTTATTGAGACAACTATATCTATTTTGAGCTCCCAACAGACACTTTAAATTAGCATGAAAAGAAAGATTTTTACAGTTTTGGGTACTTTGATGATATAGACTCCCAAAACAATGAATGCCTTTTTCTCAAAGCTTTTGTTAAGATTCCCTCACTGCATAAAAAACATGATCTGTCTTCCTTTTCTTACCCTTTCCTACAAACCACTTGAATTCAGAGTAGGCAGATCTTATGCTACAGATGCCTTACTGCTTAAAATGGATAAATTCTGGTATGTGGACCACGTGAAAATTATGGTGACTCACTAAAAAAAGTTCAGACAGAGGCATATTTTGTATATCACAAAGTTTTTAAAAGAATCACTACAAATATGCTACTGAGGATCTAATCCAGCTGACAGTGGTGAGAATTTGATCCTTACATAGTAAACCATCCTCCTCCTTTGTTTAGAGTGCTGTACACTGTTCAGTGCACTTGAAGGTAGTGCTCTTTAGTGACCCAATTTTATCCCTAGGACGCAAATTAGTTTTGATTTTTCCCAACCTGGAGCTGTTTGTGGTAGCTTGGTGACTTACATTTTTTTTTTTTTAATTTTTAATAACTAACGTAGCACTTAAAAGGAGGTTGATCTTTCTCACGCCTACCACTCACATTGCATAGAGGATCCCAGAAGGACGTGCTAGAAGGGAAGCAGTGTGTGTGACAGTGCAATGTTCCTTTCCTCTCCCTCCCATCTGCGGCAAGGGGGTGCTGATCTCCTTAACCTAACTCAGAAGCGTAGATTACCCTCCCAGTTTTGTGGTATCTTTCTGACATATGTGTCTTTGAACTTTTTGTAAGCATTTTGGTCATTTGTACAGTGTCTGTATTCTTTCTTACATGATTTTATTTGAAAGAAGGATTTCAAAAGCCTCCATTGAAGGGGCAGTTTTCACTGAGGCTGTTTCAATTTTGTGATACTCCGGCATCCAGTATCTGTTTTTCAAACTCTCTGTTGAATCAGGCTGGAAACAGATATCTGAAGTGACTGTTCAGCAAAATAATTTTTTTCCCCCAGTGGTCTAGAGTGAAAAATATGCAAATATAAATAAAATGAGCTGATTTGGAAGATGCTGAGCTTTAATGAATAACCATTTATATAACAACAAAATAAAGCAAATTAAAATTTGTTGTGAACACAAGCTCTTTTAAAAGAACAAATTAAGTGAACATACTGAGAGTTAAATCAAGACACTAGAGGCTTTAACAAGCTTGATCTCTGCGTGAGGGGTGCCGAATGAAAGAGGAATCAAATAAAACCTTCACAGAATTGATACAAAAGTATTTTTATCTCTAGTATAGCTCTATCCAGCATAATAAAACACTGAAATCCTACTCTAGTACCTCACTTGAGGTGGAACAGCGAGGAAAATTGATCTCTTGCCCATAAGGCCTGTGCACAGATTTCCCCAGAAATGGCAGTTTCACTGGAGGGTTTGTCTGTTGATGCTGCATCTATATCTGGAAATTAACATCAAACTGAATTTTTTTGTTCTGTACAAGGCTGGATGGTTTTAAAGGGAAAAAACAGCAAGAAGAAAATATTGCAAATATCTGCTTTTTTTTTTTTTTCTTTCTTTCTTGGTCAGTCTGAGTATTATAACCCTATAGTTAATAGAACTTATAGAGAACAGTTGTAGACCTGTATGACTCTATATTTTATGTGATAATTATTTTCTCTCCAGTATCTGGAATGCTAAATATATTTATTTTGGCTAAATTTATGTAAATGTTGAGTTTTCTTGTTTATCATGAAAAAAAAGAGATGTGTTTCAAATCCTTGTTTTTTACTGCCGAAGCACAGCTAAAACTCCATCCTCAAAAGGGTGCATTAGCTCCTCAAAGTGGTTGGGTGTTCCCTAAAATCTCCATTCAGTGCTCTGAGCCTTCAGCTAGTGCAAGCAGTGGATGACACATGCTCTGTCTCAAAGGGCTTACTCCCACTTTTTTAACACATTTTCTATGAGATTACATGAATCAGTTTAGTAGCATTGTAAAGTATGTTCTAACATCTTAGGGTAAATACAAGCATGTACCAGCTAATGTGAGCAAGAGGTTGAACCAGATGATCTCCTGAGGGTCCTTTCAACTTCATCTTATTCTGTGACACCGTGATGGAGAGGACAGGACACTTGTACAGCAGCACAATAGAAAAAAACATATAGAAACCAAGGCAGAGATTTATGTAATCACAAAAGAAGGAGGCAACTTCACGAAGTTTATAAGAGATATCAGTATTTTTTTCCAATTTAGATAATAAACAATTGGTATTTTGATGTTTCTTGTTATGGAAAATGTTTGTTGATGGATAAAGTGAATGGTAAACTTAATTAAAAAAATTGAACTTATATTGCCAAGCACAATATTTTGTTTGCACTTGTTTTTTTTCCTTATTATAAAAAAATTGCCAAATGTCATTCACCTAAGCTGAATGGCACAAAAGACATTATTTGATGCTTAATCCCAGTTAAACTTTTTCTAAGCATTTGGGCCAGGGTAGTGAGGACTTTCCTCCAACTGTGGAAGTCTTAATTTTTTAAAAAAGAGCAAGGGGATGTCCGCTCTAACCTACAGTGAAACTTTTGTAGAATCTGGATGTGATACAATTCACTTGACTCAGAAACTCACATCTCAAATCTGCTGGTCCAGCCAGCAGATGGTCCTATTTTATATGAGTAAGTGAGATAAACAGGCAGAATTCATGTGAACAGCAGAGCATTCGTATAGCCCTCTTTGAAAACCTCTGCTGCCTGACAGTAATGAAGCACACCTTTTCACCTGAAACTTCATACTGGTTTCACACTGTGGTTAGCTTATATTGACACTCTTAAGTTGATTGCATTACTCATTTTCTATTTTCTATATTTTCTCAGCTGGAAACAGTGAAAGTGAGGGTCAAAAAGCGGTGAGGAAAATAAAAGAAGAAACTTTGACTGGAAAAGGTACCGTACTATATCCTTTTCTTTAAGAAGCTCTTTATTCCCGTCTTTTTTCTAACTTCTTTTAAATGAGGTCCCCACGTGTGCTGTTAAACTTTTTTTATTTGGGGCACTGGAACAGGTTGCCCAGAGAAGCTGTGGATGCCCTATCCCTGGAAGTGTTCAGTGTAAGGCTGGATGAGGCTCTGGGCAACCTGGTCTAATGGAAGGTGTCCCTGCCCATGGCAGCACATGGTTTTTAAGGTCCCTTCATACCCAACCCATTCTTTGATTCTATGAATCTAATTCCTAAAGTAAATTTGGCTCAGGGGTAAAATGAACAGGATATTCTTTAAAAAGCATTTTCAGCTTTGTTTGACTTCTTTACTCTTTGTCATTGCAAAAGGGTGCCTAGAAGCTACAGTCTGCCTGCGTGTATCTATGGGCAAAATGATTTCATAGCTGAGCAAAAATTCTGAGTACTAGTAATATTTGCTAAGGGGAGGATGACAGCAGGTAAGATCGTGTGTGCTCTTTACATTGCTGGTTTTGCCTCCCATCATGTGTATAACCCACTAAAAAGTGGGGTTTTAGGAGGTAATAAGTTTGTAAAGAACAAGGCTGCTCGATTGGGTTATTTGACACATGTTGAGAGCTTATAATCCTTCACAGAGGAAAAACATTTTCTTAAAAATAAATGGACCTTTCATATCAAGCTGAAATTCCTATGCTTTTGTAGTTCTTCCTTTTTTTTTCTTTATCTGATGAGCTATCATGTTTGTGGAGGCATAAGGAGAGCATAGGTTGATAAATATGAGAAAAGGCATGTTGCACACTATCTCTGTGCGATTATAATTTGCAATTTATGGTGGAGGTTAGTGCATCTCATATTTTTGTCTCATGGTTTCACTGTGTGTAGTTCCCAGTAGTGTATGACGATTCACTCCTGCCACTTTGATGTATCATTTCTTGGCAAAATAATAGGGTGGTGTCGTTAGTCCACCCTATTTAGGATCTTCATGGCTTCTTCTGAGATCTGGTTTTATTTTTGTGCCTCTAATAATTACTGTTATGATGATCAAAATACATGTTAATTATTGTGTTAAAAACCCCTTTCATTAAGATTTATCTTTTGGCTCATATAAATGTGCATCCACCATAGCCCCAGGATATATGTATGCTAGTTAAAGGCATCATAAATTAAGGCATAGTTAGAAGGATCATGAAAGGAAAAAGGTAATTATTACATCATTAAAATCTTTTGCTGGAAGTTTCTGTACAGAGACCAAAGCCAGTTGGAATTAATAACATCACGTGACTTGCATGAAGCCAAATAAACCAGAGTCTGTCTTATTTTCTCACATCTATGTGATCACAGACTTTTTTAGAACCTTAATCTTTCTTGATTTTTCTGTCTAAAGTCAGCTACAGCCCTCAGTTATAAACTGTTAAGTTACAGATGGCAGTTTGAGGAAGCTGAAAGTATATCTGAAGTCTACTGAAGTTCGTCATTGTAATTATTACCACTGATGCTTTAGTAATCTCAGGTCCCAGTAGATTTGGCTTAAAAAAATCCCTGGAATCCCTGAAATTCTTTTCAGAATTTCTCACTGATTGAGAGAAATTTGTATTTACAAGTGCAATATACAGTGCAAAAGACTTCTGCGAGACTGAGTGCTACTCCTGTTTTACTGTTTATCAATGAATTTGCACTTTGCTTAGTAGTGGGATGTGTGTTCAGGAACTGTGACCAAGACTGGGCTGTGCAAACATACCACCTTTTCAAAAGCTACAGTTCAAGATCTGTTTAGTCACTGCAAAAGAACATTATCAGTTATCTTGACCCTTTTCCCCTGCTTTTTTTGAGCTTTTTTCATGGCCTATGGGAAAACACTGCTTTACAGGAACTGTTCCTGTCTGGTATATCAGACTCTTGAAGGAGAACTACTCAAAACAGTATTGCTGGGCAGCCAGCGTGATCAAAAATTGGGACAATATAGCTGTCTCTTTATTATGGGCAAAAAACAGGAGGGGATGTTTTTAGTTTGTTATCCGGATCTCAGATCTCTAAGAACAATGAAACTATTGTTGCTTTTAAGCAGGTTAGACAGCAGAAGGGAGCAAAAGACCTTGTCCTCTCCTTGTTGCCTGGCTGAGCCATACATAGCACAAACATCCCCAGAGACAGCTCTGGGAAAATGCCAGGCTTATTGAATGCAAGTAATTATAGTGTTTTTAAGCCACTATCATCCTTCTATGTCTTGGCCTGCTGTCTGTCTGGGGCTCTGTCTGATATTTATGGGTAAGTAATTTTACTTGACATAATCTACACTTACTTCAGGGACAAGTGAGATTCAAAGCATGTGCATAAGTAATTCCTATGAAGCAGCTTATGAGCAATAATTTTATAACAGTTTCAGATAAGGATAAAGGATGGTAATATAAAAAGGCCATGCATACCCGGGATTTTTTTTTTTTTTTTTTTTTTTTTTTTTTTTTGTAGAACCATGGCAAGACCTGAGAAAAGGACTAACAAAGTTTCTGAATACAGGCAGGCAGGGAGTCTGTTTTCCCATGCTGGAGACATCGAAATCAGAACCAATGCCAAAAAATGGTAGCTTATGGGAGAGGAAAGCAGTTGTGGCCATTCACCTACAAGGCAGTGATGCTAAAGGACACAGAAAATCTAAGCAATATATCATATCACCTGTTCCTACCACCTATCCTCTCCCATGGTGCTATACCAGAAACCTCCTTGGTTCCTCTCCCTGCTGATTCCATACTGTTTAAGTGTCCTCCTTGATTTTAGGTCTCTGTGCTGAGTAATCTATGGGTAAGTGTAAACAGTGAGGAAGTACATGGGCTGTTGAGTGGAGGTGAATAAGCTACAGGTCCTTGGGGCATGATAGACCCAGTTCGCTTGACCATCAGATTCTCCTCCATGATAAAGAAATCAAAGCCCTGGGATATTCAGAACAGACCAGAAACAGTGCTGCATTGTCATTAAAATTCTCACATGGGCACTATTTCTAAAAGACCAAGGGCAACAGATTACTACACTCTGAATCATAAAGCTGGAAGAAGCCAGGATGAGGTTGGCATTTATCTTGCTTCCATTTGTTAAATTGGGAACTTGTGTTGTTAATAGTAGCAATTATATGGCTGGGAAAATCATTGATGGCTAGAGATTGCCACAGAGATATTCTAATTGGGTAAGTCTCTGTAATTTGCACATAGGGTGTGTCTTTGTTAGTGGGTTCGTTAGTTAGATCACTAGAGTGCTTTTCAGGCAGCCCTCAGCTATTGCCCGCTTGCTGAGCACAGGTTCACATCAGGAAGGGCACTGTAGATCCTGACCTGGATTCCCTTTGGATGGAACTAGCCTGGGAGGTGAGCTGCAGCAGTAACAGAGCATTAGTGCGTGGGGTTAAACTTAAAGCTTAGCTGAACTAAGCATTCCATCAACCTGTAGTAGTGCCTATGTCAGGTCCCCAGCACAAAATGAGCTCTCAAGATGGGTTTCTATTGATCCAAACTGCTTGTTAATGTAGCCATAAACAAAGTTACCAGTTGTGAACAAAATTTGTTGAGTTGCAGAAATGGGAGGTTTCTGTGATAAACTCAGCTCTCGATACTAGAAAAGAATCTTTCCCTTTACATAATAGAGCATATCTCGGGACTCAGCCTCAGTTTATGTATCTGCAAATGAAAGCTGGTTGTAGCCTGATGATTACAAACATAAAGATGTTGGAAACTAATATATAAACATGAATGAAGGCTTCATTCATTCCAGCATGGGTTTATGAATGCCAATGGAATCAGCAACTAGAAAAACTTTATGCATAAGTATCACTTAGCACAGTACCAGTGGAAGGCTCTCACAACTGCAGTGTAGGAGCTGGAGTTGCAACTAGACTCAAAGGAGAAAAAATTAAAAGTTAGTGAGAAAAGAGGGTGTAAAAGTCATATTAAGTGTAGACCTCTTCAAAAGGAGAAGCCTGAGTTTAATCTCACCCAATATTTTTGTGGCAATTCAAATAAAACCACAATTATAAAACTACGCACTAAATCCATGGCATTCATGAGACTTCCATTTGAAGTCAGGTGAGAAATGAAGAAGAGCCTTACTCCCTTTAGAGTCAGAGGAATGCAGAGGTTAGCATGGTGGCAACCAAATTACATCATTTACAGTCTGACCCACATCAAGACAGTGTGGGCGAAGCAGTAGGATGAATTGCCTTAAAAGCAATTCGCATGCATTTAACAAGCCTGTTTTTTTCCCAGAGCTTTCTCTTGGGATATTTGTGCTACATGTGGCTCAGCCAGGGAATAAGGAGATGACAAAGGTCTCTTGCTCCCTTTTGTAGTATAACCTGATAATAAGCAAGGAGATTGTCCTTGGTTTTAGGGATCTGAGATCGAAGAGTTTACCTGACAGAAGAAGGAATAATCTAGCCGCTACGTACCAAGTGTAATTACAGAATAGCTCTTAGGTGGTTTCTCCACCAATGCTTGTTATATGTTGGGGACCATTTTTAATAGAACAGTCTGCCTTTTTCCACTCTGTACCAGACTAGCTTTCCCTGCAGGCTACAGGAAGTCAGCTGCTCAAAGTTCCCAAATTCCCAAACTTTTAGATTTGTTGGTGCTATTCCCAGCACGTGAACCAGAGCTGTGTAAGCCAGTTCAGCAAAGACTGATGCCTTGTTAATATGTGCAAAAGTGTCACCCAGGACTTTTTCTTTGACATGGCAGACATCATTATGGAAGTGGTCATCCAACCAGTCAAAACCAGTATAAAATATTTGTAGCTGAGACATATCTTCTGTAAGTGTGCATAAGCATGTGTGAGTTTATGCTTGCTTGTGTCAGATTTCCTTTTCATGGTGTAGTTTTGAGTTGTAAAAGTGTAACATCCTGGGATTGTGGCTAGACATAATGTGAGTACTTTGTCCTTTCTACCACAGCCTGCTATTGGAATGTCCTTTCTGGGCCACTGCTGATGCTGAAAGACCAATAGGATCGGTTTAAAGAGTTTCCAAGCAATAACAGCGCAGTTTCCATCTACATGGTTTCCTTTTTCATGCTGGTATATTATCTCCAGTACTTAGCTTTGGCAGGTCAAGGACTGTCCTCAGTTGTACAGCTGAACGCCAGGCTCATGAAGACATCTTAAAAGACAGGATGGTGATATGAATGAGGAGTAAAGAAGTCTCAATTTGACAGAATGCCACTTTGCAGGACCCTGTGTGGAACTGCAGAGATTTTCTGCTTTGTCACTGGATGACAGGTGTAAGAGCCTTGCCTAAACATTAAGATTTTTTTTTCCTTCCCTTCCGTAGCCTCATCTAAGGTTATATCAAGTATATTCAAGCCAAATGAAAATATTTACTTAATAAACTTAATATCAGTTTGTGACTGGATCCTCCACATGCACAAGGAGTGGAAGACCCTTTGCTAGAGTCCAAGAAAGTAATACAGGGGCTAATACAATTTCTCTGTGCTCATAGCACTTATGTCCCTTATTCAGTAAAGCTAGGGACTTTTTGCTCCATATTTTTTAAGCAGGGAAATCTTAATCCACAGAAAGGTATTTCCAGAGCCCTCTGATAAAATCATTTAGGTGAAAAGTTTCTGAATCACTTTTCCTGCTTTTCTGTTTGTTTTACATGATACTTTGAGGCAAAAACGTGATTAAATTCATTAAGTCTCCTTGTGTATGTCTTTTTTTTGTTCTCCTTTTGACTTGCAGTACAACACAATACAAAATTTTTCCCCCACAGTTCTTACAGACATATAAAACAATAGAGAACCCTCTATTTTTCTGGGTTTCTTAAAACACCTTAGAAATTGAGTTGTCATGTTAGCAGTGTGACAAATCAGAAATTAAATGTGGTTCACACAGCTGACGATGAGTTGCAGATCTGCATAGTGAGGTGGAGATAAAGTCTTTCAAATATAAAATATATTCATAATGCAGGCACAGGCTCTGCCTGCTGGTTTCCTGAATTCCCATTTCCATTGGAAATGTGAAACGCATTTCATTAACAGGCTCTGCCACCAGGAATCATGATTTTCTCCTATTTAAATTACCTTTAATTGAAACTTAGAAACTATGAAGTGCACAGGTGTAGCTGCAGGCAGAATAACAAAGTCCTGTCAGATGTCTTGAAATTATTTTCTGACTGTAAATCACCGAAGCTTTGTGTGACTAATGGGACTGAAGCTCTGAGGTTAGGATTTTGCTGATTGTGCTGCCCTACTGAAGGCAATCTGGAGAAAGGGAGTTTCAAAATGAAATTGCTTCTTCAGGGCTGGAAAAGAGCTTCCATTTCACCCTTTTACAGGATTTTGATCCTCTTGTATGTACCTGTAGAGCCATGATGTCGAGCAGTGCCTGGAAAAAGGTGCTCCTGGGTTTGATACCTCCCTTAATAGGCCATTATTTTTTCCGTCTCAAGCAGCATTTGCAGGCAGGTTGCGTGATCTATTTCCAGATCTTGTCTGTTCTCATGAAAATTGCCAGCAAATAGTGAAAGACAAAGCCAAGAGAAAAGCAATTTGTTTTCTCTCTGGAATGCTTTAGTGTTTCTCTTCCAAGATCTACTTTATATAGTCCTAGCTTCTGCGAGTTACATGTAGGGTTTTAGAAGTTAATTAGCTTATAACAAGTGGAATATTTTCTGTGGAAATGCTACTGGCTTCTGCACTGGGGATCCAGCTGCCAGAAGCATGGGAAACTTGTGGCCTGAAGTAAACATGGGAAAAACAGAGCCCTTATGGGCTGTGTGAGCAACCTTCCAGGTGTGAGCTGCATGTGAAACAGTAGACCCTGGTCAGCCAGAGTGTGCAGGCGGTGCTGGTCTTTCCTTGTCAGCTCCATCCTTTCAGCAGTAGAGCAAGGCTCCTGAGGGAGCAGGGCCAGAGAGGAGTCTCTGTGCCTCTGAAGGACCAACACCAATGTGTTCATGCTTAATTTGCATTCCAGGGGCTATTTTTCAATGGCAAAGAATTACAGCTCTGAATAGATGTCCCTGTTCTAAAATGAGTTATGAGCCAGGTTCGTCCCAGCAGTGCCCAGTGACAGTTCTAGAGGTGATGGGCACAACCTGAAGTGCAAGAAATACCATTGAAAAATAGGAAAACTCTTTTTTCTTTTTTTAGCATATGGACTTTTGGATATTGGCACAGGTTGCCCATAGAGTTTGTAGATTCTCCGTTCCGGAAGATATTTGACAGCCATCTGGACACAATGCTGGACAACCACCTCCAGGTGGCTGAGAATGAGCAGGAATGGGGACTGGGAAGTCTCCAGAGCTGCCTTCCAACCTCAGCCACCATGCATCTCTGTGAGTCTAGGAAATTTTGGCAGCCAAATCATTGTGAAACCCAGTCTGCTTCGTGTGTCCAGTCCTGACTACAAGTACTGTAACATACACAGCTTCCAGGACTTCTGGGTTTTCAAGAAATTGCATCGGGGTTCATACAGTGCCGATATTAGACTTTTAGGTAAGAATATATAGTGGTAAGAACAGCAATAATTTGACCATAATGCAGTCTTAGGAAGCAGGTATTTAAAAGGAACTTTGTAGCAGTGTTAAAAAGCCCAAAACCCATCTGTGCAAGTAAAAAACCCTTTCTGTGGAAACAGAGGGAAGGAATGTAGGAACACTGATGCTGGGAGTAAAAATCTGTGTGAAAAGGCCAGGAAATATTGCCTATGACTCTGAATCAGCTTCCCTTCTTGGTTTTTTTGTGGGTTTGTTGGGTTCCTTTTGGGGTTTTGTTTCTTTGTTTGTTTTCTTTTTTTGCAGGGCATAAACTAATATATTTTATTTTCAAACTTAAATTTTAAAATCTAAGTTCCAAATGAAATATGTTCAAGATTACGTGATGCATGACATCTCTGCCACATATTCACCATCTGAATGGAAATTAGCATGCTCATGTGCACTTCAAAACCCTTCTCAGCCTATTTAAAGGCTTGCAGAAAATGTGTAATACTAGCATTTTTAATCATCTTTTCTGGTACTTGATGCTAGAAAATCTGGCTTGTAAGAAGAAATATAAATATTCCTAAGGAGACTAATAGACTCTTCAATTAAGAAAAGCATCTAACATGAGAATCATTATTTGCCTAATAATCATGTCTCAATTTGGATTTCTCTTCTTATATTAAGGCACTGTTTCTGGATAAGCTGATGTGAACTGTTACCAGCACCCGATCAATTTCCCCAAGATAATGGTCAGCTGTGTTTTATTCCTTACTTAGTCTTAACATTATGCCTGCCACTGACTTCTCTTACCAAGATTACTGTTGACTTCAGGCTGCTTGGCAGGAGTAGCTCTTCACAACTGATGTGACTTGAGGAGACAAAATAAATCAAATCATCTTTTCAACATTTACTTTGACCTAGTTGAAAAATAATCCTTGCCAGTGTTTTACCTCCCAAGCATGAAAAATGTGTGGGCCTGCAGTGAGAGAGAGATCTCCGTGGCTCTGGGCAAGATTTGCTGTTGTTCTGTGTTTCCTCTCATTTTAGTCCAATCTCACTTATGCTCACACACTTGTGCTTTTTTAAAAAAAAAAATACTGCAACTAAACTTCCTGGAACGTGGATCTTGTTTAAATGATACAGTGTCTGTGTTTCTTTCTCTTTAGAAATTTGATGTTATGTCACAGGGGAAAAAGTAGATATGTATGTATTGGAGGGGAGGAAAGGAAAAATAATACAGAGAGAAAAGCAGTTTCTCCTTTTAAAAACTTTGTCATGGCAGTTGGGAGCTTCTGAACTGGAGGTTTGTAAAAAGTTCATTTCCCTGAATTGAAATAAGCCTAAAATATTGCAGGCTTTTTCTTAGCTTATACTTTACACTTGGAAGTTAGTCCATGCAAAAATCCCATTGCCCTAATTGGAACATTTTTTGGTGAAGACAGAATTTTTCCAAGAGATATGTCTGTTTTAATGGGATTGTTTATTGGAAAAATAGAGAAACATTTTTACACTCAGATCTGCAAAATCAAACAGAGAAAGCGTAGAATCCCTGTAGAAGGGATTAACTCAAAAAGTGTTAGTTTGTGTTCAGGCCAATCCAGATCAAAGGCTTTTTATCCAAACTTTTTCTGTGTTTCTTATGTCCCAGACTCCTGTACCATCAAGGACAATCTTTGTTTTAGAATCTACACCTTAAAATCTTCTTGAATTAATAAGCTGCGGCATATCAATGCTTTATGTTGATTTGCAAGTGCACACTATAAATGATTTGGGGTTTTTTTTCTAAGAAGAGAATTTTGCAAAGGTTTTGTTTAAAACAAGATTTTGTTTAAAAATTGGCACAAAATGGAAGTGTCCTATGGAAAACACTTCTTTCATGTGAGTCTAAGCCTACTTTCCATTAATCTGTTTGGTTTTTGGGTTTTTTTTGCTGTGAGATGACAAAAAATTAATTGTTCTGTCCCAGGCTAAGTGAAGTCTACAAATGGGATTTCCTTCAAGACTTTGTTTCTGAAAGTAGAGGGCAAAGCACATCTCCAGTGCCACAAAGGCCTTATACTTTGAAACCCTTGGCCATAGACAATAGAGACAGATGACAAAAAATATGCTTATTTGGGATAGAACAAGGTTGATATACTGAGATGTTCTCCTGAGAATCTTAGGTTCTTTCTCCAGTTAAGATGATCTCAGTTGGCTGGCCGAAGACTGCTGTCTTAGAAGATATATGAAACTATTTTTTAGTCTGGAATGATAATTCTGTAGTTACCTTGACAACAACCGGTGATATATAATACATTGTGTTTGCCTCTCCCGATGCCCTTTCAGCCAGTCCTACAGACAGAACAGACAGAATATAGGTTTGTTTGGTTGTTTTTTAAGTTTGTTTATTTGTTTGTTTTAATTTGCTTGAATCACACCTCTAGAAAAATGCTAGTCAGAAAGCTAGCTTCTTGAAGAGTAGTCCAGAAATACCGTTCTTAGGCTGTGTGAAAATCTAGCACATATATCCCTAGTCTCTTGAATGTAATTTTACCTTCTTTTCTGAAGAAACTATTTTGAAATAAAGCCATACTTTTGTGCTTCCAAAGTGTTTGCATGGGGGCTATTTTTCAGAAGCTGGATACAAAAAAGCTGAACCTTCATTTCAGCTAGAAGAGTGTTACCCACCAGCCCCAAGTTTAGGGATTTGTACGGCAGCAGAATGAGGACAGAACATGGGGTTTAATTAGTTTCCTTCAGCCTACAGTAAGAAGCACGTGCTCTGGGGAGTTTAGGTCCAGTGCAGCACGGGGATTTGTGGGGGACAGTTGTGTAAGCAGTGGGTGGGGGCTGAAAGGAAGCAGCAGTTGTGGGTCCCTGCCTGCTGTCTGCCTCTGCAGCCTGATGCGGGATGGACCCTGGTGGTCCTTGCCCTGCTGCCTGGCTTCTTGGACCCTTTGCACAAGCTGCCATTGCAGCCACCTAGAGAGATCTTTTAAAACACACCATCTTCTGTAGTCACAGAGGATAAAAATTAGTGCTGTTTTTCCTTCAGTTTCTTTTTAGTGCCAGGTGACATTATTTGTCACTGATGATATAAGGAGAATTCAGTCTCAGAAGGGTGGTATAAATTTATGCTACCAGCACTAAATTAATCTTTGACTTGAAAAATAGATTTTTTTATTGATCTTTTTTATTTTAAGACAATATGACAATTTCTTTTTTTTTTTAGGTTAATTTGAGATTTTGCAGATTCATTTCAGATTTTTTTTAATACAGTTTATTTTTTGAGTTAAATAAAAATCAGCATTCTACTGCAATAGATGCTATAAAAAGGAATATGTACAAATGTGTTCAAAGACCAGCTGAATCAGACAGGAAAAATGACAGAAAATGGGTGAAAAAAGGAAAACAGAGGAAAGAATTATGGGAGAAAAAAAAATATCGCTACATGAATTCCACATTTCACATTCCATTTTCTTTTTGAATTTAGTTTTAAATTTAATCCCAAATAGACAGTTAAGACACTAACATGCACGTTAATAAGCCCAACAAAGGGGAGAAACTGAAGAGTGCAAGACAGACTAAGGAGAAAACCAACGCAGGGAGTAGAAAAGAATGAAGAAGCATATGAAAGCAGAGAAAAAGAAGAGCCTGAAGAAAGAGGTTACAGCCACAAAAGCTTGAAGGAATGTAAGATTATATCCAGAAAACATTATGTGCAGAGGCTGACTGGTTGCTTAGCATATATGCTAAGCAAACTTTTGAGTCCCTGAGGAAAGAACTGGAGTCACTCCGTAGTTCAGGATTTCATTGTTGGGAGTTGCACTTTTTGCAGTCACATGTTAGAGAAACTCTTGTAGAGTTACATCCTGGTTAACAGTGACACAGCCATGCCTTCTTACAAGGCATGAGCTAGCCCAGCACAGTGTGCATGAGGCTTGTTTAATCCACCAGGCAAGAGGGCTTTATTCCAGCCCTCTGCTTACATATTTCCCCTTACCTTTCCATGAAGGAAAATTGTATATTTTCCTTTCCATTCTGTGTACTTAACTTTCCCCATCTTCTTAGAAGATCTTCCAAAGTGTTCAGGATTCCTGGCATCATTGTATTTCCATTTCTGTTATCTCTCCCTCTTTTCCCTTCCTCTATTCCTCACTCTCTCTCTCCTTTCCTTACTCTCTCTTCCTTTCCATCCCTGTCTCTCTTTTATTTTTTTAAAAAAGGGAAAATAGAGCTTTGTAACACATACCTTGCTGTTTCATATTATGTTTAAGATTGTATAAGTGTACTTACAGGAGTTGCTTTACTTTCGCTGGCAGTTTTATTGTGTCTTTTCATGTTCAATTTTAAAAACAATCCCGGTTAATGGTGCTTGTATAGTCAGAGAAATTGGACATTTTTTAAAGGAACGGTGTGATTTGCTATTCTGCACATTCCTCCATATGCTAAGTTTTATTTAGTCTCTCTTTAGCTGGCTTCTGAGAGGGAGACATTAACCTACTGCCCAACCAGGAAAAACAAGATCCTTCATTGATTTTATATAGCATTGGAAGAGTACACATGGATGATCTGGATTGCATGATCTCTTTTCTCTGGCAACTATTCTGTTGAACTGATTTCGAAGCTGTCAAATTGAAAAACACAAAGTAAGAGTGACATGTTATGTCCAGTGGGTGTTTTTGTCCTAGGAAGAGGTATCATACTAGCCTTAGGAAAAGCCAGAAAGATAACTTGCGTTATTATTCAACTGAAAACCAGAAAAAGAGTGACTGAATCATTAAGCTAATTTTCTCTGAAGGGAATGAAATAACTCTTGATGGGTTTTTCTCTCTCCCTGTGTTCCACTTCCTGCTCTTTGTTTCAATGTCTCCCTGGTATCACCATGCCCACTGAATCTTCTCTCCATCCTTACCCCAAACCTTTCTTCTCGGGTCCTGTATGTGTTTCTAGATATTTCTGGCTTCCTTTTTTATATCTCAGAACTGCAAATACTGAGTTTGACTGTCAGGCAAGGCAGGAGTTTGTATGATTACATTCAATAAACATGAATCACAAAGCTACTTGATTGTTGCATCTAGATGTTTCTAACCCTTTTTGAGGGAATATCATAACCTTGTAAATAATGTCGTTAAGGGCTGTTATTCTCTCTCCTCTTGAAAACAATGGTAAACTTACAATTTATTTGAATGCAGTCAGGGATTCTACCTCCTAATTTCAAACATTTCCGTTTCTTTAAGTGTACTGCCTTAATTAGAGACTTGCCTCACATTTATCAGGGAAGTGACAATTCCAGCAATTCACCTGGACAATTACTCTGAGGTAGTCCAGGAAGGCCAGAATTTTGATCCTAGTTGGCCATAAATTTGTCCAGGGAGATATTGAGTCTCATGGCTCTTCAAATCTGAATCATAATAGGTGTGCAATCAGATGCTGTGCCCACCCATGTACGTACTTACTGCTAAAAACCCCACAAACTGAATTTCTCTGTTTCTTCAGTCAATAAGAACAGTAATTCAGATTCACATTTTAAAATATGTACCCTATAATAACTTTGTTTCCAATGAATTTACAGCTAACAGCAAGGATTTTTTGAAGGCTTCTAAACCCTAATGTAGCCTGTATAGCGCTGAATACTGGGGTGATTTCTGTATGTGCTAGAGTTCATATATGGTAATCAGTCTGACTGCTTAGAAAACACTGGGTAGCATTGGACTATTTTGCAGTGAGAGTAGCCTGTAAAGGTTGGCCATTAGCTGGTTTCAGTGACCTTTTGTCTACACATTGCCTGACGAACAGCTGGAATCTTGTGCATTCCCAACAGCTTGCAGTTCCAGTGCAATGAGGCTGAACCAGGCTTTTCTGTATTATGGATGAAATCAAGCCCAAAAAAGTCTCCATAAGTGCTATTATCTTTTATGCATGGTAGTTACAGACAATAAATCAAAGATCCTTGTTGCTTTATACTATACTCCTTCCCCCCCCCCCAACCCCCTGCCGCCATCCTCCCCCCCCACGGTTGCAGGCATTTTGCAGTCCTTTCTTTAATGAGCTTCTTATTTTAAAGAGGTCACACTCATCCAGACCATGTTTTATTTTTCTCTGCTCAGAGCAACTTATCTGCAATCATTCCTGTTAAGTGTTGCCTAATTACGTACTTTTGCTTGGTCTTTCAGGAAATTCCTAATGATCCTCCCAAGCCTTGGTTAAGCTAAATATTTCTGGGTTGTCAGCAAGTTTCACCACCTGTCTATTCAGCCTGCCTTACAGTAAATTTGTAACACCTGGCACCTACCACTTGTTTGGGTATCAAGCAAATGAACTACTGTGTTTCTCTGGAGAGTGCTCAGAGCTGGCAGCAGGCAGAGACAATGACTGCTCCTAGTGAACCGGGCCATTAGTCAGCCCTTAGACTCAGGTGCATGGGAAAGGGTTTTCCTTGGGGCCCAAACAAACCTGACACTGAAAACCTGGGCTGAGTTTTTTGTTTGTTTGGGGTTTTGTTTTTTTTTTGTTTTGTTTTTCGGTGATGTGTGTGCTAAACAGCAAAAGCTCAAATAAAACGAACAAGCAAGATCTGGAAATAGCCGGTGCCTTTGCCTGAAATAAACCCCAACTTATAGTAACAGTTGTACTAAACTTTGTGGAATGGAAGAACGAAGTTTGCAGGTTGCAAAAGCAGGGTGCTGAAGGCACCGAGAAGGCAGCACTTTAGGATGCAAGCTGCTGCTGTGTAGCATCTATGGAAAGAGGGTATTTTATTCAGGAGTTCTCCGTTATATTACCTACCTCAGTGTGTGTTTGTCAAGTCTACTGAGAAGATGGAAGAGCAAGTGGTTGACACAGAGTGATGGGAACGGTGTGTTGACTGATCATAAATCTTGTCTGGAAAGTGAAGCTAATTTTAAGTGAACGCAGTAAGGAAACATGTAGGAAAAAGATGGATAAATTTGGACAGGATTTTTTTCCTTTTTGCTGTAAGAGAAGGAGTCAGAGAAACATGAGTTTCCAGCAAGAACGTCTGAAAGGCTTTTTAAAGGCTTTGTGAATACTGGGGCACGTGTCTTTAATCCAGATATATTGAACTGAAAGGGATGCAGATACTAGCGTGAAGATAGAAGACCAGATAAATGCAAGATTTTTGAGTTGCTTTTTCATGGAGTATATGATTTTTATCTCACCAAGGAGAGTTTCAAGAAACAGATCCAAGCCTGGAGAAGCAGTAATGGTGGAAGAGCTAGCAATAGCAGAAGGATGACTGGGAAGCCAACTGCAGCTAGAGAGCTGCTGGCTATATTGGACACATTAACTGCATAAACACAGATCCTTTACCTTTATTAGTACAATAAATAAACAGCAGCTGGTATTGAATCTCCATATTCAGTTTCAGGAGTGATATAAATTGTTGACTAAATGATCATGTCAGTGTCCTGGGTCATTTTGTGAAAGTCTCATAAAGCAGAGAAGTTTAGATGAGACACAGGAACAGTTTCTAAAGATGAGCAAAGGTAAGAGTTTTTAATTGCAGTCAGCACAGCCTCCGAATTCATGGATATGCTTTGTGCTTTGGACGTTTTTTTTAGTGTACTATTTATCCTTACAGTGAAGATCTAAAAGCTTCATTTCACTAAGTGAATATAGGAAGAACTATAAACTGATATTTATTTTGTCTAGAAATTAATATTTGCTTATGTAAGCCAAAAGTAAAGACTCATGAAGTGAGTAATACTTTGTTTCTCCTGTAGCATGTCAAAAACAGCTTCTCTTTGGAAATTTTAGCCTTTCTAAATTCAATTTCAGCACTTATATGTTTACATACCTGTTTAAATTAAGAATTGACAGGAATCTAAGATAAAAATTACTTATTTCTGAGCTGATATGATCTTAATTGAGAATGCCCGGCTCTCACACTGTCATTGAGCACTTATTTTTGTGAATTATTTCAAGGCACACATAAGGAATATGAATACTCTCCCATGGCAATATCTAGCAGAAGATGCTGAGAGAGCCCAGGTGTTTTAATATGGTGGTTTGAAAAAGTTCCAGAAATAGTATGTGGTTTTGGAATCCTTGGAGGAGGCAGGGGACAGCTTTCCAAACACCTGGACTCCTTGATCCACCTGTAGGATAAGCTCTCCTGCCTAATATGTTGCAACATATTAATCATCTTTGCCATGCTTGAACAATACCCACTTCTTCACGGTGTTGCTCCAGAACAAAGGTGCAATGTCTCTGCAGATCCTGCAGAAACATTGCCCCAGAAAACATGTTCTTCCCTTCCTTGTTTCCTTCAGATCTGCAGAAAGACTTTGAAGGTCAGGGGTCTGGAGGTAATGGGAGAGACCTTAATATGCTTTATATCTTCTATGTCTTTATGTATGTTCCCTCCAGTGACACAGACAGAAGGAAAAATATGAATGCTTGCCTAAGAAATGGTTTGATTTTTAACTCAAATGCAATTTCTGAGTAGAGCCTTTCAAATGGTGCAACTGTAATAGATCAGACAAGCTGTGAGATGTTAAAATATTTGATGACAGAAGTGGGAATTTAGCTATGTTTTTCCTTGCTTCTCACTCATCAATACCTAATGAGTAGGGATAATAGTGACAGGGTATTGAGCAGTGTAGAGGCAAGTGCAGAAGAGACCAATGGCTATGTCTTTGTAGGAGAAAGAAAATGGGCACCAGCAAAGCGTGGGGAAAAAAATGCTATTGTGTCAGTTTCATAATAAATGCATGACTTGAGCTGTTTCTGTCAACTTTAATGTACACTATAAGAAAATTAGTAAGTGTTAAGATTATTTAAGCAAAAAAAAAAATCATGCAACGTATTGAAAAAATTGAATCTAATGAGATGTAAGCAGACATCAGACCTTTCCACAGATTTTTATGGGAAGAGAAAAAGAAGCCCAAAGCCCCAAAACTATATCTGATGCAACTTAGGAAGAATGTATCATCTCGTGCATTATGAAGTGGTTATTTGTTACCATTATTAAAAAATTTGCCTGCTCTTGAGAGGCATAACTTTGGCTTTTTGAAGTACCTAACTGACATCTTTGAATCATGTTCTTTCATCTCCAAGATCAAAGTGCCTTGGACCTATTTAGGAATATTTAGACTGTAATAGCCTCAGTTAAGGTGCCTGTTTTATCATATCTGTCCATAACATGACTTAGGGTGATATATCCACATGGTTTTTTCAGACTGAGAAATATAATCTGTCCCAATTGTTTTTTAAGATCTGTGTGTAAACTAATTGTAAAAAACACCAGTAAAAAAATGGTGGCATCTGCACCCCATACCAGGGTAAGACAGAGACACACATCAGTGCTAACTATCACCTTTGTTTTTGCAAGGAGGAAACCCAGAAACTCTGGAAGGCTAAGGTCTACTCAGTTCTGGGTGACTAGGGTACTCTACAATACGGTCCCACCAAATTACCCTTAGGAAGATGGGTGTTTTTTTAAATACTCCCCAGGAAACAAGGTAGGATAAAATATGGTTAATGTGTATTGTATGAAATATTATTGAAATCCTTGATTTTCTGATCAAGGTAATATGGGGGGAAAATCATGTTTCAACGTTATAAGAATTGGAGATTTCAAGAGCTAGCAAGGTGTTTTTAGAGGGAGATATATATTCTAGAGGTTTGTATGAGGCATCTCATCCACCCTTCTGCATCAAAGCCTCAGTCTCATGTGGTATAAAGATCTCATCGGGTATGAACAAGATCTTCCAGATACAGTTTTTAGGTATTTTGATTCCAAAGATGTCAGGATAATGCGAGCACATATCTATTCCCCAGACTCTGCTCCGTTCACGTAGTGACAAATCCTTTTGCGAGGAAGGAACTCAAGCATACTTCATACAATTTTTATTTTATGAAAGAAGTGAAGCTTTTCATTACTCAGCATGATATCCCCTTTATGAGAAACAGTCCTCTGGCATAGCTAATGCTGGGCACGCTGTGGTCAGTCTGTCTAACCTCATCTATGCTATTGCTTAAACTCAGCGACTGAGAAAGCCTCTGTGGACTGTGTTGAGTAACTTGTGGTCACTTGCTGAACTGTCTCTAAGGCATAGTTTGGACAGTTAGCATCTCTAAACCACTGGTGCCTGGGAGCTGATGGGAAGTGCTGTGGGAAGCAGCAGTAACGATGGCTGGATGAGCCCTCCTCCTGCTCAGTTTCAGCAAAAAACACCATGCGGAAGCAGCTCCACTGTGTCACTGGGACTTGTGTACATTGCTCCTTCACTAGTAACAGGAGAGAGACTGGAACATCTAAAAGGCAATTTTCTCCACCCCAGACAGCTGTTATAAGGAGGGCAGCATAAATGGCTAGCTGGAGCTAG
>JAWWLV010000001.1:82641832-82677407 GCA_035041135.1 Platyrinchus mystaceus
TATGTTTCAGACAGGATTTGAGCCCAGCCTTAACACAGCCAGAGTGCAAGCAGGCTCAGAAGGGCAGGCTTAACCTTCGTAATGTCAAGAGTTTTTCTTTCTCTAGTTTCTGTTTTACTTCAGGAAGGAGTGGGGAAAAACTTGATCACCGAATGAAACAATGAAGGGCATGAAATAATTTGTGCTACTTATGGAGTAAACCATTTAGGTAAGGATCCATCAGAACTTTTCTATAGCCTAGCCAGTTATAAATCTTTGTAACAGGAAGACATCATTGGGTTCAGGGATTTTTTTTCCGGAATGTACTGGAATTACACAGTGCATTTTTATATACTTCTCTAGTGAACACTTGTACATCCCTATGGGACTTCTACATTGAACCAATGAAGCACTTTTCTTTCTTCTGTCATGTTGTTTGGTGCAAATGTGCCAGGATACGTGATCTGTGAGTTAAGACCTGCATCGAAGCTCCAGAAGTTTATGTTTGATGGTTTTGTCTCAAGGCCAAGCATGAAAAACTGATATTTTTCCCCCTTTCAGTTCCTCTGCCTGTGTCTTTTTGTTTAAGCTACACACACAGTAAAATCTTTGGGTACCCAAACTCCCTTCTAGTTGTGGCAAATAGTTGCTATTCATCAATGAATCTATGTAAGATTTCGAAGAAATGCTTGTAGGTAAACTGGGAAGAAGAAAGGCAAAAAATTTAAGAGTTACTTTTGTGGTTGATCTGTTCATCTACCTGTTATCTATAAATATCCCTAGTCATACCTTATGTGTGCTTGCATGTTTGCTTTGTGCAGTGGGATTTTCCTTACTGCCTCAGGAAGAAACTCTGACCTCTGTGAAAGACTTCTGTTGTGATGGCCATGGCTCCAGCATCCAAGCCACACACAGAAGCACACTTCTAGTACGTGTGCTCAGTATCAACATCTGTGTATTTTAGATACAGCTGTCAGTTCTGTAACTTCCAAAAATGTAGTTTCCAGGCTAGCACAATACTGTAAGTTGTCTGATGCCAAGAGCAAAGACCAAGTCTTCATGCCTGAAATGTTAAGCTTTGATTGTCCTGCAAAGATTTGCACAGTGCTTTGTGTGTCTGTACTTTCTGGCAAGATGCCTATGAGCAGCATCAGTGTAATGCAGATGTGCCTTACTTTTCTCACTATCATGCAGATGCTCCAAGCTCACAGCAGTGTCATCTGCCCTTTCCATGAGCAGAGGACCCTTTGTAGATGTGTTCCTTCCTATATAAAGGTCGCAGGCTGCCACCACCATGAATGCTGCTTCATCTATGAATAGTTCAGCTGAAGCCGTCTTTAAGCCAGACAGAAAAATAAATTGCTCACAGTGGAAAGAGCTCTTCCACATGATCCAGATTGCCTTAGTGTAGTCCCTCAGGACTATTTGAGCAGTGAGATACTCTTCACTGTGAATAGGAATGACAAAATCTGGCCCAGAGTTAGTTCCCCAAAAATGTAAATATAGAAATTGCCACAGAAACATGTGCAGGGGCACAGAAGTCTTTTTTTTTCACCCATGAACTTTGCCAGCAAGGTCTCTCTCTCAGAGTTACTGCAGCAGTTCAAAGCTTCTCTTGCATTGCGGGTTTGACAAGAGGAGACATCACTGATCCAGCTCAGAGAAAGAGGCAATTTGCCTCTATAAAATTGCACTTAGTAAAGCTTTTGGGAGTTCATGTAGGCATATCTGAATCATACATATCTCAAATGCTCTGAGTCATGAGAGGAAGAGGGAGCCGTATGAGGATGAGAAGCTCTCATCCTCTCATGAGAGTAACCTTTGGTGAAGTGCGCAAGCCATAGACAGGGAAGCTGTCTGAAGCTTGTGCAGTAATCTAGAAGTACTGACTGCCAGTTTTACTGTATTTCACAGAGATTTGCAAAACACTGAAACCTCAAACACACGTCTGCATTACTACATAGATGCCATACACCGGGTCCCTGGTGTGGTAGGAGGATCCAGGCTTTTGTGCAAAGGGCATTTTCTTGGCAGGCTGGTTTCATCTGCCCTAGTTCTGCTGATTCTCAGGCGAGCCACTTCCCTGCTTACACTTCTCTCCATGCCCAGGAAAAACTGTTAGGCAGGCAGGGTTAATCGGGCTGAGGTTTCCTGTGTGTGGAGAATTAGATACTCCTGGTATAATGCTTGAGACCACTGAGTCAGCCCTAACCAGGAGGTCTCACCCCACAGCATGAATTAGCCATAGTAATTTTCACAAGTGGAGCAGTAAGTAATAAAGCTGCTGGTCAGATATGGGCATGAGGTTCAGCTTTTAGAAGTATTAATGTGTTTCTCTAAGAGTTTCACTGTGTTACACTCGTTTGCCAGGATTTATTTGACCGTTCATTTGCACGTTGTGTGCATGCAGTGCACAGAGGCTCTGTCTTCTGCAACAAAATTTCTTTCCTTAGGAATACCTCTAGTGCTGGGAGAGAGAGGGGATTTTTTTTGTAGTTGTTGATCACACACAGCTCTTCAGTTCTTTTCCCCACCTTTTTTCTCTCTTTTTTTTTTTTTTTCTTTTTTTCCAATGCCAGATACAGATCCCAGATGTCAAATAGCAGCAGCAGCTGGCTGCATGACAGATCCCTTAGGCTGCAGCTGGATGAACACTCCTGGATTTATTCTAGCTGTGTCATATAGATGGTATGCAGATTATTTCTCTGAGCTGTCATGCTTTTCAAATGCCTCTAGCTTCTTTTTTTTTTCCTGCTCTTATTCTGGAGATACACAGAGCCTGGAAATTCAGCCTTGGAGAAATCTTGCATGTATCGTGTACAAGGTCTGTGGATCAAAAGGGTGGCCTACGTGTACATTATTCCTTTTACATAACTAAATGATTCAATTAATAAATAATACTCAACATTTCCAATACAATGTTAGATTAGGGTTGACTCAGTCCTTCAATACTCTGCATCTATGACAGTATCACTCTTCTATGAAGATGGAAGGAGAAACATTAATTCAGGAAGTCTGATCTCTCTCTTTAAAATTATGTACTCAGTGTCCAAAATGCTTGAATGTTACTTTTCTCTTCATAAAGTCACTGTGAGTAGATTGATCGAACGTGAATGACAGAACAGAGCTTCAGATTTCAACAGAAGAGACAAGCAGAAATAAATTTTCAGCAGAAGCATGCATGCACAATATATTGTATTATCTACAAAGAAGATTTGCCTCACTGGATGTATTTTTAGGAGCACTTGTGCTGGTGAATTTTCTTTAGTAGTTGTGCTGTACAATACATTTAACTAAATCCTTTTCTTAATGTGTTGTAACACTGTCTAAATTACCAGGAATCATAACAAAGATACAGTTTTGCTTTTAACTGCAGTGTATATTTTGTAAAAGTAGTATAATTTGAGAGTAAAGTATAATTTAGGTATTCTGATTAAACTTTAGTGTCCTTACTCTGAATCAATCATACCTAGAGAGCTGAATTATTTCATCTCAGATTATTGGGGCATATGCTTACATCTTCAGGGTAATATTTCAAAATATCATTTTCTAATAATTTAACTCTTCAGTACTGTCTAGGATATTAAGCAACTCAAAACAGTTTGTTCCAGAAACAGAAGTGCTCATTGACTCAGCCCCCATTTTTTCCCTTTTGGGCAAAATCAAGAAAATAGCTTTCACCAAGTGAGGCAAATACACTTTCTCTAAATGATCTAATCACTTCTGTGCTCTACTTTATCTCACTTTTGTTTTCTTGAAATATTACCTGCAGCTAAAGTGGAGGTGGTTGTTGTAGATAGTCCTCTGCCCATTTCATCTTTCAGAAGTTATTGATTTTGCTTATAGACATAGTGCAGAACCCAGTTCAGAGCTCTAGGAATATGCAGAAATGCCATGCAAAAGTAACTATAAGCTGGAAGAATTTGCAACACCAATAAACACAATTCCACTGTCATTTATTTTAAATCTAAAGCCAACGTATGTGCTTCTTCCTTAGAGTCACTGAATTATGTCTTGTGCATTATTTTTCAGTCAGGCAGTCATATAGCCTACACTTGTGGCTTCCCCTAGCTACTTCTGTGTAACTCCTGTTCATCTTGCTGCTTCCTAGAGAACCCTCATCTTTTCAATTCTCTGAAGGACACTGAAGTTACTAATATTTTTCTCTCTAGTGCAAAGATAGTTTTATTCTCCCTCCCTACAGGAAATGCTATGTACTGATCAATGTTGATGCTTCTGCTTGATGAAACCATGCGTAGTAGACCTGTCATGCTACTCCCTAAAGGGAAATTAGTCTGACTGCATTCTTGATTTTTATCCTTGCTCATCCAGAATAGAATCCTTCTGTTTTTCTCTTGTATCTCCAGAAGCTCTTCTTCCCCAGTTACAATTCTGAAACAGACACTCAATGCAATTGTTCGTCTCCTTTAATCTCATTTTTTGTTGTTGTCAGTAAAGTTCCTGCTGGTCCTTTGTTGTGCTTCCAGTTGGCCAGATTGCTCATTCTCAGTCGCACATGACTGACTGGCCTGATAGAGTGGCAAAGTATCTTGACTGCTCTGAAACAGACTGTTGTAAACTTGCAGAAACATTGTCTGCTAAATGTTTTTTTCTCATTCTATTTCATGTCTTTCAGCAGGAGGCTTTGTTGCAAGTGCTCTTTCAAATTACCTCTTTTTTTCCATCTTATTCTTCTGATTTTTATGTCAGTTTGTTCTGATTTGGCTACATTCATGAGGAGCAAAAAAAAATCTGTAAAAAAAATTACAGATATTCTAGAAGCTTCATTCAGCACTTTGTGATACCTAAGGGAGTCAGAAATATTCTGCTTTGAAATAAGATAATACTTGAAACTTTTCTTGGTGGGTTTTTTTACTTTTTTTTTTCTTTCACTTGCTTAAGATATCAATCATTACGTCTCCAAGTCTTATGTTTTATCTTGCTTTAAGCTTATCTAAATTGCTGACCATCTCCGTCGTCTTTTTTTTCCCCAAGTTACTGATCATATTGGCCTCTACTTTAAGACTTGTGATGTAAATTCTTTTAATAATTCTCTTCAATGGTCTATTCTTCCACCTGCCTGCTTGATCTCCTCGTCCTATAAGCCCTAGTTTCTTACATCACAGTGTGTTACCTAGCCTTAGTTTAAGTCAATATGCACAACTTCCCCTGTGACTTCAACAGTCTTGATCATTATCCTTCCTTTTTTCATTTTGTTTCTCTAAAATCTCCCGGTGAAGTAAATGTACTTTTAATCATTGACTTCAGCACGAAGTATATCAAGCTCCACCTGCGTCACTGCAGGACTGTTTTATGTGTGATACTAAAATAGTTTAAGCTTTGCTCTGTAAATACTTCTGATTAAGCAGGCTACTTTTCTCCTGAGCTTACTCATGGATACTCAGTAAAAGGAGGGTAGTCAGTGAAAATTTATAAAAGAATGAAAATTTATAAAGTAGAGCTTTTCAGTTAGGGCTTTTGTTTGGTATCAGTGGTTTCATTGTACCACCATAAAATGTTAGTGAGAGCTTGAATTTTATCTTATGAAAAAAACTGCAGTATTCCAGAGATGCAGGATTTGAGGTTCAGATATCATACATTAACTGTACCATATTGAAATAATTCTTCCAAAAGAACCCACTACAGATAGACATGTGGAGGAGATTCCACCTTATGAATATTGGAGACAGTTATCTAAGATGTACATTCCAGCTTTCATGCTTCTATGGGAGGGAAGATGATATTTTGTATGAAATATCTGGAAACAGATGAATTCTTCTGGCCTGTGAACCTGTATTTCTTTATTTGTCCTAATATTGCTGCGCAGGCTTGAAGGATATCCTTCCCAGATCTTGGTTCATGAAGCCTAGCCATGATGATGATTGCACAAAATTATAAAGGAAATTACGTAGAATTTCCTGTCCGAAGAAGAAATGTAAGTCAAGATAGGAAAAAAAGCCAGCCAAGAAGAAACATGTCAATAAGAGATGGCACTGAGCTTTTCAGTGTACACTTCTGTCAGTGAGGGAAAAAGCTACTTTTCTGTTCAAATCTTCTTGAAGGTGGAGACCTAAAAGAAAACATACATCAAGTAAAAACATGGTTCTTCTTGTTAAGTGATAACAACTGTGTTTAAAAACACTGTATTAAAATGCTCAAATTGGAAGATACTGTGGTGCCATGGTGTGACATGTCTCTGTTTCAGTAAAATAGGTGGAATAGACAATACATAACATGTCTGCAGCTTGTTGCAGAATTCAACACGTGTGTATGCAAAGTTCTTTTTTCATGGCCTATGGATTTACTATATGTAATAGATCATGATGAAATACTGCTCTAATCACAAAACCACGAGTATCAGCAGCTCACGAGAGTATCCCTTGACTGATGAGGGGAAAAGAAAATAAAGTATTAAAATATTTCTCTTTATGACAGAACCAGACATTCATGTGGCATATACCACATTATTTATTCAGTGTATATTTTGATTGCCTTATGGAGTTCAGGACTCCTGTGACTGATAGTACCTGGGCAGCAACTGACTGCTCCATCATAATTCTCCATTAGTATAAAGCCACAAAACAAGGAAAACCCTGGAGTTAATTTGAATAAAAGACAGAGAAAGGCAAGTACTGTGAGCTGCATTCCGTGACAGAGTCTTAATGCTGTAGAAAAATGCTAATTTAATCTGTTCAGTAATGTTGGTGAGCTTTCTAATGTCATTCAGTACCACTTATATTAGCATTTTATCCATTTGAATTCTCTTCATATGTAACTATTTATTTTCAGGTTGTTTGGTCAGAGAGGTGACACAACCAGAGAGGGAATATGAATAACTGCAAGATGTAGTGTGCACTACAATGATGAAGTAAATGATGAAGTCAGATAGTCAATTTTAAAAGTATGATAAACAGGAAAACCTCTAGGCAAACTGGATTTTCTATTTGAATTTATGAATTGATTCTGCATGATGCCACAGTGTTGTATAGTAATTGTTTTCCTTTTCCTACATTTTCCTTTCAAATTTTGTAGTAAATGATTGATCTAGTTAGCAACTTAGTCATTCATAGATATCAAAATCCCTTGGAATATGAAGCACTCTTTAGCATGTATTTTGTAATTAGCTGTAAAAATTTACATAATGAATCAAGTAGTTCATTCATGAATGTGATGTGTGTCTCTGTATGTGAACCACAGACCCATGGCCAGTGCCTATGATAAGAGATTCTAAGCTAATCAATTGGTGTTCTGGAGCTTTTGAACCTTCCAGTTAGTTCTAGTCAGTCATCTGGACAACTTACAGTGTTTAAGGGATTGCTAATTGCAATTGTAAATGCAATATTTCGGTGGCCTATCTCACTAATATGCCAAAAAGTGATAGAGACAGGCTTCTTACTTTCAGGGAAAAACAACAAAACAGGCATCCACTCAAAGTGTGATTAGCCAGAGCTGCTCAGACAACTCTGTCTGCATTCACCAAAATCCACTTTAGAGACAGCTTCTGTAACTTTATATCTGATCTGAAACTTTTTAACAGTTCTGTTACAAGTACTGTCCATACTCAAAACTACTGGGGCAAAAATACAAGGGAGACCAGACCAACTGTGTCTTCTCAAGGATGTATTGCAAAATACTCTGACTACATTCATATTCAAGTATGGTATAATCTAAAGAGGTTTCGTGGTTTAGAACTGTTGCCTCCAAATCTGTGTGCCTGGGTACATTTTTTAAAAAATGTTTATAGTGTTAAGTGGCATTCACCACTCACAGGCCATAGCGTGGCAATCATTGTCTCACAGACAAATGAGAGTCATCACTGTTTTTCCTACAACTGACAAGTCAGTGGAAAAAGCTTGTAAAATCTGAGATAGCACAGTCCAAGGATGACACAATTGTTGACCATCTTACAGTGACAATTTCTCCAAGTTGTACTGAGGTGGGAGGAAAATACATGAAGAGGAGGGTTTTCATTATAGAAAATGATGGTGGTAATTTCCACTGTCTAACAATATTACTCTAAATCTTCCTTTAGAGCCACTATTTGTTTATATCTTAGGAATGTCTGAAGTACTTGGGGATTTTCTAGAAGGGGAAGTGAAAGAAGCTGTCCTGTCATCTGAAAAGCCCAGCTGAATGTCAAGTCACTATATCCATGACTCTTGCTGTCCTGCAAAGGGTCATGTACCAAATGAGAAGTCATCAGATAATCAAGACAACTCTGCTAGGTACCAAAGTAGGACTAGAAGTAATGAGCAGAGGAATAAAAAGTCCACAGTAAACTCATTTTGTAGTGGATTTGCTTGTCCAAACACTGAGACGTCCTGAAAATGGGGTGGTGCCCTACCCTGCCTGAGTAGCACAACCAAGGCTTTATTTCTCTCATTTAGAAGATGGGTGTTCTTCATTAAGGCATGCTTGCTCGTCTTAATAAGCTGTGTGAATCTATTAAGTAGGGAGGCTTGACTTGAACTGATTTGCTTTGTTTGAACATGCTCTAGCTTTTGCTCATGTATATAGCTCATAAAAAAGAAACCTGTTTGAGTTTAGCCCAGTATCCCATGGTGATTACTTAGATGTGCTGTCATAGCCGAGAGCTTAGAGTCTAGGATTTTGTTGGCAACGTGCAGCTGCAGTAATTACAATTATATGGAAAACTGAACCACAATTTGAAAACCAAAAGGACTACTGCAACTCTTACAGTTCAGAGATTGCTGAGTAATGTCCATTCAATATATGTAGGCAAAATTCATGATGCTTTATTATTTTAAGTAATTAATGGGGATCAAATCTGTTTCAGAAGCCACTCTCTAGTTTAAGCATGCAGGTAAGTTTATTTGGCTGTTTTGTTTAACCAACCACTTAACAGTCAAGTAGAAGTTTTAGTGAAATTAATTTTAGCTAGTTAATACTTACAAAAGTCTTTGAAGATATTTATTGCCATATATTTTTTAAATTTTATTCATAAGGGTTGAGGAACAGCACCTTTTTGTCTCATAAGCAACTTCTCTTGTGAAAAGTATTTCAACAAGTTTTTGGACCTGTCAGCAATACTTTTTCCTTAATCAGAGCCTACAAAGGCTGATTTATGACTTAGATGTTCAATAGCTCCTTCCAGGGTGAGACACTGAATCCTCCTGAACGGTGTGTGCCATGAATTCTGATCCTCCACATTGACTAAAGCTGTCACACATGTTAATAACAAAAAACAAAGTGCATTTGGAATGCACAACTGCAGCCTTGATACAGTCAGTGAGGATCAGAAACAGTTTTTGAGATGACTTTGACTGGAACACAGAGAGTTGTATTCAGCACCTTCTCTGAGGCTGAATTCAGATTTCTTATTGGTATTTCTTTCAATGGAAAAGCAGTTGATTTAAATAATTAAAATATCTTTAGTTGAATTATTTGCCTAATATTTGAATAGTTCTTCTTATTCCTCCGGTGGCAATTAGAGTTTGAAAATACCAGACTTTCAGTGGAAAATCTGCCTGTGAGTGCACCAAAGTTGATTCCATTTCTGCAATTTATACCTCTTTCCTACTATAAATGTTTGTTTAATAATTGGTTTGGACAACGTTGACTTTGAGAGAATGATAGCAGTGCAGGAGAAATATATATAATTTGAAATCTGGATCCTTTGATTGTAAAATTGATCCACATTGATTGTAATGCATGAACGAAAGAAAACTGATGTGCTGTGGGCAAGTGATTTGTAGTCCAAGGAAAGCAGCAGTTAAGAAGCAAAATGAAGTCTGAAATTTCAACTTTTCTGGAAAAAACATGGCATATATGACTGGCATGCTTTTCCTCAGCACACAACTGTATGTCTGATGTAATCGAAGAATCAAGAAAAATTACATTGCTGAATAATTTCTGGTAATTAGCTTAAACAGAGACAGATTTATGGAGGTGC
Organism: Platyrinchus mystaceus; assembly: GCA_035041135.1. Taxonomy (NCBI): domain Eukaryota; kingdom Metazoa; phylum Chordata; class Aves; order Passeriformes; family Tyrannidae; genus Platyrinchus; species Platyrinchus mystaceus. Next base: position 82,651,725 of record JAWWLV010000001.1, read on the forward strand.
ATGCTACTTTGAGCAACCAGTAATTGTGTAAGCTGCACCTCACAGACAAACTTTGTCTTCTGTTTAACAGCAGGTTTGCCATCCTGTTTAACCAGGTTGTTTGGTCATGTTGAAGAGCTGATTTTCTGCTTTTGAGAGAATGTTTGAAAGTGGTAGATATGATTTCTGTGTATTTGGGCAATCAGTCAGTTTGTGTGTTTGGCTGCTTTCCCAGCTCCTGGTTGCTTTTCCTTCTTAATTTTGCAATGAACAAGAAAATAAATGCTCTAATTGTATATAAAGAGAACTGTTCTGATTGTCATGTTTTGAATTCTTAACAACAGCTTAAAGTATTACAGCTGTATCCTATCACCATATTGTGGTACGTCTTGTGAATTAATTTCAGTAATGAGTATGAGGAAAATGCCACTGAAACCCTGCAGTACAGCTCTGACATATTTTTCATAGCTATTTCCATGTATTTTTCAACTAATGAAGACTCGTTTTCCTAGAAGATGTGTTTCTCATGCTGTTTCATCACAGCACAGTGTTTCCAAAAAGTGTTGGTTTGAATTGCACTACAGCCTCCATCAGTCTTCCACAGTTTGGTGTCTTAAGGGCAAAGGAGACTGTCGACATGTTTGGTATCTGCTGACACAAGGAGCAAAGGGTTCTTTGCAGAAGAAGCAGGGTGCTTGCCCGATGCAGCATCTGGTGATCCAATGGGCACCATGGGGTGGAGCCACAAAGGGCAGCACAGTGCAGGGCAGAGCAGTGGGTGCAGGAGCCTGAGTGTGCATCGGGTGTCTTTGGTACAGGCGCAGAAGCCGCCTCAGGGCGAAAACATTCAGTAAGCAGTATCTGTAACCTCAGGAGGCCGGCTGTGGAAGGAGGTATCATCCAGCCATTCCAAACAGAAATTTGCTGCAGCTCTCTGTGACACCTGCACACAGCAGGTAATGCTGCTTTGTTTGCCATTTAAATCCTTGTCACCTCCTCCCCTTTTCACTTGCTTCATATCTTCTTTGTGCTTGAACCCATGCTGAGGTCCATTGCTTGGAAAAGCTCAATTAAAATCTGGCCAACTGCTCCTCAGCTGCATGAATGGTGTTGATGCAAAGTTCTGGCTACATAATGGTCTCTGCTGATATTTCATCGGAAATGGTTGGCTTCTAGGGGGAGACAGAGGTAGCTCCAGTTGGCAGAGTTACAGTTGGGCCTGGAAAAGAAAGAATAAAATCTTACCCTCCAAATTACATACCCGTTAAATTGCTTTCTTTGAATTAGGATAACTTCACTGTTAACCTTGATAGATTGGGATAACCCATAGGCTGCACAAAAGTAAGTAGGCAAGTCAAGAATTTGCTTGCCTTAACTCGTTTTTATGTGCTCCTGTTAATTTTATGCATCCATCCTTTTTTTCCTAGGAAAAAAACCCCAACAAACCAACCCTAAACCAAATCTGGATGAAAATAATATGACCCTAAGATGAAGGAAATTGAGAATGCATACTTTGTGCAGTGCTGTGCAAAATCAAAAGAACAAGCAGCACATTAAACCCCTTAACTGGCATATACACATCTTTTTAATTACAATCCAAAAATCAGACTTGATGCAACAAAATATATATGTGTGTATGTACATGTATGTGTACACGTACATAAGGTATTGGAAAAACTAGGGGAAGTGTAACAGTGGATCAAGGAAATGACTGAACAACTGGAAAAAGTGCCTTAAAGGGAAACCTAGGTGTTATCCAAGTATTTGCCAAGTGTATTTGCTTATGCACAGCTTTACATCAAATTCCAGACCAGAGCCAGCTTGCATCCTGCCAGTTTACACCCCAGGCAAAAAATCTGTGTTCAGTTTCTGTCTGACTGTGTAGCTTTTTCTTGGAATAGCACAGCCCATTGTCATAAATTTTAAGAGAAAAAAATGCAAAAGGTTCTAAAACTAAAGGGCTACTAGCAGCAGTGGGAAAAATAAAAGGCACAACAAAAGCAATTAAGAATATGTTAGGGAGAGTGAAAACCAACTAGTTGTAATACCACATTTTGGACGGTTATAGTGTGATTGTATAATGTGTGGTCTCCTGTGAAGATTGGAATTAGATTTGAAAACTTTGGACAGGGAGGGTATTATTGGACATCTGTCCCTCAGTTAAAGGCAGATAAGGTCAAATGAGAATTCAGGTTTAATAACAAGGGTGATAAAATATAAAATAAAATAAATAAAATAAAAATTTCCAAAGGAGATGGATTTTTCATTTTGTCTAGACTTGGATCAAAGTAGCCTTCCTTTCTGAAAGAGGAGTTTCTAGTTCTGAAATATAAATTAATGAGCTCACTAACTCTCTAAAAAAACTGTTATGATGTGAATAAGATAATGGTTACGTGGGTCAATGTGTTCTTAGCAAAAGAACAAAAGCTGGGATAGATAAGCAGGTAAATCAGTTCCATTTTTTAGCATCATAATAGAAGTAGAGTAACAGGCACAAAGAATGCAGTCTCTTGTGGATTATTGTTATACCTGGACACAGCAAACAGGAACATCACAAAACGTCTCTGGCTACTACTCTTCAAGATACCTCTGACAATTGTAACACTGGGGAACTCACTTACTTTCTTAGTACTGATATTCTATATAACTGCTAGAAATTATGATCCAAGAAAGTAGAAACAGAAACATTTTTGTTTTCTTGTCATAATTGTTTATTGTAATCATAGAATTATGATATAAATATGATATAGTCATATTTCTGATGCAATCCAGAGCTTCCTTGAAAACATCCCATCTTCTGACCACCAGGAAACTGAAGTGCTCTCCAAAAAACTGAAGTTTAATGTGTATGGGTAGGGATATGGACTTGTCTTTAGAGAACAAAGTGGGGATTTTTTTCCAAATTTCCTTGTAATTTTTCTTATCTTGTCCATTTCTATTCATTCTATCCTGAAAATGTCTGTTCATTTCTCTAGGAATAGAGTTATGCCAACACTGCATTTACTGGGAAAGTACTCCAAATGAATTGAGCGAGGAAGAACACCCAAATGCTCATACCTCACTGACTTTCTACCCATTCACAAGCCAATTACATCACGCTTTTATACAGCTGTAAGAAGGACCAAAAGCATTTTTTGTTATTTTTATCATTAAACTTCTGATGATAAATATGTTAAGTACTGTGTCAGGCCATTGCATACAAAACTTGCAGTTAATGTATAATTAATTTTAAAGCAACCCCTGGTTGCCAAGGCATTTTTGAGAGAAAAAGTTTATCAGCGCTTTGCGGTCTAATTTATCTCCTTCCAACTAAAATTCAAGTCAAAGTGACTATTGCTGTTGTATTACTCACTTTACTACAGATTTTCATATGTTGTGAAAACTGTCTTCATTTTTGTTTGCATACTTGACATGTTTTTTCTGGGTTTTTTTTTCCATTTGGTGAGATGAGCAACCTTTACCTCAAAGCACTGCCCTTTCTTCTGCTCTCCCATATTGCTTTCTGTATACCCCCAAAGATATAGCAAAGAATGGGTAGTTTGTTGAAAAGTTGCTGTGATATTTGGTGTTTTTTCTATATGCTCTGCGTGGATATAAAGAGAATTATTTAAATGTGAACTTTTCAGAGCCTGTCATAAGTTTATTTTTCCACGGATTGGTGTGATGAAACTTAAATGAATTTTAATGGCAGACTTTCCAGCATAGCTTAGTTGAACGTCTTGATATTAAATTTTAATCATCTCAAATGAAGCTCTGTGTGGTGCAATGAAATTCAGCAGAACTATGCTGTGCTAATAAGCTGCAAACTGCTAATACTGAAGTGATTTTCTGTCTGTCTCATATCAAAAGGCTTCCCGAAGTCATAACATAAAATAAGATTTTAGCTATAAACTCAGAGCTCATCTGTTGAAAATAACAGAGGAAAAGGAGGACATCTGTGGATGAACTAAAGGTGACAAAGAGAAGCCTCTCTGTAGCAGTTTAAGCTTTCATATACCTGTGAAAAAGATAAATGATCCTAACATGTATTTGGTGGTATATACCCAAAGAAAATTAGGAAATATTTAACTTACATTGAATTCCATCTGAAATACAAGGTACTTCCTGCTCTTCAAATTCAGTAAAATGAACTCAAACTGAAATGGAGGAGGCTTTCTGAGGTAAACAGAGAGTCTGCTTTAACAAAATAGACTAAGTGAACTTGGCTGGCTTTGTCCAAAAATAATTAATTGAGAGAGAGAATATTCCTGCTGCTTGTGGACATGTCATTCAGAAAAATAATAAAACCAAGTAAATTTACAGTAAAAGATAATTTACAAAACCAATGAGGTATCAAATAGCCATGAATAGGTTTAGGTTAGAAGTTAGTTTCCCACTAGCTGGAGAAGTGAAATTATAGCTTAACTATAACTCTCTTAACTATAACTCTTAACTTCTCCGATAACTCTGGAGAAAAGCTGTGTCAAGTAGAAGCTGATGAGTTTATGATGGGTTATTACACTGTGCATGTCCATATACCCATGATTTGAGAAGATCTGGTCACTCTGTGCTTCCTAACATTAACTTCAAATAGCTTGTTTATATATAACATTATACAATAAAATAAAATTCAGAGTTTTCCAGCTCTTTGCTCTCTCTTCCACAAACCAAAACAAAGCCATAAGAATAAGATAACATCTTGTATTGTTTATTATTGCAGTGATTTCTATAGCTCAACCAAGATTGGGGCTCCCATGCGTAAATAGAAGGTGATTAAAGAACTTGCAATAAACAATTTATCACTAATTAAAGTAAGTCAACTGTTAAATTAATTTAGAAAATTACCATTGTATTTTCACTCTTAAGAGTTCTTACCACTTATTTTTCACAGATCAATTTTTGCATTTCAATAGTGAAAGAGCTAATTACAAATGTATATAATTATTTTCCTGTATTTTACCCTTCTTGACAATTTTGCTCACAAAGATGTTTGAAACCTCGGGTTCGAGCAGCTTTCAAACACTCACTGAATACCTTCCCTAGCTAATGCTACATTTTAACGGATCAAGGATAGACCCTGCTGGAATAAATGTGATAAGTGGCCAGGAAATAGCGCATAGGTTAGAGAGATGTCTTTTGCATGGTCTGATGATTTTTTAACGCTTTTTCAAAATTCATAACAGTTTTTCCCACTGTATTTTTTTAGGTAGATTGGGTAATGTGATATGAACACTGAATTAGTAATTTTTCAGTTCTGTGCTTTGTTGTGAATCTGATAGTCTTACCATTTGTTATCATCACTGACAAGTGTTCATATCTGTCGGGCTGTCCCTGTGCACATTGGTATGCTATCCACATTGCCCTGCAGAAATGCAGAGCCTGTGAACAGATAACAGAAAGCCATAGCATTTGCCACACCGATGTGTCATTATTTGACTACTTTGATGTCCTTGCATATGATAGCTCATCCTTTGGCTTCAAAGGGATCCCACTAAACTGTAACTGCAGCAAGGGCCTACAGGAATCTTGCTGTTTGTAGAAAACAATCACACCTTTTTCTATGGCTCTTCAAATCTTGTGATGTTTAAAGTTTATAAGCCATATTGCACGGTAATCTTTGCTGACTCTCTTGAATACTTGGGTCAGAGCTTTTCATGACTTGTGGCTTTTCTAGAACCATGTCTTAGAAGGCTCTGCAGACTATGCTTTTTTTTCTGAGTGTTTGAAAGGAGAGAGGCCTGCTAAAATGGGAAAGTGATAAGTTTGGACAATATTAGAGCTTTTTGTCCTGTTTCTAGAAGTAGAGTGATATTGACTGATTCTTGATTTGCATCCTAAGGAAATTGAAATAATTACGTATGATCTTTTAAGGTTCCACTAAACCAGACATTTGACCTGCATTTGATTTTGGAGCTATGTTGGTAGCACTTTGTATTAAGACACTGGATTGCCATTGCAGATTAAAGTTTCTGTCTTCCATTTTACTTGTGGTTTTCAGAGCTATTTACCTTTCAAGATCTTTTTACCCAAGGTGTGTTACAGAATTAACACTACTCGTATTTCTTGCATCTCTAAACTTTGTTGGGTTCCAGGTTTAATTGTTATTATTAGGTGGCTTTATCACAAGCTGATCACAGTATAACAGGTGTATTCAGACAACCTCTGAGAGAGCGTGGCTAAGTTCTTTAAATAGGATAAGTACCAGCTGTAAACTTCTCTCTTGTGCCAGTCATCAGTTTTGTAATTTCCACACTAATAACTTGCTCTTATTTTCCCTCTTGTAATTAAAATAAAATCTTATAAAGTGATAGATTAGATGTTTCTGCCAGGAATTAATGCACAACCCACGTTCTTCTTGAGGTGTGTATTTCCAGCCATTAGAAGGATTGCTCCCACTGTTTTTTAAGTACCAGATGCATCCTCTTCCCTGTCCTTTCATTGAAAAGCTCCAGAAAACAGAATTCAGTGGGAAGGAAGGATGGATGTGCAATTTATGCCCTCCCTTACCGTAAGCAAAAGCAGATTTTAAAGAGGGACTTAAAGAATACAAGAATGCCACTGCAGTAGAAGGAATAGAGTGGTAATACAGAGGAGGAAAGAAGTTGCCCTGGATTCTGCTTCAAGTTAAGCTGTCCTGCCAGGTACTATGCAAAATACACCATGACCCTACTCCCAGGAAAAAAAGCAGCTTAAACTGTCCCCTTCCTAACAATGGATTCACATCAGCCCCAAAAGCATAGTAGTGAGGAAACCAAGGGCAAAGGGGGATAAGAAACTGCTGTTATTGTGGGCAAACTATCGCTGTCAATCTAGAGGAGCATAGAAGGAGTCCCTACGCTGAGCATGGAGTAAAAATTACTTCTATTCAACTTTGTGTGTGAAGCATAATCTGTAACTTTTCAGATGTCATCAGTGGTCACTCACATACCTTGATTGCACACTCTTTGCCTTTTAGTGGTTGCTGATCACTCCAACTGAGGTAAAAAACTCTCGACTGGATATTGTAGCCATGGTTGCAGTGCTAAAATAGGTGTCAGCATTAGTAATTCTGGAAAAAGAAATCATTTTTTGAAAATCTTTTCTGATGTACTAGTTGTATACGCAGGTTTTTTGAGACAGTTTTGAAAACAGTCCTACATTAAAGTAGTATAAAATCATAGCTGTGAGTTACAACTTACGCAGAGACAATGTAACTTCTGCTTATGTTAATAAAATATATCTTAAAAGAACAGTGATCAAAAACAGGTTGATTAGAGCTAAAGAATGTAATAATTTGGAACAATGGAAGTTAAGCATCTTAAAGGGTTTGTTTTCTGTTAGAAATTTAGATCTCTTAAAAAAGCACAGCCAGGCTGTAACAAGTCCTTTATTCCACAAAAATACCCAAATTATGTGGAAAGTGAGTATTGCCCTCCAGCAAAATTAAATTCCGCATTTCCCAAATGTCTTAAATTGTTCTCTGTTCTCTCTGGCTTCCCTTTCTTTTTCATTGACTTAGCTGAGGCAACAGCAAAGATGTGTCTTCAGAGAACAAGAATGCAGTTGTTTCCAAAATAGGGACAGGAAATATTCATGGTCGATTTACCTTTTTGGTCATGACGTGCAGAACAGTTTATTAGAGAATGGGTGTTGCAGAGCCTGAAGTCTTTCTACTTCACCTCATTCCCTTTGGAAAGGAAACCTTAAAAGAGAAATGAAGGCTGAGTACTGTGGGCTGTCATCCACACAGACTGTTTGGATGTGTATTATAGATTACTGTGCCTATCAACAAGGAGCAAATTACAGCATTCTCACTGTGAAATCCAGAAACTTCAAAGGTATGTTATTAGACAGATACTGAAGCATTTGAGTAGACACAGATGAAACTCTGTCTAGATAATATCAGGTGGATCTCTACTTAGGAGATACCAGTAAATTTGCCGTTTATACATCTAAATATTTATCCAGGGAGACATAAAAGGAAACAAAGAAATTCTTCAGTGGTGTCATGAGCAACTCTCCACCCCCTTGGTTATCATGTGAGATAACCACTGTTGTCCCCCTTTCTCGTCAGAGGAAAGGAAGATGGAACTGTGTCCACACAGGCTTCCCAAATCTCAAGATAACTACCCCGTGAAGAAGTAGCAGCATCCTTGCTTCTTGCTAGCTTCCCTCAGCTAGAACTTCATCAAGCTGTGCCGTAGCCCACTGAGAAATTATAGGTTTGACTCAGGAATGAGTAAGTGTGGGATCAGGCCCTCTGTCACGCAGGAGATCAGAAAGATGGACTGTGCTGGTGCTGATTTAAGAAACACTCAGTTTGGGTTCTTGCTAGGAGCCAGGTGCTACAAATGTGGGCATACTGCAGCCATTCATGCATTTTCTGTCCACCTCACTGTGTGCAGGTGGTGTTCCTTCTGGGTTTTTTAGAAAGATTTTGACGTAATTTCTGCTAAAATATAATCATCCAATTTTAATTCAGGCCAATGCTTGTATCATTTTCAGGCTTGCTGGAGAGGGAATGGTGCCTCCCTATTCTTACATGCAGCAGCAACTTGTGCTGCTGCTCTATGCTTGCAACCTGTCGAGAGCTGCTGCTAGCAGCTGGGAACAGGATATATTTCTCAGGAAAGCCGAAGTTGATGATTTGCTGTAACCACAAATCTCCCAAAAGAAGATTTCTTCTGGAGAGAGTGGAGTTTGGGAGGAGAGGATAAGGGAGCATGTGGGAAGTGAAACGAGTGTGTATGAAGGATGACTGGATGGGGATTAGTTCCTCCTTTGATGATTTTGGAGGCTGAGCAAAGGAAAATACTTAGTTTTCTGTATCCATTAAAGCTGTCAGGGCAAGCAAAATGCAGAAGCAGAGTATAGAGTGGAGGAGTCCCTTGAGAGAGGGTTTTTGAGAGACTCATATTTGGATTCAGAAAAGTATTTCTAATCCAAACAGTCATTTGTATATTAAAGCTGTTTCAGAGCCCAAGTGGCATCTGGACATTAGCCTCTTCTCATCCACTAGCTACCACCACTGTTGCAGTGCAGATGGCGGTATGTCTGCCTTGGGGTATAACTTAGGGAGTGAAGGTCTGCAGTTGCCAGAAATTGAATTACCAACAGCCAAGGGTCTGAAAAAGTGGAAAAATTAAATAGAGATAAATCAGAGAGCGCTGATGGCTGCCATCCAAGTAGTCTGAAAGAACCAAACAAAGCAGCCAAGCTGCTAAACCCAAATATATAATTTACCATTAAATTAGCACTTTACCTGCCTATTAGAAACGTGTTGTTCCAGAGCTTTATATGCAGCTAACCAAATTTACTTTGCTCCCCTAAAATAATAGTTGAGGAGATCTGTGTCACTCTGATGAAGTTACTGGAGGAAGCACATGGGATGCCAGGGCTAGGTGGTTGCTCCAAGTCTCACAGCAGCCCCACCATCTCCTTTCCCCCAGGCAGAGCTGACATGTTTTCCCAGCTCATCTGTACTGCCCTTTCCTGGATGAGGGGAGGAGGGCAGAAAGGAGACCCACCACCCTGCCTGGCACCAGGGAGGGTTGTACAATGCACACCATGGCATTGGAGGCCAAATGCAGCCTTTTACAGATGCAGAGCTGAACCATAAAATAGGCTTATAGAGGCACTATGATGGGTGAGAATCTGCTAAAAGAAGGCAATGTGGTTTTTATATGTTTTGACTTGCAACACCAAAATTTTGCATCACAGACTTTTGATCTTGCAGCACTGCTAATCTGGAGCTCTACAGCAATTCAAAATACATTCAAATGGTACCATTCAGATCCAGACCAGCTGTTAAAGGTTGTCTGATAGAATTGCATGCTCAAATGCATGAAAGTTATTATCCAATTTCTTTTGTATTATCTGTGTGTGGGGTTTTCTTCCCCAAAAATGTTAGTTTTGCATTAAGAAGAAATCAATAACCTTCATGTTCTCATATCCAGTATCCTGCAGGTTGCATATCTTTACTTGCCTTCTTTGTAGTGTCAGGATCACAGTTATCAACATATTAGTAGTTTATGGTGAGGAGACTTTCTAGCTTCTTCATTAACCAAATGCCAATAATACATCAGAAAATGTAGGAAGAATAATTTCATACATTATTAATTCCATGCAGCGGATGCAAAGTTTAAAAGAGGTTTGTCTTTCAGTGTTTATTTTTCTTAGGTTAGAGAATGGGAAAAAAAATCCAGTTTATTTAAGTTATACTTAGGCATAAGCAGACTAAGGAGAATCTCTTTTCTCCCTCTCTTCTCTTAAAGCCTTGTCCCTGAAGGGTGTGTACCAAAGATAAAAACAGTGCTGTGACTATTGCCTTTTAAAAGACAGACCATTCTGTCTGATGCTGGTCTGCTTCCCATTAACTAGAAAGCAAGTCTACACAGAAATAGATTCATACACACTTGCTAAGAGTTTAACAATGCTATACATCTCTTTTCACCACTTCAGCAAGCTTGCCTGCCATCACTGTAGTATGACCGACACATTGCTTCATACCTTCTTCAGGGAAGAAATTCAGACCCGGAGAAGTATCCCATCAACCCTTTTTTAAAATTAGTTTAGCTAATGGAAGCATCTCCAGAAAGTCCACAGACTGAATGGGACTGCAAAGAGTTACCTGTACAAGAAGTCCTTTCTCTGACGCTGGTGTAAAGGGCAAAAGACTAAAATGCACAAGTTGGATTTTTGAATAGGAGAAAGACTTAAGTATCCACTTTCTCTTCATTTGGTACATTCCCCAAGATGTACATTTAGAAAAAAATAGTTTGTTTTCATTTTATGGGAAGAAAAAGGGGGATATGCAGTTAAAAGTATTTGTTTCTGTCCTAAACAGTTCCCAAATTAGTATATTTTTCCAGCTGGACATAGCCTTCCCAAGATTATTTTTTCTAACAAAAGGAAGAATTTTCTTCACAAAATGTCTAATGAAAATGCTTAACACCATGGGCCAATACTGAACAAGACACGGGATGCATATTCCTAAGGGCAAGAATTAGTCAGATGTCCGAAAGTCAGTTTGCCTTCAAGAAGAATGAAAATACCAGAAGCACTGAATGGAGGAGAAGTACCCTGTGGGTCCTTTCTCAGTGACTCTGGCTGACATTGCCTGAAATTCCCAGTCAGCATTAGCAGGGGAGTGCTATGAAAGATAATTACTTTAAAGCCCCACTACTGAATAGGGGCACACCATTAGAGTGATCATGTTAAAAGTTCTGGAGGACCAGCAATGAGATGAGAATAGCAAAGTAACAAAACAGGATGGGGTGAGGGGAGAGATCTAAAGTTTCAATCCGTCTCAAGGAAAAAAAGCCAAAGTCTTTTTTATGTGAATACATTACTAAAAATAATAAGAAATACCTATTTGTATAGAAGTAAAAAGAGAAAGGAGGAGGAATTCAATGTACAGGGCAGACTGTGAAGCAGCAATCAAGAGGCTGGTTCTATTCTTAGCATTTTATTCTTCTGCACTTCTTTTTCGTGTCACTTTGCTTGCCTGTAAGATCTCTGCAGCAGATTAGTAGCTGTGAGAGCTGTGTGATTTATGGAGCAGCAGCAAGGCTGCCAGTTCTCAGCAGAGATGCATAGCTATACTGTCATTATTGTAAAAGTTGTAATTTCTTGCAGTTTGCTTAAGCTCAATCTCAGTTATGTGCATGTACATATGTAATTTCACCAAAATCAACCACTACCATTATCTTTACCTTCTTTGACTCCTGGGATGTGTTTGTCAATTAGAATGAGCAACAATATCTCAATTTTTCTATTGAGAAGTCACCATTATTTCAGAGGCATTCACAATAAGAAAAGAATTTAAACACTCCCTGCAAGACTTCCTATCTTTTTCTATCATGAATTTTCTTTGTGTTACAGCTATCTATGAGCCTTTGGCAAGATTCTCCTGGAAGTTCTCACTCTCCTTTTTTTTTCCAAATCTGAGTATGCTGTGTAACACTGAGTCATCTGCACACATGCCCAGTTTTCTGATTTTTTGTCTCATTTTCTGTTCATTATTAGTTGAAAGAGAATGCTGGGATTCAAGTCACCTAATTTTTGAGGTTCATAATGCAGAGGTTTAAATCTGAGTCAGTGTCCCCAAGCTCCTTTTGCAGTCTGTGGAGAGGAATAAACAGTTGTAAGACATGATTCATCTCATCTTAAACTAGATTTGTGAAACAGGTCAGATGAATCATATCTTAGAAGCCCTCTACAGACCTAAGCTTGCTTAAGCATGAAAGAGAAACAGCCTAGTGTCAGATCTGAAGAAAAGGAAAAAATAACCCTGTGTATCCTGATTCTTGGAGGAGTGGAAAGGGATGACAGCATTGCTACCCAAGGTTACGTATATTTCCTTAACATAACCCAGATAACATCCCAGGTATAGTTTGACACGAGCCAGAATAAGCAGTTGCACCAACAGACCTGGACGGAATGTGGATGGAATGAAGAGGGGTAGGGATGTGAGGGGAGAGCAGCCATACCACCAGGTCTGAAACCAGGTTAACTGTGACTAACCTAGTCCTAAAGCTGCACTACCAGTGAAAGGGGTAGCCCTGGCCTCTCGTGACTCCTCCACCCCTGCTGCCTGCTCCTTCTGCCTCCACTCCACCAGGTCTGCTGCGTCTGCCACCACAGGGGAGGAGTAACTTGATTATCCACATGAAGAGTATCTCCAAAAAAAGAGGGGAAAAAAAGTGTTTTGAAGCTGGATCTGAGAGCTTTTCAACCTTGCCTCATAGGCACTAGAGAGGAGTAAGCAGAAAATTTCTTGGGAAAAGGAAGGTAGTCTTTGTTGAAGTATGTGTTATGGGTAGTTCTCATGTCTAGAGCAAAAGATGTTGTATTCTGGATGACTCAAAGTTATTTGTGCCTGGAGCTTGGAAATATTATTCCCTTCTTCGTTTTATTTCTTTTGACTCTGCAAGGTTTTCGTCCTTGAAGTACTACAAAGCAGAGACACTATCAGCCTCTCTGTGTTACCTTAGAGGGTGTGGAGCAAAATATTTGCTGAGGTGTTTTTGTGGTAACACCAAACGTACTTCTTCACATTGGAGGTTTTTATTTTGGTGGTTTTGAAATGGTGGTTTTTGAAAGCAGCTATTCTCAGAAAATGCATGTTCTTTTCAGGAAATATAGCCAATGGGAGAGTTATTTCACATCACATGATACTCTGATATTAAGGTCTAGCCAGGAATTGAAAGTTGATATCATGTATGAAATACCTAGACAGTGTACTAACAAATGGTCTGACCAGAAGTGATTTTTTTTCAGATCTCCGAATATATGTTTGATATTGTCTTATGGAAAGAAGTTCCTGCTTGGCAGACTAGGACATTGGTTGCACTCTGGGTTTTGACTGAAACATTTAAATCTATATCAGCAGGTAAAATTTACAAGATTGAAGGTTACAAGTCATTTCACATCTCTTGACAATTACATGCATGACAGGAGCCAGACCTGCATGAACAGTGACCAAGTGGCCCAGGTCAGTTCTGGGACACTGTGGGAACTGGGGTATCACCACTGCTGAGCTATTTCAGTCCAAAAGCAGGCTAACTGGATTTGGAGGTTCATTACTGTAGCAAGTAAAACAAAAAATCTGTTCTACAGACATCATGGCTCTATGAGGGCCTGTAATTAAGGTATCCCTGTTTTAGCAAACTCCTCACTTTCTGAAGAGCTTCTTTTTCACTGAAGCTTATGCTAATTCTCTCTCCAAAGAAAATATATTGGTAATGTGAGGGTTTATATCACATTAAAAGTTAAATAAATTAGGGAGGCTGAGGGAAACAAGATTTTGGGGTGTACAGATATGAACAAGGTAGCTAATTTGAAACTGAATTGAGTTTGGTAGGATTTGGGTAGCTTAGAGAAAATGTTTTGAATAAATAAATTTCATTTGCTTGTGAACAGTAAGGTGTTCATATAGAAAAGAAATGCTGCAAGTCAAGACAAAAACAGCTCAAGATGAGTACTGGTGCTTGTTTTTGTCAGGGTACTTGTCTAATAAAATATTCTGAAGGAGAAGGCTGCCAGCGAAAGGTCTCTAGCCCTTTTTTTGCCATCAGTCTTTCATATGCATGTATGTGTCCTTGATCATCAAATTATACAAGTAATTTGATATCTTAACTTTGAAGCTATGCAACCCAGTATGCATTGGGAATGTGCAAACACAGAGCTGGGAAACTGGAAACAAATGACAGCTCTGTACACTTTGCAGAACTATACCAGTATAAACCATTTGAGAACTCAGCATAATTTCTAGGAAGATTCATGGTCCTAGCTTGCTCTGAAGTACGTTTTTATTTTCTCATCTTGTATAAGCCTTGCTGACTTTTATCTTCATTAATAGGTTGACTCTGTCAACAGAGGACACTGTTATGTGTGTGTCACATATGTGACATATATTTTGAGGTTTTAAATGAGATACAAGTCACAGCGTAGAGTTAAGCCACTCTAAGGACTAAATGTCTCCCGAGAAGAAAAAGAAACATATTTTCAATTCACAAAATATAGTGATGAAATTTAATATAAAAATCTGTTCCTGCAGGAGCAGGAGGAAAATAAATCTAAAAGTATATAGAATCAAAGAATAGTTTGGGTTGGAAGAGACCCTTAAAGATTATCTAGTCCGATCTCCCTGCAATGAGGATAATAATAGTAATGAAGGTATTCAAAGCCATCTTCTGTCCATAAATGATGAATCTTCAGAAGCTCACTGTAAGCTCTTCTGTACCTGTAAGGCAGAGATATTTTTGCCTGGGCCTGTTCTCTTGGTTTTGATCCCTCTGGAGGGAAATAAAAATGCTTAGCCATAAGCATGATGAGGGCTGCCTTCCTCAGACCTCAAAAAGAGATACAAGAAACATTTTCACTGCAACACATTTTTTTTTTCTTCCAAATGTCAGGCTTAGAGTGAAATTGATGTGGCAATGGCATTTTCTCACCATGTCTTCACAGAGCTCTAAATGGTCCTATGTAGGGACAAAATCATATTTCCTTTCAACCTATGTGAAGGCACACCCATAGATACTAGAAATAGTGACAGAAGAAGTTCCCAAAACAGTTCTCCAGCAGGGTGAAAACAGTCTTCCCATAGCATCATGGGAGGATATTAGATGATTTTGTCTCTCTGCAGCCAGAAACCTGGGTGATGAGCAGCTTAACTCATGAGGAGGAGGAGAGAGATGGCATCTGATTTCCAGCAAGCATATGAGGAAATTTATATTTATCTATTATTGTATTTGCTATTCTGGAAAAAATAAAGCCTCCCCAGTGGATAAGCTAGAGGAAATTTAAACCAGGGGAAGTTAAGATAACCTTTTTCACCCTGAGAGCTGGCTATGCATTCCACTGCATGCTCTTGTCCTGCTGCCACCACCTCCTAAGGTTGCTCTTCTGACAAGCTGATGACAGCTTATTCCTTTTCAAGCCCTGTCCCTGCTGAACAGAAAATGTCAAATATTATACTGCTTGCATGTTTGGAAAACACAGAGCATGCCATGTCTGTATGAATTGTGCTAAAATGGCAGCATATTTAAATAACATCCCACCTGGTGTTGAAATTTGCAGTCACACATGGATATTTGTGTTGCTTTAGATGGACTACCTTTGTTTTGTACTACTCTTAAGTCCCCCTGCTCTGGCAACAAGCTCTGTGAAGTCGTTCAGGGATCTCTCCAATGATGAGCTGATATTTTGGCATTAATGGGAGCTGCTGTTCTTTCCCTTAAATTTTGCCCATTTTGATTAAGCAGTACACAAGAGCTACTGGAGTGTTAGTTGAATATAACAAGCTAAAGGATCACTGTACTAAGCCACGCACTTCTCTTGTGGAAGCTGAAAGTAGCTAAGCCAGACTGTTCAGTTTCTGAAAGCAAATTTATTTTTTTCATTTTAATCTTCTACCTCTGAGAAAGAAAGAATCTCTCAGAAAGCTGAAGACTTTTTTCCCCTTTTTCTCTTAGGGTAAAGTTATATGGTTAAGAAATGGCACCACAAAATGCCTTTTTTTTTATAATAGCTCCTTGAGTAGACAATGTTCAAACCTTCATGAGGAAGCAAAAAGTAAGCATGAATTTCTACTTTTTGCCCAGGGAGATTTCTCTTTATGTTGTAAACACTGATGCAGAGCTCTTGTTCCCCTGAATGGGTTGGAGGATCACACACAGAGGCTGTTTACAAAGGCTGACATTAAGCTTAGGACGTTCATCTCTTTATACTGCCTTTAAAGTTAGTGGCACTAGAATGGATGACTCAGAGAAGGAGCAGCTAAATTTAGGTGCTCTTGCTTGCCTGCTGGAAGGCTGTAGACAAACTAGGCTAGCTTAAGTTGTGAGCTTATCTTTTAATATTAAAAAATACCCAAATAGTATGTCTTTAAATATGCTCACTATTTTGATCTGCACTCACACACTTTGCCAGATGGATGTCTTCCATTGGTCTTCTTCAGTGGCATATCACAGGCATTAGCTTGAACAGTAATTCTGTGCTGGAGTTAGACATGCTTTATGATTTCTGTTAATAGTCTGTGAAAGATCAATGGTCTGAAAAAGCCCCACAATATTATTTAGGCTAATAAAGAACAGAGAATAATACTGAGGAGAAACTAAAAAATGCCCAACATTATCGCCCACAGTCACATTCTTATTACAATTTGAAGGATTAGGAGCCAAAGTTATGCAAATTTTCATCATAACCACTACTAGAATTAAGGGTTGGCCAGTGTCATAGTAGATTGCACATACCAGGATTTTCTGTGTGTTAATCAGTTTAATACGTAATTCCTCTGAATCTTGGCTGCTAATGAAGAATGGGGGAGATTCTAGAGTGCTTGGGGTGTAGAAACCAGAGAGGTCATCAAGTGCATAAAGGCAGGAGTCCAGCATAAATAGGAGACACTGTGCTTGCTGCATTTATGATGACCATCTCTCATTGTGCTCAATGTGCAGTTGGTTGGCATATGCCTTGTTTACCTCAAGGATTTTGTTTGGTTTTGTTTTCCTAGAAGACCTTTTAAAGTAAGAATTTTATAGTCCTGAATAGCAGGCAGTGTTCTGTCACCATGGATAGCTGAGAAGAACTTGCATCACAGCCCTTGTGTGAGTCCCAGACAAGGTAGGTTAATGGGCGTTCTCTTTTGTAGACAGAGACTTGTGTGCTTCTGAACATACCCAGCTGACAGAATGATAAACCACAGGTTTGTGTTAGCAGCCCAGAACTGCTTTTGCATTTTCCATTCACAGCATTGTCATAGAGTAGCCACAGTTTTGACTTCATTTGACCAGAAGTTCATTCCCCTCCCTTGGCAACCCTGTTTTGATTGAGGACAACTTTTGTTTTGGCTGGAAGATATGCAAGCAGATGAGCAGACCTTGCTGAGAAAGATTAGTTGATTCTGGGACACCTTACTTTGGGGAGAGAGAACTACAGGAAAAGGAAGGTATCCTTTTCCTTCTACACTGGGCCAGCCAAAGCCACTGTTAAGTAGTGTCAGCAAGGACAGTGCGGTGACAAAAGGAAGAAGGCTCCAGTCAGTACTACTTTATGTCTTCTTTTCCTCCCAGTTCATGCTCCTTTTTTCCTGAGGTTTGCTCTACTTCATCTTCACCTAGCTCTGCAATGCAGCATCTGCCAGATGGTGGATATCTATCTGACTCATTAAGAGCCCTTTCTGAAAAACACCTCTGTTACACTATCCTGGTGCTCAGAAGCATTCTCAGTTTGTTATGACCGGGACAGCATTTCTCCTCGCTGCTGTGCAGATGCCAAAGTATAATTCTGTGAGACAGAATAACAAATGAAAGGTCAGTTCCTCAGTACCGACTGTGGAGTTTTGGAGCATGAATACATGACTACTGAGCACCATTTTTTATTATCTTGTCCATGAACCATTGCTATCCCTTGCTGGAGAAGCAACTCTTCCTGCTGGTGCCTTCAGACACTGGATAGATGTGTGGCAAGCAGAAACAGGCAAAGCAATCCTTTCTGTTGTCTCCACCATGAACAAGATCTCATCTCCCTGCCTTGCTGGGCAGACTTGTGGCTTTCCCTAGAATGGGTCCCCTGCTCGTGTTTTTAACACAAAGGCAGCGGAAGCATGATGGAAAACTGCTTTGGCATAAGTACTAAAAGCAAGTTGACTTTGACTTATGATTTCTGCTGAAGCAGAGCTGTAGCTGTCCGTAATAATTTCAATATAATAAGTTGGAGTTGAATGCATAAAAAGTGTAGTTGGTAGGTGGCCTTATCTTAATCTGATCTAAATCATGCCTAAGTGCTGTAGTCTTTGCGGAAGCCAAAACATTGCATTTTCCTGTGTTCAGATGATCGGTGAATATCTCAGAAGTTACAGTCCTTGATCATTGACTGCAATATCTGTCCATCCTTTTTGCTTCTGAATTTTCCTTCCATAGCAGACTGAAATTCCCATTTCATACTTTTTATGCCCTGTGATACAGATGCAATAAATGTGCAGCCAGAGTCAACTGTGCTGGTATAGAAAGCAAAAGAGGAGAACTCTGGATGCTAAAAAGAAAGGTGTGCTAAAATGATGTGAAGAAGCAGGCAGACAGAAACGGGGAATTTGACCCCAAGGGGGAAGCTCAGGTGAGTGTGAGCACTCAGGGGCTGTGTCGGGCTCTCCTAATGCTGGGCCTTCTCCTGTCGTTCATGGGGCTCATGGTGTCAGAAAGCTCTCCAAGAGCTAATAGATGCCAGTGCTTCAGGTCCTCTAATTTTAGTTACCATGACCAAGCAAGTGGAGGGTGTACAGTGCAGAAACAAGCACTTGCAGAGTACAGGCACTCAGTGGTGTCACATGCAGTCAGCTAGCATGGCTTTGTGGGATTTGTACGGGCCTCTTGAGGTGCAGCCAGAAAAACATTGTGCTGACTTCCCTGTTGCTGAAAAGGTGCTGCGCCACACAGCTACATGTTTGAAAGAAAGTAATTAGGGAAAGCATCGATTGTAGCACCATGATATACATATCTATTCATATGTGGTTAATGGCATATGTAACTCTAGCTGTCTTTTGGGAAATTGTGCTCCTTCTGTATTTCATTAGCTAATAACTTTTTGACAACTGAGTCATCAAATTACAATAAAAGAATAGAAAAATATTTTTAAGAGTGAGAATTTTAGCCAGTGTCTGGCAATTATGGATGTATTTGCTTTCATTGGAAAGATTATTTAGATAAGAACACAGAACACTTCCAGCAGAAGAAAGAAATATGGCCATGTCTGTCACTATAGAAGGAGCTGAAAGCAAGTAGTATAGGAGAAAGAGAGAGAAAATTGGTAGTTAGAAATTTGAGTATTTCAGTAGAATTAACTGTAGATATTCTGTATGTAGGTTATTCTGTATGTAGCTTCTACTAATCTTTGTGCTAAATAACACACAGAAAATGAAAGGAACAGTTTAGCTTTAAAAACTTAATATATTATTAAACTGTAAAGCAGAATGACCACTATTGTGGTAAAAGATAAGAATTTTGGAGTGGTTAAGTTTTCTCGCTGTTATTGCACATATTCTTTTTGCTCACAGCTATCCTATATGGAAAACCTTTTGGTATTATTGTTTGCATAAAGTAATTCAAATTGTATTGCTAGTTCATGATCAGGTTTGGTCATTTGCTCACATTATTAAACGCTGGTCTTTATTAACTTAGGCATCTAAAAATTTGGTATGCTTAGTATATTTGTGCATGCTTCAAACTTTTGTAGAAATTTTTCATTGTCCTTAGCTTCTAACTTTGTAATTCTTCAGTACATTGATTAAAAAAAAAACCCAAACAAACAAATATTTGCCCCATGGACAAAGAAGAACCTTGTTTTCCATTCAAAGCTCTGCCTCTGAGTCAGTACACAATTTGGAGACGCATTTTGGCACTCCTTCTTGGGTGGATCAACACCTCACTGCTCGCACCAGTAAATCCACCTCCCTGGCAGAGAGCCTCCATGCACGAATGAGCACGAACAGGGATCTGGCCATTAGTGTTTCTGCCCTGTGAGCAAAAAGAAAAGTTTGGGGGTTGACTTGCTTGTTTGTTTTCCTTTCCAAAGCATGTTCTGAGCGTTTGATGGCAAGTGCTTTACAAATACTGAATGTGATGACACGCTTCCCAAATAAGCAAGTAAATAAGTTTAGTAATGATAGCCTTGGCCTAGTATGCCATTAGTCTGGGCATTGTACAGTCATAATGAAGGACAGCATTTGCTCTGCAAAACTGCAAAATTAAGAGAGGGGAGATCAGACAGCTGTAGCAAAAAGTTAATTCCCAGGAAGGATGGGACTGCACTGGTCAGGCTGAAAAGCACTCACCTTGGCATACAGGTTATCTAACCACCACTGTTGTTGGAAATACAGAAAAGGACAATTTCAAGGTCAGATAAGTGGAGGGATTAAAATCTAGCTTAGTGAATGTTCCCAGGGACCTGTTTTTCTTGCATATATAGTGGCATTAGTAAAATCCAGGAGAGTCAATAATGTTGTCAGAGTCCATACAGGTGATGAAGAAATGGTTGAACCCTGCACTGTGACACAAAATACTGCAGCTAATGAAAGTCTAGTGCCTCCTGTACCAAAATGAGTATTTTTGCATTAAAAGTGACTCCTCCATTGGCAGTGTGAATGACTGTCTCATAAGAAGCTGATCATGCTTTTCCTAATCTCTTTCCTTGATGAGCTGCCTTGAGAAGTAAAACATAAAGCTTCATCTAGGTCTTCACTCCATTTGTTGTTGCACTAGTTACTGACAAGTTAGCATGACCAGGTTTTGTGTATCTGAGCAATTACAGTGCCCTTCATGTGGTTTTATATGGCTGCCAGGTCACAAAAGGAACAGCCTGACCAGTGGTCTTCTTTTACAGGAGTTGATAACTTTTGCATTTCCTTGCCATCTCCAGGTGCAGGGCATCAATGAAATTAAACAAAATTGCAGCCCTTCTAAAGGTCTGCAAAAAGCTCAATAAATTGTCCATTTCTATTCATGGATCAGTGTTGTTGGAATGGTATGACTTTAGAGCCACTTTGAAAAAATGTATTTACACTGTCTTATAACTGGAATCTGAGTGTTGTTGTTTGGTTGTTTTTTAATGGAAAAGGCCACTGAGTAATTTATATACATTCTCTAAGACAGTTTCAGAAGACTGATACTGTCTAGGTTCAAAATATATAACGTTAGAGAACTGAAGAAACTGTTCTGTAAAGGAATTAAATAACAGTTGTGATTGTCTTTTTTTATTTATTTTGCTGTTGTGCCTACAGGCCTTCCTAATTTCTTATTGTACTGACATGCTATAAAGAGGCATTATAGCTCAGAGCCTTGGTAGGGACAGGATCAAACAGTTTGGGGAACATCCCTGATTAACCAGGGAAAAAAAGTAAGAGAAAAAGTCTCTTACTGGAGCCTATTTACCCAACAGTTTGATCTTCCTATCGGAAAGGCATTCTTTAACATTTTTGAAGAACTATATATCTTTAATTTCCCCTTCTTTTAAAGGCTGATTCTTTTATAAGAAGAGGTGGAGCAAGCCGTGTTGTGGGAAGTGGGAGGCTGTTCCTTCCTGTGGAGCACAGGGCAGCAGCCTGGGGGCAGGAGAAGGGACGGCAGAGGGGAGCAGGGAAAACACAATGAAACTCTGGAACCCCAGTCCTTTGATGTGATGGCCAAAACCATCCTGGAGACTGGGTGTCTGTGCAGAGGTTGCCATGGCTTGGGAAATCTGGGAGTTTGTTGAAACCAAACAGGAGAGTAAGAGCTCACCCTTCAAGGATGCAGTGAGCAAGGGGATCATGCTTTGTACAAGACTTTGCCTTTCTCTCTGCTGGACTTAGTCACTGCAGATCACTCAGTACTGTCTGACTTTCTCAAGTTTTGGTCTTCCTTAGAAAATTCACTTTCTGGAGGAGATTCAAGCAAGTCCACCACAGAGCCCTTGCGTACTGGGTCTGGCCAGGGTGGAGTTGACAACAACTAGCTGACTTGTGTTCCCACACTGACATGTAGCAAACCATCAGAGAGATGATTGTCTGTGCTAGAGGGTCACATTTTCTTGCTTCAAACATAGCTAATGCTGAAACAAACCAAAAGCCAGTCATGCAAGATGTGCTCTCTTAATGGTTAAAACAGTTGGACAAGGTCATAATTTTCTTCCCTTTTCCCCTTTGCAGAGTTTCTAAAGAATCTGGATTGTTTGTGTGGGGATAGCTATTGCTGTTGGGGGGGGCACTGCTTGTTTTCACTTCATAAGCCTGGTCATGGATGGTCATGCAAGGCAAGGCAACTGATGAGACAGTGCTGTGAGAGTCAAGGGTCGAAAGCTGACCAACTGCAATTTTTTTTTTTTTAAATTTAATTAATTTTATGGCATTCCAGTGAAGGTCAATGATTGACAAATGCTTTGGACAAGAGGATGCTTGTTAGGTACATGTTTTCTTGGAAATAAAAACATACAGGTATCAAATATATTTTGAGACACTAACACCCTGCCCCTTGAGCAAGACCATTGGTATAGTCAGATTGCCAGCACCCTGCTCCTGCCACCCTGCCCCTTGACCGACACCAGCAGTGTAAGCAGGGTGTGCGCATGGAATCCATGTGAGGTGTGTTCCTCTTAAATCACACTGCCATTGCTGGAGCCAAGGGTCAGCATGACTCTTACCCATGCTTAAATAGCATTTACGTGACTGGTTGTTGCTCCCAGGTGACACGAACATCAAGTGTCCCTGGATGCCCACAGGGGCATTACTTATAATCCTTGTCTTTGCTATCAGGGATCAGTTGATTCACCATATGGGCACCCTCTTGCTCATCTTGCCTATGAGTGTAATAAACTTTTGTTTTATAAACTGTTCCTACCATATATACTCAGAATATAATCTGGGAAAAAACAAAGGGCAGCATATTGGTATCAGAAATGCAAGGAAATACTGGGTGTCTAACATGCCTTCTCCTCTCCCTATATAATTTCCACCTTCCATGTCCTGATCATTGCAGTGCTGCAGAGGTGTAGTGCCTCTCCCTAAATGGTAGCAGTAGAAGAAACTGTAGGACTGGGACATATTTGCTCCATTTGACACCCTTCTTCACCTCCTGGATGCAACATTCACCATATTTGTTCTGTGAAGAATGAATAGTTTAAAAATAGGAATGAACAGAGAATGGAGAGAGAAGGAACCTTCTGAGACCAGCTTGACCCATGATTTTGAAAAGCCTGGTTTATTTTTAAAACCTTTACTATACTGGTGACGTTATCACAGAAGTCTTTGTTGATGTATATAAGTGTGTTTTTATATCATTGTAACTGATTTAACTCTGTTTTTGTTCGTCTCCTCTCCCAGTGGAGTTTTTATACTGTGACTTGGCTTCCATGAAGTCTATACGGCAATTTGTGCAGCGGTTTAGAGCAAAGAATTGTCCACTCCATGTCCTGGTGAATAATGGTGAGTTCTGGTTTTTTTATTCACATATCTTCAGGGAAAGATGTGACAAATGGAGCTCTCATCTATCACTTCACATTTTAAATAGGTTATCTGAAACATACAGCAGGTTACAATGGGATTGCAGTAGCAGGGATGTCTTCTTAGGAGTTAAAATGCATTTTTTGGAGACAGAGTCAAATGAGCAGACTGAACACTTAAATGTCACACCTGCTCATGATATTATTGCAAGTCTGTTTCCTTTGCTGTGCTTTTTTAGCTCTCTAGCACTAAAAATCATGCAACTACACAAGAATCTGAGAATCTGGAATAAAAGTAAAAAAAGGAAAGGGAAGCTGTACTTTATGTCAATTTGAGGACTGGGCAAAAACCAGCCATATGAAGTTCAACAAGGAAAAGTGCCTGATTCTGCACCTGGGATGGGGCAACCCTGGATGTACATATGGACTGGGTAATAAGATGCTGGAAAGCAGTGCCATGGAAAGGGACCTGAAGGTCCTGATTGATGGCAAGTTGAATATGAGTCAGCAGTGCTCTGGCCACCAGGAGGGCCAACCATGTCCTGGGGGGCATCAGGCAAAGCATCACCAGCCAGTCGAGTGAGGGGATTGTCCCACTCTGCTCTGCACTGGGGCAGCCTCACCTTGAATATTGTGTGCAGTTTTGGGCACCACAATATAAGAAAGACATTAAGCTATTAGAGAGCGTCCAAAGGAGGACTATGAAGATGGTGAAGGGACTTGAGGGGAAGCTGCATTAGGAGCGGCCGAGGTCACTTGGTCTGTTCAGCCTGGAGGAGACTGAGGGGAGGCTTCATTGCAGTCTTCAACTTCCTCGTGAGGGGAAGAAGAGCTGCAGGCACTGATCTCTGTGGTGACCAGTGACAGGACCTGCAGGAATGGCCTGAAGTTGTGTCAGGGGAGATTTAGGTTGGATATTAGAAAGAGGTTCTTCAGCCAGAGAGTGGTTGGGTTCTGGAACAGGCTCCCAAAGGAAGTGGTCACTGCATGAAGCTTGAAAGAGTTCAAGAAGCATTTGGACAATACTGTCATGCATGTTGTGTCACTCTTGGGGATGGTCCTGTGCAGGGCCAGGAGTTGGGCTCCATGATCCTTGTGGATCCCATCCAACTTGGCATATTCTGTGAATCTGTGATTCTTTCACCTTTATTTACTTTCTCTCCCCTTATATTTTTTCTGTATGAACACCTGTTTACTGTGGTTGTCTGATGAGCTGGCTTGGGGTTTTAATGCAGCTGAAATATAACCTAGTAAATTATCCAGCAGTCTCAGAGAAGTCACTGCATAGATCAAAGTGCTACTGGAAGGTTGTCCATAAAGCTGTATCTTCAGTGGTCAGAGGACAAATTAAAAGGACAATATTTATCTTCATACAATTATCAAATGAATCTCATTACTCTTAGGGATTTTAACATACTTGCCATCTAATTTTGTTTTCTAGCCACAATATTTTTGGAAACCAGCCCATACAATAATTTTCCTCCAGAAACCATGCATGCTCTGCATGCACTTTCCTAAAGGGGAATTTTCACCTGTCTATTTGACTAGGGGAAAGACCTGCCAGCAAAAATTTAAACTTCCTTTAGAATTTTTCTGCTGTTACATGCTGCTGCTCTTGTTTTCCCAATCATTTGCATATATTTTACTAAGACATCCCAGAGAACAAGCATGCTGTAAATGAATGGGTTTCTTACATTCGTTGATGCCTTAAAGAACTCTTAGTAACACAAGTAAATATTGCAATAAAAATTCAAGTGTTTTTTATTTGCTGATTGATATGAAACGTTCATGAAATGTTCAACTAAGTATTCATTTTTATTTGATTAGTCAAAAAAGCCTATTATTTTAATTGTGCAGTAATTAGAGGTAGTGGATATTTAGGCCTGATTACAAAATCTTTCCAGATTTGAATGACTAATTTTACTTTTTGAAAAAACAGTATTTTGTGGAAAAATGGGTTTTGAGATCTGTGCTCCCGTCAGTGATCCCCTGCCCTCAGTAGTTTTCAGCCTAAGCAAAGCCAGAACTGTCAGCAGGGGCTTGGAAGCCATTTGGGGGAGAAATGATTAGGCTGAAACAACTGAGAAGCCCTCTAGAAGAAAGGATTTTGCTCTGTCCTAGCTGCTGCTGAAGTGGGATGGATGAAAATTGAAGTTAAATATGCCTTTATTCAATAAACAAAGTTATATGAAAATAGGTCCCCTAATGGGCCTAATGTGTGATGAGACCAAAGAGTGTAAGCCCAAAGCTTCTTTTAAGAAAGAAGTTTGAGAC
>JAWWLV010000001.1:82677507-82732974 GCA_035041135.1 Platyrinchus mystaceus
GTCCCCTAATGGGCCTAATGTGTGATGAGACCAAAGAGTGTAAGCCCAAAGCTTCTTTTAAGAAAGAAGTTTGAGACTAAAATTTGCCTGATTCAGTCTGTATTTTCATGACTTCCAAGAAGGGCATTTGATTTCACTTACTATTGATTACCAAATACGGTTGGCAAGTGAAATCTGTTGTTTGAGAAAATCCTTTTAGAAGCTACAGTGAAATAAATGGTTCAAATCTGCTGTTTGCTGGATCTTTAATAGAATCACAGAAGCGAGCACGTCCAAAGCCGCTCTAAAGAATCCCATGTAATTAGGTTAGTCTCCAACCATTACCTGGCAAGTCACCAGTCCACTTCTGAAAGGTCTTTACGGCATCTTTTTTTTTTTTATGGTCCTTTTTATTTGCTTTTGTAATTAATCTGTAGCATTTAATTTTGTTACTAGTTTCATAATGAAAGCCCAAATGTTTTTTTGGTACAAAAGAGGAAAATGAACATACCTAATGGAGAAATGGCCTGATGCAAAACCAGCAGTGTTAAGCACAACCAAGACAAATGCTGACATTGGGGATATCTGGTTAGGTTTTCCTTTTCTCTTTCCCTTCCTCTTTCCTTTTTTTTTTTTTTTTGGTCATTTTTTCTACTGTCACACAATGCACTAAGGAGGACGATTCAGTCCATCGTGGACTGCAGAGCTGGAAGCACTACCCACTCAAAATCTCACCATTGCAATATTGAAATATCTCACGGGAATGAGTTGGTGGGTATGTTGTCAGTGAAAGTGTACATGGTCAGAAAACTGTGTTGTCTGGTGGAAGGCATTTTGTGTGATTGTTGGGTGTCTTTCAAGATATAATGACGTGGTTGATTTTCTTATGTCTCGGTGTATGCATTTAGAACAGTAGGTTTCTTAGTGTCACCTTGTACTTTTTTATTTATTACCAATCTCAAAGCTCTAGCATTCTTGATATGAAGAGTTATTTTTAATTTTATCATGTGGGGAAGAGCTTGTGGGCCAGACAGCTACACAATGCATTTGTAGGCAGCCATATGCTTTTAAGAGTTTGACCTAAAATCTTTTGGGATAATGCAGAGTCTCCATTATGTTTTGAAAATTAGACTTTGTGTGGATCTCATTACTTCTGAATCAGACCATTGTCAAACTGATAAAAGTTTTCTTCTCTGTCTTCATAGGACAAAGCATTTTACTATTAAGGACTGTACCCTTTTGTTATATTTAGTGTAAAAATGCTAAGGACTGTTACATTGCACTTTTTTGCACAATATATTAGAATAATTTAATTCCTTTAAATCTAAATCTTTTATATTGATTGGTATAATGATGTTAATATGTTAGTGATCTTTCCACATATTATTTCCATGAATACATATCCTGTATGTATGTGAAAGTGTATGATACTTGTTGTGGGCTTGTGAACCTGTCAAAAAGCCAAACATTTGCAGATGAATTAATGAAAGTTCCAACATTTTACAGTAATGCAAACTATGAAATTAACATTGAAATATTATTGAAGACAAGTAATTTGGTGGGAATTACTGTTCTAGATAAATAATCAATCCTACATGTCTGACATAAGATTGTTATGAAACTCAGCAGTTTTCCATTTTTTTTTTAAGGAATGTATCTCTAGCACTTTCTCTCCATCCCTTGCCGAACTCAAGGATCTAGTTGGAAATTAAATTAATACTAAAATCCTGAGTTTCAGAGTATTCTCCCAGAACTGAACACTCAAGTCCCACCGAAATTTCAAGAAGATTTAGGTATTCTACTTAATGGAAATTAGTGCACTAGAGTCACCTCCTTTTTTTGATATAGCTTATTTTAGCATATACATTTAACTTTGTAATTCCTAATTTAAAAGGAAAAATTTGGTTGAATGCACACATTATTTCAGATGACAAATAAAGGCCTGTTTTTCCATTACTGTGCTTTCTGCATCAGTAATGTGCATGCTCAGCTCTTGGTTTTTAAAATAAACAAAACACATTAAAAATGCAAATAGAGTATTACATAAACTTGTTATATCTTTTTTTTAATTTAATGTGCTAGTGCTAAAAAAAGAAAAATACTATGACACAGAAAACAAATTTATTTTCTGTAGAAAACAAGAAGTAAACTGAATGGTTGAACTGGATGCAACACAGGCAGTTCAGAAAGCTTAATCTGACAGAAGGTCAGAAGAATACGTCTTCTAATTCACTAATTAGCAATTGGGTGCTAATTTTTAGTTCTGTTTTTGAAAAGAACTCTGTCTTTTTACATCTGAAAAGTGTTCAGCAAATTACTGCATGTACACCAGTGTAATTATTTAATACATTCAGAAAAATGAAATTGCTGTTAAAATGCATTAGAAAGTCTGGTCTCCTCTTGTGGTTGCAAAAGGGACAGATAGTAAGACACTTTGTAAAATTCCATGAGCAATAATTACTGTTCCATGCCAGAGAGGTTTTTACCTAACTTGAAGCCAGTCATTTTCTCTGTGTGCTAGAAATGTTTCTCAGCACCTTATAGTTTATGTTTTTGCTTATATGCTGTTTACAACACTTAATTATCTTAAGACCAAGAGAGTTAACACCAAATTCACTACATATTTAGTGGTACCAGAATACCTACAGGTACCAACCATGCACAATCTAACTCATTAACAATGAAATACCAACTTAAAGATTTCAGGCTATTATTAGCCTATTGCAGATAGATTACAGTTAAAATATTTTAGGTTGAAGCCTAGCTAAGCCAGTTTAAAATCAGTATTTCTGAACTGCTGGCTATTTCAGACAATTATATTTCATACTTTGTGGATCATCTGAAAAATTATCAGTCTTTTGATAGAATGAATAAGTTTCTATAAGCTTCCCTCTTTAGTTCTTAGGACACAATAAAAGCTGTTTAATAACTAAGTATGTGAAATATATATATATATATTTTGTGTTACCTGCACACAGTTCAGCCATGTGCAGGTTAGCCGTAATCCTTTGCCGGGAGCCCTCTGAACAGTCCCATGGATGCTGTCATGGTTGATCATATATTAAACTATTCTTGTGTTTGGATATTTGCAGGATCAGATCTTCAGAAGAAGTGTGAGATTTGAGGGCTGGGAACAAGGGCATATATCAGATGCAAACAATTTTATAGACACTTACCTACTCACAGGTCTTACTGATGAGTTGGATTTAATAATAGCTAAATTGCTTGAAATTATCACAGTGGGATATATGAAAAGGTCCTGTCCCACTGGACTAGGTAAGAGTCAGCTCCCTTCTCTGTAGCAGCTGTAGCCTGCACTGACTGTTACAATGAAGACGAGAGAAGCCTCAGAGATGTGGAAATTCACTGGGGAAGGCCTTGAGGGAAAGGTAGCTGGGAGGGTTGCAGTTGACTCTATTGATACTTGTATTTCATCAAAATTAATGCTTCTTCTCCAGCCACACAGGAAGGCTGTGGTGAACTCAGGGTATGGTATCTCATTAATCTTCTTCCAGTGTGTTACTTACAACATCATGTTTCATCTTTATCCTTCCTCAGAGACAAATTAGAGCAATACCTAAGCAAAGCTGTGATGGAAAAGGTATAGAGGGACAGGGAGAAAGAGAGGATGATCAGAAGAGCAAGTGGCCCTTTACCTGTATATAATGGATGATAAGTACTAGACATCATGAGAGAGCTGGGCCTTTGGGTGATGCTTCGAGCTGGAAAAGGTAATTTGAGCTGGTGGAAAGATTGGCTTAAAATGGATCTTCCACGGATGATGGGAAAAACTAGAAGATTCATAAGGACACTCACAGCATTAACATGTTCTAAAAAAAGAAGACACTCTCAGGGCCATATTTTTTCAGAAGTTCAGTATATGACAGATGCTGTTTTCTCAGATTTTTCAGAAGAGGTCATCTTTATAAGAGAGATGGGGATGCTGGCTGATCATACACTGCTCTTCACAGGTATTCGGTGCCCTGGGTACTGCAAGTAACTTGTCTGGGCACATGTATCAGAGCATCATGATACGTTTACAGCTGACAGTATCTGGCTTGTTCAGATCAACTGAGGGTTGTGCAATGCCAAGGTTTACCTAGTGCCTGGACTTTTAGCAGCAGTCATCAGCCAGAGATTTTACTATACTTGAATAACATTGTTATCTGCCAGAATATGTATCCTTACAGTGGGTTGACCCTGGCTGGATGCCAGGTACCCACTAAAGCCACTCTCTAACTCTCCCTCTGCAACTGGACAGAGGAAAGGAAAAAAAGCTAAGGATTCATGAGGTAGGAGCTGGGAGAGGTCACTTACTGATTACCTTCATGGGCAAAACAGACTCAATGTGGGGATATTGCTTAAATTTATTACTAACAGGATAAGAACCAAAGAGTGGGAAGTAAAATAATCTTAAAAACACCTTGTCCCCACCCTTCCTTCCTTCCGTGTTCTCCCTCTTCCCCCCAGAGGTGCAAGGGGACCGGGAATGGGGGTTATGGTCAGTTGTTGTTTCTGCCACTGCTCAGAGAGAGGAGTCCTTCCCCTGCTCCTGTGGGGTCCCTCCCACGGGAGACAGTCCTTGATGGACCTCTGCAGTGTGACTCCATCCCGCAGGCAACAGTTCTTCATGAACTGCTGTCCCATGGGTCACTTCTCCATGGGGTGCAGTCCTTCATGAATGAGCTGTACCGGTGTGGGTCCCCCACAGGGGCCACAAGTCCTACCCAGGAAAACCTGTTCCAGCATGGGCTTCCCTCTCCCCAGGCTGCAGGTCCCCAGCAGGACCCTGCTCCATCTTGGGCCTCCCACGGGGTCACAGCCTCCTTCGGATATCCACCTGCTCCAGCATGGGCTCCTCCATGGGCTGCAGGTGGGTCTCTGCACCCCGATGGTCCACCATGGGCTGCAGGGGCACAGCTGCTCCACCATGGTCTGCACCACGGGCTGCAGGGCCTCAGCTCTGGTGCCTGGAGCACCTCCTGCCCCTCTTTCTGCACTGACCTTGGTGTCCGCCTTGTTGTTCCCATGTTCCCACTCTGCTCTTCCCTGGCTGGAATTCTCTCTGCACAGTGGCTTTCTGTTCTTAAATATGTTATCACAGAGGTGTTACCATCACTCTGGATTGGCTTGGCCTTGGCCAGCGGCGGGAAGCCCGTCCTGGAGCTGGCTGGCATTGGCTCCACTGGACAGGGGATCTTCTAGCAGCTTCTAACAGAAGCCACTCCTGTAGCTCCCCTCACTGCCAAAACACAGCCACAGAAACCCACTACAATCCTACGTAGAGATATCAGATATTTTATAAAGGTTTATTTTTTATTAGAAGAACTAATAAGTTAGAAGAGTAACTTTAGACTACTTCTGGCTTTCAAACAGTAAGGATTTCATTCAAGAAAATCCTGACTTTTGTTGGAAACTATCTTTGTCTTTCTGATTATTTCCAAAGCTTTTTCTGTGTCTGTGATATCAAACACTTTGTGAAAAGGGAAATATCTCAGGCTCCACAAGCTGCAGGTTCTTGACCTATTTGCTTTTATGTCCTGAATGTGAATGCTTTATCAGTAGAAGACAGATACAAAATTCAGCTATTGATGGATTAGGAAACCCAACTGGTTCTACTTAAGTGTGTGGAACACTTGCCGTTAGCTTTTCTGAAAGGCAGGAGTGAGCCATGTTTTTTTTTACCTAATCCTTTCATAGCTTTTAGGTAAAAATATTTTTTATACAAATTACAAACCAAAATATTTTACTTCTAAGAAAACATCCTATTGAATTAGAAAGCTGTGACTGACTGTCTTATTTTCTGCTTGTGAGTGGGATAATTAATCATTGTGCTAATTTAAATAGTTGCTGAGCATATTTTTAGGAAACAAAGGGTTGGTTGTTTTTCTTTTAACCAGACCCAATTATGAATGTTCTGATTTATTTTAGTGTAAAATCAAA
Source organism: Platyrinchus mystaceus (assembly GCA_035041135.1). NCBI lineage: Eukaryota > Metazoa > Chordata > Aves > Passeriformes > Tyrannidae > Platyrinchus > Platyrinchus mystaceus. Next base: position 82,683,430 of record JAWWLV010000001.1, read on the forward strand.
CCTCAGTTATGGATTGTATTTTCTTTTTTTAACTGACACATTTTCCAAGGAACTAGCCTGAGCTTTCTGTGTTCACCATGTAGCAGTGTGGCATTGATTCAGAAAGTGGATTTGTTCTTAAGGAGGTATTACAGCCTGTTCAGTGATGTTCTGAACCTACCAAGATTTGGTTGTTGTTCTCACAGTCCTTGAATGTGGATTGTCTCCTTTTTTTCTTTTTCTTTAATCTGCTGAGAAACTAAGAGCTTGCCTTGCTGGAAAGACACATTGCTTTATCTTTTTTGACACAGTTAATACAGTCCAATTCTCCCCTGTGGGCATTATAGATGGGTCTGGGAGCACTAGCAGTAGATATTACTTAATTTTTAGTTCCTCACTACTTAGCCAAACTTTTAATGTTTGGGCTAAGAGTTTCCATGCCAAGTATTTGCCTTAGGCTGATCTATTTTTCTTCTTTGTTTTATTCACTGAAAATTTTCCTATAGCAGGCAAGTCCCGAATCAAGACTGAGCAGTTCTTTCTGCCAGAATCACAACCCTGAGTCATGGTGGGAGGTACTGTGTGCAGGCAAATGCACCAGCACTGGGACTGGGCACCAGTGTCCCACCTGCTCCTTGTGGCTCTGCCTCTGAGCTGGAGTGGAGATGGGCACTGTGTCTTACTTCAGGCTCCTCCAGTCTCTCCACAGTCCAGACTGGTGGCTTCAGTCCTCCATAATCCCTGTGAAAAGTTTCTGTCCCATGAAAAGTAGACTGTGAAGAATTGATTGGAGGGATGGTGAACGGGACTGTTAGTTGGGAACCATTATGATGGCAGAAACCGTGGTGGCAAAACATTTGAGTTTGCTGACTGAAAGTCTTTTAAACAGAATTAAACTATGAATGTGGCATATATTCTTATTAAATATCGGAAAATCAATAAGAAAGTAAGTAGCGGAGCAGAGCTGTGGTGGGTAGTGAGGATGAAGAGAGGCATTAGGTGTGTCTGAACTGTAGGAGATGTCTCAGTCAGAGTTTGGAAATGCTTAGACACGACATAATGCACAAGGATTTTGAGTCCTTATCTTGGGGACTGGAGTCTCTGTTGGGCACTGATTGAACGTTTTTTTGCAGTGAGACAGTTCCCGACTGATCTCTTACCTACAAGTTTACTGATGTTTAGTGGAGACGAGAATTACCCCTCCCGGTGGAGATGTGATTGGAGCCTCTCTTCTGCTTGGTCACGGACTTCCACATAACTTGTAGAAAGAAACTTGTAACTTAGTCACAACTGACTGATACTGAAGGGGGGATGGAGAAGCTGGTAGGAGCCTCAGAGCCAGGGTCATAGTTCCATAAGGAAACCAGCCTGGGGAATGAGGGCAGAGTGAACCAGGCGTGTGACAGGCAGATGCCTGCAGGGTGCAGAGTGATCTTATGATTGAGACACAAAGGTGCTAGAGTGGCTGGGTAAGAAAATTAGAGACAAGGATCTTACTGTTTTCAGGGAAGCAGAGAGGCAGATGAAGCTGATATGTGTGTCTGGGGCTGAACATCTCCCCTCCTTCCCAAACACATGCAGTTCCTCGATAAGCAAGAATTGGGTGAATATGATTATATAGGTTCACCTCCTGCTGTGAAGGTGTTACGTGGCTGATCTATTGCATTATCTGCCCAGTCTTTGGGTATCTGGGGATAAAAGGGGGATCTGCCTCCACATCCTCTTCTGTGAGCCTGGCTGGGAAGGAAGACTTTTTGTTCTGCATGTGAAAAAGAGATTTTAAATCTTTCTTTTGTAGTGAGTTTGAGAGAACTGACTGTAAAAACCTCCAAGTAGCTCACTGTAAATAAATTCAGATGAGTGAAATATTTGTATTTTTACAGCTCTTAAAACATATTTTATAATGGAGATGAAGGATGTCTTTGCAGTGGGAGGCAGGGAGTTAGAGCAATGTTTGATATCGTCTGCAGTATGAGCAGGCACAGTAAAAATTCTGCTGTATAATTCAATAAAAATGTGGTATGCCTAGCCTGTAATATTTACAACTATCATAAACTTTTTGGTTATGTTGTGTGCACTATCAGATCCATTTTGCTCTTAAGATCACACAAGATTTGATTAATTGATGGATCAGAAACCAAGAGTTTCATTAGAAACTTTAATAGAAAATCATTATAAATGTCTGTTTACAAAGACAGTTATCTTAAGGTATATTCATTCTTTGAGTGAAAAATGCAACTTTTGCCTAGTCATGAAAGTAAAAAAGAATAGAATTTTTTTTATTCATTAAAGCTAATTAAAAATATGCATAATTTGAACATATTACAATAAATGCAGAACTGCAGTACATTGGAGTATATTACTATATCTGTAAAAAAGCATTTGTTCAGCATAGTTAGGCAAAAAAATATTTTCCTTATTTCTGCTCCTGCAAAAGCATACATCCATGCATTGTTTAGGCAGTTTTCTGTGCACATTCTGTCAGTCTTTTGCTGGAATATTTCAGTAACAGCTAATCAATTGCAAAGTAAAAGCTCATGTTCAGCTTACTTATTAATTCATTTTCTAATGCCATGCTGATATCAGTGACATTTTAAAAATAAATCTTCTGGAGACAATTCAGCTGAATCAGAGGGGGAAAAGTATAAGATGCTTGCATCAGAACTGAGGTGTTTGACATTAATGGTTTGTGTGCTGCCACGTCAAATTTCCCATGCACTCCAAAAAATGATGAGGCTGACTATTGATAATTAAAATCATAAAGATGCTGAGTTGTGTGGATCCCATACCAGAAGAATTGTTCTTAGTTTACAGTGAAGACATAAGGGGTTTGCTAATGTTTCAGATAGTATTGGATTAATTCAAAGAATTAAAAAGAGAAGCAGCTTGCATTCTTTGAGTTACCATTTGGGGCCCTTAAATAAAGCTGATGATGTTTCTGGACAAGAGAAAATCAATAGCATGCCACTTTTAGTATCTACTGAATGTTAGGTAGTTAATAATTTAAAAAAGAGAGCTTGCTGCTATACTTACAAGGTTTTTCCTTTTGTCAGGGAAGCAGCCAAGTTCAGTTGCCTGTTGGGTATTCCTTTGTACGCTCACTTGCAGTGAATTAAAATGGCTTCTCCTCAAATAAGAGAAACTGTCCTCAGACTGCAGGACAAGATTTTTTTGACAGCCTTGATATGAACCACCTCAAAGATGAGAGCCTTTAAAAAAAAAAAAAAGAAAGTCTTCCAAAGGTGTTCTGGCTTATTTTTATTTGACCAGCTATTGAAGACAAAAAGGGAATTGTAGTAACATCAATTGCAAGCAGAGGTGATTGTGACTGCTCAAACACTTGATCACAATTTTTACTCAGGGGGCACTTCTGAAGAATGAGCAAAATAATTTTGGGGAGTGTGTATCTTAACAGTTGTGCTTTGCATGAGTGAAAATTTTTTCTGTCTCCTAACCTGAGCTCAGGTCTGTTTTTTCTTCCAGGATGTGCAGTGCAGATGGTGGAGACTAATTGGGGTGGAGGGCAAAGCCTCTGTGTGTTCTTGAAATCCTGTGCCTCTCTGGAGGTCGTGGGGGGGCAGTTGCTGTGGCACAGGTATCCTCGGGGCTAATGTGAGCAATGACAGCCTCCCTGTGTTTGCCTGCTGGTTGTGATGCAAAGCTGAACAGCTGTAGCAGCTGTCTGACACACTTCTCTCAGGACAAATTCCTCCATCCCTCTATCTGACTCAGCCAACAGAAGTGTATCTGTGTGTGGAGGGGTCCCATAGTGAGCCCTGCAGCAGCAGAAGCAGCATTTGGGGTTCAGCGCAGCCTTGTTGTGCCGGGACTGTTTTGTGTTGGCTGCCTTTTCTTGGGCTTGTATTTTACATGTGTTGCTGCAAACAGACCTCTGGCAAACTGTTTCCTTCTACCTTTTCCAAGTGTCAGAGCTTTGGAGGGCAGGATGGGCTTCAGATATATGCAAATCTTTTCCTTGTATCAGCCCTGGTGCTCTGAGATGCAGCAATATTCCCGTCTGCCCTCCAACAGCTCATGCTGAGTAGTTCTATCTTTGCTAAAACTTGCACTCTAGCAGGCTGAGACTTGGTCTGGGAGCTTGGGGTTTGTTGCCATTCCCACCCTTTCCTTCTTCCCAGAAAACAAGAAAAAGTCACAACTGGGCTTGTCTCACGTTTGCATCTGTCCATAACCTTCACACCAGTTTGCAGTCCCAGCCATGGTTCCAAGTGTGATTATATGCAGTTTACAGAAGAATGGAACCCTATTTTCAACTCTGTGAGCAGTTGCCCCATCCATCAGACTAAGTGCTGCTGAAGAAGGAGAATACAGTGTGACACCCCACCAGATGCCCTCTAATTTGTGTCTTCCCATTGTTAAAGTTGAGATTTGACACGCAGAGAAACCACATCTGCCAGCTGGGTTTTTCTGACTTTCGGAGAGTTCTGAGAAAGTGACTGTAATAACAGAGAGAGATGCTAATCAGAACTTTTGTAGAGCCTCATCATGTAATTTGTGTTGTGTTTCCTTTGTTGTACCATCAGTCAGCATCGTTTATGTCTAGTCTTAGGTTGCTGTGTTACACCCCAACCTTTTGGTTTCTCAACCAAAAGGTCATCTCAAGTTTCTTCCCCTCAAGCTCCTTCTCCAGTTGCTCCATTAACCAGTAGGAAGCCATAGGTGAATCTCTGTGGGTGCTTGCCATACTTAAAAGACCCTGAAAATATCTCCCCTTTTGTCCAAGCAGCAGCAACAAAGCAGGACCGTTGGGTGGCAGGACTCCAAGCAGTGGTGTAGAAGCTCAGCATGTACAATTTAAAATGCTCATTTAAATTGCCATCACCAGGCTGACATCAAGAAATGGGATGTTAAAGGCTTCATAATGGGCACTTGAAGTAGGGCAACGATTAAGCTGATACTCTCTCACATCTTGTGAGCAGAGGTGGCATTTCTGCTGTATCATATTCATGTGTTTTAGAGAGAAGACAAGCATCCTACAACAGTATTCTCCATGAACCATGTCCATCTGCAATTAAATTACGAAGGTCATGTCCACTTGTACAGTAATTACATTTTAATAAAATAGGAAGAATTTATAGTATTCAAATCTATGCTGTAATTGCGCAGGATAGCTATCCCCCACACAGCCTCAGTACATGATATAATTTATGCATGAGCTCAGAATTCTCTGCAAGATGCTGAAATCAACATTGCATGTTAGGGATGTGGATACTTATTTTAGACACTGTGTTTGAAAATTATGGTTTGTAGATATTTATGCAAAAATATTGCCAAAATAAGCATTGAAAGCCTAATTTCAATATGCAGCTGCTTGTAAGCACAGTAATTAAGATACACTGGCTAACTTTACTACATCTTTTCTCACCCACACCAGTGAGATAAAAGTTGCAGATTTCAGATGCAGACTCACCAGATCTTTAAACTCCAGCCAGGACTCAGGAGAAAGGTGTCTGGGAGAGCAGATCTGCTGCTCAGCCTGGTCTTGTCTCCACTGTTCTGAGCTTTTAGGTGGATGGAATGCTCTTGGGATCACCAAGCTCCCACCTCTTGCAGATGGATTAATTATTTTTGTGGATCTGCAATATTGCATTCTGGCGTGACAGCAATGGGTTAATTCAGCTTTTAACGTCTTCAAAACACATTTCACAAATGAACTCATTTACCCTCACAGTCCTGCAGGGAGGGAAACAGAAAGTCAGTCTAGATATTACCCAGATAAAGAAACTGAAATGGGGGTTTTGACATTTTTCTTTTCAGGAATCAATCAGTGTCTACACTGCACATACCATCACCAGTCACACATTGCTTTAAATGCTGTGTTTACACTCTGCAGCAGGAGATCGTGCTCCATCTAGCTTGCTGCTCCTCTGAAATAAGTCAACAGTTTTTCCTCTACTTTTCCCTCCAGCTGGGGTGATGCTGGTCCCTGAAAGGAAGACGGAGGATGGGTTTGAGGAGCACTTCGGCTTGAACTACTTGGGACACTTCCTGTTGACTAACCTCCTGTTGGATATGCTGAAGCAATCAGGAACGCACAGTCACAACGCTAGGATCATCACTGTCTCATCAGCCACCCATTATGTAGGCAAATTGCACCTAAACGACTTACAAAGCAGGTATCGATCCCTTTTTGATGTTCAGTGATCTGTAGTAAGCCTGTGCAGATTAAACTCTGAGAGAGTTATTACTGAATACTGAATGTGGTGGGGTTTTGTTGCCCTTTTTTTTTTCTTTTTAAATGAATGGTGATTCTCAAGCAGTTGCTCAGTTGCTTAATATCTTTCAGGCTTGAACAAAGCTTGCAGCCTTGAGGCAAAGATACAAATAATTTATAAGCTTCTGAACTTAGTTTTTTTATTCCGGTCTTTGAAAGCCTCACTTTCTGATTGCTATGCTGCGGTGATGGTAATGTTGCAGCTCCTGGACTCTCTTATCAGAGAGACTCTCAATAACTGGGATGTTTTAAAATGGCTTGGGTGAATGCTAATAGACATCGTCCTCAAGTGGATGCGTACACAGGGGCCCTGCTCCTGCCCTCAGATGAGCTCAGACAGATGCCTGTGGCTGCTAGCTGCCTGCCTGCTGAGCGTGGGGATGCTGACTTGGCTCTGGGGGGCAGCTAGCCCGTCCTGCCCAGCTGCCTCACAGCTGCGCTGGCCCATGCTGCCTGCTGCTCCTTTCTCCCTGGCAGCTCTGCCCACTGGCCTGCAGCTCCTATCGCACTGTCCTCTTTTCCCTCCGCCTCTGGCCTCCGCCTTGTCCTGCAATGCTCCTGACATTCCTGTTCCCGCCCTTAGCCTCCCTCACAGCTCTGCTCTAGCTTCCCCCATCTGCCTCCCAGCCCCAGGCTGCATCATCCTGCCTGTCCCTGTCCCCATCCCTGTGGTCCTTGCACCCTCACACATCAGTCTGGCGATTCACTGCCAATGCTGGAGCCCCAGCTCCTGTCTGTGTCACCCTCTGTGCTTCCCCGAGAGCTTACTGAGATCTGAGCTGTGACCACCCGGGGTTTTTAATCCAGTAAGATGGGTTAAAATGCATGGACAAATTCTGTGTGACTGCTTTCATTTAGAAAATCTGTGGATGGATGTCTATGGAATATTTCTAACATTAGGAGGACATCAAATGATGCAGTAAATGTCTCTGGAATCATACAGGAACTGTGTAGAGTGGTTTATTTAGGGGAAGAACGGCAGGGTAACTGAGATAAATTTGAAAATTTCCCCATGCAGTCATACATGGCAATTGCATGCTTACTAACAGGCACAAACAGATCCTGTCTTCTCATGGGCTCCAGAGAGCTTCTGCTTGCACAGAGGCAGTCTGAAGTCTGCATTAATTCCATGGAGAAATGTTGTCTCCTTCCTTTGACAGGGACCTCAGTATGTGTTCACAGGTACCTGGCCCAAGCTTTCGTTTTGGAACAAAGACTGAAATTAGAGGGCTGGGCTGTTTCCACTGCAGACATTTTACATATGAATGCTGCATTAGGCATGTCAAACTTCTGATTACATATTATGGCATTGGTTTTATTACAAGCCATTGTTTCAACTCTATGGGGCAGTCGCAGTTTAATCTCTTACTTGTAAAACAACCACAGGAAATTACCCTTACTCTTCAGCTGATGTGTGTATTCATTGTTTCTGATGGGCATGTGCTGAATGGCATCACAGAAGGTGGCTAAGGAGAATGTTATTAGTATGTCTTTGGGCTAAAGTGAGGAATGCAGAATTAATTGCAACTGTTCTATGTCTCTAGATAACAGTAGTTTCCTTGATTATAGCAAGGTCTTGTACTGTGCCTCTTTAATTTAGGATCATCCCTACCTTTGATTCATCATTATTAGCCCATGTTTTAAAGGAACCAGTAATGTTTCAGTTAGGAAAGTTGTGGTTGAGCAAGAACATGACCTGTCTGACATAAAAAATAATAATGCACCAGTTAGATTTACCTGCAGCATTTGTGCCCTTTACATTTCAACATTATTGGTGTAAGAAGGGCCACAAAGGACGACAGACTCTGATTTTGCCTGCTTGTTCCCACATGGATGTTCTGAATCACTCGGGCAGCAGTGGTGTCTGCTTTCTGAGCACATAGGCACACAGGTGGAACCCAGAGCAGGGTGTGAATTCAGCTCCAAAGCTTTTCTTGGCTCAGGTGGAAGAAGATGCTCCTGGTTTGGTTTTTTTGGGTTTGTTTTGGTTTTTTTTTGGCCTAACTGACAATAATCCCCCACTCAGATGAATAATTTGTTATTGCCATAAATAGTGCTGCAAAAAATGGTGAGATCACTTGTGTGTTTGAGTGTGTGCCTACAGCATGAGTGGGTGGTTTAGCAGCCCTGGAGGACTGTTGCAGGATATCATACACAGAAATTGCCTACACTACAGGCCCTTGGAGATACCTTGTCATTCAGAGCACTAGTTAAGAGCTTTAATGAATGAGTTAAAGACACCCTTGATAAACATTGTGATAGGACAGTGTTCCACTGGTGCTGCAGTTTTCCAGTGACACCATCTATCATTTTTATGCTTATGTGAATGGGAAATAATTCTAAAAGTTATCTACTCCTTTTCCCCTTATTTTGAGTTGCCATAATTAATTTTACAACTTGGGTGTATTTTCCCAGATTGGCTGGTAGTCCTAACCTTGCAGGAAGGCAGCAAAACAATCTGGAGTCGTTATTGGAGAAAGGGGGACTGTATTCTCTGCTGGCAGCAGACTGAATTGTTTACCATACTCTTGCCCATTATTCCTAGATGTTGGTTGGGCTAGAGTCCTGACTGGAGTGACAGTATCAGAGCAAGGATTTTTCCATCAAACATAGCAGAGAAAGAAAGGCAGAGGAATGTCTTGACTTAAAGGAGAGAGTAAACTGAGGTTCAGTTCTCTGCTTTACCACAGACTTTTGTATGGAATACTTCTCCCATTCAGGAGACTCCGGATTGACAGTGAGAGTTGTGTCCTTTTCTCCTCATTATTTGTCCTTGCTGCTGAGAGACCTGATCAGAAACCAGACGTCACCCCTATCAGTGACCACAGGGCAACAGCATAACAAATAATTGTTGTAAGGCCTGTCCCATGAACATTGTTAAATGCAGTTTGTGTACTGTCTTCCATGTTTCCTTTTAGGTTTGTTTCTGCCATCTTACCAATCTGATTTTTCCCATGTTACTCTTGTCAGCTCCTTTTTGGTGATATGGTTAATTTAATTTTATCTTTATATTCTATGCATTTTACATTATTTTTTCCTTTTTTATCTCTTTCCTTATGCCTGCCTGCTTCTTTACCTGTGTCTTTTGTCTTTTTGCCTCAATTGTCTTTTCCCTCTTTAATTGTTTTTTATTTCTGCCCACCAATTTATTTCCTTCCCTCCATTTATCTTCCTCTTATCTTCTTCCCCTGGTCCCATTCTTATTTCTTCCCCATGAATGTTATTTCTCCCCCTTCCTTCCCACCCTCTTCACACACACCAGTAGAAGAGGCACAGCATGGGTATATCAAGGCAGGATAGAGCTTGTTCCAAACTGGCAGAGCACAGCTTGTTTCATGTGTGTTATTGAAAATGCAAACGCACAGGAGCACTGACTGTTCTCCCAGTCCTTTTGCTGAAGGATGTGTATGAAGAACATCAAACACCTTTGTGGTCTTTTAGATCCAGACCATTTTCAACAGCAATCACATGAGTCGACAAGGGGATCCCTAAGGCAAATCATTCTCCTTCATGCCAACTTTGAATACGACTGTTTTCAGGGAGGTGAAAGTTTAACAGAAACACCATCTATCTGCAAGCATTTCAACAGTGGTGATTTCAGCAATTGCATGGAAAGGGTAATACACCATGTGCTCCAGCAGCACAGCTGGCATGTCCTTTTTTCCTCTTTTGCCTGCCTTAAATAATACTTTCTGAAGTGAGAGGAATAAAAAATATGGTCATAAGAGAATTTGGCTGTCTGGTTTTAGCAAAAGCTTGAAGAATAATGTACTATCCACCTAGGTAGAGATAGGCTTGAGCAGTGCGCTAGAGTTCATGGTGCTCTTTCAAGGGTGGGATGAAGGACACTCCTTTGAGTACTCTACCAACCAAAGTAAGAAGGTATTTTAGGAAAATAAAGAAAAAAAGACTGTATTCCCTTTCCCAGACTGTGGATCACACTTGAATACGCTCCCTTTCTCAGGGGTTAGCATCTTTGTGTGTTTTGTCTAGCTTTTTCTCCATGACTAACTATTCCTTTCATCATCCTCTCTTTTTGCATACCAAATGGGCCCTGTAATGCTGTGAATCACAGATATATGAACTCTCCAGCCACAGTAACACAGCTTCTTTCTGGTTCGCATCTTCTATATATTCAAGAAGAGTTAGTCACACTTTTCTTCTCTCTTTTTTCTGCTCTCCAACTGCAGAAAGAGCTGATGTTTTTTGAAACTCTCTAAGCTGAATATATTATATATAATTTCTATTTTTTTTTCCTGTAGCTCTAGTGCATGAATCATGTCAGAGACAATAGAGGTTAAATAAAAAGAATTGCAAAATTCCCAGCTGCCACGTGAGTAAAAAAGGGTAAACAGCTCTGCCTAGGACCTGGGAGGATTCTGAAGAGACCAGACAGGTCCAGTTAGTCTGCTCTGTTAAACTGTTCATAAGGAAATGTAACAGAAAGCGTCATGTACTGGTGGGAAAATCTGTCTAGTAGAGTGGTTGGAGACCTCCTGTTCTTGGATGAGCAGTGTCCTTCATCTCTTCTGTGTGTGTGATGTTTGTTGGTAAAAAAAGTTGTATTAAGTTTGGGCAGAAAGTTCAGGATTTTTTTTTCCATCAGCATTACTGACATTTTTGAAAATATTTTTCATGAACAGCAACTAAAAGTTAAAATGTCGTATTACTTTTGGAAAATATGAATCCATTTTTCAAACCAAAACATTTGATTTCAGTGATTTCAAAATATTAATTTATTTGTAATTATCCCTATGAGTACATTGGCATTCAGATTTTGAAGTATGACAATAAAACTGAAACTCCAAACCTTTAATTTTTAAGTCATCCTGTTGAAGTATCTCCATCAGTTTCAAACTACTTTTCCTGTTCCTTTTTTTTTAAACTGTAAATTTGTTTAAAGCAGATTTTTTTTTTCACTAAGAATGGTTTGATGAGTCAACATTTTTTCCAAGGAAAAGCTTTTATTTTTTAAATTCCTGGTTGGTTCCTCCAGTGCCTTTTCACAATTGGTCTGTCACTTAAAGTTCCTTTATTCTCTCTGACTGAAAGAACTGGAAGTATAATATCTTCAATTCAAGTGAAAACAAACATGAAGCTGATATAGAATAGTAGTAGTATAGTATTGTTGGGGTTTTTTCCAAATTTTTATATAATAATGGAAAATTTGTAAAAGAAAGTAGAAGGGATTTTAATTATTGCCTCATTTTTTGTAAATCCATTTTAGTCAGTACAGAAGACTTTCACAATTCCATATAAGAGCTGTGTCACTGAACTGTTGTTTAATAAATTGCTGTGAAAATGCAGAAATTTTAATCATAAAAGACTCTTCTAGATCATAAGATAGATATGTATTATTACAGGTTTTATTTTACTTGAGGAATATATGTTTGTTTGAGTTCTATTGTTTAAACAGCTTCCCCACAATGACTTTTATTGCATATTCTGGTTCTATTTGCAAGATAAATCACGTTTCGTTGACAGGACCAAAAACCAACTGCAGCACAGTGCTCTGTTCAGTCAAACATGTCCTTCCTGCAGCAGGTTCTCACGTTTTCCTGTCTATGTTAGATGTGCTTACTGCACACACAAAGGGGTGTTTCAGTCCTTCTTTGCCAAATACTTTCTGTATAAGTGCAAAAGGATTTGCTGTTTTGCAAAATGCTCCCTTGCGTTTGCAGCAATTAGCATTAATTGCAAAAATTGACTTGCTGGCCTGGAAAATGAGTGTACTGGGGAAGGCGCAGATCTCAAATTCTGTAAATTAATTTAAAAAAATAAATGGGCTACTGTATCAGCAAACCAATTCATCAATCCAAAAGACAGTTTCAGCACATATGCATCAAGTGTTTTATCCGTGTGATCCCTATCAATTTCTGCAACCAATAACAGATGTACAAAGGTACTGCCAGACTTCCACTATTTGAGGAAATTAAATGTAGCTACTTTGTTGTCACAGCGTTAAATTCCTTCTTGTCTAAAAGGAATTAATGATATTAACAATAGATTATTAGTGATGGTTAACAATTTAATAGGGCACAGCGTTTCTGAACTAGTTCAAAATTGCAACATGCTGGTAAGTATGTGAGATAGAGGTGTTCCTGCTGCCCATCCTCTCTGCACCATGAGTTGGGTGGGAGAAGCCAGGTCTCTGTGGCACCCATGACAGTGGGTCTCGTAGATGTGCTGTTTTCCAGAAGGGCAAGACAGTTCTATGGTAATTTGAAAGTTAATGTATTTCATTCATGTAATAGAAAAGGCAAAAGGGACTGGGAGTGGAGAGAGCTTGTCACCCTTGAGAGGGAGAGGTTAGTTTAACATCTTCCTGTCAGCAAAAAGACTCATTAAGGCTGAGTGAACCTTAAAAGCTTTGAAGTTCAGGTCCTGGTTGATTATTCAAATGGTTTAAGCATTCCTCTCAGTTGCCTTAACTACTACCATCATCACAGTATCTCCTCCTTCGGGCTGCCTAGCATAGCTGGGGAAGGCTGGCACACATGCCTATAAATCCCTGGAATAATGTGCTAAGTCAAAATTACCAGCTCACCTTACACAAAACCACTCCAGGTTCAGCCCTCCTATTGCTCCTGGTTCTTCATAGCCACACGTCCCATGTCCTGCCACATGCAGTAAAGATTATGAGGTGTTGTGTAGGGAGGCAAAGGCAGATTTCTGCCTCTGTGATTTGGTAACTCTTAACCTTTTATCTACTCCCTGTCCTAAACCTCTTCATTCAGCGAAGGAGAACTTCATCTGTTCTAAAGCAAACCAAGCAGTTGAAACTTAAACCTGCAAAGAAAAATTGATCTTTTGATTAAATTCTCTTTTAAAAATATGTTGTGAAAACTATTTTTTCTAAATAAAATTAATCACTGGAAACATAAAATATTTTAGCTCCCAGGAGTTTTAACACTGCCAGAATGTCTTATATAGTTGTAGCTTTGTTGCTCCAATTCTTTTGTTCTCATCATATATTGGGTGCTGAAGTAGCCCTGCATTTCTTGCCATGGAAGGTGGGGACGGGCTGTACACAGCCCTGTCTCAGCCTCCCAAGAACGACAGACTAAGGAGCACTGTGGCTCACAGTAACTTTAGGAGAAGCTCAAGACCTTTTAGCAGTGATGTTAAAGGAGTGGTGGGCATGTTCAGTGTATGAATTGCCACAATCAGTCAATCAATCAATCAATCAATCAATCAGTTTGATTGCTTATCAGTTTCTTTTAATTCTCTTTTCAGTGAGGCTGGAGCAGGGCAGCTCTGTGACTGTGTGTCAATTTTTCAGGGTTTGGACATGAAACTTCTCGTCATTTCCTGGAAAGCCAAACCTGCCTAATTTCACTTGCTTCTGGCATGTTTGCAAGTGGGAGATCTCATGTGATCTGGTCCCAGGCCATGCCACACCCCTTCTTAGAAATGCTTGGGTTTCCATTACAGAAGCCTGTTTATAGTGTTCCAGGCTGATACAGTGTTGGGAAATTTAAAAAGCAAAAACCAAAACTCATCTCTAAGTCCAAATGGTACAGAAAGCAACTGCTGACACTGTCCTTTATGGTACTTACAAATAGCCACTCTGCAATACTGGCTGTAGACCACTTTGTATGTTCCTCCTTTCTTGTAGGTTTTTTTGTTTTGCTGAAGTTGGCTTGTTTATGTTCCTTAACTAAGACACCACTCCCCCTTCAGAAGCCCTTTTCATATTTACATCCCATGTGGTTTCTGACAGTGGATGAGTGCCACTGTTGATGTACAGTACACAAACAAAAGCCTTTCTTGCTATGTCTGGACTGAATAATTTCATGGATGCAAAAACTTCCACATTTTAATTTCTCCTGTACCTGTTGGCATTTCAGCTGTATTTCTTCTTTAACCTAGGAAGGTCTTCTGCTTAAGGGGAAGGTTTCTTGTGATGGTTTTTAACAACTAGCTGTCTTTCTTTATGAGTTTGTTCCTTGTCTTAATGCATGCACTAGGAGTTAGTCACTTTTATCATTCAGTTTGAAGCTGTGATATTCATATTCTCACTACTTAAGAAAACTTCTAAGAAGCAGAGGTGCTAAATTGTTTGAACAAACAGAAACTGATTTTCAAAATTATGTTGTGCCAGACTTAATAATATTTTGCTGTTTCTGTAGACAGAGATTGATGGCATAGGCTTTTCTGCACAGTAGTTATAGGCATCTCAAAGGAAAAATTATTTTGCAGTATGTGTGTACTTTCAAGCCACATTTTTTCTGATAAGACAGACCAGTCCTTCAGTGTGGGGAATATTTGCACTTGCAGAACACATTCAGCACCTCTTTAAATCCAAGGCAGTGCAGTGGGTTCAGCCCACCACAAAACGAAACCTTAAATTATCTTCACACATGCACTAACATAGTGTTCTGTAAATCTGCTAACCACATTTGGTGCACGCCATTGAATTTGAAATGGCAGCATTTTTTTTACATATTCAGATCCTACAGTACCTTTTGAGTCCCAGGATGAAAATCTTAGAATGTGCGGCTGGTCTGCAAAAGTCTACACCAGTTTTAAGATGGTTTTTAAAAAGATTTTGGATTATTCAAGTTATTACTGGGCCATTTTGTGGTCCTATGTGCCTTCTGGTAGAAGAGAAGAAACCATAAGAAACCTCGTTGCTTCTTTCAACTTTAAAGCTCTATTGCAGGAGGCTTAGGAAGCTTTCCACCAGGGGGTGGGGAGTACCTCCCCCCATTTATAATCCAAGAGATAATCTTACAAGATGTGTAACAATCTTCAATAACCTGACATCCAGATTATCCAAGAGATAATATGAAAAGATATATGGCCATGATGTTTCCCCATCACTCAAAAAGATCATGAGAACACAGAATGTAGGTATTGAAGCCTTGATCTTTTTCTTGGCTGCAGCAACGCAAAATCTTGCTTCCTTTTATATATACTCATTCATTTCTTTAATGGAGATTTTTAATTAAATGAAGGGATACTATCCCAAATCTTCGTTCACGAAGACTGGCCACACACATTATGCTCAAATACCACTTCAACTATTAGCAAGTACTTAATACTGCCTCACATGCCCCAACTATAGAAAACAGGCAATTTATGTCATTCTAAATAAAGAGATATATTTCCCAGCAGAATGAAATTACAATAATTATAACTTGAATTTACCACTGATATTTAAAATAATTGAAACCAACTGTACACAAAGAGAAAAATTTGACTTTTTTTAAAGATATTGATTCTGGTGAAACTTTGAGATGTCTACCCTTTGAGTCCATGTTTGATACATTTGGGAACTGTGCTGAGCACACAACTGAACTGCACACAGCAAAGCTCGGTGGATCAGGAGGACATTTGGCATCTCATCTGCTGTCATTAGAAGTAGGGATCGGCCAAATGAAAAATGATGCACTGATTCCACCTCGATGACAATAACACCCAAGATTACAAGCCCCTGCTTATTTTGCCTTTCATAAAGGATTTAATAATAAAGATATTCCAGGTTCCTTTACTAAATGTAGTCCTCCAGAGACAGTAAATTAATTTTTGTTCCCTCTTTGTTTCCCACAGGCTGTAACAAGGGGCTAGTCACTAAATGCTTTGTATTTATTCAGCTGGAAGTTGGGAAACATGACTTTAAAAAAGAAACCAAAACCAAAACACAATCCAGCTTCCAGTTTGTGGCTCCTATTGTATTATGGGTTAAGCACAAGGCAGGAGTCACTTACTTGCAGACTTATCAGTTACTGAGACTATCACCAACATTTTGCCTGTTAAAGAGAGCATCTCCCAGCTCTGAGTTTCTACCCTTATAGTCTAATTTTAAGAAGAAAAACGCTATTTTACTACAGTAAGATAAAGATGCCAGAGAAAGCCCGGATTTGGCCAGAGCTGTGTGTGAGCAGCATGTGGAACTGAGGAGCTCAGTGCAGGAAGAGAGATTTGACCTCTGAGATGAGGTCAGTCTTTGTCCATAGTTCAGAATGAAAGGATGAGGTGGATTGCTCTGAAAGTGTCACTGTCCTATGAGTGCTTAAGTAACATCCATGTCACAAATTAGGACATGAAGGATTTTCTTTTTAGCTTGTGTAGAACTACTAATTTCATGTATTGGTCTTGTAGCCTTCCTTTTGAACAAGTTCACCATAGGGTCATGAGAGCTCTTTAGGAGTCCCCGATGCTGCATTCCTCCTTTCTCATTTCTCCATCTCGGTCTTTTCTCTTTCTCTGTGTATCATTTTTTATCCCAATTGATGAGATTCAGAAAATGTGTTCCCAGGATAAATATATGTAGTACTGTCAGGAAGCCTGCTTTAATCTAATAAGCAACATTTAGGACTCAGACTTTGGTTTATCATAGGAAAAGAAAAAGCAACTGCTTATGATTACCAGGAAATATATGTCTATTTTGAAATATAATTCTGTAGCTGCTTCAAAATGAACTGCAAAATCTATCAAAACTTGAAAAATCTTGTGCTGAATTCCCCGGAGAAAGAAAATTTAAGACTGTGAAAGCTTCATGAGAGTTTAATAATAGACTTTTATAGTCTTGACTAAGCAATGATGATGATGTATTGCAAGATTAATACATAAATCATTAGGAAGCTTTACTTATTTTAATACAGCAAGCCTGTGTTTTGCCTTATTCTCTGATTCATCCTAAGGCCTGTATTGAAATTTTGTGTGGCTGTCCTTTCATTAAAAAACCCATCATGACAGCCACATTTTGCATCACTTGTCTTTTAATGGAGCACATAGCAGCTGAGTTGTACTGCTGTTTGATCTTGGTGCACTCTGCTCTCCACTTAACACCCTGGAAATTGGAAAGCATGGTAATGGTGAAAGACATATGCGAGACAAGTGTGGTGTGAAAGAGGTCAACATCAGGAAACCTTCACTGCTAGCACTGGCTGTCAGTGTGTCAGGCTGACCTGTGTGTCAGTCAGTATAGTCACAGGTCCTCGGAGCCTCTTGCTGAAGCAAGATGTGGTGGGAAAGGGAAAGGACGCTGTCAGTTGGTCCATATCCACTTCCTCCACATGTGAAAGGAGCCGTTAATGAGAGTGAAAAAGCTGAGAGCAACAAGAGAGCCCATGCACGGGAGGTGTGAAGGAAGTGGTCTGTGCTGAGCAGCAGTTTTGTTTCCCCTGTTACTCAGTGGGTACCCTGAACTTACTTAATGCTCTTTACTAAACATGAGATCACTGGACGTAAGTGGGAGACCACTACAGAACACAGACCAGTTAAAGCCAATCAGAAAAGAAACAAGAGGAAGACTGATTGCCAAGGAACATGCTAAACATGAATCCAGTTTTCAGACTGGGATAGCAGCTGAGCTCATATTTAAGCACCTAATTAGCTACTGCAGGCTTTTGTTTGAAATTTGGCTTCTTGTTATTTTTTGCAAATACATTACATAGGGAGACTGCTGCTGGAGACAGCACCATGGAGATAAGTGGCAAAATCAGCTTCTGGTGTAAAAGAAAAAAAAAAGAAAAAATCAAAATAAATAAAAAAAAGAAATCAACAAACCACAAGGCATTCACTCCAGAATTAAATACTTGCTTATTTTGTTCTGGGAAAAATATGAGACAAACTCTTTCTCATCTCCTTCCTAATTTTTGTAATGACAATTCAAACATGAAGCCTATGTTGCAAAAAATCTTAAGCCAAAAGTAAGAACATCTGCTAAAAATTAATTTGACGCAAAATGTAGAACCTGCCTTATCCTGATGCTTTATTCATCAATGTAGAGTCAATAAAACGTTATTTTCAAAGGAAGGAGAAGGTCATTAGTATTACTGCTCTTTTGGCCAGATTTCAAAGCAGCTAATTAAATTCTGTCTGCCTTAACTGCTCCTGTAGTTTTCATTTAGTGAGTTGTGCATTGCCCAGTTTTATCAGCAGTGACTCAACAAAATGCTATGGAGGGGCATCTTCCAGGGGACACTGTTTTCCATGGTAGAAAGAGTGGTCCACAGGGAGCCCCACTCCAATGAGTGGGTGAGCATGAACTTTTCAAAGGTCCTGATGCCAGGCATGCCTTGCTTTCCCACTGAACTTCTTCCTGCAAAGTCCTTGCTACACTTTTCCTAGCTGCTGACTGTGTACAGGCTTGCCATATCACAGCACGTGCTGTTTGGCATCACTCAAGCATTTATTAGGGTGAATCCCTGGGCACTGAACACCAGTGCTTCCAGGCCTAGCCAACTGGCCAGCATCCAATATGGATACCACTTGGAGCTACCAGTCTTTTGCCTGACTGGTCACCTACTTAAGAGGCAGAGTTTCTCTGCTTGAGAGCCTGCCTGCCTTACTGTGAAGCATCAATACCCTGTGTCCTCAAGGGTCCAAGAGTCATAGGCACCTCACGTGCACTGATGTGCCAGCACAGTCTTCTGGTCAGCGATGCTCTGCTTTGGGATGGTTTGCCTCTTGCATGCACTTTGAAAGATTTTAGAGCCTTCAGAAAATGTGGAAATGGGGAAATGCATAATGTCAGCATTTTTTACCATGCAATTATACTTTCATTCGTTGTGGAAAAGGTACATACAGAGCATGAAGTATCAAGAGAGGCTAGATTAAAATGCATCGGCTTTAAAGCAAGATAATTCCATGCATAAGAGGAATAAATTTTACAGTTTTAAACTGAAAGAAGGTAGACTCAGACTGGACAAAAGAAATAAACTTTTTTATGCTTGGGATGATTAGGCACAGGAACAGGTTGTCCAGAGAAAGTGTGCATGCCCCATCCAGCCAGGTTGAATGGGATTTTGAGCAACTTTGTCAAGTGGAAAGATCCCTGCTTATGGTAGCGATGTGGGACTAGGTGATCTTTAAAGGTCTGTTCCAACCCCAAACCTTCTGTGATTCTACACGTTTGTGCGTGGGAAATGCAATCCTGGTATCGGTGCAGGAGCCTAAGTGGGCCTGTTCCTCTGATACCTAAAGTTAAGATTGACGTAATTAAGTCAAGTAACCAGTGTTGATTTTTCTTTCAATGTAGCATTTAAACAACTTGATTCTAATAAAATAGGGTCTCACAAATAAAACAATTGTTCAACAAAAATCCTCATCAGTTCTGTGTCACATGTTATTGCTCTGTCTTAAGTAGTCCATTGATGTTAGATTCCTGGAAAGCAAAAAGCACACACAAAGAAAATGAGAAGAGAGCAGGGAATCATTGCAGGGGTTCTGCCAAAAGGGTCTGCTCTGCATATCCAATTTTATATCCTTAAATCTCTAGCATGGTATTGAAGTCTGCTTCTCTGCTGCCTTGCAAATCATTTGCATCTCTGCACTGTGATATAAAAGGCTTCCTCGTTGATTGGATAGCTTTTTATATCTTCTTAGCACTTGTGTTTCTCTGACATAGATATCTATGCAAATACAAGGCTTTTGAGGATCCAGCCCTTGTATTTCATGCTTCTTTGCCACAAGGTAAGTCAAAACAGCACTCACGCAAAATGTGGGAATGGGAAGTCATGGGGAGAGTTTACCATCCTTTTACCTGGCATCTGAAGGTTACTGAAGGCCAGACTAGACCCAGGCAGAACAAGTTAGAGTAGTCCCCAGCCATGCTTACTTGTGATCACTTGCCAGACAAGATCACTCTAATTCAACTCAGGAAGCTTGTCCTGTGCCCCAGGTTGCATTCAGTGGGGGAATGGTGGCACTGATGGAGTAGTGCCAGATTAGCTGCCAGCTGGCTGCCCCAGGCGGCTTGGGATGAGTGCTTCTTCCCAGGGGTGGCGTGAGCTCTGCCCCACACGGCTGTGCGCAAGAGAAACCCGTAGCTGCTGAGGATCTGGTCCTTCAAGTTAAAAGGGTTGAAATATGCATGAAGCATAAGGTGACATTTTGAGTGCCTCAGATCAGAGCACGGACGTTACTGAATTTAAAATGTAACTGCAATTTCCTGACTAATGCCAACTCACTTCTGTATTCATGCAGTGATTGTTCTTTATTCTTAAAATAGCCCATTTTGCCCAAAGGTGCAGGTGGTATCTTTATGATAGCAGAGCTACATTATCCTGCATGTTACAGCTGAAACTGTTGGTTGGTGCAATGGCCACCTATAAGTTGCCCTTTTTTGTTCTCAATTTATATAACTCTTTTGTAGATGATTTGTTCATGATTTGCTTCAGCAAGAATAGAAAAGGGGGGTAAAAAAAAGAAGAAAAAAAGAAAAGAGATGCACTGGAGGTTCAGTGTTGTTGTCTTTCCCTTCCTGTAGCTGACCTGTATGATTTTCTGTTGTGTCTCCAAGTTTTTGAGTCCTTTCAGATAACATGGGCAGTTAAATTGCTTCAGTAGCCTTATATCTCTGCAGAGAGTTTGCCTGTTTCTTAACATCCTGTGCTTTCTGTGGTGAAGTGTTCAGGATATTATAAATAAGATATTAAATAAGAATGAGATAACAAAAAGAACTCATATATTTGCTGTTCATTCAAAATAAAAAAAAAACTTGAATGTAGTAGCAGCCACAGAAAACTGTAAGCAGGCTTTCCAGCCGAGTAGGAGCATTCCGTGTCCAGGCATTTGCTGCACCAAGGGTAAAAGTGTAGGAGATAGAGCTGTAGCTGTGGCCACCACAGAGACAGGACAACAACTAGGGGGAAGGAGGGAACTGGGAAAAAGAGTTTTTCTCCTGGGTCTGTGTCCCTCTATCATCCTTCACCAGCAGGTTAGAGTCCTACTGCCCCACAGGCCCTAATCCCTGACTCCATACGGGGAGCAGCAGCATGCAGCTACACTTCCCCAGGCTGTGGCAGAGGCAAAGTGGATGGGGACCAAAGCAGTTTTACTGTCTCCAGGAACTTGTTGCTTTAGGCTCCTGCCTGCTTTGCCTATGAGCTGTTTGTAATGCCACCACTTACCTTTGGTTCTGCTACACACAAATAAGGTTAGATGAGAGGTTATAGCAATTACAGGAGTGAATTGTCATAGCATAGGAATTTGTGGAAGTGATGCTAAGGTCCCAGTCTGAAGGAGCATTTTAAGTTACATACCTGCTAATTTGCCTGAAACTAGCTTGCTTATTAGAAAAGAAAAAAAATGTACTGCTGCCTGCATGCAATGAAACCCAACTAATCAGCAGTTCCTAGAAAGCTTGACTTGAAAGAAAAGCACATTTGACATCCAGATGAGAGAGGTGCACAGAAGTCTCAACAGGTTTTGCTGTAACTCCCAGAATTTGTGTGCCTTTGTCGTACCTCTTTGGAACAGACCCAGCCAGCCATCTGTGCTTTAAAGTCTGTATAGGGCATAACTGTGGTTACAGTTGCAGCCGCTCTCCTTGCCCATATTTTTATCCATATCTTTAACCGTGCACACTCTGATGCGTCACTGGGGCAGGTGCAATGAGTACCTTACTCATCTCTACTGTACCCAGCACAGGAACCTTCAACTAGTAGGTACTGATGCAATACAAATGATAATAATAATCAGGACTGGTATGATTAGACATGGATTTTTTAGGTGGGAACATGATATGTATGTTTGGGAAGAGGGGAGTGAAAGAGAGGAGAGAAGTCTCAGGGTCTCAAGGCAACGACAGCCTGGAGATTGATGCCTCAGCATTTCTACTTTAAATAGTTTGACACAGAGATTCCGACAAGTATTGTGTAATTTTATTTTAATATTTTTCCCTGACATAAATAAGGCTTGATGTCTGACAGAATAATCACCAGGACTTGAGCAAACAACACCCTTGCCAGTGATAAGCTGTTTCTTCTGACAATTCAATGTTTAGATCCTTTGCTGGATATTGCAAAATGGAGTACATTTGATGTTTGTGAAATTCTGTTTCCCTTTTGGTTATTTTTATGTGCATCTTCCTTTTTCTCTCCTGTGTACAGATGTTCGTATTCACCCCATGGAGCCTATGCCCAAAGCAAACTTGCCCTTGTGTTATTTACCTATCGACTACAGCATCTTCTGACTGCAAATGGAAGCCATGTGACTGCTAATGTAGTAGATCCTGGAGTAGTGAATACTGAGCTCTACAAGCATGTTTTTTGGGTTGTGAAAGTGGTCAAATGGATGACAGCCTGGCTATGTTTCAAGGTAAGCAGTTTTTAAAATAATTTTGTTGCCGTGCCCCTGCATTGTGAAAGCTGTAGTTAGCAAGGAACTGAAGGTGTTTCAGAGTTTATAATAATGTGTGGTGTTTATTGCATTTCTCTGTGCTGATGAGACATAAAAAATTGATAAAAACAGGCTTTCCCCTAAACAAACACTTACTTTCAATAGAGGGAGTGAGCTCTCACAGTAGGGGAAGGGAGTGCTTTTCACTCTTGTGCCCATGCACTGGTTATCTCTGCCCTGATCTATCTACGTGCCTTTGAGCCGTGCATGGGGGCAGAACATCATCCTAACATGGAGCCAGAATATGCAAAGTGTTCCTCAGAAATGTCTTGTACATTCTCTTAATAAGAAGCAGACATGATCTGGCATGGTCTACATGTACATAACACGTTACAGAGAGGAGGGCAAAGGGAAGAAGGGAGTTGTACAAGAATGGTGGTGGGAGATGGCAGTGCTCCAGGATGTGCAGGTCCAGACAGCTGTGCTCTGGGAGGTGGGACAAATTTCAATTAACTTTTCCATCCTAACACATATTTGTAATGGTATCCATTCCTGGTCTGCATTGGGAAACTTAAAGCTGTTTGATAAAACTGATCCAGAAGTGGGGTAGACCCCATTATGGGTAGCGTTTTATAGGGATTTTAGTAGATCAATCTGAAATCGGTTTAGCTGTGTAGGTACAATCTCCTCATGTGGGCAAGCCTTAGGAGGGCTTGTGCTGAGAAAATGTACTGCTTATAGCTCTTTCAGAAAGTAGTTTTGGATTAGGTAAATGGAACTTGATTTCATTAGAGAAAATTGAATGTCCTAATTAAAATGAAGTATTTTAGATCAAGGGGCATGTCTCAAAAAGCAAATTAATTTTAAACTTTGATATGGAAATATCAATAGTTTTCATTTTAGAAATGAAACTGGAGGCTGAGAGAGTAGTTGTAAAATAAGATGTAAACAAATAAATGCATATTTAAAAAAAATAGTATCTTCTGAGTGCACCTTGAATATTGCAATAAAATTGTAATAAGAATGCTCATAATGTAATGCATTCTTAAAGAAGCAGAGTACAACTTTGCCAAACCATATACATTAAACTTGTTTTGCCTCTTGTGATTGCCATTTAAAATATCAGTCTCAGCTGGTGGTGTTTTTTCACTAGACTCACCTTGCTAACATAACAGTTTCATGTAGATGTTTAGGCTGTGCTCAGCATTTCCTCTGAGGTGACAAAATCCTGACAAAATTGCCATGCCTGAGAGTGAGTTTTGAGTCTCTTGTTTCATAGCACTCAATCCCACCCAGTTTTATTGGTGTGCAAAGGGAGACATTTTTGTGTTATATTGACAATGTTTAGACAATGAATGGGTTGTCACTTAACACATAAAATGACATTGGATTTATCATAAGAGGGAATCTCATACTTACAACCCCAATAGTAGAGCCACTGATAGTTACTCACCACTTCTATTCTTTGGATGAGATACCGTTCTAAAGAAATTCTGCCTTGCAACAGTCAATGGAGAGACATACTGATCTTCATGGAAGTGTGATGTCTGTACTGCTTGAAAAGCAAATGTATCAATTTCTTTTTGAGTCAGAATAGCTTCAGGTTTGGATATCTGAATGCTTCAGTTATCAGATTTTCACATTTTTGTATAACACGCAATATGTTTTTCCTATAAGCCAAAGGAGACGGAAACTCTTACTTTCACTCTTCCCATACTCCCTTAGACTTCTGAGTTACAGCTCCAGCTCCTACTCTTTCATTATTGCTTATAGTTTAAGTTATGCCTATGTATTCAGAAGTGCTTCATCCCAGAGGTGTGCCTTATTTGGCTCTGAAAGAACTGCACTGCAAGATGTTAAGCTCCACAGCAAGCCCACGTTGAAGGCCTGCCTGGCAATTTTAACAGCGCTCTACTGAGGGCTGTAGTATTCAGCATTCAAGCCTGCGAGAGTCTTGTGTTGGTCTCATGCACTAGGGTAAATTTCTCCTGAGAAAAGTATAAGAAAATTCAGTTGTCTGGTAACATTAGCTGATAGTTAGTAGTATGGATTTCTTCTCCCCTGGAATTTTGTTCCTAAATGCACTTTTATGAATCTTTCTTCTAAGATTATGGCAGTAATGCAGTGAAAATGAGGTGATGGCTCTCTGGTCATATTGACTTTAACTATTATCACCCTAAAGTATGCTGGAGTGGTTTCTGAACATATTCAGGAAATTGCTTCACCCACTGCAACCTGGCACTTGTAAGAGCCAGCACACCCCAGAGAGCTCCAGTGGGGAAATGCATCACATCACAGTCCCTCAGGAGAAAGTCAACATGTTGTTTGATTTAGTTCCAAAATATTGCAGTAGAGCCTCCACTACCTTTAAATGTATTTCTGCCAGCACTGGTACCAGTTACGTTCAAGTCAAATACCTCCTAGGGATTGCAGCCTGGTGCCTCTCATTGGGCTGCTCATATTTGAGGCAGCTCAGTGTGGCAGACAAGGCTGACAGCTCAACATCCACCTCAAAGCTGCCTCAAGATATTTAGGCACTTAAACAAATAAACCTGGAGTGTAGTAGATAGGCAATGATACATAATCTCCTCTAAGTTATAACAGCTTGAGTTTCTCGAAACTGTGAAACTTTATCTTCTAGTCTCTAAACATAGCTCAGAAAAATCTCTGTCTGATGTTTTTTCTCCCAACAAGCTGGAACAAGAGGTACTACTGTAGAAATAAGACAGGCCAAACTAAAGGATCTGGTGACAGTCATAAAATTTGTGAAATTAGAATGAAACCATTACTTCTAAAGAGCAGGAACCTTCTCATCCTGATTCTTTCTCAGGAAAGTTATTGTCTGATGCAGTACCTGTTCTTTAAATTTACACTTTGCAAATATTTTTTCTGTATTTTTCCTAAATGTGGATTTCATCTGTCACACACAAGGGAGAAATTATGTTTATTCCTCAAAAAAAAAAATGTTTTCTATTCCTATGACTTCTCAGTAAATAAAGACTGATGAGCTGACCTCGGCAGAGTGCAGTGAAGTATGTTATCCCTTTCAGCACCCATATCCCTTAGTAATTTTTATCATAAATTGATCTTTTTTAAGAGATAAAGTCCAAACTAGTAAACAATAACTAAATCATGAGATGATAATAGCCTAAAAAGTCATTCAACAATCATCATATTACAATTTAGCTAACTGTGCAACACACCAGATTTAGTGTTGGGTACTGTGCAAGCTGGAAGCCAGGAAGTACCATTTCCCTCTCCAGTATTTCAGCTTCTGCTGCAAATACTGAATATTCATTCCTAACCCAGATGGTCTCTGCTTGTGATACAATTAAAATGCCTTAGAGAAAAACAAAAAAAGTTGACTCTCATTAATGTCCAATGGCAGGGACTGTTCTGCTTCGTATGACTTCATTATGGCATTGGAGTAGGGACATTTCCTGCATAGCAGTGTTGTAAACTTCCCCAAAACCTTGTTTATGATAAGCTTGGTGAACATGTCATTATCAGCTGCTTCAGATTGGTATTTAGGCAGGCATTGTGCAAGGAAGGCTGCACATCAGATCCTGTCCCAGCTGTCATTTCCAAAGCCATAGTGCCACATAAGTGATTATTGACTGACAAACTGAAAATAAGTAGGATTAGTAACCCTGCTAGCCTGTAAAAATGAAGGGAAAGGCTTCAGGAACACAGGCTAGATAGGCATCAGCCAATATAAACTAGTACATTTCCTTCACCTTGTCAAAATAGGCTTAACTTTATCGTAATTTTCCTATAACATTAATAAAAACATGCTTCCAGTAAGTGTGGCTAGAAAACAAGATCTAAAGGACCTGGATTCATCATTCATACCAGAGGACATAGTCATGCAGATCTTACTGCAGTATTTCTTTTTCAAACTGTCCCTTTGGCATTGTGAATGTGGTAAATTTATTTCATCCTCCTCCCCCCCCCCTCAGATGTCAGAAGATAAACACATCACAACACAATAACGCCAGCTGTAGAGAATAAGAATAATTAAATCCCACAGCTGAAAGCAGCAATTCATCAGCATCATCATCTTCTGTCCATGAGAGTGTGTGGTCCTCACATAAAGCTAGCCTGGGCCTTTCTCACAAAATGAAAACTCTTTGCAGAAACATATAATTTGCAGTTAATTTTTTCAAAAGGTTTTTCTGGTCAAAAACATAGAGAAGAAAACAGTCTACTTTATTCCAGTAACTCTGGTTCTTAAGCAGGTCCCAGTTTTGCATACATTGGTACAGGGATCTAAGCTACAAAGCCATAGGTGTCTTTTTTCCAAGAAATATCTTATTATTTGTACAACCATAGAATGATTCCAGGAGGAAAGATGGAGGGACCCGCCTAAGAAGGCCAGTGAATAATCAACCATTAAGCTCACAAATTCTGGTGAACTGGGTTTTTTTCTTGCATGTGAATCCCTGGACTTTCTTAGGCATCCAGGTCCTACCTGTTATGAGGTATGTGGATGGAGCTTGGCTGCTTTATTTATTCTAAATAGAGTGGCTTCTGAGCATAGAGCCTTTTGTGTCTGTTCTAATTAGGATCAGACTCCTCTAAGGTAGTCTGACCCTCAGTGCATACTTAAATAGCATTGGATCCTGGTCTCCACTGAACCTGTGGTTCCCTTGCATCCCAAGATATTACTGTTTTTGTGCATGTTTTCTCAGGCCTAAGTAGTTAAAATATTTGTTTTAGGAGATATGTTGGAAGTTGTCGAAGAATGTTTTGATGGCAGGAAAATGAACGCTTTGTGTTGTGTGCCTCAGCGTGTGGCTCGCGAAGGGCTACAGATCCTGTACAGGACAGCACAAAATTGGTGGGATTGTGGTGGAGTGCAGCAGAGAGAGTTAAGGCTGTTGAAGTTCTTGTTTATAACTCTTATTCAGAGCAGCTGCCAGTGTGATCTATCCCCAAACCACACCCAGATTTCCTCTTGGACGGTGCTAGTTGGAACAGGCCAAAACACAGTCATGTAGTAAGCAAAAAATGAAGCAGTGTGTACAGTCAGAGATCCATCTCATGTCCTGCCCCACAGTTTAGTTGCTTGATTAAAAGAAGAGAATCATTTCTTCTTTTTTTCCTTCTGACAGTGTGAAATGGGAAGATTGTCTTTCATCTTTCGAAATTGTTCACAGAATAGGCAAACTGTCTCCGTGGCTAATGTTGCCTGCAGTATTGACCCTTTTTAGCTAGAAAATGGTCTAAAGAAACACAAGTTAAAGCTACACAATGCACTATGTGAAAAGCCATGCTTGCTCTGGGTGAAATTGGTTTGGACTGGTAAGCAACTGAAATGTCGGAAGCATACTGCAAACAGGTGTTTGTACTGTGTAACAAAGGGTTTATCCCAAACTCCTATGTGGTAGAGAATTGCTGATTTAACCTGAAAGCTCAGGCAGTTTATTTAATTTTATCTGAAAGTATTTAAATTTGTATTCAAAAGAGTGAAAAAAAATAGTCTCTCCATTGCTGGAGAGAGAAAGTAAACAGTTAAGAAATTGTGAAAATATATGAGCCTAGCCAGTGTTAGCACATCAGCACCTATCATCCTGTAATCGTAACTGTTTTCATATTCAGAACCCACAGTTAGTTAGGAAAGACATTTTCCATCAATCAATCAGTTTATTCCTTGCTAACATTTCTTGGCAGTACTTTCTTACATATTTGGTTAATATCTTTGTGTGGTAATCTGTTCCCAGTCAGACTTGTTGAAAATGGAGGAAACACAAAAGAGGAGGATAATTTGCTGTGAATCAAACACATGCCAAGGCCTCTGTACTGATTCCTCTCAGTTTAAAAGAAGCTACCACTGTGCCTCTAATGTAAAGGTCTCAAAAAAGAAGCTGAAAGATCGGGGAATTAGAGAATCTTGAAATTTCAACTAGACCATTAACATAATCTTTTAAATTAGAGGTTATAGCACCACACTACTGTAATTTTTGCTCATGCGTAAAGGTTCTACCTCCATCACCATGTGCTTATAATTCCATTTTATTTTGGTCAGGTAGTACAACACTGTTGGAAACTTGAGCCCACTGGCAGCAGAATACAGGGCAGCCACTAATCTTTCTCATCAGCCTATCTCCCAGAGGAAGAACAAAGAGAGAGGAAACAACCCCAGCCCCAGTAAAATGACCCATTCAGCAAGAGTAGGAACAGCAGTTACAGGCAGTTTTTGTCTTCCATGTGAAAGTGTTGTAAAATCAAGTTAAGGAAAACGACCACTGGCTTCCCTTGGAAAATCCTGCATCTGAGATTATGGGTGAGCAGCAGTTTGGAATTAAATCACTAAAATAAGGAAATGCAGAGGAGGAGGTTGTGGGAGTGCATATTCAGGCAGATAGAGAGATAGACAGATAGATAGATAGATAGATTCACATAAAGGTGTGTATATGTATACATACATTTATACATGGACAGTTTGCCACCAAGTATGTTGTGCTTTATAGATCCACTGCTATTTTTCTAGGAATGGCCTACCTAAATTCCTCATTGTTTTGCTACTTGTGAGTAATGTGTCCATAACAAAACAATGCTGATAAAATTTATGTTGCAGAGTCCCATGACCTGATGATCTTACTCACTACAGAAAAAAAATAATTTTAGGAGGTTTTGGAGATCTACAGTCTTTCCTTTCCCCCTCTCTGAATGGGAGTCTTTAACTTACAGTAGTCAAAAGAGACTGAAAAACCTTTCAATTTGAAATAAAGAAATTCTTAGGTGAATAATGTAGGCACAATTTTTAGTGGTTATCTTGAACTTTCAAAGATTGACAGAAAATGCCAAGTTCTACCAAGAAGCTGAAAACATTCCCTTTTCCAGTGGTCTAAGATATCTGTGCCTGGAAGTCAGCTCTGACAGGTCTCCTAGTTCATAAACATCTGCGATATAAATGCCTGCATCAGAGCTGTCCATCCAGTGATCTTCTCATGGTCATTGGTAGTGCTGGACCTGTCTTATCCTAAGATAAATATCTACAGTTGACCAGGTGAATTCAGTCTTTCAAGGGCCAGTTTATGCCTATGAACAACAAAGGGGTCCTCTGGTGACATGCTCAGCTATAGATGTCTGCGCTGTATAAAGGTTAAAGTTAGTTAAGATTAATCCCTTCCCAAGGTACAGGACATTAAATTTGTGTTATTAAAAAAAAAATGAACTGAAGATAGTAGGGTTTTAGATGTGTATAGGATAGAATAGGAACTATTCTAAAGGTATGTTCTAATATCTGGGGCACAAGCTGTTTTTGCAAATGGCAGCTCTAAGGTATTTGGAGTATCAGACCATTTTCCATGTAAGTAGGAAATGTGCTTGTGGGCAGCTACAGGTGAGGAAATCCCAGTTACTTATGAAATGTGTTTCTCATATGTGTTTACAATTCATGGTGTGCCTCCACAGTTTATCACATAGATATCGCCGTGCATTTCCATGGGTAGTTATGTATATTCCCTGTATATGTTTATAATGTTATGTAAGTAACAAGAGAGAAACACGAAAAGCAAGCACCACCCACTGTTTGAGGGAAAACTCAAAAGAGCAAATACATTTTTTAATATAACAGGATCATCCACCACCCGATTTGTGAGTTATGAAAAGTTTCCATTCAGAAGTCACTTGAGTAACTCTGGCTTTAGCAATGACTGTAATGGTTATGATTGGAAGCCACAAACTTTTGTGTTTCATTTTAGAAAGAGTACTGAGATACTGCAAGATGTAATTCACATGGCTCTTTTTGTTCTCATTATGTTCTCAGCCAAATACTTGGGATTTGGTGGATTTTAACAGGTAAAATAGCTCCCATTTTTTCTAGAAGAAACTTGATCTTAGATGTGGCTAAAACACAAGACATTAATACAATCTGTTCAGACTTAGTGGTCTGTATACATTATTACATACTTAAACTTTCACTTTAAATTGTGTTTGTGAGTCTCTTGAGGGGAAATGACCACATCTGCCTATTGCCATGTCAGTGCTGGGGAAAGGGAAGTAACCACAGGGGTTACGTTACCACAGACAGGGCACTCAGGGAAATACAGAACATATGCAGAAGAGGTTTTGGATGAAACCTGAGCCATGTGCAATAAAACAAGAATGAACTTGGCCAGCTTATCAGAGATGAGATTTATAGTAGTATTTACTTGGCCCCATCATGCTGACCTACTTTTCTGTCACTGGAATAGGAAGGAGGTGCTGCTGCAGGCCCTAGGCTCAGGCACGATCTGAAAAAATAAGTTGGTCCCAATGTTTATTAGTTGCTCATCAAAGTCTAGGAGCTAGTCACCACCAACTTACAAGTTTAACTTATTGTCTTATCAATATTTTATCCATTTCAGTGTATCTGTTACTTTTTGAATGAATAGGAGGGGGCCAGAGTTGGTGCCCGGTTCTTGGCAGCCCCGTGTTCCCAGGGCTTTGCTGTGAGGCACTGTGCAGTGGCTCCCCAGCCATGTTACATCCCTGCAGCTGGCAGCAGTCTGCTGAGGCCGACTGTGTCTCAGGAAGAGCGGTATTGATTGACTTATTCAGGATTTTTGCCTGACAAGCTTGAGATACAACATTCAGTCTTCCACAGCCTTCCACTTGTCATATACGATCCTAAGATGATTAAAAATGTGGAAAGAGAAAAGCTGTCCCATTGTTTTTGGAGCTCAGCACGTTGAAATAAAATTACAGATTATGAGTATATTTTAATAGGTGCCTCCCACCTGGAGTGCTGCATCTAGCTCTGGATTCCCCAGCAGAGGAAGGACATCAGCCTGTTGGAGGTGGTCCAGAGGAGGGCCACCGAGACGATTAAATAGATGGAGCACCTCTCCTATAAGAAAAGAGAATTGAGATTGTTCAGCCTGGAAAAGAGGAGGCTTTAAGGTGACCTGATTGCAGCCTTCCGGTACCTAAAGGGAGCCTGTGAGAAAGATAGGACTTATTTTTACAAGGGTATATAGTGACAGGACAGGGGGGAATGGCTTCAAACTGAAAGAGAGTAGGTTTAGACCAGATATAAAGAAGAAATTCTTTATTGTGAGGGTGGTGAGACACTGCAACAGGTTGCCCAGAGAATTTGTGATGCCTCATCCCTGGAAGTGCTCAAGGCCAGGCTGGATGGGGCTCTGAGCAACCTGGTCTAATGGAAGGTGTCCCTGCCCACAAAGAGGGGTTGGAACTAGAGGTCCCTTAAGGTCCCTTCCAACCCAAACTATTCTGTGGTTCTAAAAATGACGTAGGAAAGACATTATGGGGAAGCATACTTGTTTTTTCTGTCATAGTTACAAAGGCTATTTTTATGATTGCCCAAGCTGTGAATGTAGCTTGGTCACTCCTCAGAGAGGAGTTCAATTATCACAACTTTCATGCCTCATGACCAGAAATGACAACTTAGGTCACCATTTTCCTTTCCATATAAAATGGTTACTTCCATCATCATGAAGTTTGTGGTATTTCATCAGTGGCTTTGTGCAAGTGTAGTTGATCAGAACCTGTTAAACAAGTAAATAAGACCTGAACATAAAAGCATTCGGGTCTGAATCTTACTGCATATTCTTGTAGCAAGGATTATCTGATTCAACTTCATATCCTCTATGTGGAATATTGTCCTTTTGTAAAGCATGTAAAACATGTCTGATCCTGCTTCTTAGAGGTTCTCTTTCATCTGGGGCAGGCCTTTTATTTTTCTTGCTTGGTTTAGGTTTGTGGCACAAATGTCCTGTTTTATATGCCTGTTATCTGGGGAAGTGGATTAAGGCTGGCACAGATACATTGAACCCTAATCTCTTTAGAGAGCCTGAAAATCTCCAGAGGTAGTAAGTACTTCAGATGTTTATAATACTAGGTTCAGCTGATGCTTGAAATCCATTCAAGAAGATCTGGAAGACAGAAAGAAGGGCTCTTTACAAAGTAATTTTTTTTTTAAATATATTTGTCCTGTTAATATTATTTTATATACACTTTGTGCTCAGGTTTTTTTTTTAGTGCCGTGGTGGGGTTTTTTTCCTCTCATATTGAGGCAAGCCTCAAGCACTGTTTTTACTGCAAAATATATCCATCACCCAATATCTTGGCTGTACAGCTTCAACCTACGTGTTATGGCCCTGGGTCAAAAGCAGATTTCTGGTGTCATCTATTTCTAGCTGTTTGAAAAAGTGATAAAATATAAAATATGTTTCTACTCAGGTACCTGGATTTGTCATCTCCAGGTCACTACACAGTGGTTTACTCAGAGGACCCGAGGGGATTATAAAGTACCTCCAGCAATCTGTCCCATGCTCTCCTGGTTGGAAAGAAAGAATTTGCAACAGGAGAGTCATTAGGCTTTGTAGATGTGGGCAGGTACCATCTTGCTCAAGGATGGTACCAGTGCTGTCACTGTTACCATAAAGGCAACAAACCTTTTTTTGTGTTGATTGGATGTTGTTTTGTTGTCATTTGTGTGATGACTTCTACAGAGTCAAACTGTTTCAACAGCTCTGGAAAACGTTTTTTCTTCTCTTTATTTTCAGTTTATATAATGATATCTAGCAGTAGTCTTTAATCAAAATATACAAGAGTGAGGTTGTTTTTAAGGAAACAATTTAGTCAAGGCAAGAATGAATTAAAGCAAACTGACTGGAAATGTATTTACTTTGAGGAAATGAGAAAGAAATAAGAAGAAAGAAGTAAGAAACTTGTTTCTAATCAGTGAAATCAGACTCTGGAAAAGGCTTCCACAGAGTGGTAGCTATAAGAAAACTGTTGTTTTTATGATGGAGTTTAAATAGGTTTATGGAGAAGAAGATCAGCTGATAACTTATCTGCAAAATTAGATCAGAGATGTCCCAAGAGGTCCCTCTGCAGTCCCCTTTTCCTTCTGAATTCTAATTATTTTTAGAATCCTTTTTATTTTACCTCTGGTGTATCTGTTTTGCTCCCATGCTGAAAAGAAAAAAGAAATCCTGTATAAGGATTCCAATAGTGAAGATTTGCTAAGAAACATCAATTTTGATTTTGAACTTGTTGAGTACCTAGCAAATCCTTCTTTTGGGAAAACAGTTGGTGAAGATGTATAATTTCTTGCACTTGCCTCCATGCTTGCCTTTTTAGACAGTAGTTCTTCCAGTCGTTACTGATGAGCTGTGTTGAACTGTCCAACAGTCCATTCCAGGCTCTTGGCTACAGGAGAAAAGGGAAAATTGGTGCTATGGGTCAGACTGAAGAGGCTACAAGGAAAATGAGATCTTTTATTGTCCTGGTCAAGAAATCTGTGCATGCTGTTAAAAAATAAAATAGCCAAGATAAACCGAAAATGAAGCTGTAGAGATAGTCAACACAGCTCTCTGGTTAGTCTGCAGTCTGCAGGTTACAGCAGTGTTCTTCATAAAGTTGATGAGTGCTCGGGAAACCCCTTTCAGCAGAGACGCCAGGCCAACCGTGGGCAACAGTGTGACTGACCCTTGTACCAGAGAGCACGCCTTCCCCTGTGTTTCCACAAGCAGCTCAAGTCTTGGGTCTTCCTGACTCTCTGGTTTGCATCTAAAGTAGCTTCAGAGTGACTATATTGAGGAGGCTTGTAGTCCTGCTGGGAGTTGGTTGAGTAACCGACTCCAACTCAGTGTCCAGAGTAGACTAGTAGGGGTTAGCAGGGCAAAGGTTTCCATTCCTATAATGTCCAGAGACAAGAGTTTGGTTCAGGACTTTGTCTAGGGAGTGAAAGTTATTCTTAGTTTCTTTTTGGGATGTCAGGTTTCCTTCCCTTGAATTTGTATTTTCACTGCCACTTGCCATATTTTTCTTAATTGGATAATTTATACTGCATGTTTAAAATTAAAAAAAAAATTAAAAATATTTTATACTTGGGGTGGGTTGTTTGTTTTTGTTTGCTTGTTTTGCTTTGCTTTGTTTGGGTTTGGGGACTTTTTTATTTAAATCATGATGTGGTATTTTAGAGGTCAAAACTAGGTTCTTGATCTTTCTTGTCTGGGTCTTTCAAACGAGAGCAATAATCCTGCTGCAAAATACTTATCATGGACCTATTGTGATAGCTAAGAGGTGTCAATGCTCTAAATGACTGAGCAAAAGCTTTGCTCTCTGATATGAGTAACTGTCTAGATTTCAAAATAAATCCTTTGGATTATACAGAAAATTTGAACTGTCAAGAAATAAATGGTGTGGCGAACTGAAGCATAGGTCTCTTTAGATGCCCTCAATTTAGCTCAATTTCAGTAATCTCTCATTCACCTTTCATTGCTGTCAGCAGCTTGTAGGGTTTCTTCTATATTTATGATGGAAATATCTAAAAAGCATGTCACTGAGATGCATGTGTTTTGCCACTTCAAGGAATTAGTAAATCGTGCATAGTTTCTCTGGTAAACACCACATTGCTGGGTCATTTATATCACCAGATATTTCTTCATTTAAACATCTTTCTTGCATAAAAAATTTCTTATTTTCATATGTGGTAGGTGGAAGATATTTTTGTTAAGTAAGTACATATAACTTCATGCTTTTCTATGTTTTCACTGCCAACATGTATTTCTGTAAAACTTTTGTTGAAAGCAGATATTTATCCACAGAATTTTGCAAGTATTATTACAGTTACACAGTGCCTTTATCATAGAAAAACAGATGTATCTAAGATGCTGGAGCCTGGAGTACTTTTCATGTTTTGGAGTTACTTTGTTTAAATCTGTGTTGACTAGATAGTTTTTGTGTTAAAATATTACTTACTTTCAAGTATAGAACTTTTTAATATACAAAACTATATTGATAAAAAACCATAATTACCTTTTTAATCATATACTAAACAAAAATATAACCCACTGTAGGTTTGCAAGTTAAACAGATATTAAGTAGTTTCTCAATAATATTCTTTCACTCTTAACCTTAGTCACTTGCAATACCTAAGAACTTTTAGGAAAGATAGATAAATAGCCCTAACAAAATGAAAAGTGCTGAATATTTTGAAAGACAGCAAGATCCTTTTCATTTGATCTCCTGTTTGTTATTGTCACTGTAGATTATGGATAAGAACACCTGCAATTGTCCTCCAGTTAATATACTTTTGAATTGGAAGAAAAGGCAGAGCTACACAGCAACTGGCGATTTGTCAGCTAACCTCCATTGAAAGCCTTTAAAACGCTGCTTCAGTGGGACTTCTTAATGATGAAATACGCAGGGATGGCTTTTCTGACAATCCATGGAATGTGATGGATGATAGTAACCTTTTCTCTGAATTAAACCGCAAAACCAGGAGCCAGCAGGGCTGTACGCTCAGAGCTTTGGAAGAGCAGATCCTTTCCTGCTCATCACCTCATAAATACATTTCTAATATTTGTTTTTAAATTATGGAAATATATTCTGGGTTATATTCACATCTCCACTTCATTGAGCCTACTTCACCCTCTATAGTTTCAAAATAGTTATATTTGTACTTATTAAATGTAGTAGCAGTTAGCACCAGTCAGACTACTGTCTAAATTTTATTTCCTTTTCAACACAAAAGTAAGCATTACGAGTTTGAGCAACTCTCTCCTACATGCAAATGAGGTGTTTGCTGAGAAAATCTTCAATCTTATTTTATAATTTCTCATACTTGCCCAAATAAAAGGATAAAAACCCTGAGTAAGCTTTTTTGAAATGACTTTATGTTTTCAGAGGAGGTAAAGAGCATACTTGGCTCAGGTATCTATTTTTGCTTAGAGAAACATTTTGTGTAAGAACGTGTACCTTGGTGTTATTTTCTCTTCTGAATTCTTTTTGTGGTTTTGTTTATTGTTTGGGGTTTTTTTATGCTGTGATCATCTGCAGCTATTTGTAAATTCTTCATAATATTAATTTAGACTAAGAGAAGAATCTCCTTTCAAGAACCAAACCTCTTTTCCTCATTTTATTATGTCAGTAATTAAAAAATATTGCTGTTTTCTTCTGCAAACTGTATTAAGACACCCGAATCTGTTTCTACTCACAGCTGGGCATTTATTCTTTTAAAAATCAGTCCCTCCTATCAGATGCTGCTGGTAACTGTTGGCAGATGTTTGAGTAGCTGTGCTCTGATGGCAAGCATGAAGTTGTTTCAATTTGTTTTCTATGCAAGGACCAGATGTTTGTTCTGAGCTAAGCAGAACTGTTTGCAGTTAAAACCTAAAGTAAATCAGCATCATTTCAGGTTGTAAACCAGCCATGTCTCAAGTCACACGTGAATCAAAAAGAAAAATGTGAGCGACAGAGGTAATCATCTTCTTCACTGCCCTGTACATCCTGACTGTTTGTTTATGCAAGTGAAGAATGAGTGAGTTACACTCTGTGTTAACAGAAGAGGATTCAGATTTTTACCTTGGACTATTTCATGCTTTTTGCTTGCTCTACACAGGGATAGTGATAAAAACAAGGCAAAGGGCTATATTTAGAGAACTAGGCCAACAGGAATTCATTGGTTCCCCGTAGGAGCCAGTGACATATTTGTCTTCCTGGGAGACTTTAGTGAGTAGTGAGGCACACCGCCTCCAGCTCTGGCCACCTCATGTACTTCCAGTTACTCTGAGACATAAACAATTGCATGCAGAAAAAGAAACTGGGAAGACTTAAAAAATCTGAAGTCTGGCAGAGTTATACTGGACCCTTGAGAGGTGAGGTCCTGATCATTTTGTGAGAGACAATGTCTTATGCAAGAAAGAGCTACACCATGGCTACAGCACTCCGGTAATAGTCATGCCACTGCTGGTAGTTGGGCTTATCCATCAGAAGCCTAGCTTTTGCTTTTCATTCCAGTATCATCAATATATTCACTCTAACCTTTAATATATTCACAGTATAACAGGCAGGAAATATTACACTGGGACTAAGGAACAAAGGCAAATATTGCTGAAGAAATTTTAAATAATGTGCAGATCTCTAGTGGGCATTGATTCATGTCCCTCATAGTGTCAATAATTGTTTGTGAATTGCAGCCATTTTTAACCCTGAACAGAGCATTTACTCCTGAAATACAGTCATTACCTATTGATTAGCTGTATCGTCATTTTCATGCGTCAGTAGTGACAGTAAAAAAATGAGTAACACTTATTTTAAACTAATGTGTAAGATCTGTACATTGTTCATGAATAATTGAAAGGAGTCTTTAAAATATATTTCTTATAACAGAGATCACAGTGACGTTTTCAGTAGCTGTTAAGTCTCAGGATAAATGGGAAAAGCCTAAAGGGCTCTTTTGGGTTTTTAAGGGGTTTTTAGATTGTGGAGTTGCAAATGTTCTGCTGTCTCAGGACAGGACTACAATAAGAAGGGCATATTTGTCATTGTTTAGTGCTAATGTAATTTCCTATTTTTCCTACTGTATGACTCTCCATTTAATCCCAATTGTTGGTAATGTGCTACTTTTTTGATTAAATGATGAGACCTGAGATTCAGCAAGGAGAAAATAATTAAAACTATTTGTTTCACAGACTGTCAGCAGCTATTAAGGAAGTTCAGTGTTTTTTTCCCAGAGCCATGTACAAACTTTGCAAAGTTCACAAACAGTTGGAATCCTCTTTTATTGAATACAGATTTAAAAGTAAAGGTCTGTTATGTTTTGGACACTAAGGAGTTTATGTAGTCAATAGAAAACAAACATTTAGATTATTTTTATGTAAAAAGTGCACTGCTTGGAAACTCTTGCTTTTTGACTGTGGCTCCCTTACAGAGCTCAGGAAATAAAAATGAGCCACATCGTCTCAGCAGACGTTTGCAGCGCAAAGTGGGCTTTGCAGTTTGTCCCTCCAGCCGCAGGAGTGACTCGTGGCCTGGCAAGGGCCACGCAGAAGTAGGGATTGCTGCTGGTGGTCTTTGTGTCCTGGGATTAGCCCTGCTCTCAATCCCTCCCTGTGGCCCTGTGTGTCCAGCAGTGTAACATGCTGTCACACTACCCTTTCGGCGCCTCTTGCAATTTTGCTGCAAAGAAGAGCCTTGTTTTCTGCCTCACCCTAAGGGCTTGGCACTGCTTGTGGCCCCACCATTTCTCCTGTCTTCTCAGATTTGGCAGTGTCAATGTATTGATGAGGTTTCACCTAATGTTTCCCTCTCCTTTTTCTACTATTGAAAGGCTTGAGCTCACTCCTTTGTTTGCACCAGAGAAGGTAAATGCCATCTGCCCAAACAGCTCATGCTTTGAAGGCTGTTCTCTATGCCTTTTTTGGTTTCTTAAGGGGCTCGGGACATGGATGGGTGATCTAAGGAAGGCAAGTGTTGGTGCTGCACTGGAAACCCTTCTACCCACAGCCCCTTTCTCCTCCTCAAGGCATATGGGCTGCAAAAAGGGATCTGAGCCAGTGGGGCAAGTGGTACACTGATGTAGCAGCCACACACTGCTGTGAGGTTGCAGTGAGGGCCTGGCAAGAAGTATTTAGGAATTCAGGAGGAAAAGGGAATGAAAAAGCACTGGGACTATCTGTAAGATTGTAGTGGGGTGGAAAGAAAAGGCAGGCAGAGAAATGGATGAAAGTTTTCTCTGCAGACATGCTCTGTATACCAGCTAGAGAAACAGAACCCTAATCTTGATT
Organism: Platyrinchus mystaceus; assembly: GCA_035041135.1. NCBI lineage: Eukaryota > Metazoa > Chordata > Aves > Passeriformes > Tyrannidae > Platyrinchus > Platyrinchus mystaceus. Next base: position 82,722,247 of record JAWWLV010000001.1, read on the forward strand.
GGAACAATTCATTTCCACTGGGAAGTACATGTTAGATAACAATAGGTGGCTGCAGAGCTGTGCAGACTTGCAGGTGAAGAGCAGAATTTTAAGCAAGCTGCTGAGCAGCCAGGAGAGTCAGAGGGGAGGGCAGGGACAGGTGGTCCACAGTGGCATTCGAGCCTCTGCTCAAACTTCAGACTGTGCCTTTACAAATTAAAAGCAGTTATTTAAAACACAGCACAGTTCTGCATTAATTCAACTGGCATTTTTCTTTGGAAGCAGAAGTTTAGTTGTCCGGAGCATCACTGCTTGAAGTGTATCACCTTGAGCAAGTGAGTCGGGGGGAGGGCTCATAGATTGGACTCTCAAGGCCAAAGGACATGTGTAGCAAAATGACATTACCAAAGAGCATAGTTCAATATGATATCCCTAAACAAAGTGAATTATTTTGGCACCAGATAAATCAGTAACGTGTATTTATCAAACCATAAAGCTTCACAGAATTTGCTTTCCATTCTAAACAACTGCTCTAATGTTTATGTCAAAAAGCCATATGAATTCCAGTGCAACAGGAAATCTTCTAGGGACCTTAATGAAAAGAAATTTTGACTACTGATAGCTCTGCAAGTGCAAGTCTCTGGGCCATGGCTACCTAAATCTTTAATTGGTCCAGTATCAAAACCACAGTCAGAAGCTCTCTGCAGACACTAGAGCTACTTGAGAATGAAATAAAAGGAGTATGAAGAATTTCAGGAAGATTTTTTGGGGATTTTTAACATTCTTGCCCCCCAACTTTTTTTTTCTTTAATAGCATATTTGGAAAAGATTTTGGATGTGAAAGGGATTAAATGTTTTTCTCCTTTCCAGCTTTTCAATGTCTTTCAGATAATGAGATTTGACGGTTTACTATGGATCTCGTTTTTGGAACTTGAACCTATTCTTCCTGCAACAAAAGCCAGGATAGTCAGTTTAGTCATTTCCACAGGAATGGGGTATGCCACGTCACCTGTACAGGAATGTGACACTTCTGCAGTGTCTTCTGTCATTTGGAAAGGAAACAAGAACGTGGCAAGGACCACATCTGTCACCAAAGCCAGTCCAGGCCTTTGGAATGGATACACAATTTTTTTTTCACTCTATCTGCTACCTTAATGAAGGTTTGAAAAAAATCCTTAGAAATAAGCCTGGATCTAAATTTCACAGCTTCAGAGGATAGTAAATCTGGGTCTTTCTACTTACTGGTAGTTAACAATTTTCAGTACATCCCACTTCCATGCTTTCCCTTATCTGTTCCACTGACAAGAATTGACACCTTTGTTTTTGTCTCATCCTCATTGCAAATTATTAATGCTATCACTTCTCCCCAGGTTAACACCCCTCTTGGCACAAAGAGCCTACCCATCTTTCAGACCATTTAGCTGATTAAATGCGATGAGCTTAAACTCTTGAGTAATTCTTTTCAAGATGGAAGTTTTTTGCTTCTGTTTCAGAGCTTGGGAAACATTTGTGTGGCTGAGAGTCTGTGTGTTTGCTCTCTCTGTAATGAGCTCTTCAGGAAAAGATATGATGCCTCAGATCTTGTCTGACATAGTTTTAGAGACATAACTAATCTCATTGAAACAATGGCACTATTTGCCTGTCTAAAGTTATATATGTTCTTTGGGTCTCTTCTGAATTTAAGCCATTGATAGATTCCTTTGCAAATAGTAAAGAGCCCCAGGGTTCACTGATTTAAGCAAAGGGATTTAAGTTACAGAGATTAAATTCACTTTCAGTCTACATAACAAAAAAAAAAAATATTTGAATAATCAGATTCAGTCCTCTGCATTTGCATTTTTAGTTATTTTGTTAAAAACAAGTTGATTCTGGTGGGTTAGTAAGCATTCAGATATGTTAATTTGCAACTGAATATAGCATTTGCTGTTAAATTTAGTACTTCTCTTGGGTAACTGAGAGGATAAGCTACATAGACAGCTCCATAATCGTATGGTTTCAGAATCTATCTGTTATTTCATGACTTTAGCATTCTGATGATAGAAAATGGGAAACAGTAGTTTTGTTTACAGGATGACTCATTTTTTGCTTTGCCTTTTTTTTTTTTTAATAAGCTGCTTCCAGATGAAATAGAGGTTAATTAAAATGAAGAGAACAGTCATTTTTCGAGGTTTGATTACTTAAAAAGAAATACCCCAAATTTATTGGGAAAAACCAAGGGTGTATAATCTGTGATAACTGACTTGAACTAACTAATTCTCTTTACTGTATCTGTTAGAAAAATAGGATTAGAAAATCCGAACCACTCTCACCTAATTCTATTATTTTGCTAAAATAAGTACAGAAAATTAGTCTTTTTGTTTTCCATCTTTACAGTATGTTACTAGGGACAGATCTAGATTAACACCCTTGTTTTTATCTTTTTTGTTTATCATTCAAAGATTATAATTTCAAGATTAAATAATGAAATTGCCAGCAACTGGAATTATGGGAATCATAAATTTCCAGAATAAGATTCCTTCCCTCCCCACCACTTTCATCTGTCTTCCAACTTGGGCTTTCTACTCTCAGTTTTGGGAATATTGTGAAACTATAATTTAAACACAATAACTGTATAAAAAACCAGAAACTCAAAGCAGCGCTAAACTCATGGACAGTGCTAAATGGTTGTTCTGGTTTGGGCTGAGATAGAGTTAATTTTCTTCTTAGGAACTGGTGCAGTTTTGGATTCAGTATCAGAATAATGTTGATAACACACTGATGTGTTAGCTGTCACTAAGTGGTGCTTATGCTAAGCCAAGGACTTTTCAGTTCCCCATGCTGTGCCAGTGAGGAGGTGCACAAAAAGCTGTGAGGGAGCATGGCCAGGACAGCTGACTCAAACTGGCCTAAGGGATATTCCATGCCATAGGACATCATGCTCAGTATATAAACTGGGAGGAGTTGGCCAGGAGACACTAATTGCTGCTCAAGGACTCACTGGGCCTCAGTCAGTGGGTGGTGAGCAATTATATTGTGCCTCACTTGTCTTTCTTGGTTCTCTTGCTCTCTCCTTTTCATTACAATTTATTAGTATTATATTTTACTTTATTTCTGTTATTAAACTGTCCTTATCTCACCCATGGATTTTATCTTTTTCTGATTCTCATCCCCATCCCAAAAGGGGATGCAAGTGGCTGCCTGGTACTTGACTGACAGCTGGGATTGAACCAGAACAATAGTATTTGGTGATCTGCTTGAAACTTCTTCCTTCCAGCCAACTCAGTGTCTTCAGGAATGTTATGTTTCAGTCCTTCAGAAAGGTTCAGAGTCAGCAAAAGTGAAAAGGAAGCAGAGAATCATAGATTCATAGAATATGCTGAGCTGGAAGGGACCCATCAGGATCATCGAGTCCAACTCCTGGCACTACACAGGACACCCCAAGAATGTGCCCCATGTGCCTGAAAGTGTAGTCCAAATATTTGAATTCAGACAGGCTTGCTGCTGTAACCACTTCCCTGGGGAGCCTGTTCCAGTGCTCAAACATACTCTGTGTGAAAAACCTTTTCCTGATGTCTAACCTAAACCTCCCCTGACACAGCTTCGTGTCATTCCCTCAGGTCCTGTCACAGTGATCGATACCTGCCCCTCTGCTTTCCCTCACAAGGAAGTTGTAGACTGCAAGGAGGTCTCCCCTCAGTCTCCTCTTTTCCAGGCTGAACAGACCAAGTCGCCTCAGCTGCTCCTCATAAGGCTTCTCCTTCAGACCCTTTACCGTCCTCGTGACCCACCTTTGGATGCTCTCTAATACCTTAATGTCTTTTTCATAAATGCTGAGAATCAGAGTGAGGATAAGCACTGCAAGGTAGAGTTTCTTTTTCCATGCAGGACCTTTTTGTGGAGCATATCCACCAGCAGGACATACTGTAGCCCAGCTAGCATGCCACTGCAATGTAGACCAAAGAAATTTGGGGGAAAGTGTATTCTTGTTTTCATCTCTCCTATCTTCCCAGGTGTATTTTCATCTTGCATGCTATTAATGCAGAGATGTAGCACCCTGTAGTAATTTTGAGTTAGTTTGTGTGCTTCACCATTTTTTTGCCCTCATTTTTGTTACTGCAGGCATATGGCCTGCCTGAGTCATGGGGGAGAAGTGTCCTCCACTGACCTTACCTGGTGATCCAGGGAGGGATTTGCACCTTCTCACCTGAGCCATCTGATTTCAGCAAGTGCCTCCAGTGGGCAGGTGAGAAACCGAGGCTGGCAGCCAGCCTCTCCCAGCCCCACCGCCTGCCTGAGCCCACAGATGGAAATAGCCCTGCTGCTGTTTGGGGTGTAAAATGGGGTTTGTAGCAATTTAAACCAGAAAAGGCTGTGAAATAGCTGCCGACCTGTGCAATTTTGGGTTATTTCATTTTGTCTGTGTTCTGTACAGTCTTTATGGTTTTTGATCTCATCGTAATTCATAAAGGTTTTCTATGTTGTGGTTTTCTTTTAAATATTTGGGAGGTCCATGCCCATCCTGAGTGCTTATAATAATTAAAAAAAAAACAACAGTCATTATAAGAAAGTTGTGAAGTTGGAGATATGTCAGTTTCTGTTTTCTAAGAAGGGAAAACAAGGTACATGACTTGTCAAATATTAAATGATAAGTAAAAAAGTAAAGATGATGGTAGGGGGCTACAAATCAGAACTTGCAATATGAAGTCTTATGCCTGAAGTCTTGTGTTTTCACCAAAAGCCAGCAAAGACATTTTATTTTCTATGAGCAGGCAGGTAATAAATTGTTCAGAGGTATATGCACACAGGAGCATCCTGTTCAGCACCTAGAGCCTTGCTGTGTCTCCTACTCTCCAGGGCTGGTAAAAATGCCACTTCAAACAAAAACACTTCTGTGTGCTTTTCTGTGTTGTTTTGATTGCCAAAATCTGTCTTCATTTGAAAGAATTCAGGAAACTAAAGATGACCCATGTACTGGTGTAAGATAACGCACGGAAAATTAAAGCTCTAAAGCTTTCATGTTTGTTGTTTTAAGTTCTCTTTAATTTTCATCCATTCACATTTCAATTCATATTTAAATTGTGCTTTCAAGTGAAAAATTGGACATATATTATTAAATGATGCAGATGTTTCAGCCACTACCTATCAAAGAGGTTGCATCTCTTAAGAGCTTTGTTGGAGGGAGAAGTTGTCTTACACTCTTATTCATTTTTCTCAGATAGAAATAGTTCAAAACTCCGTAGAATTAAAGCCTTGTGTACATAATAAAAATAACAGTATTTATATTTAAATATAAATACTTATATATACTTAGCATATATGTAACATGAATACTAAGCTGTAATTCAGTATTCTTACTTAATGATAGATCAGCCTACACCTCGGAATGACGAAGATTTTATTCAGTTGCTCTCATGATACTGTAATTATGGCCATAGAGCTGGTAATAAACAAATAAATAGTGTGCTTTGCTTTACAAACAAAAGAGTTACAGCCTAGAGTGTGACACTTCAGGATTAGGATTTAGAAGGCTCATACTTTCCTCATCTCTTCTCCTGACCTGTACATTTGCTTCAGTAAATCTCTTGCCTGTCTGTGAATAGAGGTGTTGCAGAAAATCCCAGATTATGTGAAGATACCCAGAACAATTCTCAGTGATTTAACTGAGGCATCCTCAGCAATAGGAAGCTTCAGGACATCACCTGGCTTCCAGAGAGCTGATTAACCAGAGTGTCATGCTCCCAGTATTCAAAGTACTGAATGCTTCAGTATTTTGTGAAGTAAATGTACTCTCTTAGCTCTCGTCACCTGTTATTGCGTGCTTTGTTTCCTAGAGACTGAATATTCCAGCGAGTGTCTCTGGTTGGATGTTTATGCAATGTCTGGGCCAACAGGCTCCTATCTGTCAAATTTTGCATACTGTTACTGAGCTGAGTGAGGTAACAAGTGTAATGTAATTTCAGTGGCTGCAGTGATATCTCAGTTCTGACTCTGAAGACATCGCTGTCTGCTGCAAAGTGAGCTTAGGGATCAACCTTCAGGCAAAGTAATCTTCCTCAATGCACTTGACAAAATGAATAAAGGACTCAGTTATGATTAATGACTTTGACCCGAAGTTTCAAGTCGCTACTCAAATTCAGTCATGTAAAGTTGTGTTCTTGTTTCCATTTGAAAATTGCTTAAAAGTGAACATCATTTCTTTTGGTTCTCCATTTTAACATCTTAGAAAATGCAAAGTATGGATCCAAAACACTCCTGCTCACATCACTGAGGTTATATTGCACTTCTAAGTGAGAAAGATTCAGTTTGAAATTAAGACATGCAAATTTAATTTTGTAATAACTGCGAGTGACTTCACTGATGGAGCTGCTCTTTGAAGTCAATGGAGTTTTCTTCATTGTGGCCCAGAAAGCTGGCCAGCCCACAGGGGCTTCATTCAGCTGCCTGAGAACACAGGTGTCTCATGTTATTTCCAGTGATCCATGATGTCCCGTTGTTGAAGTCCCCAGTCAGCAGCTGCTTGCTCACTTCCCTACCAGCAGGATCAGGGAGAAAATCAGAGGGGTAAAAGCATGGGTTGAGGTAAAGACAGTTAAAAGGAAAGCAAAATCTGTGCACACAGGCAAAGCAAAACAAGGAATTCATTCAGTGCTTTCCACAGGCAGGCAGGTGTTCAGCTGTCTACAGGAGAGCAGGGCCCCATCATGCATAATGGTGACTTAGGAAGACAAACACCATCACTCCAAACATCTTCCTTATTCTTCTGCCTACTTTATATATTGACCATGATATCGTATGCTATGGAATATCCCTTTGCTCATTTGGGATCACCTGTCCCGACTGCGTCTCCTCCCAACTTCCCATTCCAAGGAGGCACCCTCAGCCTGCTTGCCAGAGTCTCTACTTAAAGCAGAAAAGGCCTTGGCCTTGTGTTAGCACTGCTCAGCAATAACAAAAACATCTCTGTATTATCAGTCCTGTGTTCAGCACAAGTCCAAAATACAACTCCATTCCAGCCACTGTGAAGAAAATTAACTCTACCCCAGCCAAAACCAGCACACCTGCTTAGCCTGAAGTAGCTGCTTTAGAAGAGGAGGGTTCAGAGCCATGGCTGCTGTCTTCCTCAGTAAAATTTCGCTTATGTTTTGAATCTGAAAGAAGAGCCATCCCAGTGCTTCAGAGTAGAGCTACTTGGCCATTTTTCATCAAAACAGATTTCTCTGCCTTGTCTACAGGCATCCCAGCCACCTGTCTGGGGGCTGATGTGAAGACAAGATGGGGCTTCCCAGTCTCTCTTTGTGTCTGTATTTTTTTTAAAATGTCTTTCCAGAAAATTTGCTTTCAGAAGGAAAGGGAGACTCAGGTTTTGATACTCTTTGTGTCTGTTTGCCAGCTATCTCTGCTTCTGTTCTTTTCAGTACCTTGTGCTCAGGCAAACGTTCTCTTTTTACCAGAATAGGCATAAATTATTTGTATTATAAAAGCTTCTTTCCTTCCAAATGTTTGTATTTTTTTAATGTGAAAGTTGCTTTGCGTTCTTAATTCATTGAAGTTTCATCTTTTATTATATACTCATGCCTTTGATTCAGAAATTATTTCTCTATAGCCACAACATTGTCAGGAGAAAGGCTTCACTTTTTAACTGAGCCATTTCTGTTTGTAGCTGGTATTCTTTCAAAGGAAAAATCTAAAGAATTTTATTATGGATTGAATTTATTAAAGAATTCTCATTGCTGTGAACCGGGGATTGAAGAGAAATTAATTTGACAGAGCTGACTGAGTATCTAGGGAGAACTGTATATTCACTAAAATATCTCTATCTCTTTCTAGTCTATTATCAAGGCAGAAATTGGGTAGAAAGAGAATAATAGCGAGCTTCATGTGAAAGAATAGGAAGAGAGAGAAAGAACACAGATGGAAACCACGGCTTTTGAGTGAAGGCAGAGATTGTTGAAAAGCTGTGCTGCCACACCTCTCTGGCAGCTTTGGCTTCCTAGGGACCTGACAGTTGGTCCTGGCCATTGGTCACACTAGGACATGCAGTCACTTGCTGCAGCCTTATTGATCAAAGGTGGCTAAACACATCTGTGCACCTGCGTCATAATTCCTTTTCAGCCTTTGTTTTCATACTCAGTGTTTCAATGGATTATTTTTTGTCTGGAATTCTCAAAGCAACAGTCACATTAGATGGTCTAGACTGTGCACAAGTTATACAACACACCCTGAGCACACGTGGCCTGTCTTCACCAGGAGGCTGTGACAGCAGCTTTGGGTCTTACACCAGAAAGTGGGTTTTGAAATGATTTTGTAGGTCACAGATCATAGTAATCAGTGCACCCTTGAAACAGTTAATTTGTTTCTTTCAAGCTTGTTTGCTTGAATATTCATGGCAACACAATCCCAGCTACTCTGTTTCTGAAAGTTTTCAAACTATTCCATATTTCATGTTTGCCTTTGTTCTTGAGAGTCAAGCAGTGTGTTGAGGGTGACTGGGTGTCACCCCTCCACTAGTAGATGCCACCCTGCCACCAAGGTGATGAAAGACTTTGCTGTACCAAATAACAGTAATTTCATGTTCTCTTTGTTGTTGTTCATCCCTGCTCTGTATTTGCGTGGTACTGTTCAGGGATCCCAGATGATTGTTGTCTTTGCTGAAGAAAGAGAGAAAAGGAAGAAAACTGCGTATATACAGAATGTTTCAGTCCAAAAGAAAGTCAATAAAATACCAGCATTTTTAAAATATTACCAGAATGATTAACGTTAAGAAAAATGAAGGAACACAGGCAAAAGTGCCTGAGTACCAAAGCCCAGAAGATGGCCTGTTCAGTGCATTCTGCATCTTCCTAGCTGGAACCTGGGAAAACATGTGACTAGACAGAGACATATCTTCTTGTTACCTGGCCAGGAAGGGCCATTTAGTCATTTAAAAAAACAAGGCCACAGAGCAAACTCTCTAAATCCCTGTATCAAAACCTCCCAACACCTCCAACCTCATTTAACTCATCAGCTCATGAGTAGATTTTTCATATGAACTGGAAAGTGCATGACCTAATGAATGGTACATGAAGTAGGACCAGCATTATAGAACCAGTGTTGATGACTTCCTTCAGCAGTCTACGTAATGTTGCTGATGAGGGGTATTCCATCAGTACAGCAGCACAAATTTTATGGATAAAGGTGTTTTAACATGTTTTTCCTCACATTAAGTGATCTGCCAGAATACCAGGCAGTCCTGACTGCATATCTCTCTGTTTGGCCCCTTGTTCATGTCCCTCAAAACTCTGATATCAGTCACTGAGTTTGCCAGCTGCTTCCTGCTCTCTGTCCTCTTTGCCCAACCTTCTCTCCTACAATCTGTCAAGATGGCAGCATCCTGAAGTTGTGAAATCAAGTACAGCTTTCTGATTGAGTGAGGTGAGGGGAAGCTATTCCAAAGTGGTCAATCCCCCATTGCTTGTATCACTGGGGTTTTTTTCAGTCATGTGGCCAACTCTGTCAACCAGTACAATTTGAAGTATTTGCATGCTGTCCATTCAAACTATTTGTCACAGTGTTTAAAAGACACTTAACACTTCACTGTTTGTTGGTAGTTACTGAAAGTGGTGCTGAGAAAATGAATGGATTACAGAAGGGGAATTAGAGGAGTTTATTAATTTTTTTCTCCTGTCCAGTTTTCTGTGGTTTCTGATGAACCATGCTGGCTACCCAGGACTCTGAGCTATGAATTCAGGTGAAGATGGAAGTGGATGAGTACTCGGATTATCCAGAAAAGTACCACAAAGCCATCATGTATAACTGATGCAGATGTATGATTTCCAAAGAGTTAAGCTGTTGCTCCTGTTTTAATCAAATGGAAAGGATGTGACATTTCACGGAGACGTGGCTGTAGGGACTGACTGTTGTCAGCTAACACATTTTGCAAGCTTTAGTGCCTAGTATTGACAAGATTATATGTCACTTAAAATTGCATTAATCAAAATGCATTAACTAGCAAGTCCTAAAAAAGAAAAACTAAAATACAAGCCCTCTTAGTATTTGTCCCAGTTTTCATGGAATAGAATATTCCATTTCATACTGAGGAAAATTATGCTTTGTCAATGACTAATAATTGATGAATATTAAAAAAAAAAGAAATTTAAAGCTTATAGAAAGAGCTTCTGTAAAAAAAAAAACACTAGGAAGAAGTAAAGCAAAAATCTGTTTTACTTAGATATTACAAAGGCATTTATTACAGTTCCTTGGGTATTAATAATATAATAATTTTTAAACAAAAGTCCACTTTAAAATAAGTTTAGCACCAATAAGTTGGAAGCTGAAGAGTAAAGAAGCATTGTGCAATTTATAGGAATCCCTTTTCTCTTAAGTCCAGCCAATCAATGAAAAATATGTTACTTATCCTATATGTATGTATATTATTCTGTTACTGTTTATTGGTGGGTTTTTTTTTATTCTGGAAATGTGTAGGCAATCCTCCCCTATGATTTGAATTATACTTATTATTACTGCCTGTATACCTGCAACTTTTGGTAAATACTTCAGGGTCCCAAAGATGAGAACACATTCCTGTTTGTATAGAGCATCATGACAAACATCCTGGGGTTTTGTAGATCAAGATTTTTGTCCGTTGGCTGGTGATTTCTCTGACCCTTAATCAGGTGCTCTGGGGTCCCCTGGTGGCCTAGCGGTTAAGGTGCGACGCTTTCACCGCCGAGGACACAGGTTCGATTCCGGCCCTGCTTCAGGGACACCCCCGGGTAGATGGAGCTCGTCAGC
>JAWWLV010000001.1:82733918-82757090 GCA_035041135.1 Platyrinchus mystaceus
AAATCCATTGCGCAGGCTTGAAAGGTAAAAAGACCTTTCCCAGATCTTCGTTCGCGAAGACTGGCCACGTTTTTTAAATCAGGTGCTCTTCTTCCTAGAAGACCATTGGCATCAAAGGATGAGTCTGATGTGTTGCTTTGACCATAGTCTCCTGCTTGTGGTTGTTTTCTTTCCCAAGGGCTTTATGGTTCCTCCTCATTTTTGATGGGCTATCACATGATAAAAGAAAAGTTATAGGACCCCCAGGAAAGCTGGCAACCAGCAGTGAGGCTGCTTCTGCTGGAACAATTTGTCCTGCTCCTTGCTCACATACTCATTAATTGCTTCCGTGGTTGCAACCTGCTGCCAGCTTCTGTCTTCCCAAGAGGTCCTTGGGCACTGCTACACAGACAGGACGTCTGCATGTATCTGTGTGTCTTTGTTTATTGCAGTTGATCTGTGGGTGTGTAGTAGACCCAACACTTTCTCAGAAAGAGTCTGACTGTGTGTGGGCAGGTAGATGTACAGTAATTTCATAGTAGGTGTGGACAAGATCCAGAGGTGGATCTGCAACATGTGCTTTACTTCCAGCCTCTCAAAACAAGTAGGTCAACCACCCAGCTGGAAGGCCCGGGCACTCCTTCTTCTGAGTTTCCTTTTTGCTTTCATTAAAGCAGAAAACATGCCAAAACAATGAAGAGATTCTAAAATAAGGGAACATTAAAACTTCCAACATTAATTAGGCACACAGAAGATTAATCATACATATGCAACTCACTCCCTGTTACAGTGGAAAAATTGTTTTCCTTAACACGTTTCTATAACATCTAGAATCCTAGAATCATAGAATAGCTTGGGTTGGAAAAGACTTTAAAGACCATCTAGTTTCATCGATATTGACATTTACGCTTGTTTATGCTGGAGAGCTGTTGAACTCAGGAACATAACGGCTGGTGAACCATCATGAGGCAATGGTTTATCTGTGTCATTAAATTTTTTAAGCAGAGCACAGCAGTATGTAAAAAGCCTTTTGGTTTTTCTCTGTCTTCCAGAATAACTTGTATAAAATATGAATGCTCTTATTCATCATTGTTCTGCTACTTTACAATATTAAGGTATTTTATATCGCATCATAGTTGATCACTATAGTAGCCACTCTGTAAGCACCTGGACTCTATCCCAATCCTGCAAAGAACTGTGCATGCCCATACCTTTATGTTATTTACATAATGTACTGGATGTGAATAGCACTATTTTTCTTAGGATAAAGAAGAGTGAAGTAGTAGTAGAGTACTAAACTAAAGTAAATAAGCACTTTGTGTTTCTAGTCAGAATGTCATAGTACAGTCACCTTCTTAAAAATACAAACATTACTAAAAGCTTCCAATTGGTTAGGGGTTTTTTTTTTATAAGGCACTGTGTAACCTATTCACTACTTTCTCATTCATCAAGTGAGTTCTTCAGGAAAAGACATCCTGTCAGGTGCTGCAGACAAAGCTATGAGCAGCATCAATACTGTTAATGCCTCAAAAATTGACAGAAAGGATTGCAAAATTATACATTATTATCTGGCAGGCATTGATCATAATTACATCACTGATAAAGGCAAAGTATGTCAAATGTTGTGTTTTAAATATGCCCTTCCATTAGAATAAAAAATGCCATGGAAATAATTTCAATAGTAGCTGTGTGATCCTTCTGAATGCAAAATGTAAATGTTTTGCATATCCTCAGGATGAAAGGAGTTATCGCTCAAAGCTATTCACTTATTAATTTTCATTTAATAGTCATGGTATATCAGACATTGTAGATCGTTCACCATTTTGCTTTATGACACTGCAGAACCCTGATAACTGTGCTCTGTGTAAAATTTAATTCCCTGGCTTACCTGCCTGCTTGGATTGAACTGCAGAATCTTAATTTGCTCATGGTTTCCATGATCATTTGCTCATGTCCTATTGTTGTTATAGTGAACGCATTGCACATACAACATAGCCTTCATTTCTTACAGCAGAACACAGACCCTTTCATCCTTACAAAGTGAATAATTAAACTGGGATTTTAATATTTGTGCTTGCTTTTGGGTTTATTAGCTCTAACTGTGAAAACTTAATCAATTATTTTGTATGCTCCATCTGACTAGCCCTTGAAAAATGGACCAGAGTTTTCCACATATCTGTTCTGTGGCTTGAAGCTATCTCAAAATAGCACTGTTTTAGAAATAGATTCTACTTTGCCAATTGAATAGTAGCTTTTTTTATCATTACAGGGTTCAGATTTGCATAAGGACCACAAGTGAGATGCAAAATTACGGAGGATGTTTGTCACTGATAAGGTCCTATGGGGTAATGTAATTCTTCTGTTGTACCTGCCTAACTTGAATTTGGGGTTTTTGTTTCTGCAGACTCCAGAGGAAGGAGCCTCTACAAGCATCTATGCAGCAGTATCGCCCGAGATGGAAGGAGCTGGTGGCTGCTACCTTTACAATGAGGAAAGGACAAAATCAGCTGACATAGCATATGATGAGGAGCTGCAGAGAAGGCTCTGGACAGAAAGCTGCAAGATGGTTGGGATTTCTGATGAAGCCAGCAGACTTCCCTAGAAGAAGCCACTGTCAGCTGGGTAAATGAAATGCATTGAAAAGCATCTTAGGTAAATCCTTGCAGCATCAGTCATCATCCTGGAAATCACTGTTCAGTCCCAAAGGCAAACGTGAACAGCTCTGTTCTTCACTTGAACCCCTGGTCTGCTAGGGTGTGGGGGGAGTATTCCCACAGAAAGATGTAGTGGTTGGTTTTAAATCTAACCATCAGTTTTGTAAATCATGATGTTTCAGTCCGTGATTAAAATACAGTCTTTAACCTTGTGCAGAGTTGAGTTTTCATTTTTCTGTTCTACAAAAATAACACTTTCTCTGGTGCGCGTGTTGTGTCTGGGACATGTTGAACTTAAGCCACCTTTGTACATATAAGCTACTCTTTTAAATCAGTTTTAAAAGTTGAAGCTTGATTTCCTTAAGCTACATTAATCTTTAAGACACTTTATAATGAATGTCAGCTTGTTCTATTGCAGAAATTTGGCATTCATGATCATGATGTTGTTTCTATCATAAGGTTAGTTTTATATGTCAGCTTTTATCCAGAGGTATTAACTGAAGGTCAGAACCAAAAAAAAGTAAATAAATAAGGTCTTCTTCAGACAGGATATTGAATTTACTTGTTTCCAGTTCAAATTCATCTCTCCTTTAAAGGTGAGGAAGGGATCAAACATAATAATGGCAACGCTGGCTTTGACAGAGGATGCAGTTTGCCTATTGGCTTATTAGTGGGCTAAGATTACTTCTCTCCTTTTCTCTTGAACCCATGTAAACTTGCATCCACCACTTCTTTCATTTTCTTTGAGAATGAGATTCACTCATGTAGTGTTGCATGAAGAATCATATCCTTCTGTTGGTTTTGAACCTAGTTCAAAACTAGAGTTTCAAAACTAGAGTTCATGGTTTGGAAGACAGCAATTAATACCAGCCCACTTTTTCCTATTTTGCTAAGAGTTTTGGAGATGTACAATGTGTTCTTCCTAAACTGTGTCTTTGCCATGTTAAAAGAGTAGCCCCGGCCTACTCATCCAACTTACACGGTAGCTAGAGGGTATTTTCCCTTTTGTTGTGTATTTCTTTCCTAAAATTTCCTAACAGCTATTTTATTTTTATTTGACTGTCTCTGAGTGTGGATCTGATATTTTTTTGTGAAGCTGTTTCTGGTAAACCCTAGGATTTCTCCCCTCAGTGGGATGGCGGTCAGTTCAGATGCTATCAGTTTTGAAAACACTTCAGTGTCTACAGTTCAGGGATCTCTACTTATGTCTAACAAAGTGAGTCTTTAGGAATGATGTTCACATTCATGGAGTAAAAAACAAAACAGACGTGGGGCAATCTAAAGATAGCCTGAATTTATACAAGCTCAAATATCTAGAAGAAAAAAAAAATGGATTGAAGATAGAAACATTTTAATAGAAATGGTGGTAAAGCATGAGAATAATTTGGAGAGAAACTTCCCCTGAAAGTTTCAGTCAAGATTATAAGTCTCACAAAAACATCTAGAAGTCTTCATAGAGACCTGACAGCAACCTCATGGTACTTATAGGGGGCCTACAGGAAAGATGGAGAGGGACTCAAGGAGTGTAGTGATAGAATGAGTGGTAATGGTTCTAAACTGAAAGAGAGAAGATTTAGATTAGACATTAGGAAGAAATACTTCACTGTGAGGGTGCTGAAGCACTGAAACATGTTGCCCAGAGAAACTGTGGATGCCCCATCCCTGCAAGTGTTCAATATTGGGTGGTGCTTTGAGCAACCTTATCTATTGGAAGCTGTCCCTGCCCACGTCAGGGAAGTTAGAAACAGATGGTCTTTAAGGTTCATTCTGACCCAAACCATTCTGTGATTCTCTGACCTCTCCTCAGTGAAAGAATCTTTTGAAGCAGGGAAAAATTCCCTATGCCTAGGGAGCCTGAACTCTTACTGTTAGTGGAGTAAGTTGTATCCTACTCCCATCTTATTGATTTTAGGTGTCATCTGAAAAAGCAGCATAATCATATAAATGTCCTTGCATTTCCCTTTTCAAGATATACACAGCAAAAGAGACTAATAGGTGTATGTAAAGCTTGTATTCACTTTGCAGCACTGGAAATCACTGCATGACAGAACCAAATGCAAACACAGTGTTGTGCTCTCATTTGCAGCAGACTAGAAACAATATGAAAGTGTTTATATGCACTGAACCCTGGGCTAATATCCCTTTTGGGCTTTTTAGCTGAAACTTGCTGCTTTGCTTCAAGTGACCTTACCTCCAGTCTTTGGTTCAGAGGAGGATCACATCTAACTGAAAGTAAGCATACCAATACGTCCAGAGACTAGCAAGGAGATGCAGAGACAAAAAAAAAAAAAAAAATTAAAAAAAAAAATTAGTATGAACAATGAAAAGCATCTGGGAACAAAAGTGATAAACAAATTCCCCTCAGCATTAAGCTATGCATGATCTATTCCTAGCTTCTCAGAGTTAGTATATACAAGGCTTAGCACCAGGAAATTTATCACTCAGTCACTATAGCACTTTCTCTTTGTGACTGGTTGACTTTTTTTTGGTAAGTGAATGTAACGCTTGTGAAATGTGCCAGACTGACACTCTGGGAACTAAATTCCTCTGTTTATTCACGGATCATGCACAGGATGCAGTAAGCCTGCTAGACAGCCAACATTTTGATGTTGCCATAGCATTCCCACGGTACATCATTGCCGCTAGAAGTGTGTTCAGGATTACTCAAACTAGATGGGACCAAGTTACCATCAGTTTTAACTCTTCTGAAGCTCCACAATATTTGCACAAGCTGTTTCAAGTGGCATAGGAATTGGTAAAAGAGCAAACAGTAAAGAGAGCTAGTCACACTTTCACTGTAATCTGAACCAGTTTTTAACAGTCTCAGACCAATGAAATCTGTTTTAAACAACACCAAGAACATGGTTTGTGAGAACCAAGAACACAGATTGTGCCTGTGTGAGGGAAAAAAAATAAGTGTCTTAAAACCAGGGATTTCTAGAGCGGTGCAATTCCATGGAGATACAGCTGAGCTAGTTGCAAAAGAGTTATCTCAGGAACTAAAAACAGCAAACTGTGTCAGCTTTGCAATGTCACGTAAGCACATGAACTTGTCTGGAGCAAAACCCAGAAGGGTTATAAAGTGCTGTGTGTCACTGGGGGCACTCACTTGTGATACTGCTGCAAAAATCCAAAATAATTCTTAACGTATCTATTGAGGGAAAAAATAGCATGTAAAAAACATGTAAAAACATGTAAAAAGCATGTGAGAAGATGACAGTGATTTTACTTCTGCACAGAGAAATGGCTAGAGCTGATTTAATTTTCACATTTCAAGGTCATGGAATTTCTGGAGATCTGAGAAATACTTTGTTTCACTTCACTGAATACACGTCTGAGAGGTGGCTTATGCCTTTGCCGTAGCTGCATACATATAGAAAAATACCTGGGAGCATTTTAACCTTGTAAAGAAAGGCAAAACAAGCTCCAGTAATCATAAATTGAAGGTAGACAAATTAACCTTCAACATGAAAACATATTCTGTCTCTGTGAGAGTAATTTCCTATCAGAACATGTAGATTTGGTATCTGAAGATAATGAAAAGATGCCTCTGAAACGATATCTGGCAAGAAGGCCAGTAGGCTTCTAAGCAAAGTAGGTCAGTCACAGTGAAGCCATACTTAGGTTCTCCCTCACGTCCACAATGATAGCACTTATTTTGATAAGTAGGAGAGTGACCCATTCCTCACAGCTTCCAAAATGGATATTTCCCTGCCAGTACTCCACCTAGTCTAATGTTTAAATCAAAGATCTAGATGTTTCTGCCTTGTCACAAAAGGCACACAAAATCTATGGTCCAGTTCAAATCTGAGATCAACGGAAGCATCCACTAAGTACCAAGATGGTCTGGCTCTATTGCCTTTTTTGTCAGAACAAAACCATTTCGAAACAATATTTTTTTTCCTTTAAAAAAAAAAGATTACTGAAAAAATAATGGAAAAACAATCTCTAACAGACCAAAAAAAGATGAATGCTGTTACAAAAGATAGTTCAAATAAATATTATAGATCTTACTGGAATGAATACAGTTATCTAGAAATTGATAAGAGTGTTATTTAAACAATGAACTTGCACAGGAAATAAATAATGTGCTGACAAAGAGCTTTAAGTTTCTTGGAAAAAAATTATAACTTCCTCAATAATTAACTAGTTTATTTATAAACTGTGGGGAAATTAGCTATATACTGAAAGAGTAAGTGCTTTAATTTGTTTGTGAATACATTGTTATTCACACATAATGCAGTAGCTACATTCTTGCTTCCAGTTCAAAACTGATTTAGAGCCCTAAATGTGGAACCACTAGACACACTTCTGCAGTGTTATTTTATAAATTTTTAAACTTCATAGTTCACTTTTTGCACAACTATCAATTACTTTAGTGCACAGAGAGACTTGATATAGCATAGAAACAGGGCTTTGTTATTTAACATCAGGCTTGCTACTGCCTCTTCCAAATGCACAGTAGTTTTAGCCCTAAATATAACAATACGTGCAGATATTGAAATGCTCATCCTAAATAAATTTTCTACATGCAGGCATTGGCTCTTGTACAGTTCCAGTGTTAGACTGACCTTGCTCATTCTATGACATGGTTTCTGCTCCAGCTGCCTCCATGGAAAGACAAAATTGGATTCCAGTGAAGTTAACATGATATCTGTCACAAATAAGATAAAACCCTCATGATTTTAAGAGTATGAAGGCTGAGGATGTTGACCAACCTGCAATAACTGAAGAACTCAGTGCAAAAGGTATATTGTACAACATCAGGCCAGGCAAGATGGGTAAGCCACAAACAATTTCTTGAAGGTAATTTTCTTCCTTTTTAAAACAAATCCACTGTGTTTTGGCGATCCACTGTGGTAACATTGAAGAAAGGTAACAAGAAGGAAACAGAGCAGTGGCCAAGACAGCAGTTTTCAAATACATGTAGCTATTGGCTTCCATACTGTACGGATCAACCCTTGTTGGCTTCTCTCCCTTTGGAAAAGGACCTTAGCCAATAATCCCTTTCACACAGGCAAAATGTAGCAGTGGTCATTATTTATTTAGACAAACACTGTCTAGATTGAAACCAAGCACCTTAATGTGGAAGACTTCTTAACCTCAGATAAGAAAAAGGGCCCAAAACCAGGCTAAGCACTTTCTGAGTGGTATTTAACCTGGTCATGTCTTCACAGGCAGAATGCAAGACACATTAAGATGGCAAAGCAGACTTATGTCCTTTCCAGAGAATAAAGATCAACAAACATGGCCTTCCCCTCTATCTTGGCATTGCCTGAACTCTCAAAATGAGCTCAAGTAATATCACTATTTGCAAGCAAGCAGATCCATTTAAACTATCATTTTTCTTCCCTTTTCTGAAAGTAGAAACAGAATTTATTTCAGTTTGCTGACATTTATGGAATTCATTATTTAGTTCATATTGATCTGCATATATTCAAGATGTCTGATGTATCTCAGGCTTTTTAAAAAATGCTGAAGGAAAAAAAAACAAATTCCTTTTTAAGAAATACAGCATAGCTAAGGGCCAAATTCTGCATTATTTCTTTTTCTCAGGGAAAACTTCTGTTGAAGACAATGTTCGTTCTTACAAGAAAAGTGAGACCATGCTCAAGAAAGTTAATGTGAAATATTTTCACAGAACTTTTCCCTTAAACTACATTTTACAGCTCTGCTGAAGTTAATGAGACATCTCAGAATCACTGTGCAAAGACACATAACTTAATAGCAGAAGAAGCTATAAAAACCTTGTATCATTTAAATTTGATAATGCCTCAGAACATTATCTCTGGAGTGAAAGTTCCTTCAATGCTTCTAATGATATATTAAAGCCCTCCCTTTGTCTCAAATAAATTAACCTAAAAAATGTGCAACCTAAAAATTCCACTGATGTGGTATATTGAAAAAAGAGAGTAGCATTCATCTCACTTAAAATAAATAATCTAAAACCAGGATAGGTAGTCTAAGCCTGTGCTCAGTGAGTGTAATACCTCTATGGGACAATTACTCTGACCTATTTGAGTGTGAAATGAGACATGAACAAGACAAAGATCAGCTAACCTTGATTTGAACTGGATTATCTCTTCTAGATAGCTATCAGCCCTTGTTTAAAATTTTCCAATGAAACGGAGCACCTTAGATGTGTTCTTTCCAGCCGCAAATTGCTCTCAGCTTAAAAAACACAAGCTTTATTTCACTTTTGAATTGGAGTAGCTTTTCAGCTCCCAGCTGTTTGATCCAGTTACCACCTTCATTTGCTGGGCTGAAGAACCTGTGTTTTCATCCTGGTGGAGATGGGCAGGCAGGGAAGAAGTCATCTTTTGGTGTATTTTTGATGAACTAGCTTGATCAAGCTCTTTGAATCTTTCATTAGAAGTCATGTTTTACATCTTGCAGCCATTTTCTTCTCTTTCTGTGAATTTCATCTGATTTTTCAACTTCTCTCCTGCTTTTGAGATTGTAACAGCTCATTTTGATATACACAGGTAATACAGCCTCACTAATCAGCTTATTTTTTCTGTTCCTATGCCCCAAAGCCATATGAATCGTCTTCCCTGAAGCATCATAGAGGAACTCAGATTTGGAGACTCTATAAACATTTTTTCAGACACACAAAATTTTATCCAATAAATACAGCCCACTTGATTTGTTTCAAGATGTATGATCTTACAGAACTCTTAATGCTTCTTTTATTGTGATTTATTTCCACCATTAAAGCCCTAAATCTGCAGTAAAGAGTGCTTGAGAAAATTATGGAGCTGTTGAATCAGAAGACGCAACAGGGACCGAGAATCAGAGCACTGACGTCATGAAAACATGCCATAGTTCAGCAGCATAGATAAAATAGTACACAGTGACTTGCCTTATCTGGAACATAACAAATTTCACCACATCAGTAATTTCCTTTGTTTTATAAATGATTTCTATTATTTATCACTCTGACAAAATCTCCAAGAAGATGTTTCTTTCTCATCCCAGCCAGTACTAGCAGGATAAATGCATAGTGCTCTACACCTCTGAGGTGTAGAGCAACCTCCAGCAATTACACAGTACTTCAGCACAGTGCTGGAGCTTCAGCAGCTTGGCTACAAACCTTGGCTCTAACAATGATTGAGAAAAGCAGATCTGGCTCTCAGAGTTTTTTTTTTCATCTAATACTAATTCTTTATTTTTAACCTTTATTTTCCTCTCATATGTGACTTCTCTATATAACCCTGGGTGCAGCTGCGAGACTTCTCCCAAAGCTGATGGAAACAAGTTTTGTTTCATACACTCACTTGGCACAGCAGTTGTGATCACAGCATCATAACTCCCTCTTGCCCTGCTGGGTCTTATTCCTGGACACTGAATTCAAGCTGAAAATTCACAGCTTCTCTGTTTATTAGTAGGAGAATGATTACCATCTGCTTTATGCAACTCTAAGCCACATTTCATACCACATTTACTTGATACACAATTGCTGCTGCTGCATTTATTACCCATCTCCTTGTAGAGCAGAAAGCATTTTATCACCAGCTCCTTCTTCAGGATATACTGAAAAGTACAGCTCTCATCCTGTATCTGAACAGAAAACCAATATGCAGGAATTTCCTGCGTAACACAGGTTCTGAATTGTTTCTGTTGGAAAACCGAAACTGTCTAATCCAAAGGTTTCATTTAGATAACATTGAAAAGCCAATGGTAATATTAATATTAAAATCTTAAAGTACTGAATCTTTCAAATTGTACTCAAGTTGGAGGTGAACTGGATCAATATGGCTATGTTTCTCATATTACTTTGTTTAAATTGTGCAATGTTTTGTGGTGAAGTTGTTTCTTCAAACAAGCTCAGGGAAGAGGTCTTTAGTGAAAAACATGTCTTTTATTCTGCTCTGAAAGTTAAATTCTATATCTTTAACAATTGTACTTTGAGGAGATTTTTTTCTTTTGACTACTATGACTTGATGACTTGAACTATAGGAGAGGATTCATCAAGCAGAAATTTTCCTTCCACATCACACTGGGGCCCGTGAACACCCCTGAAAGGAAGATACAAAACTTATGTCTGATTTTTTCTCCTCTCCCTCAACTTGTTTCATCTATGAAGGCTGCATAAAAACAGGAGAGGGAAATTAGCAGGAATGTGCTCCCATTTGAAAAAGGCAAAAATGAAAAAGCAGTTATCCAAATCTTCATCAAAATACTTCATTTACCTGATGTGTTCATCGTGATTTTTTTAGATTGGATATTAGAAGAAGTTTCCTCATAGAAAAGGTTGTCAAGTATTGGAACAGGCTGCCCTGGGAAAGTGGCTGTGTGTGGCTATCCCTGGAGTTATTTAAAAGACTTGTAGATGTGGCACTTAGGGACATAGTTTAGTGGTGCACTTGGCAGTGTAAGGTTTGTTGTTGGACTCGATGAACTTAGACGTCTTATCCAACCTAAATGATTCCATGATTCTATATCTCAATTTTGAATATGTTCTTGAAGATTTGCTCTCAGGGTTACAGAACTTAGCAAATTTGGTCCCATCTGTTAGGGGATATGACTTACCTTGTCTTAAAATGGAAGACTCTTAGCTTCTGTGCTTTTTCAACCTTTGTTTCACTGTAGCTGGAAAAACAAAGTGGCTGCTGTTTTCAGTGCAGCTGTAAAAGTCAGATTCTTGGTGTTGCTCTTTTTTACAATATCAACCTCTTTATTAATTGACAAATTCATGTGGAATAATTTTTTTTTTTTCCAAAGGCTTTCAGGTCTGGAGGGAGCGCACAGTTATCTGAGCAACAACCCTCAAACATGATTATCTTCAAAGTAGTTTTATGAATGTTTTGATCCTGCAAATACTTTTCTGTCCTGCATTCTTCTAAACCCAATGAAAAGGTCTGGAGAGTAGGTTAGACTGAATTTGTAATCTTTTCCTACCCTAATTCTCCTGAGAGCAGATGTTTTGGGACACTGCAGTTAGTTTAGCCATCAAGTCCATTCAGCAAAGCACATTAGCATGTGCTTGAGCATAGTCTAATAAGCAAATTTCTTTTAAGCATATGCTCAAATTTCAGCATGTTCTTTACTAACTTGGGGCTATGGTGTGTTGTGCTACAGATGTGGGACAGGTCACAATATGTGTTTGAAACCACACCCGGTAAGTATAACACACAGCACAAGTTGGAGGGCTGATATTTGTCTGTAATAAAGACCAAGCCAAATGATCTTCATGTTTGAAAGTTTGTCATAAACACCAACACTCGACCAAAATAAGTTTAAACTTTAAGCCTTTTAGTTCGACTGATTTCAATCAGAAAATCACTGTCTGCATGAAAAAAATAATACAGACATTAACGTACATTTTTAAGATAGAAAACTAAAACTAACCCTGTATTGCTGAACAAATGGGTATATACCTTAAGTTCAAACCATATGTCAAAGCTCACTAAGGACAAGGGGCATAGAGTTTTGAGAGAAGACATGGGAAAGTGATCCCATTGTCACAGTATTATAAATGCAATAACTGTTATTTGCAAGTACTTGATTATGTACAGTGCTGCAAAACAACTCAAAGCCCTGCACTTTGCAGGAACATAAACTGAAGTGGTTACCATATGTCAGTGTAAAATTGTTTATTTCATGAATGGAAAATAGAGAAATTCAGAACCACTTGGATTTCATATGTTCAAAAGCAGTTGATTTGCTGAATACAGATGAACCCTTGTACTTCTTCCTATTTTTCTTGTGTCATCTTTCATTTTTAATAAGTCTTTTGTTAGTCAGATGTGATAAAAAGCTTTAGATCAACCCTCTTGAGGCAAAATCCAAAACTGGGGAAAACTAAGAAAGATTAATTTGTTTAGTTTCTCTAAACATTGCCAAGAGCCTCCAGCTGGCAGGATAGAAAAAATGTCTCTCCCAATTGCAAATTGCCAGTTCTAAAATGGCACAGAAGCAGCTTTCCACCCTGACTACCTGCAGCTGGCTTGCTTTCCACCTCCCCTGTGCCAGGGAAAATAGTAGCTGCCTCTTGCCATCTCTTCCATCTACCTTCTCCAAAATGCATACCAAGCTATGAAACACAGTTAAAATTACTTGTGTATTTGAGATGAGCTTCTACTATAGCTGTTGGGCTCACAAACAGGAGTATGGTGAAGTACATATCATTCTCCAGACCAGCTGGTATGGCTGTGGGGAGAAACAAGTAGGCTTGCAGCGCATAAAACCTTCAATGGGTCTAAACAAATACAAGTACTGATCTTGAGACTAATTGTTCTCAGTTTAACTTCATTATGTTAATCAATTAGGTAGATCAAGAAAAAGCTTGACTGACAGCTATGGGCCTGAAGATATTTTCTCGGCAGAAGGAAATGAGCTTTCAATCCTGGGGAATGGAGATAGCTGAGCAGAGGAAACCAAGGAGTGGGATACGTTTTCACGGGATTTAAGTGACCTTAATGTTGCTCACAATGAAACAAAAATTAAGGAATGCTGCTCTGCAGGTGTTAAAAAGATTGATGAGGCTGATGGGGTGAGATGTGGGTAATGTACTGCATGCGTTCTCTTAGTAATGGTGGAAGTAAGCACAAGCTTAAAATAAACATGGGCTGAGATGATACCCCAGACAGGGAGAGGCAGCAGGGCTGGCACCTCCCTGCTGCAGGTGAGTGCACGTTCAGGAGCTGCAGAGGTTCAGGCTTACTGCTTTGTTCTTCTCCTGTATTTTTGTTATACTGCAACCTGGCAGAGCTTCAGTGCTGGCTGTGAAAGGCGAGACTGCCTGCCCAGAGCAGCTAATCTTTCACTGCTTGTACTATGCTCCTGGAAAGAGGGAGATTAATTGGAATAGGGAGGGGAACTCACTCCCCTAGCACCAAAGAGGCAGTAAGCTTGGTATTTTATTAACAAATCAGTCCCAGTGTCTGTTGTGGGGGTCCAAACCTTACAAGAGAATCTTAGAAGAGCTCAGAGTACAGAATATAGTTCAGATTGTAGAAGATTCAAGCATGGATCTGCCTAATTCCTGGATAAGAGAGTTCATACAGGAGCAAAGCATCAACTGTCAAAAGGAGAAGGTCCTTGTCTTATTTTAGAGGCTGGTTGGTTGGTTGGTTTTCACCAGAGCACAGTGCTGGAGCAGCCAGATCTGAGACATTGGGAAAGAAGTGCCGGCAGTGGCTGGTAGAGGGCTGAAGGGTACCTACCTGCTTTGGGCATCCAACATCCTCCTCACTCAGAACATGAAAAGGAACAGCAGGAGACACCAGGAGCAATCAAACCTGACAGAAACATCACTGAAAAAACTGTGAAATTAGTACAAAATCTAAAGTGTTGCAAGGGATGGCCATTGCACTCTTTTCTGTGCTTGTTTTCCTTCTCTTTCCTCCAAGAGAACACGAGTAATTGCTAACAGCATCTGTGTTAGGTAAGACCCAGATGTTAGGTGTCTAAACACATCCCAAATGCAATGAGTACAGGAGTCTCTCTTTAAAACAGCCTGTTTCTCTCTAGAGAAACTCTAGCTCTCATCTATAAATGCCATGGGAAAAAGGACTGTTTAAGCTGAAAGACAGTGGTGGTGGCACAAAGAGCAATAATTCAGTGATAAATAAATTAGGCTGAAGAGCAATAGGCATTTTCTTGCTATCTGGGATTTTGTCCCAGGAATAGTTTTAACAGGATTAGGGGGATTAAAGAAATGGAAGTATTTTTAAAACTGGAGTCCCATTAGAGCGGAAGTAGATAAATACGCAACAGTGGACCTAAGCTTGATGACACGAGTAGCTTCTTGCAAACCTGAATTCCTTGACACATTTAACATCCCACTTTCTAGAGAGTGGAGTTTGCACTGTGGTGATTGCTGGTCACTTATGAAAACTGTTGAAGGATTTTTAGGAATGACAGCCCTGGGCAAACCTGCCACTAGCAAAGACTTCTTACATGGACTAGAATTGCAACAGGAAGAAGAAATTAATCAAGGTTCCTATAATAGGAGTAATAAAGTGTAATTCAGGAAGCAATCAAGACACCATAGCTTTAAACCACAAGAGAGGCTTGTGCTGTAGCTCAGCATCCAGTATAATGAGGAAAGAGAGGAATCCCCTACTGTAGCTTTGGAGATCCTTCTCTTTCCAAGGAAACTTGGTCTCTAGCATGTTAAAAGGCTAGTCTTGACCAGACTGCCTAGTCTTTCTCTGTCTGTAATGACTTCTCCCTCCTCATACCTGTACACAGCCCATAAACAGTTAAGATTTAAGTGTCTGGATTCGCCTTCCTTGCAGAGTCCCCAGCAGCAGAGACAGATCTTTTTAGTTAAAACAAACAAACAAACAAACAAACCAACAGGGTGGAGAATGGCAAGAGAGTAGGGTCTGGTAAGAAGAATTGAGTTTAGCAGCTCTTGAGGTCCCATCCTGGTTTTGAGTGCTTTAAATCCATGTCCACACAACACAGGTTTTGATATTTTTGTCCTGATCACATCACGGGTGATTCTTTTGGGACTAGAAGGTTTCCAGAAGCCTGATGTTGTGCAGGCCTGGTGCTCTCTCTTCCAAGAACTGGGGAAACCTCCTGTGGTTAAACCCCTTCAGCTTTCCTACTGACTTCGGTCACGCAGTTCTGAGGATTTTTTTTTTTTTTGCTAATTTTATATAAAAATGCCTCTTTCCCTCTCACACTTCCTGAGTAGATTATTTTCTTGGTACTATGTTCTCAGAAATGACTGATGGGGTGCAGATAGCACCGAGCACATTGTGCTGCCAGCAGGAACTCCGGGAAGCTCAGGCTGGCAGAGCGCTCCTGGTGTCCCTGCTCTCCTTCAGCAGGTTTGTGTGCAAGGATGCAGGTAGCAAGTGATGAGCTGCTTTTTGTCAGCACAGGTCATATGAGTTCAGATGAGATTACAATTTTTTCGATATAGCCTTTGCCTTTTTAACTTTTGCTATGAGTGGATATAGAACAAGAAAACATGTCTGTAGGCGTAAAGGCTAGAGACTAGCAGCTAAAAAATGGACTAACACATGGAAGTTTGGGTCATTCTTAACACTGAGCAAAATAGATGGCATTTGGGAGAGGGAAAAATAGAGCAACTTTTTTTTACATAAAAGCTTCACTTCTTTATCTGAATTTTATGTGAACGCAGGAAGACCAGGAGATGCTTTTACTGCATCCAAGCTACTTTTCCAAAGCGGGAGGTGTAGCAGAGTTCAGAGATTCAGCTCACCTCTGGTGTCCCAGTATTGCTGCAGGGCCAGAGATGAGGCTCTGAAACAGAAAAGCTTCAAAGAAGCAAGGTATTATGTTCAGACGTGAGGTGTTCAAATGAATCCGAGTTTGAGAGGGGCTTTGCTGTCTGTGCAGGCACAATCTTAAAAGGGATGGAGGAACTGTTAGAGAAAAAATCTGGGGAATGCCAGAAGATACAAATGAAAAAGAGTAGAATGAAAGGATTAAATTTCAAAAAATCTGTATGAGAAGAAATATTAATCCCCCTTACCCAGCTTGCATCTAAATTCCAGGGTCCTAGTAAAACCAGCCTCTGAACTTCATTAACTCCATCACTCACCACAGAGTCAGTGGAGAGTGAGACGAGTCTTTGCAGTTTCACAGAGGGAGATCTTGTCTGGCTGTGTTAGCTAGGTAACTGGAGCTCACCAAGGGTAAATTGCAATAGGAAAGTGGGGCAAAGGCAAATCAGAACACAAAAGCAGAAAATAAGTAAGCTGGATAAGGAGACAGGAACAGCAATTTCTAACAGAGGGTAAGATAAGGAAATGTGAATCATGCAAGCTATAAAGGAGAAAGGAAATCATCAGTGTTAAGACTGATTGTGAAGAAGGAAGTTGCAGAAGAAAAAAGAATATAATCCCAGCTAAGCAGTTTGAAGAAAGTGGAGTAAACAAGCGGCAATCTTCTGTTTGTCTTGAAAGACTACTTCAGACATTGCTGCCTGGATTTTTTGCTTATCTATTTTATTGCAAAAGAGTGAGAGGTTTTAATTATTCCTGTTTGTTTTGGAAGTAAATTCCTCACATGTTCCGTTTGCTTGATGCATTTTTATGTTACTGTCCAGAACTTAGCATAAACTCTGAAAGAGGGAACTGAAACAAACTTATTCTCTCTGGATCTATGCCTCTGAGACTGAAGAAAAAGTGAAGCTTCCGTGACTAACAGACATTTAACTAAAACTGGTGAAACAAACTACAGAAGGGTCAGTTGGGTCATTTCACAAATTTCAAGTTTAGTTCAAAATGGTGATCCTGAGATCCTCTCCTCCAATTTGCTGCAACATTACTCCACTGACTCCACTGAAATAGTTTAAAAGTTATTCAGCTACCTTTAATTCTGTCTTTTTTCCCACACTGCTCTCAAGCAAGCTGAAGTGCTCCGTGTTTTCTCCTCATTTGGTCTAAGTTGAAACCCCTGAACCTGGGAAAGGAACTTTCCTCCAAGTAGTTAAATAGGAACTCTGCTGGCTGCAACCTCCATAATCAGAGGAGAGAAGTGGCACACAATTCACTTTTAAGAGCACCTATTTCTTTGTCACACACCGAAGGCTTCTGGGGCCCAGATCAGACATCCAGTTTTTAGGCTGCATGAATCTCACTCTTGGTGTTCCTGCAAGGAGGAAGGCAGAGCAGAACTAATGTGTCTCTCCAGGGCCAAGAAGTAAGTGGCTTTCTGAGAGGTACCAGTCTGTCCAGAGGTGCTTCAGTGCCAGTTGTACCAGTCCTGCCCTTTTTTTCCATTTGTGACCTTTCCATACTATTGCAGTGCAATCCATAGCTTGTGTGTGTCTGACCACAAGCAAGTTCACATTCGAATCTTATTCTGCAGAACGAAAAAGCTGTAAGAAAAAGGAAAATAAATTAATAACATAGAGCCTTATAAATTTTATGAGAAGAATCAGATCTCTCCTCTTCTGCAACAGAGGCAAAATCCAATTTCTTCAGAAAGAATCTCTAATGATTAAAAGGTTGTTGGCAATAGAGCCATAGAGGCTAATAATAAATTCTCTGTTGCACTTTTCACCGTTCTCTTAGACAGTTGGCTAATATCATGTAAAGACTGTAACATCCTATATGAGGAAGCAAGTAAAAAAAGATTTAAGTCTAGAGTCAGGCCTGTCTTATCAATTTATGACACTAAGTCCTGTCATGGAAGTGGATGAAGCTATACCAGTGCATAATCTGTTACTGTGATATTATTTTCTGGTTTATGGTATGTACAAGACAGGAAATATACATACCAAATGAAACAAAAAAAGTGATGGTTCTTTAATAATAAATGTCTATGATTACCTCACAGGGGCTTTTGGATATCTGCAGGCTTATCCTTTTTTTTCCCTTCTCAAAGCCATGAAAAGTGTTTGTATATGTAACTGACATAAAAATATGCAATTATCTTCCCTACAGGCATACCAGTTTTGGAGGAAGGTACCTATGACAGGTTCCAGGCTATGTGTTGACCATCCTGTGCCAGAAAGACCATGGTTCCTTCTTCCCCTACAGCAGGTTTGATGCTCAAAAAGGGCTTTTTGTTCTATTACAGCCATGTGTGGCAGTAAGACATTCTACTCTGGAGCTCTTTAAAAAGGTGTATTGCTATATCGTTTCTCCATGATGAACTCATAGAACAGACATAAGGGATGAGACTGGATAAAATATGTGGCCACAATGAGAGTATTCTGGTGTAGCAACAATAGGCTTATAAAAGAGCTGAGCTGCCTTAAAGGTCCAATCTCACAAGAATAGCAACCCTCAGCCTTTGAGAAACAGTGGTCTATGCAAGGTTTTCTTTTCTAAACCCGTTTCCCTCTTTATGCATGTTCTCAAACACATTGGGTTTGCCTCAAAATAAAATGCACCGAGAGCACAGGAGGTTCTTTCACTGCTGGAAGAAAGGCTGAACACCTATCTCTGTTTGGATGCCAAACAAGGACAGTCGTGTCTGTATTCCGGTCATGTTTCCTTATTGTTTGTGCTGTCCTGCCCATCACCAGAGCATGGGAAACTGCTTAGGGGGATGTAATTCTGTTTAAAAGTCTGTCACTATGAATTACCGAAGGGAAAAGCCAAATCACAGGGTAGCATAGCAGTACTTTAGTGCCAAAAAAATCTTAGACCTTTGCAGTCTCGGAAAATAATTTGCAGTGAATACCCAAGTTCCCCTTTATAATTTCCTTGAGGCTATAAACATGCTAATTTCTTCTACATAGAAAAACACTGCATGTTAAAAGCACATTTGGAAAAATAAGATGGCACTTCCAATATCTACCATTGCCAAATTTTATTCCTTAGACCCTGCACTTAAACAGCTGCCTTGCATTTGACATGATCAGGTCTACCTATTCTGTGTAAGGTTTCCTACAGTGACACTGGAGCTGTATTTGCAGTTTGTTTCCCTCAACCTTTTTTCATCATTGTTCAAAAATTGTGTAACCACCTTGTTTGCAAAAAACTGGATGTTTATAATATAAAAGCAGATGAGCCTGAGGTGCTTGGAGATACTGTAGGTCACATTTAAAATAACTTGCATGTAAAATTATTCAGCAAAAAGTAGTAGCCTGCAGTGAGTCAGTGGTTCAGATACTCTCCAGTGCAGTTAAACAAACTAGAGTAATTTGTTACTGGTCTTTTTAGAATTGTCATTTATCCCCAAAATGAGATCATTCCTGCTTGTATTTTCAAAAGGAAGGTTGTTGTTATGGGATTAGCAGAAAGCCAATCAAGTGCATCAACCAAATTTCATGCTAATACTCAGAGGAAGGCAGGAGAGGGATAGAAGGCAGGAAAGGGATACAAAGTAAGGATATACCTTATGCTGTTCTCTTCACAGTAACAGATTTCATCTCTACAGAAGCTTTAGAAGGGGAAAAAGACCCAAACAACAGCCTCCCTCTTTTGTTAACTGAATAATTATTAGAACTAAGAGTCAATTCAAGCCAGTAGAGAGAGACTGTCCAGAAAGTACCAATGCTGACATTCTATTCAGACAAACAGCCTTGGCTAAGAACCTCACATTTTCACGGCCATTAGATTCCCTAAAACTTTTGAACAATAAGCTGCAAACTCATTAAAGAGAATTTTTTTTTTAGTTAAGGTTAGTAATATTGCCAGAACCATCATCCATTTTTAGATGTCATGATATCACTTAAAAACAGAATCTCCCATTTCAAGTAAACTGGTGCAACATCATGTGAATGAAATTTTAGAAACAGACAGGATGGTCAATAATTTACTTCTTGTTTGTTAGTGTAAATTTTTAATTTGAAGGAAGTTCTTTGTCTCCACATAATATAAGTGACTGCTCGCTCCTAATATTGAAGAGAACCTAAATTGGATTGATGCTAAATGATTAGATTTGCCAGTGAAATGATTGCCCTTGAATTGCCCACTGGGAGTCTGTCAAAAGACTCATGTTTTGCCCTTATTGTGTCCTTTCTGTTCAATCTGAAAAAAACCCCCACCTTATTTTACTCTCAAATTTACAAATTAAGCAACTTTGCCCCAATGAATGCAGAGCCTGGCTGAATAGGACTCTGATTAGCTGGCTGTTAGGGTTTACCATTACAGCACAAAGTAAAGAAGATAGTTTAAGAAATCTGCTTCTTACATTATTTGAATGGGGGGGGGAAGTCTTCCTAAAAATTGTAAAAAAAAAATCCCTGAAATGAACATTTTTCACTCCCTTATTTTTTTTTTTAAATCATTTCATTTTTTCCATTCAAAAAGTGACTTTTTTTTTTAGTTGAATGCTGAGTTCAAGGAAAGAAGGCAGGGATTTGGTGTGTGGGGGTCTTTTTTATAGTTTTTTAAAATTCCTCTTCTTGTGATTTTTTTTCAGTTTTTTTCATGTCTCTGTCTTTGAATTTTGCTTTCTTTCTTGAAGAATCATAAAATAACCTTAGCTGGAAGGGACCCACAGGGATCATCAAAGTACAGCTCCTTCACTTTGCAAAGACAATAAAGAGCAAATGAAGAAAATGGGAAAAACTTGAAGACAAATGTGTTTAAAAATTAGAGTTTTTAAAAATAGAAACAAAAAAAAATTACAGATGGAAAAAACTGTCTATTTTTAAAAGACCTTCAGTTTTTCACATGCTCTGACAGGAGTGAAACATCCTTAGGCAAGCTCTCTGCATTAACATTTGCTACACCTGAAATTATCTGGGAATGTTCTTTTGCTCTTCAGGTGTTTATAGCAATCACTTGACTCTACGACTTTTCTATGTAATTTCAGTTTTCTGTTTTAGTTGGTCTACTGATTTTATGTAAATCAGCAACTTCACAGTTTTCAGTGAAATCAAAACTATTCACAACAGCTAAGCATCTATTGCAGCTTTTTGACAGGCTCTTCCAATAGTGTTTTATGTTTTAACATGTTTTGACCAACATCCAAAATGTTTTTGCAGGGCTGGTTGAAGTTAAGAAGCATTATAAATTACTTTATAAGAATGTTGCTGAAAACTGGAAAACATTAGTCGCAAGAAAGGCCGAAAGAGAGAATTATTTTGATTTGTTCTTAAAAAATAATTTCAGGCCGCTGGAAGCAGAAAATACTCAGCATCTCAGAAACAGGCTGCAGCATTTGGAGGACAGCACAACATTGCAGTCTAATTATAAAGGTCTGAAGGTCTAACTATAATGGTCTTATTTTCTGTTTGTACCGTTTTCTCCATTTGTTGCCCTCAAAATCATAAGATAAATTAATCTAGCATCATTCAAGAGAATAAGCTAGAGGATGAAATAAATTTCTCCCATAACTTATAGAGATGTTGCTACAGTATTTCATGTGATCCAGAAGCCTGTGGCTTACCACTGAGAGACTACAGTGTTCTGGGTAGTTGTAGAAAGCCCATTGACTTATAGGATCTACTCTGTGGGACAAGAATGTGTTTCTGTTCTATGTTGCATGATGCAGCCAGGAAAGGAACGTGCCTCTGCCTGGGTGTGCAAGGCAGGACATCCCTTGCTGATCTGCCACTGGGCATCCCACTTTGGATTGGTGTAGTGCTCTGGAAGAAGCGGAGAGGGCATGGCACAGTGGCTGCTTTCTGGTGGGGAAGGTGTCACCATGCACTCCCCGTGAACCAAGGAAGCAAGCTGAAACGTCTAGCAGGCACAGCAGGGGGAACATAGGTAGCAAAGGGAGTGATGGAAACTGAAGACAACAGAATATTTTATTCTGCAGCTTTGTCCAGTCTCTTAAGGCTTTACAGACACATGGCTGCCCAAAAGTATAAAAAGGAAGCTGCCTCGGCCCTCTGGGAAACCCTCTACTTTGAGGGTGTGGGAAGCTGGAGGACAGTGAGTCCCAGTCAAATGCTATCATTGCTAGACTCCCAAGTGAAAGGTGACCATTGTTATTGTCCTTATCCAGCCTTTCAAAGAGTTAGCCTGATATAAACCTGCCCCCTTTCTTCTCTCATGACCCCTCTCCCAAACCCCCAGTATTCAAAGAGGCTAATGAGCAGGAGAGGTCACAAACACACATTTTCTCAAAGATGCCCACTGCCGAGTGGCAGGGAAGAACCAATGTCCAGGAGAGAGGCCTGTCCCTTCCCTCTGCTCCCTGTGAGAAGTTTAAAATCCCCTTCTTCAGACCCCGTTGGAAGCTATTACTGTATTGTAGGCAGGCAAGAGCTTCCAGGCCTGCTTCTCGACCCAGCACGAGTGGCATTTGTTGCTTGTTTCCATGCTGGGCACAGCTAAAACACCTTTTCTATTTGCACCATCGTTAGTCTGATATTCAGTTGCCTCTACAAACCGGGGCTGCCTGTGCGATCCCAGGTTGCCTGTTCAATCCTCCCTCAGTTGCCTGTTCAACCAGCTGCCTTGTTCTCTCTTTTGCAGTTATGAAGCAGCCTGGTATTTCTGGAATTTTTACAAGGCTAAATATGTCCACTGAGACAGATTCTTAAACTACAGTCATTTTACATTTAATCATCATGTTTAAATATATTTAAGCCACCCATGTGCACAGATTTTTCATTACATTTTCAATGGGCCAATAACCGCTCTGAGCCTGTGCCCTACTTGAGCACATTTTGCCAACTTAAAATGCCAACTGGCACTATTTGGTCATTTCCAAAGCAAAGACAGATGTCTGCTCTTGTAGGCAACATGTCCAGGAAGGTCAGGAAAGTTTTTTGGGGTTTGTTGCCTTTTTTTTTTTGCTTTGTTTTGGTTTTCCCACAGGGGTTGTGTGCATAACCATCCTATTTCACTGATACAGGAGTATTTTCTGAAGTGAAGTTCGGCTTCCTGGCTCTCATGATCTCTCTTTTATAAGAGAGCAAAGGGATTCCTCATTAAAGACACAAGCCTGTGTAGCTATAGAAGAAAGACTTCACTTTGCTTTTTCATTTGGTCTGCCAGTTGGAATATTTTTGTTCGTTTTTCCAATCACCAAATAAGATTGTATGAGTGCTCTGTGTGTGACTTGACCATTATTGTATTATTTAATTGCCATTTGATTGGTAGTCTTAGCACATATTTATTCTGTGGTGGGGGAAAACAGTTTTTCCCCCCCTGAAGGTGAGAAAATGGTAAACCCCCAGGGGGTGGTGATCTTT
>JAWWLV010000001.1:82757190-82778477 GCA_035041135.1 Platyrinchus mystaceus
TCTTGTAATATATTCCCTTCCCCCTATTTTGAGTCTCGTGTTTTGTCTGGAAAAACCCATCTCACACCGGGTTAAAACTGGGGAGGGAGGCCTGAACTCGGAATTGGATTTTTTTTTAGGGCTCTCAAACCATGACATATTCTTTCTGTCTGAAAGAACTTTAAACAGTTGCTCCAAGAGATCCTTTTGTCTAAAGCACCTTGGCACATCTGAGCTCATCATCTCAGTTTGTTGCCTCACTGCGCTGGCAACATTAGGTGATTCGGGGCTCTTGGGGAGCATGAGGAATATGAGACCCTTCCCCAGAACAGTGGGAAAGGGACCATCATGGGAGAGGTCACATGTCTTCTGGTGCAGTCTTCTTCCAGCCAAACAGCATGAGGCTTCCTTGTCCTGTGAGACCAGCTCCTGGATGTAGTCCTATTCCCACCCACTCCTCTTTGTCCTCCCAATCCACTTTTACTTCCTTTCCATTGACTTTTCATTGCCACTCTTTCATGGCTTTTCCCCACTTTCTGTGAGTCCTTTGCCCACAAACAAGGCTGACAGAGGTGGTATCTGCACACAGCTTTAGATGGACCATAACTAAGATTTCATATTATGTATGTTTAATAAAACATACACACAGATGTATATTTATTATAAAATATTATTATTTATTAAACATACATAGAGATGTATGTTTATTTGTCATATTACCTTGCAAAATAAACTACAAGGACCTTTTTTTGCAGCCATTATTCATCCATTTTCTTTATCCCTCTCCCATTATGTGCAAACATGAATTATAAAATCTTTGGAACAAAGAATGCTTCATTTTGTTTGCTATTTGCAACAGCAATCTTCTGAATGAAAAATGAATAATTAATAATTACTTTATTTTTATGTAACAGTGATCAATGGAGGATTTTTTTTTTTCCTTTTCAGAATACAGTCAGGTAAACCCCTTCCCACCTTTGCTTCCTGTAATGTCTCTGAAGAGCTCCTTCAGGTTTAATTTCAATTTGTGGGAACCTCTAATAGTGGGTGTTTTTCTTTACCACTTCAAGGTAAAACATTATTGTCATAAAAGGATCACTCCTCTGCAATTAGAAAAACATATTTTAAAGAAAAACCGTATACTTAAAAAAACCTTGTTGTTAGTGTAATTGAAGATAAGTTAATAATCTTGTATTCTCTGTCATTCCTGCCTTGTTCTAAGAACTTCATCTGCCTCTAGATTAAAAACAAGACAAGAGTTAGACATGAGATAATTTACCACATCATTTATTTACACATTTTAATGAAGGAAAGATCATAGAAGCGTATCTGAGCTGAAGTTTGTTGTCAGTTGGGTTGGGAAATGTATATAAATTCCAGGAACAACTTAGTCAGTACTGACACTATTTTAATTTTAAATGGAAATTATGCAGCTAACAAGTCATATCCTGTGTTCTCACTGCTGTTGATCTGCAAAGCAGGAATCCTAGAGGGCATAATGGGAGAGCTCACAAAAAGTACTTCTCAGAAATCTGAAATAGTGATTCTCCTGCTTTAATTTTAACTGCACTGCTGTAGTAGTGCTAAAAAATACCTTTGATATTTTATTTTCTTATTTTGCAATCAAATAGCACAGACCCTTACCTTGATCCATATCAAATCATCACCAATTCATTGGAAGTGTGATCAATGTCATGATTTAACCCTTGGTGGCAACCAAGCACCATGCAGCTCCTCAGTCACACACACTCCCCCAGGGTGGGATGGCAAGGAGAACTGGAGAAAAAGGTAAACCCCGTGGGTTAAGATAAGAACAGCTTAATAACTGATATATATATAAATGTTAATACTATTCCTACTGCTAATATAATTTTAATGAAAACAGAGACAACAAAAAGAAAGAGAGGAAAGAGAGGAACAAAACACAAGAAAAACAAGTGCCCACTACCTATTGACTGATGCCCAGCCAGTCCCTGAGCAGTGATTGGCAGCTCCCTGCCAATTGCCACAAGTTTATATATTGAGAATGACATTCTGTGATGTAGAATATCCCTTTGGCCAGTTCAGGTCAGCTGCCCTGGCCACGCTTCCTCCCAGCTTTTGTGTACCTTCTTGCTGGCAGAGCATGGGAGGCTGAAAAGCCCTTGACTTGCATTAAACACCACTTCAAAACAGCCAAAAGATCAGCGTGTTATCAACATCATTCTCATACTAAATAAAAACCACAGCACTGTACCAGCCACCTGGGAGAAAATTAACTCTATCCCAAACAAAATCAGGACAATCATTGAAGTTATGCTCCTGACAGCAACAAAACTGGTTTGGAGTGAAGTTACACTGACTTTGAGCTGCCTTTGCAATATCTATTCATAAGTATTTTGCCTTTTTTTTAGATGCCTAGAGATATTTTTTCTACAAAAAACAGAGAAAAAGATGCAGGAGACAGGTATTGATGAGCAGACAAAAGATGAGATCTTGGAAATGTTTCGCACAGCCCATCCATGGAGAAGTAGAGTAGAAAGTGCAGATATCCTGTCACCTGTTTCCAGCATTGCTTCTGTTTCACAATAAGGAGTAAAAAAAAAAAAGTCAGTAGAAAAAAAGTAAAAAATCTGTTGGAGGGTGTGAAGTAGAGAGTGAGTGTCCAAACCACTAGGTGGGAGCCAAAACTTCCTTGTGTTGTTGGAGGAGCCTTGGGTCCTACTTTGTAGGATGAAGAAGCCCAGAAGAGCACACAGCCTTCTGATATGGCTGTTGTACTGGAAGGAGGTCTGGAAACCAGTCAGGATGGGGTGGGAACTGCTCCAAGATGTTTTGTAAGACCTCAGTTTTGTAAAACAGAGTTGGGGCATGAGTCATCTTCTTTACATCAAAAGGCATACCTGTATCTGCAGACTAGATGCAGACCCAGTACAGAGATGTATTTTGTGAACACTTATGAGACCAATCCTTCCAAGACTGTGGGGTGAAGGAATACCTTCTTCATGTATAATGACTAATCTTAGGCATTAAATGGTGTTGAGCTGCCCAGTCCCATCAAAACTGGGGCATCTTTGGACACATAACAAGGCATAATTCTGAAATACACAAGGTGCCTCCAGGGTTACTTGGTGTTTTTCAAGATCAGATGTTTGGATGACACTGTGCATCTGGGCTCCACATTCCTGTGTTTAGGGGGGTGTTGTGGAGCGAGCCAAGTGTACACATGCCCTTCTATACCCAGGCAATGAAAAACCTACAGATAAGCAGCATCTCAGAAAGCTTCAGAAAGTTTATACCTGGGTGGTTTGGTGCCTGTGCTCTCCTGTGCATAGTGTTAAAATACCTGTGTTTACTGAGGGCCATTTTTTTAAATCCTTGGTGCAAAGTGTCTCTCTTTAGGCTTTTTTCCTATCCTTTTGATTCCGCCAGGGATCTTTTTCTGTGACAAGTTACTACTCATGGTGAGATAAGATATAAATGAAACCTTAGTATTATTCTAGACTTACAAATCAAATGACAGGTAATTCTATTTATTCTCTTTCCCCTACAAGGAGACAAGGATTAATTAATCTTTTTGTCCATTTCCTTAGTTAACGTTTCTATTTTCTTATTAGCAGCTAGGTAAAAATTTTAGCATTTTGTAGTTATTCATATGGGAAAGGAATATATGAAGATAAGAAAAATGTGTTATGGTTCCGTTATTTAAGTCAACTTATATGAAATCAGCAGAAATACTCTTTCATTTCCACAGTGGCAAGATTCAAGTTTAAAAAGGGTAAGTGTAGGTCTTCCATGATACTTGTGATTTATCATTTCGTATTTGCCCTGAAGTTATCTTTCTGAATCTTCACAGCCTTGCCAATAAATCCTCTCCATGACCTGGGTTTACTTTCCTACATTCATCATCTTCATTTCATGCCATTATTTCTTTGCTAAACCTCCTGAAAATTCTCATCATTCCCTTTTATCACATCAATATTAGGAGGCCAAATCAAAAGGGGTCTGAAATCTTTGTTATTTATCGTATCAAAGATTTTTCTAAAACTGAGGTCATAGTACTCAAAATTACATCTTGAGAAATGTGTCACATGGTTTTCCTTCCATGTTGCTCCTTTTGCATGGCAGAAAACTCTGCAAAATGACTTCATTGTCTATATGCAAATTTCCTCTCAAAACTTATCTCAGTTGCAATGCCAAAAGTCTGACAGTCAGACGGATGGCATGTTGTAACTTCTGCTCATCATCACCTACAAGACTGCATCTTATCATATAATCGTAAAATGGTTTGGCTTGGAAGGGACATTAAAGATTATCTAGTTCCAACCCCCCTGTCATGAGCAGGGATGCCTTTCACTAGCCCAGGTTATTCAAAGCCTTATCCAGCCTGGCCTTGAACACCTCCAGGGACATGGCATCCATAACTCCTCTGGGCAACTTATTCCTGTGCCTCACCACCCTCATGGTAAAGAATTTCTTCCTAACATGTCATCTAAACCTAACAGTGGATATTCTGAGATCTCCCCAAAGCCTTCTCTTATCCAATCTGAACAATGCCAATGCTCTCAGCCTTCATATGAGGCATTCCAGCATCTTTGTGTCTTCATATGAGAGATGTTCCAGTGCTCTGATCATTTCCATTGCCCTACTCTGGACTCAATTCAACATCCTTCTTATGGGTGGAATGCAGTGGAACTGAATGCAGTACTAGGTGGAGTCTCCATGAGAGCAGAGTAGAGGGGGAGAATCACCTCCCTTGACCCACTGGACACGCTGCTTTTGATGTAGCTCAGGACACAGTTGATTTTCTGGGCTGCAATTGCACATTGCCAGGTCATGTTAAGCTTCTTATCAACCAACACCCCCAAGTCCTTCTTCTCAGACCTGCTCTCAATCAATTTTCTGCCCAGCCTGTATTTGTGCTTATGTGTTTGGTACTGTTACTGATTGTGGGACAGACACTCTCCATTTACACATAAAATTCACAGTAGAGCTCTGGTTCCTTGCTGTATCTTATCCCCATAGAAATATCTGACTTCTAAGCAAACTGCAACAAGATTAAAAAATTGTAAGGAGCCCTTAAAACAGGTACATTGTTTCTTATAGAAGTGTAAGTGAAGTGATGTACCCATGATCTCCTTTTATGAATATCTGATAAGCTGATTGCTGTGGTGCCTAGAAGTCCTCTGTTCCAGCAGGTGACATTCAACCTTCTATCAAGGCTTTGTTCTCTCTCTAAAATGCTGGTATTAATAAGTTTAGCATCCTCATCTGAAAGATGTTATATATTAATAAAATATGCATATTCTAATATTTTCACTATTGCAGTTACTGTAGTTTCTTTATGGTCTTACTTCTTCTATTCCATAGGTTAGCATCAAGCATTTCATTAGTGGACTACCATTTGACAAAGTTGACCCTTATTGGTGCTGCAAGTAGATTATAATTAATCTGGAAGGAAAAGCTGCAATTCTATGGATACAGACATAGGTAACACACAGTTTTTAAGGAGTTTAGTAGGTTATAAAGATGCGACAGTTTTAAAGACTGAGAAATGAATTAAGCAGATGGAAGTACAGCCTGAAAGCACAGCTATAGCCAGGGGCCTCCAGAAGGGTAGCTATCACAAATATACATGGATATGAAAGCAGCTGCCATTAGTGGTCAGAAATGAGGCTAAAGAATCAATTCGTATTTATTATTTCAGTTATTGTAGGCATAATATCAGATTATTCAGGACAAATCTAATGAACCAGAGAAAATACGTTCATCTGCTTTCTATAGAAATAAAACAAATTTAGGTAAAGAAATAATGGTAGTAGGAGCTGATGAGCAAAAGGGAGTTAGTATTCTGAGAAGAAGCAGAAATTCCTTCATAGCAATTGTGTGTTCCTGTGCATCTTAAGTTCCCAAACCTTCAGCTGTCACTCCCCTCAGCCTTCTCTAAGGCTGGCCCTGAGATGTCTTCCGGCTCTGTCCTCACAACAGCTCTTATCAGGCAGCTCTCCTTGAGCTGCCAGCAAAAACTCTGCCATTTCAGTAATTTGTCAGAAAATTCTTTCTTACCTTTTTGCTTCAGTTCAACTGTTCTAAAGAAACAACAAATGTGGGTGACATACCCCTGGGCAAAGAGGGCACTCAGTCCCTGGACACATGCCCTGTGCTTCACTGCTTTTACATGTGCCCTCCCCTGCCTCCTCCCAAGGCCTGACCACACCACAGCCTGCTGTCAAACTCGCTTTGGGTAGGAAGGAGTCACAGCAGCTTTGGCCAGACTATCAGTACCTGCAATCAGTGTTGAGGCAGAGGTTTAATTGCAGATGAGCAATAATACACTTCTTTAGTTCTCTCTAAAAACACTTCTGATAGATTTGGCAATTAGAGCTGGGTGATAAAGCTTTGATGACAAGCAAAGGAAATGCCAGCTTGTTCAAGCTTCTGGTGGGAACATATGGTTGCAATTAAGGAAGGATTCCATAGGGCAGGATGGACTTCTGGTAACTGACAAATTAGTAGGATACTTACTTGAGGTAAGAAAACTGGTGGGTCCAAGGTGTTGATGGCACCATATGTAGGGCAGCAATATCGTTCTCTGCCCAAGACACCCATCACTTGTAGGGGTAATTTGTCAGTGATTTTCCTCAATTTCTTTCAAATGTATGAAGTGGTTCTAGAGCTCTACGTTTCTGTGTCAGTTTGCCAAAGTTTTTTATACTGGTAAGAGTTTTTGTGTTTGACCTCTCCTAAATTCTCAGAAGAGACAGTTTTAAGTGTGTCTCTTTAAGTTTCCACCTCTCTAACACATGGTGCAGAGTGGCTTTTATTTCAGCAGCTCGGAAATGTTATATTTTGCATATTCACTCCTATGCTCAATAATCTCCACCAAACCAAGAGGCAGAGAGTTATGTGGAATAGCTACTCCTAAGGAGCTTCTTCCCCACTGGAGGGCCAGCCACTACATCCAAATTTAAACATGGTGCTGCAATTATCCACAGCAAAGGGAAAATAAACAATATTAGGCAAAGACGGTTAGGAATATGCTGTCTGTCATTAAAAATGCAAAGTATCCATCTCCAAAATCAGCATTGCTTTACCATGAACATTGAACAGAAATTAATAAATGACATGCCCATGACCCCTTACCCATTTTACTTGGGACTTTGAACTGTGGCATATGTGCAAAATTGACTATGCTGAGTTTAATCCTCACCAAAGGAAAGCAGGGCATGACAGCACAACGATAGCCTCGAGAATTGTGCACTGCAATATCAGTAGGCATGTTTGAAAGGAGGTGCCTTATTTCCAAGATGTCCACCACTGGTAGAGCCAGAACAGATGATTTTACGAGAATCAAAAATGGGAGTTAATTCCGCAGACTCTAGAAAACATTTTAAGAGGTTACAAACGGATTGATGCTAATGGCTGTCCAAGCCTTTCATTTAAAATCATCACTTCACCA
This sequence comes from Platyrinchus mystaceus, assembly GCA_035041135.1. Lineage (NCBI taxonomy): Eukaryota > Metazoa > Chordata > Aves > Passeriformes > Tyrannidae > Platyrinchus > Platyrinchus mystaceus. The sequence continues at coordinate 82,764,608 of JAWWLV010000001.1, forward strand.
CATACTCCTTTTGCCTGTTGAACAAGTTAAAGAGTAACACAGTCCAACTTTGCAACTGTATTTTACTTCACAGAATCGCAGAATAAGACAAGTTGGAAGGGACTCACAAAGATCATGAAGTCCAACGCTTTACCCTGCACAAGACCATCACCAAGAGTCACACAGCTTCTAGCCTGTATCTGTTGGCCCAGTATCTGTGTTTTCATAGTCCTGCTCTGTCACAGCCCTTTGATGTGTAATGCCACATTGAAGTATGTATTCTATAGCTATGCCTTGAGCTATTGTATCTAGTAGGCTTTTGGGTGGCTTTTCAAAAACATTAAACATATATCAGGTTTAAGAAGATTTACAGGCCAGAAAGCCAGTATGCACATTCCATCCCCTACTAGGCTTAGTATGAGAGCATGAAACAACTTCAAAGGTTCCAAACCCAAAACTCTAAAGGCTCAAGTAAGCTTCTGCCTGAAATCAAACTTGTGATCAAGCACTTTTCCTGAATCTTCTGATGTACTGTGACATCCACAAGAGAGTAAAAACATCATAATAACCTCAATCATATTTCTCCGGAATTTGTTTTGTTTTGATTTTTTTCGCCCTGACTTCATGTACATTAGTGCTTCTTTGCACTTGAAAGCTAAATCACAGTCAAACAAATTATGAGTTCAAAGCAGTCATTGCTTCTGAATTATGCTATAGGTGGATGCTGCTGTTCCAGAATGACTGCATTGCTCCTGCTCAGTTGGAAGCTGGACCAAGCCTAGATTAGAGTAAAGCACTCTGGAAGATATTAATATTTTCATGAAAGGCACAGCTCCCATTTTTTGCATAGAAATAGCCTTGAATGTGTATTGTCAGGCAAAAGGAAGTTGTATTTTCTTTTGTTACAGAAACGAACAGAACAGTGACAGCTTTTTCTTTCTCTTTAAGTTGAGCTATGGAAAATCAATGAATGGGAGAGGATTCTACCCCCCTGTTTAGGTCCCTAACTGAGGTCCCTTATCAGTCACAGTCACACAGCAAATGAGGTGAAGAAGACACTTTGCATTCTCCAGAAACAGCTTCAGTCTGTGTCATTTAGTGTTCCTCCACTGCACAGAGAGCTCAATCACCTCCAGAGGGTGATCTGGCCTATTGCACCAGTGATTTCCCCAGACACTGTGAGAACTGGTAGGCAATACAGATTGCATCCATATACCCAACATTTGTCCTTCCCTGTTCTGAGACAGAGGGGACTATGCAACTCAACACAAATGTGTGTGTTTGTGTTGGAGGGGTGTTGGGGTTTTTTGTTTCTTTTCTTATTTGGTTGTGGAGTTTTTAGTGAACAGCCCCTGGCTGTCCCATCATGTCCCCTGAGATGATACTGAACTGTACTGCTGTGACATAGGCATATTAGATGCTCTGGTCCTTCCTCCAAGAACTGTCAACCCTTTATGGTCAAAAATATATGCCCTCAAATGTGTTGAATGTGGAAGAACAGCCCATGTCCAGTCTTAACCACTCAACAAAGACCTCAAATTTATTTGCTTGTTTTTCCTCTGGGACTTTTAAAAATGCTGTGTGAAGGTAAAACCTCATGTTCATGGTGGAACGGCTTCTCCTGGTCTGAACATCTTCTAGCATAAAAAAGAAAGTATTAATTGAATTAAGCTTTTCCAGCATTTGACTACCTTGGAAGGATTGTATGATGTTTGAGACTCAAAAGGGGCACAGGTATGTAAGCTCTGCAGAGCTGGTATGGAGCTTGATGGGATCCTGCTGGAGTTACTGCAATATACATTTAGAAATTACCTGTCAAAAATCATGAAGTACAAGAAAGATTAGATTTAATCCATTACATTTCTGTCAAAAATATTTTTTCTTGATATTTTTCTAATTTCTTCTGATATGAGAGGTGATACTCGATCAAAAGAGATATTTCGTGATTTTCAAGTTTTAGGTGTCATAACTACATCTTATAATAAATTGCAGATACACAAATTGGGAAAAAGACAGGGGGGAACAGGGGTTTGGATGGAAGCAACAAAAATTGGTTTTGAATTATTTCATCCTTCAAGTATTTTAATGCTTGTTGATTCTGTAGTGGGTTTTTGTTTGGATGGGAGTTTTTTTATAGTTTTGTTTTTTTTTTGTTTTCCCCCCCCAAAAAAGCCAAAAATCTTAGAGATGCAAAGTCCAGCTAAACAGTGTTTGCAAATTTGTAGGTATGAAAATAATCTGTAGTAAAGAGGAACACATTTGTAACCAGTGGCTGAGCATTTCAATGTACATTTCTGTGCTTTCTTCAAATTATTTCCACTGAGTTATCAAGATCATCACAGTGTTATTGATCTATAAATTAAAAAAACACAAACAAACAAAAAACCCAAAAAACAAACCAATAAAAAAACCAACCAACACTTATGTCATTTTTCTATTTTCCTTCCTTTTTTTGTTTCTCTTCCTATCACAATTCTCGTCTACCATTCTGTATTCCTCTGCTGCTGCTGAGTTTAAACACTGAAGTACCAGACTCTCTTGACAGGACATTTTCTCACAGAAAACCAAGTGTTTATAAAAGGGACTGGTTTGTCTAAACAAATGTACTTGCAGAATAGTGTTGGTTGTGATGTGTTTTGATTAGAGGAGAGGTACACTTTTGATGGGCAGGCTTGCTTTCTCAATGCTTGGCATTTTGGAGAGGCTAAGATTTTCCCATGACACTGGAGAAGCCTTGCCTACAGGTCACAGCCAATTGGCTGCAGCTGGAGCTCACAAGCTTTCCAAATCTTCCTTCTGCTGAGGGCCATTACACTTTAATTTTTCTTTCTAAATTAGGATTTTTTTTTTTACGATTTTTTTTTCCAAAGTACGAGTTCAACAGTTTAATCACCTGCATTTCAGACTTTGCAATCTCCTTTTCCTCCACCATTCATATCTGTACATTCCCATGGTAGAACTGATACCCAAATCACTGATCAAGCTGGAAAAAAAAAGGTTGGGGAAATGCTGATTGCTGCTATGATTTTGCATGATTTGAAATTATACATCAAGACAAGACCTCTTAGATGCTTGTATAAAGCTTCTAATATAAGGAAATAAAAAATTGAAATTTAATAAAATAAGGAAAGAAAGAAACTTAATAAAATAATGAAAAAATATAGAAATTTATTCTAACGTCCCCTAAAACTATGAAATTAAATTACAATTTTATTAATAAGATTTTTAAAAAATCTATTGGGCATTTAATTTAGAATTTAGAAGGGAATCAGTTATCTTGAATAGAAAATCTACTCCTGTACTACCATGCACTGGAGCAAGATTAAACAAATAAACTAAAGAGTGAGAAAATTTCAGACCGTCTCTTTTGGGTTTTTTCTTTCTTGTTTTTGATCAGGTAATACTAAATCACACTTTTTTGCTTTTATCTTTATTTAAAAACATCACTCACTCCTAGGAAATATCTGCTTATTACTTTTTGTCTGAATACGATGACCCTGTTTTGGTTTTTTTCCTCCCTACATCTCTTGAACAAATTGCAACTGCCAGAGTAATGAAATAAATGGGTAAATAATATCCAAAATAAGGGATGTATCAAATTGTAACTTCATTACTTGAGTGGATATTTTTTATATTAATAAATAATATGTTGTTCCTGATTCTAGTCCCAGAATCTGTGCTGCTATGTCTTAAAAAGTAATAAAATATTTATTTTTCCAGACTGTTTTAGAAAAAAACCCCAAGTGTTGTTTAGCCACAAGAGCCCTGAGTAATATCATTACGATTAGGAAGAAAACATTGGCTATATATACATTTTTTTCATAATTGTCTGCTCTGCAAAACAAAACTACCAAGTGCACCCTCTGATTTCAAGTGTCTGCAGGAAGCTGGGTTGCGCACTGCTGTCCTATTGGGGTTGACCTTCCACATCTTTTATAATCATAGAATATATGAGTAGGAAGAGACCCACAAAAATTACTGAATCTAACTCCTGGCCCTGAACAGGCCAGTCCTATGTTCCTGAGAGTGTTGCCCAAACTCTTCTTGAACTCTGGCAGGCCAGGTGACCACTTCCCTATGAACCTGTTCCAGTACCCAATCACTCACTGCATGAAAAACCTTTTCCTAATATCCAACCTAAACCTACCCTGCTTCCATAGAAATATGCCTACCTGCCCTAGACACAGCTAAGTCACCACACTGGTGCAAGCCATCTGCAGTTTGGAGAGCACCACACAGATCCCTGCAGTGCCTGCAAGTCCATTCCCAACCCCTTCTAACCTCCTGGGACTTTCCTTGCTACACAAATAAAAGCATTTTGCAGATGGCAAAAAAAAAGGGGGGGGACAGACAGCTGCATAAGTTGTATCTGGACTCTGACCCAGTCAGGGCAAAGCATTCACTCCAATCCCTTTCTGCAGTCAAACATAACCTGTTGATGGCAAAAGCAGAGATGACCTGCTGCTTTGCTCTCTCCTCCATGGGCAGAGTCAGGGAGAGAAGTACGATCAGCCAGGAAAAAATAAAAGCTCCCCACAGAAACAACCAAGCGTCAGGTTCACTCAGAATCATCTGATAACCCCGTGGAACCGGTGATCAATATTCATCAGCATCACAGTTCTCCTGCTAGTGATAGTTAATGGGTTGATAATGCCATCCTTCTTCTAGCCAAATCCCATCAGGGACCAGACAGCTGGAGCTAAGGGAGAAAACTTATCAGATCTGGCAGGAGACAGTTTAGGAGGCTAAAATTAACCTTGAACCATTCATAGAAAGAACTAATTGTTTGTGACTGCTAGATTCCTGCCGGTGGCAAAGGTTTATTGCTGCAAAGATCTTAACCTGATACTAGTTTTTCTGCAGCATAAAAAGAAAAGAAAAGAAAAAAGGAAAGGAAATGAAGCAGGGAAAAAAAATTATATATACCAGGTCCTTTTTAACCCTCTCCCACAATGAAACAAATTAGCACACATATACTGAAAATTAAAACTAAAGGTTTAAGACTTTGTGCTGTAATGATTTAAGTTGTTTCAATACTCAACATATTGAGAATTCATGAGCTTGATAAAGCCTTCATCATAAAAAGCCCAAGTCTGCCGAATTACTCTTACCTTATTAAAACTTTCAATTATATAATTTCCTCCCCTTTCCCTGCTGGCAGTACACAAATACACATATTGGTTTTGGCTGTAGAGCCATCAGCTGGAACTTTTTAAAAAGGAAACAAATAAGTGGAGTAACAAGTAAACAATTGGTTAATGGTGGTGACAGACTTTACTTCAGGATCTGAGGATGTGCAAGAGAGGGAAGATGTAACACTTGGCAGTATGCTTGCAATACAGATCTCTTGAATTTTGCGCATAGTGATGCTCAGCAAATGTGCAGCATCGCAGAACTACAGGGCAAACTCCAGAATAAGAACGTGAATCTGGAAATGTGTCAGTGCAAACTGCACAGGAAAAGAGAGAACTAAGAGCTGGAGAATGGGTTTGCTTCAGAGAAGAAGAAAAATAACTGGTAGAAGTACAAGACCAGTTGGCAAGTGAGAAGACAGCAGATTTAGTGCAGCAAAGAAAGAAGAGTGGACAGCCAAGGAGCCTTTGGCAGCTGATGTAGAGAAAACAAGAACATGTAGCAGGAAAAGGTCCTTATTAGGAAAAATAAAATTAAAATCCTACAACAGGAGCTGATGTAAATAAAACAAGACCTGAGAATCAGATTTGGAACTAGGAGGATCTTGAAAATATCAGGGTGGACCCTACCAAGTGTTCTTGGCATCAGGACAAGAACATGCACTGGAGTGGGTCAAGACTGCCTACATTAGGGTAGAGTTTTCAAAGCAGTGAAGCATCTGGAATTCATCCATTCCCAAGAGAGGAATCTAAATGCATAGCAATAAAAATTAAAAATAAAACCACAGGGATTGCTTATGATAAGAAAGATTTGACTTTCAGTCACAGGTATGCAATGAGGTAAAAGCAGTTTCTCTTGAAACCAGGCAGGTGTCTGGAATACTGGAGTGTGACATGGATGACTTACAAATGAAAAATGGAAGAGTGGAGAAGTGAAGTGACACTTCTGAATCACCATGGTGTTGAAACCTACCTGAAGAGGGCTCTGGTGTATGAGAATTCAGAAGATTATATGCTGGAGTGTATGTAGAAAAGGATGTTTAAAAAAATTTGATGACTCGATTAACCCTGAGGGTTAAGTGTACATATGGTTTAAGGTCTCTATAATATGACTGTAGAGATGCCTAAATACTGAAAGTTTTCCCCTCAGTAATTTTAATCTTAGATAGTTATCACCTGAGATTGACAATTGTGAGAACTGCCAAAAGTCAAGCTGAATTACATAGCTGAAAGATATTCACACAAGACAATAAGTTCTACATCCATAAGAAGCAAGGAAGATAAAGGAAATTAGCATCATTTGTTTCAACCTACCAGACTGGATAGGAATATTTAAAGAAAACAAGTAAACTCTTAAATGTCTTTCCTGGTCTTGTCTAGGGAGCATGCATGATACCTGATCTCTTTGACGTTTCCCCCAGATCTTTGTTAGTTGTAAAAAGAATAAATTCATGACAGAGTCATTTAGCAATACAACTTTCAGTGTTGAGCTAAACCACCTTGCAAGACCAGTGTCTCACTATCAGAAGCTGCTTGGGCAGACATGCAACAAGCCAAGTTTGCAAACAAGCACCTAAGTCTGTATTTGAATGGTGGAGGCCGTGTAAGGCGTGTCGAGATCTATTTCTTCTGCATCTCTCACGTGGAAAGCACACAAAAAATAAGCAGGAGAGCAAAATTTCAGGATTCTAGTTCTTGAGATAAGTATGTATTTGAGTTTGTTTTTCTGCCAGCACAAACACCTCAACTGAAAGGAATAATTTCTTTTATGTCCCACTCAGCACCAGCAAGATTACCTGGCAAAGAAAGGTAACCGGGAATTTTTTTATTTTTTTTTTGCATACATCCAAGAACCCAGCATTTTGGCCCTTTCCAGCATTGTTATTACTGCTTTCCACCATAAACCACAGCACAAGATCATACTAAAAGATGTTGCAGTAATAACAATAATTCTATACCCAGAAAGAAATATCGCTATCATTAATATTATATAATGATGGTAGTAGATAAGTAATAATTAAGGAAACTTATATAGTCAAACTAGCTCCTTAAACCTAGAGAGCAAAACAAAGAGATAACAGAAATAAGATATGGAAGTAGTTTTTGTACAGGTAAATCAGAAGAGGAGATAATATAAATACCACCCTACATTCAAGATATGAGTGTGAAACATTTCTTTTATGGATACTAGGAAATCAAGCTTTTTATTAAAGCAGAGACCAAGCCATACAGAAATGCTTTCTTCAGTATTGGTAAATGAATGAGATGCAGAGAATTAAAAAGGTCCAATGTGTCACAGACAAACATTGAGAAGACAGGCAGAAAAAAGAGCAAGAAGGTGTGGACTTTAGTCAGACTTTGATGAAGAACATGAATAGACACAAAAGTAAATTGAAAGACCCCTACCAACTCTCCAATCTAAGAGAAACAATATTTTCATCTGAAGAAGTGACAATCAAATTACCACTCCTCTCCAAAAACACACTACACAATAAAAACAAAGCTGACCAGAAATATTTTTGTCTAAAATTTTCTAAACAAAATTACTTCAAATTCATATGATTCTGCTGAATGAGTCCATCAATAATTTTTAAATGTTATGAGGAAAAAATTAAAACCAGCATGACAAAGTCCAGTTTGAATAAAGCCACCTAAGCACACAGAAACACCCCAACCATACACCAAAAAGTGGCATAATAAAGGATTGAATCCACTCTTGTGCTGTCCATGCAAGCAACTGTCCTTTGGTTAGTTTCCATGCTAAAGAACTTGTAGTAAACCAAAGAAATCAACTTTTCAAGACTTTTTGTAAACAGCAATATATTTAGATGGTAGACACTTGGATTTAAAAAACCTTGTTTCTTCTAACAGTTAACTCTGCTTTCTTCTTTGTGGGAGTTTAAAGAATTCCTTCCATGTTAAGAATATTTTATACTTACAGCTATGGCTATGACAATGATTGACTTTTGGTTGGTACTCAAATAATTTTTAACTTTTTTCCCAAATAGACTTCAAAGAATTTTGTCAAGAGAGTTATCAAATCAAAACATTATGGGTAAGAAAGATATTTATTTAAGAACACTTTTACAAAATAAAGAACTAGTTTTACTATGGGTCCATGATTGAACACCCTTGTTATTGGACTATATGAAATTCTGTGTTAGCTTTCTCATTCTCTTCTGCTGAAGCTTTAAAATTTCTCATTAAACATTTAATAGCAAAGGAAGTATGAACTGAAAGGCAAACTCTCACTTCTCATGCAAGCATTCTAACATCATAGAAGACTTTTAGTTCCTTCTTTAGCCAATAAATAGTTATTGTTTCTTCCTCCATTGTTCCTCCAAGTTTATCAAAATAGCATTGAAATTTTTTTTGGAGATATGTTCTGAAAAAGTGTCATTTTGGTTTCTTTCAAAGTTTCTGATATATCACTTTATGAGTTCAAAACTACTCAGAAAATCTGACTATAATTTTAAAATAACTTTGAATCAACCTAAACAGTACTTTTATGGCTAATTTTAAAATCACACAGTTCTGCTCATGACAACTCACTTTTGTAAGTTACGTTATTTTCCATACTGCATCCAAAAATATCACAGTTGTTCCTGAAGGGGTACAGAACAAAAATAACCCTGACAAGTTCATTTTGAAGGGCTCCTCCTACAAGTCGATATACTTAAATAGTCAAAACAGACAATTTAGCTAAATAACACTGTCAGGAAAAAAAAATTCTGCTAAACCAGTGAGAACTGATGGCTTTTGAAGTATCTATTGCATTGCGCATTGAAATAACTTTCATACGTTTACTGTCTGCTGATTTGCCTACACCTGGGCTAAATGTCAGAACCAAGAGCAAAAAACTTAAGATATTCAGAGGACAAAGTGCTAAGAACAGGTTGCCTTCACATTCTTTATCATTCATTATTCAAGTGGCTGCTTGTAATATTTAACCTCAGCCACGTCACTACAGAAACTCATTAGTGCTCATTATCTTATGAACGCTAACCTGCCAGGAAGGGCACGTGGCAGGGGCAGTGTACCAAGGAGGACTGGTTAACTGACAGAGACAGCAAAAAAGAGGAAGAAGCTTTTTATCACTTAGAGAAAATTGCTCCTTTTATCCTACCAACAGTTTCACAGTTTCCTGTAGGTCTTTTGCTACAGGAATCATCTAAGGCTCCTTCCAGGAAATAAATACAAAATTTGGAAATTTCGCCTGGTTTTAGAACCTCAAGCTGAAAAAAGGTAGGGTCTGGTCAGTAGCAGCAGTGCCCACATGCTTGTATTGACATCACAGAGCTCAGGGATGTTCATTTTGTGGTAGTAGTTCAACTCTATTCTTTCTGAGGTGTAGAGTGCAAATAGAAAGCAGTACAGCAATACCTGAACAGAATTTTTCAGTGGCATATGTTGTCCTTTTACTGCACCTTCACTCCAATTTCTTCTGTGAGTGAATATAAAGTTGCCAAACATTACTGGCAATTCAGACCTACATTGCACCAGCCAACCACTTTGCAAGATTCTGATTACTCAACGACCTTTTCCTTTTTCTGCCCCAAGCTCCCCCAGCCTTTTGAGTAAGCACAGACTGGCAGCTGATAGCCATGGCTGAGCGCAGGGCTCATCACAGCCACCATGTGCCACCTGGCCCCTGCCCTTTAGCCTCTAATTGCATTTTGTCACTTGAACTTGCAAATATTGGTTGGTGAAACATTTTGTGATAATCACGTGCAAATGTTTAGCTGATCACTCCTGCTGTTTAGCTGATCACTGATCATAATACTGGAAACATTCCATAACTCATTTGGAGCCTTTTTCATCTTGGCACTTGGAGGCTTCACCTTCATACAAAGAAGGCTACACTCCACAGAGGATTTCACACCTAGGCTGACATCCACCAGCCATTTACACAGACGCCTGATAAACCGCATAGAGCTCATTTTGTTCTGGCAAATAGAATAATTTTAGAATGTAGAAAGATACTTATATGCTTAAACACAAACATACATAGAACTGGGCTTGTACACATGCACACTGAACATAAAAAATGGAATGAGAACTATGAATACAAAGAGGAGGGAGTGACAGTAAAATATAAAACTAAAAAATAAAGACATTACAATTTTATGGCACTTTGACTTAAAATCACATGTGCCTTTCTATTTTTTTTTTTTTTGATCACTTAGGGTAAGTGTGTATAAAAGTGTTCATCATGCTGAAAACATTAACATTCTTCAGTACAGAGTTCTTGTTACCTCTTAGAGTAGTCTCATTCATGTTGGTTTGAAATTTGTCTGATATTTGGAATCCCATGACAACATACTGTAGAATTATCAGTATTTCTTTGAAATTTATACTCTGATAACAGCAAGGGAACACAATAATGAGAAAGGTTCTATTGTGCTGGGAGCCCTAGCAACAGCATCCCAATCTCAAAAAGGTTAATCCCCTATTTCATTACATCCTGATGCCTTGCTGATTGTCCCCATTGAACCTGTTCACCTGTAGCCTTCTGCAAATTCTTAAAGACATAATGTGTCTATTTTCAGGGACGGGGAATGTTTCCTTAATTCAAATGACAAAAAATGAAATTCAAATTTATTCAATAAAAGTCAAAAGAATTCTACAGGGCAACCCCCTTTATTTTTAATGTGTGAAAAGGATTTCATTAGAACGATGCACAGAGCAATGCAGCATTTGTAGACAGCTGGGATTAAAGAAAGTTTTGAAGCTGTTCATATGAAATGATCTAAGAAAAGACTAGTGAATAGTGGATTTTAATGATATATTAAGTAGATAAACTGTGAGACAGATACCTTATTCTAGAACTTTTATAAAATGTCTTCATTTTCTCTTCTGTATATCATACTACCAATAAAAAAATGAATTGTTTTTTAATTGCACATAAGCTGCAAAGTGTCAGGAAAACATGCCTTGTGTTGCATGTTACTCAAACATGAAATATGAATTTTCTTTGCAGTTTTGTTTTAGTACTAAGCGCTAAGAGAAATTGTCTTGAAACCTGAGAGCCAGGTTCACAGCTGAAAAATGGCTGCAAAAAACTGGGTGGATCTTCACTGAATAGGCACAGAAACAATGTAGATCTTTCTGCTTGATATTTTTGTAGCTAGAAAGCATACTTAGCTCCCTATTTTAGGCATCTAAGCCACCCTCCTTGCTTAGCTACATAGAGTAGTTGTATGGAAATTCAGGCCCTCCAAGTACAATGGCTAAGGGAAGGTTTTGAGGAAGCCTCTTATTTCTGACTGTCTATAGAGGGAAACCCATCCGAACACTGGATTTTTGCAGAACAATGTGTAAGTTGTTGATGTTGTATACTTAAATTAGTCCAGATTTTAGTGATTCTGCATGCAAAGTTTCAAGGACTGTATCTAAGGGGTACATTTTCATATTGTTGATGTTGCATGTTATCAAGACTACAGAGAAATTCAGGAGAGGAGACAGTGGCCCTCATCCACTTTCCTCAGATGTGAACTGCAAAACCTCCTTCTCAGTCCTGCTCTGCTGCTGTTCCAATGGGAGTTTTACCAATGAAGCCTGGCAACCTATGCTTTTTGTGTCCTTAGTCAGTTCACTGCCGAATGACAAAACAGGCATACATATACCTTTCCTTGCTACAGTGGAAGCAGACGATTTTTTCCATGGGCTATGCCTGCACAATCAGTAAACAACAGGCTCTGGCAGCTGCTCTCCCTGTACTGTGTCTCTCCCTGGGGACAAGGAGAGGAAAAGCAAAGAGTGCCAGGGTAGGCTGCAGGTTCTTACCTGCACTAGTTTACTCTCTTGAGTTTCACAACAATTTCAGCAACACTGATACAGAAAGCTGCACAAACTTCTCTCAAAGGTATATTTTGATTGGCTTTTTGGCTTTACAAATCTTAAACAGCCCTCGTTAAATGATCTATAGACAACAAACATTGAGCATTGTGTATATACAAATTGCTACTTACATGTCCAAAGATACTGTGTGTCAAAATTTAGATGAACGTTCAGATTATTTTCTGTAGAGCATGGAGAAAAAGAGCCTGATCTGCAGAGCATGATCATAATGGAACTGAGTTTTTTGATGTTGTTTGTGCAAACAGTATTTTTTGAATACTCAGAGAATTAGAGCTGATCTTTCAAATAAATGTCATCTTAAGAAAAATAAAGTGCTGTGAAACTTGCAGTATCTAGAAAAAATTCCCTCGTTCTCTAGAAATCAAAGTATGTTTTAAAATTTAGATGTGAGGCATGCCACAATTAGAGACATTGCTGTTAGTTCCAAAAGGAGCCGACAAGAAACAGAACAGATTTGAAAGATACCTTCATTAGAACATTTCTTGTAATGAGAATTGGGAAAAAAAAAAAGTCTCCTTAGCTGCAGAAGGAAAAAAGAACACATTTTATTTTACATTTAACAGTGAAGCATCTGTGGTTTTTTTTCAGATATCCAAAGCCAAGTTCTCCCACAGAAATATCTAAGAAGCATCCTGTATGCTGCCTGCCTCTAGATCCCTGCTAGCCAAGACTCAGGTCGGTGAAACAAATTTTTGTTTGTGTCATTGATGAACTGTGGTGAGCCTAGGAAGCACAAAGTCTTTGACATGATTTGTTATGTTGCAGACTAATGTTAACGTGAACATGACACATAGTGAAGGCATCTGGCCTTTAGCTTGTAGTCCAAATTAACACATGGACTCCCTATTAATTCTACTGGATGTATCTAGAGGTAGGTACCAGCTCTGGAGATGCCTGCCACATCCACTGATAACAGAAGAAGCCTGATTAACTCTTCTGGAAGAGATGGCCAACTTTTTTGAGCAACATAGGCTGGTGGAAATTAAAATGGCCCTAGGACAACTGGCATGGAAGCATAAAGTCAGTGAACTGAGACATGAATAGAAAGACAGAAGCTTATAAATTTTGGGGTGTTGCTCATGTCCAACCAGTAAGCTACCGTTCAATTTCTTTTTACAAGACATGGCTCTTTTTGCATAGGAGAAAGAAATATGCAGTCATTTGCATGAATAACTGTAAAATCATACATGGTATTGATGTGGATGTGGATCTGTACAGGTGTTATGTCAGTCGCTCCGTAGCGGTTTGGAAGGCAGGACAAATCCACACATCAGTATGCAGTAAGTGACTCCAGACTGGTACAATCATGATACTGGAAGTTTCTGGCATTTGTTTCTACCACTGAACCAAGTGGAGTTATACTTGCATCTTCCTCCATGTCCTGAAAGAAACTTCAAGGTAATGAGAGGAAGTATCAACAAAAGGATCTGCTTGTAGCGATTTATCTTTAGTGTTAGACTATTTCTGAAGACAGCAGACAAGCCTTAGTTCTGGTCTTTTGTCTCAGCATCTTCCTAGTGCCTATCAGGTCTATTTTTCCATCAAGTACCACATTTTTCAACAGTTACTGGAGGCCTAGAAGACCAGTTTGACATTTTGGTGGCTGTAAAGTTTGAGGTACCCTTTCTCCAAAGGTCAGCTGTTCTGTTTTGATACAGAACTGTGAGAAATGCAATCAAGTGAAATATAGCACATTTTACATTAATAGCATGACTTGCCCTAAAAAATGCCTTTACAGAAAAGTTGTCCTTAGTAGCCAAATTTATTTTAACAGTGGAATTTAATGGGTGCCAGACATGCACCCTTAGAATAAAATATGCAATTGAAGCCACTCAAGAGAGAGCAGTGTTCAAGAATTAAGGAGTTAAAACCACCATACAGGCACTATGAGAAACTCT
>JAWWLV010000001.1:82778577-82790167 GCA_035041135.1 Platyrinchus mystaceus
GTGGCTGTAAAGTTTGAGGTACCCTTTCTCCAAAGGTCAGCTGTTCTGTTTTGATACAGAACTGTGAGAAATGCAATAAAGTGAAATATAGCACATTTTACATTAATAGCATGACTTGCCCTAAAAAATGCCTTTACAGAAAAGTTGTCATTAGTAGCCAAATTTATTTTAACAGTGGAATTTAATGGGTGCCAGACATGCACCCTTAGAATAAAATATGCAATGAACATGTGGATTTCTTGTGCCACTAATGGCTGCTCTAGTATATATGCTCTGAATTAAAAGCCTTTTAGTGAACTCCATAAAATGAAATTATTTCAATGTATCAAGCTAATGTAGTGTCTCTTCTGTTTGTAGAAATTCTCAGAAATAATTACTTAAAGGACTGGAAAGTTAACTGGGTTCTCTGTACCTTTGGTATTGGATTTCACAACAGGCTCAATTGTAAGCATGTTCTTTAAACCACACCTTTACATATCCTACCATTCCTGTTCTGCTTTGTTTCAAGACTTTGGAAACATCCATTGAGTAAAACATCTTGGAAGTGTCTTCTTAGATTCTCTATGCCCCTGGATTTTCCATGTTTTTCCTAGACACAACTCCCAACACCTTGATTATCTATATACCTCAGATAAGGCGTCTTTCAGTTATATAGAACAGATTTCTGTGTTATGTCTACCCACCATTTCAGCCTCAGAACAGCTATGACAGGGCATCAACTGACAGGTTTTTAGTCTATACTCTAAAAGAAACTACTACAGTTAAACTTCTTGAGTTGTAGAGATACTTGAGTTAGTTCGATACAGACTGCATAAATGTTTACTTTGTGTTCCTGAGGGGTCCTGTGGTCTGTCCTTAGCCTCTTGTTATCTTTGCTTCACTACTGTCGAGACTCAACCTGGCAAGCTCAAGAGTCTATGTGAACTGCAATCTATCTTTGAAGTTCTGGCACACACATAACCTTAAAAATAAGAGGGCTGCCTGTGCCTCTTTACAGAGGAGTCTCAGTTTCCAACTGCTGCAGTTGTGACCTGTGTGACAAATGGAAGAGAGAGTGTGAAATACAATCTGTTATTAAACAAACATACACAATGCCATACGGTGAACAAGAGAGCCAAGTCTAGGTAAAGAGCAAGCAGCATAGGAGCTTAACTAGTCAATACAAGTGGAGGTGATCAAACACTGTAAACCTATTTTCACTCTACACTGCAATCTGACTTTATACTCGGTTTGAATGCTTTAACACGTGAAAGGGAAATAGCAGCAGAAAACCTAAAGAAATCTGGATGTGACTCAGGTATTAATTTAGATAAGTGTACTGGGTCTGGCTGTGGTCGAGTTCACTTTCTTCTTGGCAGCCTGTATAGCTGTGTTGTGGATTTGGGACCAAAGAGTGTTGATAACACAGGGATGTTTAACTGTTTCTGTTAAGTGTTTGCTCACTGTCAAGGCTTTCTCTCTTTCTCACTCTGTCCTGCCAGTGAGCAGGCTGGGGTTTGGCAGAAATCTGGGACAGGGCACAGCCAGGACACCTGACCAAAGGGACATACATACAGTGTGGGATACGTAAAAACTGTGTATAATGCAGTAAAAACTGGGGAGGGAAACTAAATTTTCCAAGGTAGCTGCTGCTCACAGACTGACTGGTCTGTTATTGGGAGGCAGCGAGTGATGGTTTTTACACCACTTGTTTGTGCTTTTTCCAGTTTGCTTCACTTCAATTGTCTTTATCTCACGCCTCGAGGGGTTTTTGCTTTTGCTTTCCTAATTGTGTCCCCAGTCCCTCTAGGGGAGAGTGGGTGAGCTACTGGTCAATGCTTAGTTGTTGGCCAGGGTTAACATCAACCCCCTACAGCCTGTCAGCTTCTTTTTTTAGAGAAGTAAAAAATAAGAGACAACAGCCTAACTATAAATCCATTCTTTTCACATGGTTGCTGTGGAATCATGTCACCTTAATTGCTAAGTCTAAATGTCAAATATATTTTGAAATATATTTAAAAGTGTTTTCAGTCTTCTCCTAAACCAAAATGGTAGAACTCTATGACTATAGCAGCAACCAGTAGTACCTTATATTAAAAAGGGCATTTTATGAGAGGATAAGGTATGTGAAGACCATGTGTATGCATAAAATTTATTCACTCTTTCAGTTTATATTCCATATAGTACATTACCAAAATAATGAACCCCATGCACTCAATTTAACACCTTTGACAGCTTCTACTTCCTTGGCATTTTTCAAATTGGAAATCTTTTTATAGAGAGCATGTCCCTTAAATTGGGCAAAGTTGACAATCCCATGTCAATGAAACCAAGACTTTTTGCCAAAGGCAGGGAGCGAGGGCAGCAGCAAACTCTGTTTCAGAGTACATTTCTTCCCATTATTTCAGGGATGGGCAAGATTACCGAGGCAGTGAAAAATAGCCTTCAAATATATGAACCTGTGTTCAAAATTCCTTCTGTTTTTAGATTTTCCTCTCTTAACTTCTGCTTCTTCTCTTCCCACAGTTTTCACAATAAAAAAGGGCAAACCTCAGAATAATCTGCTAAGTACTTACATATTTGAAGAATCATTCACATCTAAGTGAGGACTCCCCACAGCATGAAGGTCTAATAACACAATTCCAACAGAATTTCACAACCTGAAGAAAATTCACAGAACTAAAAAAATCAGTCTAAATCAAAGATTCTTAATCTTTTTTAAATTTCTGAATTAGTTGATCTGAAATATAATGAACATTTTGTGCATATTTTTATTTTATCCAGACAGTTGGGCATCCCTAATTTATACAGCCAGAATGAGGCTCATGGGGGAAGGACAGCTGGGATGATTACTTTGCTTCATTCATAATGCAGTTTTCTTCTCCTCCCGACATGTGAAACATCTCAGTGATTTTATGTTCTCCTCCCTTTCTCAAAAAGTACCAGTGAAAATATCTTCCCCCTGACTGAGCAGATAGTTAATTTTAAATTAAACATCTGTGTCCAGGCACAATGAGCATATATCTCTGTTGCATATCAAATGACTTGCAACTGGAACTACCAACATTTGGGGTTTAGACCTCCAAACAGTTAAATAAATTTGTCTTAAGCGAGTAGAATGAGGCTGATACTGTTAGTGATAATGCATAAAGGTTTGGCAGTTTGAGTCTAGTTCTCAGTGTGCAAGGATGGCAATACTGGTGGCTGTGTAAAGGAGCTGAGAACCTATTGGAAGTTACAGCAGAGAGAACTTGGGATGTGTAGAGTAGTTGTGTGCTTTACTTTCACACTGGATAAAAAGCATTTGGAGAGTCATTGCTTTCCTGGATGAGTAATTGCAGACAAACTTTCAAAAAATGAGAGTTAAAAATATATTTGGTAAGGCAGGACAGTTCTTTATATATGGGATCCATTCCATGGTGATAAAACATCAATAAAACATTATGTCGCTTAGGCACATAACAGGGACAGAAATCTTGAGCTCAGAGGGAAGTAAGCTCCTGAAATGCTTCAGTTCCCTTGGTGCAAGGGAGAAATAATCATCTCTGAAGTCTCACCTCCTCAGTAGAAGCACCTAAGTAAGTCAGCCCAGTTATCCCTCTGAAGGCCTCCAGTCACCTCTTCACATTCAGGTAAGAAAGGACTGGAAGAGGCTGGAAAAATGCAAGGTGCAAACTAGATACTTGAGGTGGACAGGCTGGATCCTAGCCCATTTTTCCTTCCTGCTAGCCTGCTGTATTTATTCCTGCAATTATTGTCTGTAAATTGCTCAAGAAGTCAGTGGATCAAGTATGTCATCTACATTTCTTCTTGCCATATGTAAGTTAAGTTTACCTTTAATTCACCTGTCTGTAGCATAAAGTAATTTCACAATGACTGGCCACTAAACAGTACTTAATTCAGCCTTGCAAATTACAAAGACAATGAATCACTGTTTATATAAACCAGAAAATAAAGCTCTGTGCTAAGAATAATTCGATGTGTCTATAAAAAGGATTGTCCACAAATAGCTTCTGTCCTCTAAAATGCTTCACACTGGTTGGAGTCTTCCAAGGACTGGTTCTTTCCTTTTATCTTTTGAAAGTTGAATTATGAGAGAAAGGTCAAAAGTGGTAACAGTAGAGCAATTGATAAGAAAAGTTTGTTATGCCTCCCCTCACTTCTTCATTCCATATGTTCTCTTTTTCAAACAATCCTCCAAAACAATGTATTTTTCTGAAAGGAGTTATAGGAAGATGCTTAGGCATTTGGTTCCTCTCTGACCCCATTTCTAAGATTTTCAAAGTCTAACTTTAGGGTTAATTTAAATCAATTTTGAGTGCAGTTAACCACTTGAAATCAAGCAGTGCATTCTTCTGTGAAAGAGTGAGTGGCATGTCTCAGGGCTGCTACACATGTGGTAATCCCTTTAACACCTCTGTGGTCCTTCATTCTACTCACTCCAGTGTGTCCATGCCTCCCCTGTATTGGGCAGCCCAGAACTGAATGCAGCTTTTCAGATATGTTTCTCCAGTGATGAGCAGAGAGGAAGGATCACCTCCTTCAACCTGTTGCCAACACGCTTTCTAACGCAGGCCAGAAAACTGTTGGCCTTATTTGCCCTCAGGGGGCATTCCCAGCACATGTTGGCTTTTTGTTCACCAGAATCTTTAGGGCCTTTTCTGCAAAGCTTCTTTCCAGCTGGTGGGTGCCCAGCCTGATCTGGTACATGAGCTTATTCCTCTCCACTTGAAGGGTTTTGTTGTTCCTTTTGTTGAACATCATGAGATGTTGGTTGACCCACTTCTTCCTCCTCTCAAGGTTACAATCAACTTGAACCTAGGTCTATAATTTGCTTTTCAGGTAATGTATACTGAAGACAGTTCATGAACTCAGATGAAAACCCATATTCATTATGAGGACCAAAACATAATTTTTGTTTGAATTAGAGCGGCTCTTTCAGAGAAGTATTCAAATGTAATTGCCATTTTCCAGTGATAAGTGAAAACAAACAAAACTCTTCATCCCCTGCAGATTATAACCCTTGACATCTGTATGAAAACTCCTGTTTCATTTTTTACTAAGAATTCATCTATATTTGACTTGCAGTTAGCAGAATTTCATCTTTTAGACTCAAAACCTTTCTATTCTCAGGCTTAATTTTCCCATGTGGAAACTCTAGTCTATGGTAAATTGTATTTTTCTTTAAGTCTTTGAAAAAATTTGGTGAGTTTCCTATAGCTATCACGACAAGATGCATCTCCTGATTCATTGCATCATTCTCTCATGTCTCTGAGTTGTTTTTACACTCTCCCTAGGTGCTGAAAGTGGAACACAATATCATGTCCTCGTAGTAGTTACAGTGGTACTAAAATTCATTAGTAATAGAGGTAGAGCTTATTTGCCTCACTGTAGGTGTCTAGTGAAAATTTAGATGGTTTTTTGCGTAACTTTCATTTGCCACCCCAAATAACTATTCTTCTCTGGTAGGTCCTTTGCCATATCTTTGCAACATGGTCTTGTGTTGGGTATGAACAGTCCTTCATACAGCACTAGACGCCTGTTCAGGCAGCTGAATTCTACTCACAGCATCCCTGCACACAGTTCATCAGTTAATGCATACATTCACTTTATCATTTTTATGTCTTGATCATAACATTGTGTGAGAAATTACGTTCATCTAAATATTTATCTCTGGGGTTTTTTCAGAGTAATTTCTTCCTATTTCTTCCTAGGCTAGCAGCTGTTATTCTGCTTGTCCTACTGTCTTACTCTTTTTCTTGGCTTCGGCTGCACACTTCAGTTGGTGCTGAAATTTCCACTTTACTGAGCAAATTAGAATACCCCCAAGCCATGTTCTGATTATGGTTCCAATTTTCTCAGTCTTTGAATATCAGAAAGCTTTATAATAATATAAGAAAATTGTTTTTAAGTTGTATTCCAAAGGCTAGACAGATCTCATTTTTTAAAATGTTCCCTTAAAGTGATTTATTCCTTATGATTATAGGTAGAGACATACCAATCAGCCTTCTAATGAAAGGCACACTTCTTTTATATCAGTCTCCCAAAATATTTAGTGCAGTATAACATTTCAGATGCCTTACAGAAATCTAAATATGTCAACACCTTGTGTAATCTCAGTCTGCTTCATTTTCTTTTCTGCAGTTGGAAGAATTATAAAGCTCTCTGTTTGCTGGACATTTTGTCCTTTGCCTTTGATTTGGTACATATTTAAAGAAAGGTACATCAGTGTTAAGACTGTCAGACTGATGCAGTCATACAGATGCAAGAGATTTATTTAAATGAAAGGAAAAGTGGATTTTATTCTTGCTGATGCTAATGGGCCAGTACATCTTCATGAATCATAAAAGGACAAAGTGCCCTCATCTATACAAACATTTAACTAAAGTCTTAAAGGATGGCACCCTGAGGGTACCTTAAGGACAAGGAGAAAATAACAGTTGAAGAAGAAAGAGCAACAGAATGGAATTCAAGCTGCACTGTCCCACTGTTTATTGCTCCAGGGTAGGAACTTGAAGAAAATTCCGAAATAATATGAACCTCTTGAAAAGATATCTGTGTTTGAGATCAATACCGAAGATTCCTGCTAGGAGGAGGCAGGGGAGAATTATCTCCTTCTGCTTAGTGGAGCTGACTTTTGGCTTTTGTGGGCTCAGCAGAAGGTGCAGAATACTGAGCTGAAGAAACATCTGTCAATCTGTCCCTTATATGCTCTTTGCATTTTGGTGGGAACACATCAGGGAAGGAAACTTGGGAATATTGTCAAGTGGGGCTTTGTGCTCCACTCATGGAAGATGACTCATTACTGTTTGATTCACCCATCTCCCTAGTATTTCTGTTCTACCAAAGGTTAAATGTTAAACCCTTAAATTCATTTTAGTATTGTTGCATCATCACCTATACTTCTCAAAGGTGTTATTTCCTTTTTCATGAAATTCATGAACTGTAAGGAAAAAAAAAAAAAACAACCAACCAAAACCCCCCACCCCAAAACCCCCACAACAAAACCAACCCACCAAAAAAAAATAAAAAAACCCTCAAAACCAAACTCTAAACCCAATACAATGTGGTTTATGTATAATATTTATCATAGGCCTAATTTTCAAAAACGTTGTCATGTTTGGTTATCCTTGCATAACTAAAAAAATGCATCTAGATGCCCCAGAACACGTACTTAAAACTGAAGAGAAACAGAAATATTTCCATTAGAGCTATAAGCACATTTATGTGGCAATTAATTCTATTTTAAGTTTTATAGTGAAAATTTGATAAAATAAAATGTGAAGGTAGTTTCACAAACAAATATATGCTTATTTTTACACATATCCATTCAAATGAATCTATTTCTATATACTTAAGATGGAACATTTTACTTTATTTCTCCCATTTATTTAACTTATGTAATAACTAAACAATAGTGCTCTTTTACCCTACTCTCTGGGTACAAATATATGTTGGGAGTGGAGACAAGATCCAGATAACTTAAGCTACAGTACTGTGGAATGTGGGAACCATGAAGACAGTTGCACAACCCCTCCAACAGCATCCAGCTGTTCTTTCAGTGTTAACATCATGGTAGTTTTTCTAGACAGTTTGTTACTTTAAAAATGTTTCCAGCATCTCTTTTTCAGCTACATAGGTATTTTTCTTCAGTCCTGCTATACAATCAACCTGCAAATGTTTACAGGACATTTAATGAGCAGGAGATACTTATGTTTATGAAGGTAATAATAAGAAATCCCCTGTGGCTTTGTACCTAATTTAGTCATATTTAAAGCTCAGTATATTTACTGTTGAGGACTGGTACTGTCAAAAGATTCTCAGCATAGAAAAAAATCCAGCACCTCATCTGTCTAAAGTTAAATTCCCCAAGTTTCAGAAAGGTATAACTCTTCTGTTGGATGAGGGAATTAATAGTCATTGTGCCCTGAAAATGTTGAAGATGATTTTTCTGTATGAATGGAGAATAATGAAAAGATTGGGCTTTAATACTTGATATTGAAAATGGAACCTACTGTCCCAGCACACAGAGAAAAAAAATTGCCCCAAAACTTAAGAAGCAAGCATTAGTATAGGAAAAAATCTGAAAAGACCTCCTTGCTGTAACCTTCTAATCGTACCAGATCTGAGCTGGCACGTCCAGCTGCCAGCCATTAGTACCACATACCATGTTTAGTCCCTCGCTCTTTTATCTCTTATCCTCACATTCCACTTATTTCACCCTAATAGAGATGAGAAACTTCTCTCTGAAACAATTAATAAATTGAAAATAAAAATTCTTTAGGATTAACCAGAATATTTTGCCTACTTGTTTTCTTCCAGATCATGTTGGAATTAATTCTTTTCTAAGAGAAAATGAGAGCTAAAATGCTTTTAACCTTTTGATTAAAATGTGAAATATCATGTAAACATTTGTACTTAATTAAGAAAAGTGCTGTAACATTACATAATACCACAACAACTGAGGCAATGCTGTAAAGCACAGTATGAACTGTATTATCCCTTGCATTTAAGAAGATTTTGTCTTATTATTCTTTTAATTTTTGCAATACTAAGCCCAGATGCTTTGGACTGAACCTTTCCCTTGATGCTCTGGGGCAGCACAGTAGCTTTCTTTTTTTTTTTTTTTTTTCTTGCAGGCAGTTTTCATCTCTGGTAATACACCACATTTTGTTTGACAGAATGAAGAAGAGACAAAATTGCTTTGTAAAATTAAGAAATTGATAAAATTTAGTTTGTAGTACGTATTTCACCAATTTCTAAAAAATCAGCTAAGTACTTATGCACATGCTCAAGGACTACTGGTGTTATTGGTACTTCTGAGAAACTTAATTGCAAATACTCACCTAATTCTCTGTTAGGTAAAACCTCCTATACCATCAGTAGCAGCAAAAGGTGAAAAGGGCTCAGGTGAGGCAATAACATAGCTCAGCTGTTCACAATCTAAAGCACAAATTGCAGAATCATCTGGGGCTTGGGGGCTGAGGAATAGTCATGAAGTATTTTCTGTATCTAAAGCCAGATTGCATCACTGAAAGCAATTATCTCTGTAGAGTTCTCTTGCCTTGTTTCTATATCTGAGAAAAGAAACGTTTATGACTAAGAATCACAAAATGGAGGACCAAAAAAAAGCAAAGCTAATCTTCATTAAGGACCAACATAGGGCTCAGTTTCTGAATGTAGTTTAGCGAAGTTTCAGTTCATCAAACAAAAAAACCCAAATAGGAAGCAGAAACTTTGAAAAAGTCAGCCAAAGTAGAAACTTACCAGAAAACCAGCTCTGACGTATGATGCCTCCATTTCCAAAAACAACTAGAAGGTTATCTTGTATAAATTAAGTATGTCGCAGATGTCTCTATGATATAGAAGTGCTATCATGATGCTTAAAAAGAATTCATTTTTCAAGCTTCTGGCTTCTGGATCTAAGCCTCCTTTCACATGCCCTGGTTCCTAAGGCTGGCCTCTAAACAAGTTCTGGCCAAAATTCAGAGCATCTTAATAACTGGTCTGAATGATACCAGTGCAGAGGGCAGGGCTGCTTTACATAACTTTACATCTACAGTGTAGATAACATTCTTGGAAATTAGTTAAGTTCCATGAGACCCAAATGGTTTATCCCCTCTAGGGCTTATCCACCCCTCTATCCGCAACTAGTTGCTATGTTGTACGGACCTGGTGTTTTCCACGTACACTTAGACTTTGCAGTCATCATCCTAGACTACAAACATGTATATTACAAAAGCTGCTGCAGTGGGCACGAGCTGGTGTTCCCCTCCTTGTGATTGGTCCCTGCGCAGCATCATCAGGATCACACTATCCTGGTTATTCATTTGCAGCTGCAGGGCTTCCTAATGTTGCATCAGTTTAGGCAGGAGATGCTGAAGTCTCCTGGCAAAATATGCTGTGCATGCTCTCCCTGTCTCTAGAAAGGCTGCCCCAAGATGAGCCATGGTACCAGCTACAGCAGAGAGTCAAGGATTTTCATTACTTACACAGGGGAAACAATAAGGGATGAGGTTGTTAATTCTCCTTTAAACAGCCGAACAGCATTCCTTATAAAGTATATATAGTCCTATTTTCTATGATGCACAGGAAGAGCAGAGCAGAGCACAGACAGGGAACACTAAAAGTCACCCTACAGTCAGCTTTTCATTATGCAATGTTGCAGTGCTTGTGCAGTAAGGGTGACTGAGCAATCTTCTAGATGAAAGTCAGCTGTGAAGAATAAGATGCCAACACGATTTTCTGATGGTTGGTTTTCAGTGCTTTCTCTGCTTTGTTTCTGCCCTTATAAATATTTTACACTTAATTGGTTTATTACTGGGCTTATTGTTAGCGGTCAGCATGAGGCCAGAGAGTCAGGGAAGAAGTTAACTGTTTTCCTACTACGGGGCTCGGTTGCAAGTTTCCTAGCCAAGGATTTTCTTGATTTAACTGATGTGATAAGACACACCTGTCAGACCTTTGAAAGGTGACTGGTAAGTTTGTGTACTGCCCTGAACAGGCAGCAATTTAGAGTGGTGAGGACTGAAAACCAAAATTTTTTCAAGGTTTTCAACTGTACATGCAAAAAACCCTGAGGTACCAATTTGAAATACTTTGAAAATAAATATATGTAATATGAAAGCTATGATTTAATCATAGCATGGCTTGTTTCTAGGCACTGCTCAGATTTGCTTACCTCTGCACTTCTCTTTTTTTCTTTCCAGGAGTACCTCTGTATAATGAAGGTTTTCTGACTTCTTTTACCTTGGTCTGTACTATATTATCTTGCCTGAATGCAGTGAGAACCAAACTCTCGTGATAAACAGTAGTATCAGAGAAAGATCCCAGTGCAAGTACCTTACAAAGAGTTGCTATAACTATGGCTGAAACCAAGTGGACTCTTCTTACCTGGAATTATGAAGATTGGGACGGATAAGTGAATTTTTCTAGGGTTGAGATTAGGACAGAGAAGGACAAGACTGAGGCAGGTTCTGGATATGATCTTAAGGGCATGATCCTCTGAAATGCTTGAAATTATCATTGGGCTATAGGGGGTGCATATAACTGGGTGCCTGCTCATATTAAATTTTCTTCAATCAGATGTTTAGTAGGTAATTTTCTGGAAAAGGCCAAGTCCAGACGTTTGGACTCAAAAATACTCTGGATTTGCCTTCCTCATAACATCAGTAATACAGTTCTGTTTCTAGTTCAGTATCCCTGCATTTGTTAGAATAGTCAGTGGACAAGTGCCTACCAGCATTTAGGGGAGCTGTGATCCAGCGATCCCTTCCCAATGCTATGAAACCATATGGTCCTTCCCTGGCCCCCCTCAACCCTTATGCATCCAGTTGTTCCATGGGCATAAGCACAGTTCTCCCTGCAAAGATGTCAGGAGCAGAATGTGGCTCTTCCATCTTCCAGCGTGAGGGAATAAGGGAGGGATCTGTTCTGAGATCTTCAGAGACTATGGTTTATTTGGTGTTTTGGTTCTCTTGTAGTTGTTAGTTTCAGTTTTGTTTTGTTTTGTTTTTTTTAAGAGGCCAGATAATAAAAGTCTGATTTGCTTTGCTGAAAAGTCAACTCAGGTAGAAGATTAGATTTTAAAGAATCACCTTTTGAAGACTTT
>JAWWLV010000001.1:82790267-82806234 GCA_035041135.1 Platyrinchus mystaceus
AAAAGTCTGATTTGCTTTGCTGAAAAGTCAACTCAGGTAGAAGATTAGATTTTAAAGAATCACCTTTTGAAGACTTTTTTGTTTGTTTGTTTGTATTGAAAGAACACTATTGTTAAACATATGCTGGCTGTAAAGAATGGAGCAGTGCAGGCAGCTTGTTTGCCTTATGTTAATATCTTCTCAGCATTAGATGTAATTCATGTCTTCCCTGGGCCAGGAGGGGGAAAGCTGATGTGCTGACCACAGTGTGCTTGGACCCATCTAGAAATGCCTGCCTGGAAGCTGACAGGACATGGTGCTCTCTCGGACACAACGCTGGCAGTCAACAGCTGGACAGTAATTTCTCAATACCTGCCAACCAGAGGCGACAGAGCACGTGCAAACTCTGTGACTGGAGTTTCAAACCAAGGACAGAGGTCTCTGGATGCTTTACTATGAAGGGGATGGCTGGTGCAGGGACTGAATGAATCCTGGGGGTGGTGACACAGAGAAGTGAGAAACGCTGCCAGCATGGACAGTGTGTGTATATTTTGTCCGAAAGGGCTCTTAATCACGAATATCTTATTTTTAAAGGTTATTGCAGACTTGACTAGTATCCTGGCTGCACAAGACATTAGGCTGTACTGAAGCTGCTGGAAGAGCCTCTGTGAGATCTAAAAGAGCCCACAGTGGGAGCGTTGTTTAGGAGAGGAGTCAGGGTGGAGAAACTGAAGTTGGTGAGAAATTGAAACATTTGGTTTTCACTTCTCAAAATGACATGTTGCTTATTAGATCATAAATAATTGTAAAAGTTACAGGGAGTTTCTGGAAGCTTTTTTTACATTCTGGAGTGAAAGAAATTTCAAAATAACTTTTGAAACAAGTCCACCCCCTCCATCATCACTGAAAGTTTTGTTCTGCATAGGCACCTTGGATCATCATCTTTCACCTTCTGAAAGATTGGCTCATAATAACGGCCTTTAGGAGATTTACGGACTAGAAAAGATACGATTTGTTAATCACTGTGGCCCGGTTCCATTCTTGTGCCATGTTAGATCCAAACAGTGAGTTGTCAGAAGGGTAAGAATCAATTTTAAGCAGTAAAATACATCAAACTGTGTAGTCTGCTAAATTGTTCTGAAACAGATGAATGCTTTTTTTTTTTTTTAAGCAGTTGTCAAGTGCACAGCAAGCAAGATAAATCTTCCCATTTTCTATGTGTTTTGATGAGCATGTCTAGAAGAATAACATCTGCTATTACATTTTTGTACTTCCATAATATTTTCCAGCCACGTCACAGGAATATTTTTGAATAGAAAATCATAATTCAAAATACAAAATAATAGATGAAAATTAAGTACATATTAAAACCTTTTTTTCCCCTTATTTTGCTTTTCTGTTTGTTTGTTTGTTTTGAAAACTAAAAAGGGAGAAGAAATATTATGTTTGTATTAAAAACTTCTTTACCTACTCCTACCAGCAGGCATGTACACCTCTGCGAGCTTCAGGTAGCTTTTCATTTTTTCTTGTTAAGAAAATCTTCACTAAGCAGGATCATTTAGGAGTTTGGCTGGAAGAAAATGGTTATGAAAAGGCAGTAAAAATAAATGTGGTAATGGATATCTGGCGAGTAAAACTACTAAAGACACAGGAAGCAAAAATCCTCACACAAAGTCATAGGTGTTCTCTTCCATTTGAGACTGCATCCAGCTCTGACTGCAGTGGTATGTGGCTGTACACACAGCCAGAGGGATTACACCTCCACCTTACTAAGCCTGCTAGGCATCAAATCAAAGTTAGTTTCTGGGCTCCATCTACAGTCAATGGAGAAAAATAGTTGCCTCTGGAGGGCAGGTTCCCCTACTTTTTTTGGACATGTATTTTGCAGACTTCAAGGTGACTTGGTACAGAATGAAGTGAATTGTCTGAAAAATTGAGCACATTAACAATAAAGGTTGAAGAATGGAAATGTTCATCTCTGTACTTCTTCATTCATCACTTAACTATTATCTATGTTTATTGAAAAGAAAAAAAGATACTTCACTATTTTTATGTATCTTTGGAGATGTCTTCTATCTTTCTAGACAAAATTAGACCTTCGGCCAGTTTCAGCAATCTGTGATTTTTATATAGGTAGTATTTTTTTCTTATACATTGATTCTAAGGTTTAATAAAAACTCATATATAGCTTTGGAATTACTTCAGTTAAAGTCATTAAGTTCCTCCTCATCCACAACCTCAGGAGATCTGTCATTTGAGAATTTATTATCAATTGCCATTACCATGGGACAGCCTATATCCTTTATGGTGCTATCTTCGCCACTGCACTAGCCATTGTATGTGGAAAACAAACCAGACTTCTCTGAGTTTTATTCATCCTAATCCTCTGCAGATTTAGCAAGTCTGGTTTAGTTTCTTTCTTAAGCTATTCCTGGCTGTGACCTCATCTTATTGAATGATAAGGATTTGTTCTGGTTTTCTTTTTTTTTTTTTTTTGGTGTAATTATTTTTTTAAAAAAGAACGCTGCTGAAATCATTATTTTCTCTTGTTAAGGACTATGTTGTAGAAGGAGATCTTCAAGGAGATCTGAGTGCTATATTCATACAATAGACAAGAACAACTTGTTCCAGTGACAAATACAAAAGATGAACGTTGGGATAACCTTTGTGATAAAGACTCTGTGAGAATTTTAATAAGAACTAAAATAAGAGAGGGGTCAGACAAAAGGCAATGAGATAAATTTTCTCATGTCAAAACATGAGAAATTGATTTTCCTTTGGAGATCTAAATTAATACAGATATTGCAAATGTGGTAGCCAACTGCAAAAAGAGAGAAGAAGAAAGAGGCTGTTTCTGCCCCCTTATCAAAGTCAAGGTGGAAAGAGCTGTAAGTAGCTCCTGAGTCAGTATTCACTGCTCCTAACTCCAAATGCTGAGCTCTACCAGCAGACACTGATAAACACTAACAGAAAATGGACCTTATTAACAGTTACAGACAGTCTCAAAATCAGAGCTGTAATAATTACAATGCTCCAGATTTTGTCTCTGGTAAATATCAGAGAACTACTACACTTGCAACATTCTTGTCTTAGTAACACATACTGAACAAAAGTTAATAAGCAATTGTGAAACAGAGCTTTTCTTTCAGAGCGTGTATGCTTAATTCTCGGTTGCATTGTTCCACACAGCCACTGTGTTTCATGTAAAAATGTCATGCTACAGTGGTATTAAATATATACAGGTTTTAAGCCACTCTGGTTTGTTCCATACTTTGGCCTTAAATTAAGTGAATAATAAACTCCATTAATAGGCTGAAGGACTGTCATATTTCTTTACTTGGCTTTGAAGAGGTAGTTCTTCTTGACACTGTGAACACTAGATCCCAGTTTCCTTGTTGGTGCCAAATCTTCTTACAGAGCAAAGGCAGAGTGGAGCTCATACATCAAGAGCACTACAGTTCTTTGGTAAGATCCCCAAACTGTGACATAGCTAAGAAAGCATTAATTGCTTTTTCTCTCCCATTAAAGTTTCGGTTTTACCTAGGGGAAGATATAAATGCTGAAAGATGAAGTTCTTCAAATAGGGTGGAGAGCAAAGACAGAATGTTTTTGGAAATGCCACATAAGCTAGGAATAACTATCTCAGGAATAATTTGGGGATCACAGTGAAATTCTTATAGAAAATGCATTATATTAATAAATAAAGACAGAATATTAAGTGACACAGTACCAGACAAAAAATTTCACAGGAGCTTTTGGGATTGTGGAAATCACACTATTTCAAGTGCCTGTGTGAAAACTCTATGACGTGTAGTTGAAAGGAGCTTGAATTTTACCCAAGACCACCAAATGCAATGCTCAGCTTTCACACTACTGTACAAGCATGTTCTAAATGTGTAATAAAATGAGTGTTGAACTCAACAGCTCCCTGACACATCCAGACAGGCAAGCTTGCTCTTCTTCTCTTCCACATGCATCTCCACAGGTTTGTCCTGCCCTGGAGTCAGGACCAAAACCTGTTGGGGGAAACCTGAAGTGTGGCCACAATAGTCCTCCAATCCAAACCTACCCAGTCTCCTCAGTCCTCTGGCATGAGCTGGGAATCCCAAGCTGCTTTAATAACTGAGCACATTATTTTTTGGGAAGGTGACTGGTGTCAGTGCCATTGACAAAGTAGCTTTTTCAGTGGCACATGCAAGTCTAGCATGACACAGAAAATCTGCATATGATGTTATGAAAATTTTAAGCCTACAACAGAAATATATAGTGGCATCAACTGATAAATAGATAATATATTAATCTCCTCTCCCCAAAATTACCAGGAGTGCTTTGGATGCTTTTCTCTGCTACTAAAAAATTTCCCTCACTCTTTTCCCTCGCATTTTTAAGGTGAAAAATTTATTGTCCCCAGAGTGGCCCTCCACACTTCAGCAGTTGAATACATAGTGATATCCCCTGCCTGGCTGATGAACAGCACAGCACTGCAGGCAGAGATCAAATTGTATATTTATTGAGGACTCCCATAATAGTGCACTTTTCTAATAAGTTAGGTATGCATACACTTTACTTATGTGGATTCCCCCAGATGCTTTGTCTCTGTCTTTTTGACGCACTGGAGAACACACTAGTAAAGGCTATTTTGATTCAGCTCCTCAGAAGGAGCTATGTTTCATTCTCCCCTGAATCCCCAGCCCCTATTTCCACAGATGCCCCAGCATAGCTCCAGTGGGTTCTGCCCCTCCTGCCTTGTCCATGTCCAAGGTTGAGTAGGATGCCTTCACTCAGGACCAGCTCTAGCACAGGACCTGTGTATTCCCTCAAGCTGGAGTCCTTCAGCCTAGCGACTGCAGCAGTGAGCCTGTCTGATGGAGCTGCTCCATGGCTCCTCTTGTTGCACTAACAGTGCTGCTGGTGGACTTGGGATGTGAAACCTCACTGGTGAACATATCTGCATGTGTGTTTCTAGTCAACCCAGATGTCACTTGAGATGACCCTCAGAAGGTCCCCATTAAGAGGTGACATGAATACAGTTCAGGGGGGCTGTCCAGAGAACCACTGAACAGTGAGGGGGGAGAGGGGTCAGGGGAAGAGCTCCTTGATCCAGCCCTGCTGCTGAGGCAAATCCAGAAAATAAGGTCCCAATTGTGAAGAGGCTGCTGTGCTGTCAGCTATCCTGGGTGCCACAACTTCAGCTCTTCTCACTCAGAAGTGGACACTTGCAAGTTCTTATTGGCTTTCTGCCCATGGGCTTATGGAAACACTCAACTTGTGTGTATGCAGACATAGGCTGAATGCAAATATATACGCACTAAAATTCCAAATTCCATTCCTACCATCACTTGCATAGGAATAGTTTTAGCTTTCCAAAAATGTTATTAATTTAGATTGTCTATCTGCTTTTAACTTTATTGTTTTCAGTATAAATCTTTGGTAAGGTCACCAGGTGCCCCAGTTTCATGAGTGTCCCCTTTTTATAATGACAGTCATAGAGAAAGTAAAGTGCTCTACTTTTTAAAACTATTAGAGAGTCTTCTGCTGCCTTGGGTGGATAATTATTAAGCCTTTGTGAAAGAGAAGAAGAAGATTGTCACAGGAAAGAGAGGCATTTTAAGGTGATAGCAAAGTAAAATAGTAATTTTATTTTCCTGTTGAATGTACACCAAATGCTCCCTGATCATTTTCTGTTATGTTTTCTTGCCATGCCATGTTGCTCATATGCATACATATTTAAACCAAAATTCAGATTGTAACGAACTGTAATTTTGTTTGCTGTCAAGAAATGCAGTTACAGCTGTCAAGAAAACTATCAGGTTTTATTCCACCCAAGTTTTTCCCTACTGCTATGGTAGAAACTGAAACCAGAACACTAATCCAATGCATCTTTTCATTTGCAATGAAAATAATTTGCTTTTTTTTTTTTTTTTTTTTTTTAACAAATTAATAGTTAATTTATATCACACTTATAGTCTGAGCCAAACTAGCTTCTTCTTCCCCAGTTTCATCTAAAAGGTGAGTGAATCTGAAGTAAAGAGTGAATGGTGCCAAGTGATTGATAGTATCAGCCTCGTTTTCCATATCTAGTTCTGTGCCTGACTGCTGAAAGTCCCACCTCCAGGTGTGGGCTTTCACTACCTTCTCACCCACTTAACCCATAAAAATTACAACTAAGGGCTTGTCAAGAGTAAAAAAAGAGTTAAGAATATAAAAGGTTGGAAAAAGCTATCTTTTTTGGAAACAGCAGCAAACTCTACTTTGTCATGGTTGGAGTTATAACCCTTTTTATATGACTTCCATGTTTCTGTTTAGATGTCTTCATCAGAGGTATGAAGCAAAGCGTCTGAGCTGAGCAAACAGGGTAACATCTGGCATTCAAGGAGTTCAAGTATCTTTGAAGCTATACACAACAGCAAACCTCTTTCCTCCTTTGTCTTTTTCTTTGTATTTGTTTAACCCTTTCCCTACCAGTCAATAATAATAATTATTAGTTTTGTAGCTTCCTCACTTAATCCCTCAAGTCAGCTCTTTTAAATTTAAATTGCTGTGCTTTCAATGTCTCCATTTATATCAAGGTAAGAAAACAAAATTCAGTTCCCTTCTACCTAACCCTTGCATTTATATCCCTCTTGATCAAGCCAAAGCCCAACAGCAAAAGCAAAATGGATCAAAATCTGCCATTTCTTTTTTTTATTTTTTTTATCAGAGAACACACCAATGAGGATGTAATCTGTTAAAATGCATAATAAACTATAATGCCATGCTTAAATGAAACTACATGGCTCCAGTATGTTTCATTTGTGCACCTTATTTCTTAATTTCAGCACTCAACTGGTCCTGCAGGTCTGTGCTTCAGAGTTTTGAATGCTTTCTAAAAGGATTTCATTAGATCCTCCCTATGCAAAACATCTACTTGTGCGTGTCCAGCAGTCCTGCAAGCAGAATGTAAGCTCTATCAATGTGTTTCCTCATATGAAAAAAAAAAAAGCAAAAAACCGATTGTCCCATAGCTCTTGCCCCGAAAGGGAAGCTGCCAGTGCTCACTGGCTGTTGCAAGCTGCCAGTGCTCTCTGCGCAGGCTTCTTCTTTGAAACCTTTTGCCCTCTTAAACTGGGTGGGGAAACTGAAACTAGGAGAGGAAAAGCCCACAATAACTACACTCAATTTAGTTCCCAAATGGAGCCCAACATGATTAAAATAATAAGCATCGCACTGTGCTCAACAACACTTAAACTAGTATAACTAGGGTATAGAACATTAAACATGTCTTCAATGCCAAACATTTAAATTTAGAACTGCAACAGCAAGTCTGGGAGAGCATTACAGTGTGGGTTAGACTGCTGTCAGTCTAAATGTGCCAGTAAAGATGGGGAAGGCTTATTGACATGGCCAAAGCCTGTCCAAAAATATGGTCTATGCATTTCTCCAAAGAAAACCATATGATGGAAATGGTGATCCCCCCATTGAAAAACTGCCAGTGCTCTCCATCTTCAACCAAGTCCTAAATCTTGAGGTTTTCATGATGCCACTCATTAGATCCTTGCCTGAATACCAATATGGCCACAGCCTCTGTCTCCTCTAAGGCAGGAGCTGTCTCCCAGGCCAGAAGGCTGGGACTTCTGGGACAGTCTCACAACACCCGGTTAGCAAGTAACAGTTTTTGGAAGGCACGCCAAGTACCAAGTGTCCCTGCCCCAGAGGTCTCTGAGCCACAAGTTGCAGAAGACTGCAGAAGCATTTTGAGTAAGTATTTCTGAGTATATATTGTTAAATTATTATTATTATTGGTAATTTTTTCATACTGCTAATATGTTCCCAGCCCTCCTGGGCACTGCTGGAGGACACAGGGCTGGCTAGAATTTTCTTGGCCTAGTGTTGAATATAATAGAAATAGAACCAGAAAAATGTAAAAGGGAAACTCATAGTTTAAAATATGGGGAATATGCACCAGGAGACTCTTTTGTTGTTGTTGTTATTTTTAAATTACAGCCCACTGTAGCTCTTCCTGAAACTGATTTTTCATAGTTTCAATCATCTTGGGGGCAGCAAAAATATACAACTCTTTTGCAGTCAGTAAGTGCTGTACATAATTTTCCCTAGATAACTGGTTCTCTGGGACATCCACTATTGCCTTTGACAATTCAGTGGTCTCTTTGGGAACTGAAACAATTTCTGACATATTAAGCTTTGTCTGACAAAAGGGCTCCCATAGTTTTCTATCACACGTCAATTTTGACTTCTCTGGCAAACTGAGAATCTGTTGATTAACAGCAAAATCGTCCATAATATATGGAATGCACTGTGATACCTACCAAGAAATACTTGTTCTGTAAAGTCACCATGTATAATACTATTTCATCAGATGACTTTGGTCTCCCTGTTTATAGGAAAATAATATGTGTTATGTGAAAAATGAAAAAGTAACCACTGTCATCAGGTTATTATTGTGTTATAATGAAAATAGGCTTTGCAGCCCACACCTCAGTCCTGTAATGATAAGCAACCTCCAACTATCTCCTGTTTGTCATTTTGAAAATGATGGCATACATTTTAAATGTCCGAGTCTTACTTGAACTTAAGCAGAAATCTATTTTCTGTACCAGAATGTATTCTTCTGATTTATGGCATAGATTCAGGCCTCTGAGCCTTTCAAAAGACCTGAATGTACTTTAAGTTGCACTTCAGCCTATGTAGCTACATTGTCTGTGGCTGCATAAGTTTTGGGTTGATTTTTATAGATTTTCTTGCTTTGTGTAATAGGAATGGGCAGGTTAATGGCATATGAAACAGTTCAAGTTATTGTATATTGAAACTGAAATAACCTATACCTGATCACAATCTTTATACAATCAATAACTTTTACAACAGCTATTGTCCATTGAAACTGAAAGAAAGAAACAGAGCATAGTTGTCTGTAATTAGCATTGAGCAGTACATTAAATAGAATGGGATGATTTTTCTATTTCCTACTGTTCCACTCTCATTCATAAACTTTTGAGTCTCCATTTTGAGGTGAAAACGTTGTTGAAGAAGGAGTAACAAAACAAAATTGAAATATCCAGCTGTCCCATTTATTTTTATTTGCTTTGTGTCACTGAGGAATGATATGCACCAAATACTGTGCCCTTGATAGGATGTGAATTGTTTTTCTTCCATTTAAGAAAACTGAAGTCTAATGTAGAAAAGGGAACTAAAACAATTACATCCACTGATGAACTTTTTAGGGTTTTTTCCTTGGAAAAATAATGCCCATTTCTACAGAAGGCAAGAAATATGCAGGAAGCAACAGATACTCAGAAAAGCAAATGAATGTATTTTTCAGAGACCAGTTCTGTGTCTTCGTTGGTGATGGTTTTTGTTTACTATTCTTATAAGCAAAACTTTCTGGAGAAGAAGCAACAGCTAAATTATTTGTGCTCAGGTTAAAGAAAACACTAATGTGAAAAAAAATAAATAGAACTTACAGTTTCTCTTTGAGTTGCAAAGTGTATTTTTCTTTTACAGATCATACTTCATAAAGACACACTTCAATTGGTTGTAGTAGACTCATTTCTGAAGATGTGAGAAGTTCAGTACTTTTTATTTTAATCATTAACTCTACTGATACCAGAAACCAAGTAGAGAAGAAGAGGAAGGGGTGTTATAATATTACTTTTAGAGTAATTTTTCAGATTAGAAGCATTTGAGGAGAAAGCTGCTGACTTCTGCAAACAGTGTAAGCAGTTTAAAAAAAATAATTTTTCACTCTGTAAAAATATCCTTGAGAACAACTATCTAGAACAAAGATTTCCTGGACTTCTACTGAAGCATAAACAAAATAGCCGTCTTCAAAAATTAAATCAACTTTTGCTTCGGTGAATTGGAATTCATTGTTAATCGCAGTGGGATCTGGACTGCAAACATAACCTTCATGAATCAAATAGCGTCCTTCTTGAAGAAAAGGATGTTTGACATACTCAGTAATTTTTCTGACATGTACTTACTTGTCTGTTTTTATTTGTCTTGCTATTGATGTCTGTTCCCGTTCTTCTTGCTTGTGATTCTTCGGTACATGGTGTGGTCTGTACTTGACAACTGCTAGCAAATTATAATATCTATATTTTAATGAAGTACAACGTTTAGAGTAAGAGGTGAATAGAGCCATGAGGGAGAAGAAGAGTGTGTGGAAAGCAGACTGTTTGGTATAACTGTCATAAACAAATAAAGGCACCCTGGGCAGACAAGTAACCCTTTGCAGCTCAGATGATGAGTGGCATTGGTCTGGCTGGGGACCTGGGCAGTGAGGGGACAATGAATGACATTCATCAAGTCATTGATCACGAGACAGCAGAGAGAGGGTGTGTGGGTACTCTGTACGATCCACCATCTTCTAGTACTAAGAAAGGAATAAGGGTGTTTCATGGTCTTGTTCTAAACTGTCATTAAAACATGAGGGTTTCCTCATGGCACACTTCTGAAAAGTTGAGGTGCCTGCCCTGGCTTCCACTGTACCTGTTACTTCTTCAAACAGAATCCTTCTGCAGCAGAATCACAACATTCATGCTGCAGTGGTGGTCAGCAGAAGATTTACACACCAAAATTCTGCCTTAAAACCCCAGACAGAAGCACTGTTTGCTCCTCTCCCCTCAGAGAGAGGGAACCGCTCTTTTAGGGCTACATATACACCAGACATTTTCTAAAGCTCAGTAAAACCCCATGAAATATTTACATTTTGTAAGGAAAACTCTATGTTTCTGGCTTGAAATTTGGCTGGAAGAAACTGCACTTTTCACAGTATATGTTGCTCTCAGGGCATGCGGCGTCCATGTGATTTACCATGGCTTCAGATGGATTGCAAAGTCACAGCAGCAGCTCTCCTGAGAAAGAAGGTCTTGGGTCAAAGGTGAATGATCTTTTAAGAGATGCCCACTATTTCAATATCCTGTGTGAAATGTCTAACCTGAATTTTAACTTTAATGTTGGATTGTATGGAGGCAAATTCTGCTTGGTAAACTTTGGATTAAAACATGTTGGATAACATAGCTCTTTACAGACTTCATTATTTAAAGAAAATTACACTAAATTAAACAAAAAGATATGAAAAGATAAATATTAAACTAAATTCTCACTTACAGGTATATTTATCCAGAGAGAGAAAGAAAGAAGGCTTTCATGTGTATAATCTCTATCTGTGAATATGCATAATCTCTATCTGTGAATATGCATACATGTATATACATATATGTATGTGTGTGTATGAAACAATCTATTTGTGGTTCTTTTCAAGAAGCAAGCTTAATCTAAGTTCAGTGTCATAGTATCAGCTAAGGCAAGTTGACAACAGCTTTTGCTTTGCCTGGAAGTTGAGAGATGCTTGACAAAACTTTTTGGCCTGTGATGGGATGAAGCTTCAGCAGCTGTGTGTGTTGCCAATTTTCTTTCATGGCTGAAAGTGGTTCTGGTTCTTATGAAGCAAGTTCTGTGCAGCAGTTATTTTTGTTTATCATTGCACAGCCACCTGAAGACAGAGGGCTGAACTGTTCTGCTGTAATGGAGCTCATCCTCATCATCTGGCCCTCTCAGTGGTAAAAAACTCCTGGATTACTGAGGAATACTGCAGGTGTGCAATATTTGAAGTTTGTTTTACCCTTGGGATTCTTGCCTGTGAGAGTGGTGAGGCCCTGGCACACGTTGCTCAAAGAAGCTGTGGCTGTCCCATCCCTGGAAGTGTTCAAGGCCAGGTTGGGCGGGGCTTGGAGCAACATGGGATTGTAGAAGGTGTCCCTGCCCATGGCAGGGGGGTGGAACTAGATGATCTTTAAGGTCCCTCTCAACCCAAACCATTCTGTGATTCTATGGTTCCATAATTACATGGAGTTTTGGGGGATGATTTGAGTTACAACCCACTGCACTGAGACTTTCCAGACACAGTATTTGATTTGAAGTATGTAAAGTGGGCAGATATCTGTCTGAATGCTGACATAACAGAATGCTTTCTGCCTACTTTGATGATGATATCTGGAATGTACTTCTAACTAGCTATCAAACATTTGTTTCTTAGCACAGTGGATTCTGCACGAAACTCTAAATGCTTCTTATCTATCCACCTGTCTACCTGTTTATCATATTCCTAAAGCCTTTGTCATTCCCATGAACTATGGTTTTCAACATTAGGATTGAAGAAAAAGAGAGGTGAAAGCAAATTAGTGTTCTGTTTTCCTTCACCAAATTAGACATATGAATAAAGTAGCTGTGAATTTTTAACAAAAGCAGATTTTCATATAATGAACGTTACCACTTCAAAGTAGTATTTTAAATTGTGTCTTATTTTGGAAAATCTAAAAATTACTTTTTCTAATTCTGTAAAATCACTTAAAATTCTATTAATTTATTTTTATTTTACTACATGATTTCATTGTGTCATGGAAGTACTAAGAAGCATCACTGTGTATGAAGTGGTACAAAGAAATAATGGGGGGCTGCAGTGTGACTAGAAACTACTTTGACTTAAGAAGAAAAAAACAAATAAGCAAATATTTATTAGGTAGCTGCTATCTTTATTTTAAATTCATATTCCAATATCACTCAATGTTGTAATTATGATTACTTTGACATTCTTTAGCCCCAAATCTCAGTATTTGGAAATGAAAATAACTTCCCAAACAATGTTTGCAAACATTCCTACAGGAGTTTTAGAAGTGTCTGTTATTTGGTTTCAGATTTGACAAAAAAAAAAAATCCAGAAAAATAGAAATTGTAAGGGTCTTATCACTGCGTTGAGAATGTTCCTTAAAATACCTCTACACCCTCTGTGTAAATGGAAATGGCTTCAAAGCTGCTTCTTTATCTCAGAGTGGTGTAGTGGAAGACAGACCAATAAGCCTTGAAAGAGTCTTGCAATTGTTTGTAACAGATGCAGGAAATGTGAGGGGAATGGAAGTTGTTCTGCTTTGTGCCTTAATAGAAAAGTCCTCTTTTTCTGTAACCTTTTCTGTGCAGTTAGTAATTAGCAGTTTGTTATGCTGAGAACGAATTTCTTCTTTCTGACTTCTAACCAGTCTAATTAAACCCAGTCATTATTGTAAAGACTTTGTATGAAAGAGATACTTCATACCTGATCAAACAATTATTTTGGAAGGTGCTGATCCTCTTATAACTATTCAGGATATGTTTTGGTTGATTGAAGATGTGGCAATGGCACAGCATAATAACAAGATAATGGAGATGAATGGCTATGAAGTTTTAAATTATATTTCTGCTCTGCTGCTTCAATGAAAACTATGCAAAAACTGTCTTGCAGTGATGACAGGAAATATTTGTAAAATTAGCATACAATTTTCATTGCTTCCAATGGAGCTATTAAATTTTTAATAAAAAAAACTATTTTGAAAATTCACAGTACATTAATAACATTTCAATGTGTGTTTTCACTGTATACACTATATCACTCATGATTGCACAACTGCAGCTTTTATGACTTGCTCATTTTCCTGGAAAGACAAAAAACAATATAACCAATATATCCTTTTGTTTTCTGCATGTGCCTATGGACAGATTTAACTAGATTGTTCATTGCTATATTTCCTATGCATCAAAATTGGTTTGCTGTCAGGAGAGGGGGTTACTTGAGCAGTGAAAAGATTCTTTATGTCAGTAAGGCTGTCAGAGTTGAGACCTCAGGACCTCTATAGCAGGATGTAAATGGGCAAGAATTAACTGAGTTTTGTCTGGGGCTTGAATCGGTGAGGTAACATAATGGATGGTCTGACTGAAATGGAAAGACTTAACATGTGGTGAAATTAGAATATAATTGTCCAAAGAGGATGACACTGGTCCAGGTGTGTGTATGGGAGAGGATTACCACTCCTTTCAGAGCTTCTGCACAAGTAACAAGGGTTGTTGTGACCCCAATCCTCCATACAGCCCAGGGATTTCTCAGGGCATCTCCTTGGATGCACGCTATCCAGAAAGGGAGGAAATGGGAGAAAAAAGGTAGGATCTACATTTTCAGAGAAAAGTGGCCTATGAACAATTAATCTGAAATACCTATTAGCTATATGAAGCAGGGTGTCATGTTTTATGGCTCCCAGCTTCCCAACATGAAAGGTTTGTGCCAGCTGCATGTATCCTGTATTGCCATACTCTTTTGTAAGTGGTGGGTTGTTTTTTTGGTTTGTTTGTGGTTTTTTTTCAAGCTAATGAGAAAACTCTCACAAGCAAAGAGAATGATACATAGGTTAAGGCACATCTTTGATAGGGTAAAACAACTGAATGCTCAAGCATATTATAAACAAGCAAACCAAAAACTTAAAAGAGGATGTTATCTTTATACTTCAGCATTAATCAAATACCAGTCCAAGGAATTAGGAAAGTACTTGCCCTGTGAGCAAATAAAATATATATTCTGTGGACTTTAATTATTAGACTATCATATAAAACATCTGTTACTGATCACTGCCAGACCTGATGGTATTAGATAGAAAGGCCATGGGGTTAGATCCTGAATGGTTGCACCTGGTTTCATACTTTCTAATAAAAGAAAAACAACTGTGTTAAAACAACTACATTGCATGAAACAATATGGGAAAAAAAAAAATCCCTTCACTTATTTTGACAAATGCTTGGTGAGTTTTATTCAGTAAAGTAACAGCAGGGAGCAAAGTTATGAGGATTTATTTTTTAGGCTGTCTGATCCCACTGTCTTCCCATATCGAGGGCAACACAACTCCCAACCAACAATACCTTGTCAGCTGTGCATGTTTGTTATTTCCAGGTTCTGAATCCAGTCTAGAATAATCCTTTGTAATTCAGGAAAGGATCAGAATAAGCATTGCTTAGAGAGGGCAAATGAAATACACAAAAGTTAAGCACTTACCAAAAGTAAAGGTGACAAATCTGTGTTTTGTCTGAAGCAGCCCCAGCTCCTGCTGAGAGTGAAGAAAGGGTGAGCTGGGAGAACATGAAAGAGCAGGCTGTGACTTGCATTCTTGAAAACACAGAAACCACACTGGCCAGTACCTTGGGATACTCACTTGTTATATGAGAGCTCCAGATTTCCATCTGTCCCATCCCACTGCTCTGGTTTCATATGCATGTTTCATTCGTATTCATATGCAATTCAGGGACCATTTGCTACTTTGTCATTAGACCTGTGCCTCTGCAGAGGTTTCCGTTCTGCACATAAAAAACCTTAAACTTTCCTATTTTTTTTTTTTTTTTGACAGGGCAGGGGAAGACAACATGAGATTTGTAAGTAAAATCAGAATAATTCATATAATCATAGAATTGCTAAGGTTGGAAAAGAACTCTAAGGTACTTGCTTTCAGCTGCTAACCCAGCACCACTGTGTTTGTCCCCAGGTGCCACATCCACATGTTTTTTGTACACTTCCAATGATGATGAATTCACCACTTCCCTGGGCAGCTTGTTCCAATGCCTGACCACCCTCTCAGTGAAGAAGTTTTTCCTAATATCCAACCTAAATCTTCCCTAGCACAACCTGAAACTGTTTCCTCTCATCCTGTCATGTCTCATACCTGGGAGAAGAGCCCTCACCCCAGCTTGTTATAACCTTTTTTCAGGTAGTTGTAGAGAGTTATAAACCTGAACCTTCTTTTCTCCAGGCTAAATGGCTCCAGCTTCCTCAGCTGCTCCTCATGAAACTTTAGCTTTCTATTCTATTCTTCAAAAAGCTTTTAGTTTTGATAGAATTTCATAGAATATTTTGATAGAATTTGTTCTGACAGAATAAACGATCTGTTAGAAAATTCCATATATGAATGGGCAGTTATGCCACAAATCATTAAAATTTAAGTGGATCAAGTAGATGAAATCCTATTGAAGATTCATGCTGAAACAATTCACAAGTGCGAGGCTCAGGGGAGACCTCATCACTCTCTACAACTACCTGAAAGGAGGTTGTAGCCAGGTGGGGGTTGGTCTCTCCTCCCAGGCAATCAGCAGTAGGACAAGAGGACCTGGTCTTAAGCTGTGCCAGGGAAAGTATAGGTTGGAT
>JAWWLV010000001.1:82825759-82854192 GCA_035041135.1 Platyrinchus mystaceus
CACTGAGTGTTGAGCAATACAATCCAAGGAAGACAGGAGGTACTTGGAGAGCTTTCAAGGATAAAAAGTTCTCTGAAAAGCAGTGAAAATGAAGAGAGGTCTGAAAAACAGGTGAAGAGGAAAGTTTGGGTGAGATGGAGTTTTATTGCTTGTTACATTATTATTTAAGTGTGACAGGGAAGGCTTCAACATTCAAACTTTGAATGTTGAATCCTCTTGCAGGAAAATGAAACTATTCATATGACCCTCAAAGTCCTGTCATGGCAAATAATGGCCTTTCACACTTCCCAGAAACACTGCAAGTGACAGTGAAGTATCTTACAGTGTGACCAGGTAGCCTATCCCAGGGGTTTTTTTGCAGTTCTCAACTAGTTCCTTTCTTAATCCTCTGCCAAAAAAAACCCCAAACCCAAAACCAAAAAACAAAACAGCAACATTCTTTTACTTCACTTTCTAGCTTTAGAATCTCTATTTATTTCATATCTTCAAGCCTTTCATAACTACCAAAACACCTAGAAGTCTTTTACTTGCCCTTTGACCCAGGACTTTGTTTCTCTGGGTCTTAGAAATTATGACAGACACTGATAATGTTGCCAGCAATGATGGTTCCTGGCTTTGACCCAGCACTCCTTGATCAGGGTTTCATTGCTCAAAGTGATTGTTTCTAGCTCTACCTGAGCTCAAGCACTGTGTCTAGATTGCACTCATTTCACACAGCAGCCAATGCTGAATTCTTTGTCTTGAAGGAAACATAAGATGCAGAGAACAATTAAAACCTTCAACTTCAGCTCCTTCTTCATTCTAGTTGCTTTGATTTTTTCACTCTATTCAATGTCCTGTGAGACCCTGAGACACGTGAGATAACTTGTAATTTGCAGGCCATATGTAGCATAAATCTCGCTTGCCTGGTGGTAAAAAGAGAGATACATCCTGGTCCCTTGCTTGCCATGACACAGTTTCTAGCTAAATATGTACCTCAGAAGAGCATGTCATAGCAGGGGTGGTTTCTATGGCATGGACACACATCTGGGAAGCATCATATTCATTTCCTAGCATACAGAAAAGGCACTGGTAAACAGTGCAGTTTTTAATGTCTGGTGTTACACAAACTACATCTGTTCTGGTGCCTTGACCTAACGTGAGGCATTCATGGCCCAGATTTTCTTCCTCAAGAAAAAACAGAAAGGTGTGGGCTGAGAAGGGCTGAGGCTAGCTTGATCTTGTCCTGTCATGGCCTTGGCATGTAGCCAGTGCTTGCACCTGGGTTTAGGGGCTGGGAGTGCTCCCAGCATCCACAGTATGGACACAACCACTGAGACCCGAGTTTATTTGGAAATAAACCATTAGCTTGACAAGCAAATCTGTTTATGTAAATGTGTCTCTGGGGATCCAAAGTTCAGGCACCACTGAAATGCATGAAATTGCCATTCAGCTGAAATATGCTATGGAATAAAGTCTTACCTGCCTCAACAACTAAATGCCAATGAATACCATCTTTTACTGCTAAACTTCTATTTCTTGGGATGGATAAGAACTGATATAACAGGGCAGGGAAGGGGAAGAGAGAAGAAAGTTTGGGAAGTTCCCCACTGACAGTCACAGTGTGATACTTACCTGTTTTTTAACTAGCAGAAAAAGCATGGGCTTGTATCATTCATGTAATGGCTATCTCTGCCCCAGATGAGTGCTAAGCCCTTGTGTCCTCTGTTATTTTGCTCCTATGCCACTTCTAACTGCCCAATAATGGTAAAATAAGTATTGCCCCTTCCTATTGCACATAGCTTCTTTGACATTGCTTCAGCTATCCACATCTTTCTTCCAGTGCCATTTTACCATTATGACTATAAAAAGACCCAACTTCCTAATTTCAAACAGTTTTCAGCATAATAATTATTCAGCTATAATTAGGAAGTGACATCAAATCCTGTCACCAATGACTAGCCACCATGTCCTAACTTGTTTTTTCCCATGACAATAGTCTTTCTAGTGCTTGGCTTCCTATGGTCTCCAGAGTGGTTCAAGCTGCCTTCAAACTCTTGAGTTTTCCCATTTCCTGATAATTTCTTGGCCTAGGGATTTAAAGAAACTCATCTGACACAGGTTTGCATTCTGGTTTTGCCATTTGCAGCATATTCTACACTGTGAAAAAGGTGGAATAGATCCAGCACTTGGCATCTAATAAGCATCTTTATTCCAACTAACAATTAATTAGGATTAAGGGATCTTGGAAATAGATCTTATAGCAGAAGAAAATAATTACCAACTATTAATCATGTATTATGATTATGTGTTATTCTTTCAGGTACTTAAAAACTAATTGTATGCATTTTCCAGATGATCTGAGGAGACTTGCGAAACATTTAAATTGCCTTATAACTAGTTGAGAAACATCCAAGTTTCTCACAGGCAAACTAATGCTTTAGTGCAACACTTCTGTTGCTCTACTCATGTTATTATTTAAAACATGACCTTTGCCTCACAGCGCCCAAAATTACAGTTTACTGCTTCATAGCAAGGCAAGCAAGGGCTGTCAGTAGGTCACTTTTGTAGACTGTAGAACTACATCCCATGTCAGTGAACAGAAGAGAGTACCACTGTGGGATTCCATTGCTGGGGGAGGATCTCCTGCATCCAGTATCGTCTGAGACACTTGTTAATGGAGAGGGTTGTCAGGTGGGGTTGCAGATCTTTCAGTTTCTTCTTGACGCCTCCCAGATATATACTTGATCGTGTCATGTGGTGAAAAAAGATGTATCAAAGGGCATTCCTTCCCCATCATATACATTGAGAGGAATTCTTCTGCATATTGGACATTTATATCTTCCAAGTGAACTAGATGGGCAGTTCCCTCTTGTTTCACGTCAAAAGCTCAATCATAACGTTTCTGGGAAATCAGTGACGAAGCTGAGTCTCTCTGCTTAGGCCTTCAGGTCTAGGAGCGTAATGTATTTCAAAATTCA
This sequence comes from Platyrinchus mystaceus, assembly GCA_035041135.1. Classification (NCBI taxonomy): domain Eukaryota; kingdom Metazoa; phylum Chordata; class Aves; order Passeriformes; family Tyrannidae; genus Platyrinchus; species Platyrinchus mystaceus. The sequence continues at coordinate 82,828,720 of JAWWLV010000001.1, forward strand.
ATTCAATGAACCTAAGCATTAACAGTTTATAACTCATAATAACCCATTCTAAATCTGAAGACTAATTAAACTAAACATAACAAACTTGACTGCAACTAGAACTGGTTGTATGTGCTTTGAAGAAAAAAATTGCAAAATATTATTTGCATATCCAGAAAACTTAACACCCACGAAAATATTCAATAATAAAATAAATCTTGATTTTTGAGTACTAGATCTCACACATCAGAATAAAAAGGATGCAAATAATAATTATGCAAAGCTTATTTTAACTCCAGAAGGAGACTTATTGAATATGAATTCTGAAATACTAGAAAATAATGAAAATTCTTCTGAGTATAATGCTTTTATTTTGTAGGTTGTAGTTATCAGAAGCACATATGGTAGTAGCATTTATGATTCTTTAGGTACAATGTGTTGTACCGAGAATATTGATTCAATGTGTTTTTATTTTCTATTTTTCATTAGGTATGAAACACATAAGTACTATAAAACACTCATTGTCCTCCCTCCAGAACAAATGTTTAATATGCACAGATTTATTTTACTAGCCATTTAGATTGCTGACTCACTTATAAATGAATATTAGTGCTCTAAGAGAATAACCATCTGTTTCAGCCTTTTCTTCTCCATAATGGAATTGCAGTGAAGTGATTTTAAAATGGAATTTTAACAGCCAAGTGATTTTAACTTCTGTGAAAAAAAAAATTGTCTTGAGCTCTAAGCTATTCTAGAAGAAAATAAGTCAGAATTAAGTGATTTTATTTATGTTCATACTATTGTTAGAAATAAGCATACTTCAGCCGAGGTCCAATTAGCAGGATAGCATGATAGACAAATACTGAATGGGACCATCATGAACACCACAGTTGAAAACAAGTCTGACCTTGCAGGCAATTTCCATGCAGAAACAGTATGAGGACTTCGGGCACCATTCAGGAATACTGTTTGTTACATTATTTGACACAGTTGACACTATTTTTAAAGAGACGTTGGTACTTAAGAAATATTTGTAACACTTATTGAGTGCTTATCACGTACTCCTGTTGGGGAACTCTGACTAGGGTTTAGATTTCAATATTGATATGGAAAGTTAGATGTTGAGAGCCTGGAGTGAGGGTCCTCAATCTCCTTTTTAAACATAGATATCTAAAACAATGAGTTTTGAAGGAATCCATTAGCTCAGACCAATTTCATTCTTCTACTTTAAAAACTCTGTATCCCACAGACTGCCTCAATAGAAAAAAATAAATTACTATCTTGTGTCTTGCAAGCCCTGTAATGTGAGCAAGAGCACATGACTATATGAAACAAGAATTTTTAAAGCTAGTCCCACTCCAAATACTGTTGTATTTTGTGTTTGTGAACAAAACACTGTTGATAACACAGGGATGTTTTTGTTACAAGGCTGTTGTGCAGGAAATTTACTCCACCCCTGCCAGATCCTGTACAGATCGATATCCAAACAGGAACATGGAGAATAATTGAAACAGATTATACACCGTTCCTTCAAGCATGCATATATGTTAGATACATTATGGACTACTGTGTTGTGGGTATCACAGGTGATGACCTGGATGACAAACATGATTAAAACAGATATCTAGGTCATTAAATAATAAACCCCATAATTAATAAAGAAGGAGTAATCAAAGTCAAATTATTTCATATGATTTATAAACAGTTTAATTCCGATTTAACTTTTCTGCATTTTCTTTGATCAGAAGGATATGAGGCTTCTGTTAGAGATTAAAAAAAAATCCTTTTGCTGAGAAGTGAAGGCTTGATCTAAATACTGAAGTCTTCTTGAGTATAAGTAACAAATTGAGTTAAATCTAATCTGTGTGAAAGTGCCTTTAATACAACCTTTATGTAGATAAATGTCCTTTTTAATCATCATTTTAGAAAGGAATGTTCCAGACTGCTAAATTTGAGGCTGTTGACTCCTGGAAATATTGGGCAGATCAAATATGGTGGTCAGTGAGCGCTACTCATGTTTGATGTGTCACTCACAAACATAAATTTAGGCAGATCAAAGTACTTTGGACTCTGTGAGGTTGACTGAGAGATGGTTTGCCAAATGGACAGGTGAAAAGAAGTGACATGCAGCTCTTTGGTCGATGGCATAGAGGTAAAGCAGATGGCGGACAGGCTTCCCCATGGCAGCACATATTACACCTGAAATGGATGTGAACACCTCACCAGATTTCAGACTGTGGCCCAGGACTAGCACTGCTGGCAATGGGGGTGGACAGGACATCTCCAGGGGCTAGAGACCCAGTCAGAGGCACCTCAGCACCAGCAGCTTGCCTTGAGGCTCATGGAAAAGCAAGAACAGTAAGCAAGGCTGGGGTCCGTCCAGCTGAGTGGTGCTTGGCAAGGGAAGCTCTATTGTATGCTTTAGGTGCTCAGCAAGGTGGTGTCAAACCAATTTTTTCTGAACCACTGAGGTGACTTACTGAGGCCAACATGCTTGTTGCACATGGGTCAGTGGCAGGAACCCCAGCATCACAAACAGAAAAGTCAGAGTGAATGGTGTCTAGGTTAGAAACTCAAATGCTTTGTTCTCCTTTCAAAGTAAGAGCAAGAATGTACTACATGCCCTTGTGGATTGTGAAGAAACAGCTCATGTCAAAGCACCATCTTACTCTGTCTGCCCTTTTCTGTCTATTAGAGATGATAAAATTGCAAAACTCTAATCCTCTCTAATGAGACTGACAAGGAAAAGTCTGATGATTGAGCAGGTGGAAGAAAAATTACTTTGGTAATAAATCCATTGTTGCTCGGAGGTTCTGGTGGCATAGCTTACAGTAACTCCTTCAGGGATACTGTATTTGTTTGCTAAAACTAACAGCAATTTCATTAAGCTAACAGCTCCTAATGCTAATAATAATTCTGTTAAATCTTAATAGACATATTTGTCCTTGCCTTACATTTTCATTTTCAATTTATTGCAGACACACTTCACAGTCTCCTGTGTCTCAGATTAGTGTTCTGTATTGCCACAAGATCATTGTCAAGTCTTACTGTGCCTTTTTAGACTGTGAAATTCCTGTCTAATTTCGTCCTCAGGGACCTCAGTAAGAGCAGGAGTAGTCTTTATCTCAGTTTGAAATCTATTAAATATGTTTATCTAGTTAAATATTGTTTATGAAGGCATGTATCTTAGGATATATTTAAAGAATTTTAAGTAAAAAATAGGAGCAAAATTATGACAGAAATGTGACAAAAATAATTTGCCAAGATCTTTCCAAATAAAACCTCTACCTTCCTTGTTCAGCTTTCTCTGAGACAGACTGCAAAATGAGAGCTATTATACAAAATTCAGTTCCTTTACAATTTTAATCATTTTCTCCACTCTGCAAAAGTGAGCTGCAATGCAGCTAGTAACACCCTACTGAGTGCTATAGCAGCCTTTTATGTATATGATATGTTAGGTCTAGCAATTCAGGTCTTAGATGGACGCTTACTGGAGTGTGTCACACAAACCAGTGGTGAAAAGGGAGAGGGAGATAGCCAAAGGTAGCAGCAGTTGGATGATGCTGATGCCCCTGTGATCCTGCTAACAGTGCCAAATCGGGGAGGGTGGAGAGGCAGAGAAAAATAAACAGAATATCAAACAAAAAAAATATTCATTTTGATTATAAGAGGTAAATTACTAGCAACAATATAATTTCTGCCACTTCTCAGGACTAAAATTTGCCGTGTGCATAGAATTGTTTTCCAGCTAGTTTGAGTATCAACCATATTTTACAAAAAATTAATACTGGATAAGTGCATCATAAGTGAAATGCAGACATCAAAAGAGTGCCTCTTGGATGAGTGCTTTCTAGGGTGAACTGTCAAGGAAAGAGAAATTTTGTTCAGATAATACTTTGGATATTTAGAACTGTTAGCCTGTAGGGAAAGGAGACCGATCTCCAGTGAACTCTGCCTGACACCACTGTAAGTGTGTGATAGTCAGGTAATAGTTTCCCTAGATTCGTACTGCCTGTTGTCTCACTGAATGCACACATCTCCGAGTACCTTTCTGGTAAGGCCTGGACTGAACAGTTTTTCCGTGAGGTGTTCAGACAGAAATGGTTAATGGGCTCTGTCCAAACCCTAGTGAACAGGCAGATTATATCCACATTACTGAAACACTACACATCAGGCATGTTTAGGGTTGGTTCACCAAAGAAATTTAAATGTCAGGGTGTCCCTTCATTCAGTGATATGATTTCCCAGCCACAGGGAAAGCTGACTATTTTCAGGGAAGGCTGAACTACCACAGAAACATTTTGCCTTATCTCTGGTAATGAACCTGGCTGAATATTTTATAAACACTACTCTTCTTTTCCCAAAAAGTTATTGTATATAATTTTTAAAATCTGCATAAAGTTATTTTTTCCTTAATATCATTCTGCCACCTGGGCACTTGAATGATCTCTTAATTTACTTTACTGGGTAAAATTGAAATAACCTGGGACAATTACTTGCTCCCTCAGGAACTATTACTGAATCACCTTTGTACATAATTCCTTTTCCTTTGAAAACAAACCTTTTAATTTTGTAGAAGGGCGTATGAGAAAGTCATATATTAGGGGCAAGGAGCATTTGGGAAGACCGATACAGTGACTGATTTTCTTCACAGCATTAGATTTGTTAATAAAAATGTTAAATTAAGCATGCAAAGAGTATCATCTTCCTTCTTAGGTAGACTCGGTTAGATTCTCATTGGAGAGGCCGCAGTGGTTCAGCACTACACAGATTTTAATTAAAAATTTGGGTGAAAAAGGTATTCTGTGTTATTTAATTATGTAGTTGTCCAGATGTTAGGTTTAAAATAATAGGAATAGGTTTAAAACAATAAATTGCCATTGCACTGGAATGTTTCTTTGTCTGAACAATGTAGCTGCAGATTAGATTTCACAGACATATATGGCATTTCTATTTGCTGGCTTTGTATTAGATTTGGCAAGAACTACTGCTCTGAAAAAAATTCTCCAGGCAAAATTGTGATTAAAAGATGTAAAAGATCCATATCTGAGAAGAATGAGAATAGGAGTGCCAATGAGAGCTGTAGTGGCTCAGTGGAGCCATCCTGTGTAAGCATATTTAAATTATACATATATGATTATACATAAATTTAATCTAATTTTTTTTCCCTGTAGGTACAGCATTCAAAATAAACCTAACAAAGGCAGGCCAGGTATGTTTTAATATATTTCTGGAAATAAATGTAGATGGAAAATCAAAACAAATCCATAGATTTATGTGATGGTTCCACCAAGTGACATTATTTTTGTACAAGAAAGCTTTTAAATTGAGCACTCAGAAAAAGCTGTAGTCCTGTGAGATGTTTAGAGACATGAGGCAGAGCTGATATAGAAAGATGGGCTGGAGGAAGAGTGGAGAGAGCCACTATTCTGGCTGCAAGAAGCTTACAAATTCATCAGCAGGCCACCTTTCCTCCACTTGCAGGGAAGTCCTTTTAAGGTAACCGTTGTACTATCAGGGCCAATGGAGAATTATTCATTTGAAGAGAATACCAGCAGCTGAATCTGCAGAAACCATACTTTTAGCACTCAACATAAGTATACCTTGAGTGTTGGAAGAAGTAATTGTGTAGGGAAAAACCCTAGGATCCAAGGAGGAGGAATGTGGAGGGATGGACTTAAACAATCTGAGGGTTTTTGGCACTCTCCATTCAGACCTATATTGCTAGTAAATTAGTAAAGATATTAAATTTGGACTTAACTATTTTGTTTCACGAGTGGATCTGGAGGACTTTATTAACTGGCTGTATAAGTGAATGCATAGAAGTTTGGGGAAGAAAAATATGATCTGGAATCCAAAAATATCAAAAAGATAACTTTTCTTTAAAGAAAGAGGAAGCATGGTAAAGATGTTAAAAATGTATGTCATTTCCAAACAAGAAACCAAGAGCTCATTTTATTAGCCACACTCTTTTGGTCAAGAGATAGCCTAGAAATTAAAAAAAAAAAAGCCACCAGCAAACAGTGTAAATTATTGCATTGTTGGAAGGAGGAAAATGCAGATTACCATATGTATCTGAAGCGTTGAAAATAAATTAACAAAACACCATAAGAGAGTGAAAACAAAGAGATACAAAATAAGATATATTAGCACCCTCTTGGGAAAAGGATAGTTTCAGATTAAACAAAACCAATTTACCACTATTGCATTTATTGGACTAATAGAATTTTCAGTCAAAATAAGAAAGATATTAAGTACTAAAATATCGATTAATAACTATTTTTCCAAATAAAAAAGAAATGCAGTTTCAACAGTGTTTCACACTATGCTTTTCCCAAGGAACTTTAACTAGAAAGAAATGAAAACAGTGAACATTTCACTTAGTTGAAAAATCTAGGTTCTAGAAAGCTGAGAGTTTGGAAAGGGCCCTTTTCTATCTACTCAGTCCTGACTGATTATTTATTTTTGAATTGTGTAGCTGATATTTTATGGAAATCAACTGTGTTGAGCTGAAACAAGAATAAAAAGATATTTCTTTTCAGTGGGATTTTATTTTAAGCCTATTGAATGAACTAGATATTAGTTGCACGCAAAAGTCCCATAAAAATAAAATGCTGTTCCAAGTACATGGTAAGAACTTGCCAAGATAGCTGTATTTTACACAGTGCTGAGTCTTTGATGTGAGAAACAGAAGTATGTTCTCTGTCTTGGTCCCTGGTTATCATTGCTCCTTTTTCAGTATTGTTCTAATACTGTGTTGAAATTCTGGAAAGGATGAATTGGCAGCCTAGTGGTTAATAATCTGTGTTCCATGACTAATATTTATTTGCAAATAAAATTAATTATATTCACAGTAACTCCAGTTCTACTACCTCTAGTTCTCTACTGAAAATATGATTGCAACAACATAATGCCTCATACATCTCTGACTGGTAATGTTAGTATATGAACAGATAAACTACTTTGAAGATAGTAACTACTTCAATCTGAAAAAATAATTAATCTGATGTACTTTGATTCCAGCCCTCAGCATATGACTGATGTGGTTATATCATGGTAATGTGTCAGTCAAACACCACTACCACCAAACCGTTAGTCTTGTAGTAAAATGGCCAGGAGTTTTTACCTCCTTCTGAGGTCAAAATGATCAAGAAGACCTTGAAAACACATCATTCTGACAAAAGCACACCAGTCACAAAAATATAAAAGTGGGATTTATACTGCATTTCATCAGAACACCTGATGCCATCTACTTTTATTAGGTAAAAAGCTTGAAATGCTTGAGAAAATACCTATGTTTTTACAAATTATAAATACAGTAAAATTATGAATGTTAGATTTAATGACTTCTTCTAAAGGATTTATAAAGGGATGGAAGGTAATATAGACTGAATAGCTTATGCTGTGAGCATAAAATGAATGCATGATATAAAAATGCATGTAAACTTGATGTTCACAGTTTTGGACTGGATGCCACTTTTCTCAATGCTTAAATCCCCTAATAGTTGGACTTTACTCTTAATATTCTGAAAGTATGTTGAATTCATATTAGTCTGTCACTTAGAGTCTTTCAAGAGAGATTTTCTATTGTCAATTTAAGGGTTAAATTTTATCAGTGCCACTTCAAAAAAATTCATCTGACAACAGGTGAAAACTATTGGTTAAAAAGAGAAACCCACTGAAATAGTTAATCATTTCTGTTTGTAGGCCTCTTCAGCTGACTGCTTCAGTACAGCTTGTCTGCTCTACTTTCTCTCCATGCCAAAATTGTATTTCAGGCTTGTTGCATATTTAGTGGGCCTATTTATTTACAGTGTACAGTATTCACCAACATTTTATTTCAGACCAGCTGGGGTCAGTTCAGATCCCTGTGGTATGTGTTTCTGTTCCTATTAAATTCAGGCTAGCAATACAGACTGTGATCTATTTTGCCATCAACTGGCTGTTACTATTAATGAAAGACCAGTCATCATTACTTTGGGTTATACTAATGTGTGTGTAGGAAGTTATTAGCACATCCAGCTAGTTACACTGGAGAAACCTGACAAGAAAAACAGTATAGACTTCAGTTGTTGGCATTCATATTTCCCAGTGATAGAATGATTATTCTTCCATTACCTCAAGTTTGATCAATAGAGTTGATACCAAACTGAGCAGTTGCACTTGTATTGTTATTGATCATTAGAAGTAATTGGTGATTAACTGAATTTAATTTATGAATAGAGAGAAAAACTGATACTGGCAACAGTTTTCTGCTGGTAAAAAGGTTTGCCCAATATTTATATTTTGATAGATAAACTACCAGATTTTAATGGAGATGTCATATCAGAGTCAAGATGTTGGGTGCTTTCTGACATTCCCAAAGTCTGAATTTTCAGGCTTTTTTGATTTTTTAACAACATTATTTCAGACCACCTGTGATAAGTGCGCAGGAGACCTATCAAATATCATATGTGAAGTGGTTTTTGTAGCAGCCATTGCGAACAAGAATCTCCCATAAGTGTCATCAGAGATGACTACTAAGAAAAATAAGAAAGGTCATCTGGTTTCAAGCTTAGAATACTGTCATCTCATTGCTTAGGAAAGATTGTGGCCCACTTAAAATGCCATCTGAAAACCAGACATAGTTTCTGTGGCTTTTGTTATACTGAATGTTAGGCAGAGTGCTATGCTGCAAAATCTACTGTATCAATGGAAAAATAATTTTGAAGCAACATATTCATACTCCTGTGCTTCATTTGTGAGCAGGAAGCTTCCCTCAGCCAGAAAGAATGTGAGATCACAACTTCCCTCCCAAAAACCTGGTAAGGTATCAGAGCTCATAAGATCACTGCTGGTGACAGACGAATTTTGTGGGTTTTTTGTTATATTCTTATATTCAGTGAGTACTCAGGCTTCCCCAAGGACTCAAGAAAGATTCTGCTCAAAACTGAGGTGCAGGTCTTGCACAGCATCTGCAGAAGCCTTATTCTTCGGTCTGCTCCAGTGAGCGTGTTTGCTTCTGTATTCATGCCTCAGTCAGCTGCACACCTTGAGGAAAAGGTGGAATATCTGGTGAGGATTTAGACCAGATTTTTTGTCTTTGACTAAATTCCCACATTACGGATGTTTTCTGAGGAAATAGACATCTTTAGTAACATGTCCTGTTCTTTTTGTCAGTCTCTGTTAGGCACTTCATTCATCACATCATGCAACCCTAGAAAATCTGAGAAAATGATTTAAAATCCCAAGGAAGAAGTGATCCTCATGAAAGAACCCTCTAAAGGAATAAAAAGCTCTGTTTGTGTGAATGACAGCTGAATGTCATTTTTGCTCAGTTTCCATGGGTGCATAGCACAGCTGAGTCCTGCCCATCCTGACTGTTCATTATTAACACTGCTCAGCTGATGGACACAGTGGGAGAAAAAGCTGCTTATGATATTGAGTTGTACACAATTCTGCTTAAAGACAATCTTAGATACACTGGTGACATTTGCCTTGTGCTTTCAGCATGGTGAATGTCTGCAGCTGAAAGTCAACCTAGTGAAGCAAAAAGCAATGTGTAGTGGAGGAGAAATTATGTACCAGTGTTGACATATTCTATTTATAAATTTCCTCTTAGAAATACACGTTCCAGGAACAGAAATCACAGAATCACAGAATCCATCATGGAATCACAGAACGGGTAAGGTTGGAAGGGACAACAATGTGTCATCTGGTCTGGCTTCCCTGCTCAGAGATGGACAAATACTACTTATAAATCCATACAAATCCTTTCTCAGCATCTCTGGTATTTCCACACTCAAGTGTCTGGCTGAAGAATGAATTGTGATCAGAGTGAACTGCTGCTTGTCCAGCTTCATTTTAACAACTGCTGTCTCATACTTTTCATAATGTTATTTGTAAAAACAAAAACGGAGAGTAACTTCCAGCCTCTGTTCCCAAGATACAAGTTTTGTTCTCAAAAAGAACTTGGACACCAATATGTAACAGTATAATCTGTTTAACAGTATATACAATAATATTAAATTTGGGATGTTAATCAAGGGTGTTTAGCAACTAATTTAGCACAAATTAAAATACAGTATATCAGTCCTTCAGAAATTTTCCTGAAGTGCTCAGATATTTTAGATATTGCCACTTTTAAGCTGATAATACTGATGGTTTGAAAAAAAAATATTTCTTTGGGAAGAAATAAAATTTCTTGTTGATATCCACTTTAGTGTGGTCATTAATTACCATTTTGTAAGAGCTTGTTTCTTCTCTTTGAAAAGGGTAGACTAATATATGGAAAGCAGTCTTCCTTAATTATCTTAAATATTCTAATATGACATACTTGAAAACACTGGCAGTGTCTTGACTTGTAGAAAATAATGGTGCTAACTTGCAAGGTAATTAAATAGATGGAAAAACTTTCCATGTATGCGACAGAGAGAAGGCAAAACATATGACATGGTATAATCCAATAATCATCAATTAATTCACTGCTTGTGTGACACTTTGAAGTGGAAAATTTTTGCTTTGTTTTTACCAAAACAAACACTGTATGAAACAAGACATTGTCATAGTGTGTGGAACCATTTTTGGTTTTAATCCATGAATACTGTCTTTCACTTACAATATTTGAAACAGAGTTCAAAAGCTGTTTGCAGGCTGTGAGAACACAAATTATTTGAATTACTGTATTTAAATATTATTTAATTACTGTTGTCTTTTATATATCTTTCCTGAAGGAAGCAGATTAAAAATGGATAGAAAGCAGCCAAGGAGGATGGATATTTTCTTCAGAGAAAGTGTAGGGTTTTTGAATAGTCAAGGTAAAATTGCAATAATCTTATCAGCAAGTATTGTTTCTTGATCTATGGCCCAATGCAAAAGTTGTGTAAATCTACAATTACACTGGAAAAACCCACAGACAAAATAGATTTCCATAGAAAAAGTTTTTCGTTGAGCTGCTGGATTATTCTGTTTGCTTTGACTGAGCACTGGTTCTACATCCTTTCCTCCACTGCTGACAGAAATAACTGATGGATGTTGGTAATGCTAACAATAACCTATTCCCTAAGGGATAAGAAGGAGTTCCCATGAAACCTTACAGTTTGAACTAAATCTTCTTTAAATTAGACTCTAAACAACTGTTTATCCTCTGAAAGAACTTCCATGAAAAAAAAATGAATTAACCAAGCTAAACTTTAGGCTGTTAGCTGGCCATCAGTATTCCTGAGGAAAACATAAAAGAAGTTTGTGGGAAACTAGATCAAGATTTTGGGATATCTTTCAAAGCCCCTCAGCTACAAGGACTGGGGCAGGTGAAGCTTGTTGTAAAACATGCCAGGACCCATGAACATGCAGAGACTTAGTATCCATACAATAAATCCTTCTTGCTGGCATCCCTTGGGCTAATGCAAGAGCAGAAATCTATTTGCAGCTCTGGTTCTCTCTTATTAGTCTTTGTCAGTTCTCCTGTGAGCCCTGGCATTGTATTTAGGGGACCAGCACTTGGCAGTGGCAGCTGAGCCAGTACAAGGCTGGACTAGGTTTTTCCAAGTAAGGAAGTTGCAGAAAGATGGCATCTTTCTACTCAGTTTTGTGCTTTCTGGTCTTGACATGGAAGTAATTGATCCTCAGCTAACACCCCTCTCTTTCCAAAAGATGTCCCCTGGGAGTGTATTTAGAGCATTCTGCATTTGTGCAACACCACATATCTATATCAATGCAGCCAAACAGGCTCTGCACAAGGGCAGTGAGAGGCACCAGCCTCAGGGACACACAGTACTTTCTGCACATTGCTCCTTCCACTGTTTTAATCATCTTCCCTTCAAAACAACAAATATAATTTTTACTGCAGACAGAAGAATTCCAGCTGAACTGTGGTGTATTCTGTAAAATCAATATTCATCATTTTCAAATTGTTTGCTTGTTGACTTTCTGAGGAGAGCAAGAAATCCTTCAGGCAACTTATGCACAGCACAAACAAAATGTTCAACAACAAGAAAATGTTTGGCTTTTTTTGCCTCTTATGTTTCGCATTTGACCTTTAGAATACTCTTGTCATTTAATCACATAAAGGGCCACAAAATGTGATGAATAACCAATACCTAAACCATAGTCATGCTTGTATTGTAGAATTCTGAAGCTATCTATGAATTGCATTAATGCAGGTTTAAATATTTTGTCATTTCTTGGCTACAGTTAATGAGCTGCAAACCATACAAATATGAAGAAAAAACCCTCCATTTTTGTCCCCAATCACAAATCAGTAACAGAAAATAAAGTCCAGACATGTTATTTGCCCTGAATTATTCTTTTAAATAGGTAAGCTGTCCTTATTTTATTGATCGTCCTCAAAGTGTTCATATTTTATCAGGGTTCTTATCATGCTGCTCTCACAATGATGGTATATTCGTACAGTGATTGGATCCTAGGGAGAGAACTATTTTGCTTCTGTTCTACAATGACTCTCCATCAGATGAGTGTTTCAGAATGAGAGTGCTACTGGAATAGTTAAAGAAAACATTAGCAGTAGGAGATTTAATAAAATTATATGATCATTAATCTAATCACTGTTAAATATAAAGCATGTTAAGTATTGCCACTAGGTCTGTCTTTCTCTCTGGTGCTGGGGTACAATCTTGTATGTTGGCTACCCCAGTGTTTTGGCAATATGCTACAGAAACATATGCATCCTTAGCCATTGGAAACCAGAACTTCACCTGCCTTCTCTGCATCCCTCTGAAGGCTGATAGGCTCCTCAGGGGCAGTTTGTCTGAACAGCAATTTCACTGAGATAAGAAGGTTTACCAGGAATAAGAAAATAAACAGAGTAAACCTAGGAATGCTTTGTTTAATATATCTCCGTTTATCTTTTGTGCAAATGAAATGAGACAGGAAGATCTAAATAATGTTACAGAAAGAGAACACTAATACATCTGTTTTCCCCAGAGCACCCCATGGCTCTGATCCTAGGATCACATTTCTAATCTACACATTGTACTCAAATATAAACAGGAACTACCTCTGTGTTTCTTTTCATCCCCTGTTTGATTTTGCAGCTTTTGAAACATAGGGCATCTAATGCTTTTTTGTTCAGTCCTGCTCTCTTCATCCGTGCTGTGATATGTGAACAGACACATGAACATGCACACATTACGCTCACACACAGGGCTTTGAATTAGAGGTTATTTTGCTAGTCTGTTTATTAGAAGTCACTAGGACTTTTAATGTCTTTTGATGGTTTATCAAATCACTTAATAAGCCCAAAGAGCATATCAGCATCACTGAATAAGGTATGATAAGCCATATTTATTATGCATGGATAAAGTATTTTTCTTCTATTGGGCAGAATGTTTCAAGAGCTGCTTCTCACCAATTCACAGTTTTCTTAGATATGATCTCACAGGCAAGCCAGTCCTGTCTGGCACTTCTGTGTAGAGGTGTTATCATGGGTAGAGATTAAAATGTTTCAACAAAGTAATTGAAAAATAATATGAATAGCTGCTGGACTCTTGTTTGTAATGTTTGGCCATAACCTGTCTTTCTGCTTTTTAGTTATTTCAAGAGCACTTTTAACATATATTGAGACAGAGAGATATATTCTTTTCAAAGCATGGAATTACAGGCTACAGTTTTATAGCTCACAGCAAGCAACCTAGAGGACTTATTAATACTTGATGAATCCCTCTCAATGTCTCAGCAGTGAAGAGAAGATAAACAACCTGCTGGATGATTGATGCTGTGCCTACCAAGGAAGAGCTTTAAAGCATGATTTTATCTTATAAAATCTGTAAAAAAAATCCGGTCTGATCTGGTGTGATCCTGCAGTAGCAATAGTTTGGGCTGAGCGGAGATGCAATCTCTGCCCTATTGCACAATGCAAAGTGCATTAACAAGTGATTTAAGTCCTGTAGCAAGGCTGAAAACCTTTCATCTCTGCCTCCTGCCTACCCACAATGCTCCCTAGATCTCCATGGCATACTGCTCTTTGGCAATGTGTGTTTGCATACCTGTCCCAGGCTGCACATGAAAACTTACTTTATCACCACTCTTAAGTATTGTTTGCTCTCTGAACCTTGTAATTGTTAATCCCTTTTTTCATTTTTTTTCTCCTCCAGATCATAGGCTCTCTGCTTTTTTTGCAGATATTTTTCTTTCATTCTGTTTCTTCTTGCTCCCCTCAGATGACCTGACATACATGTCCTTTGTGAGATGAGACACGTTTGGACTTACTGTGTGCTGTCCTGACTCCTAGAAATAAGGCTTTAGAGATCCTTACCTAAGCAGGATGCCATATAGGCAGAGAATCATGCACTTTTCCTGCAATTTGATTGCACATAGGAAATTGCTGTGTTTCATAGTCTTTACTGGAGTAGGGCCATCAAATGAGTGAAGTGAACAGATCTATATTTTCTTCCGAATGAAATTTTCTGCCAGATGGACATCACACAGAGTCCCTCATATCAAATGGAATCCCTAAACTGTACATGAGCTCCTCAAAGTGCAGGATCCAAATTGCAATTCTGCTTTGAAACCTGTGTGCCAAGACTACCTCAAAAAGAATGCTAGTAATATATATTTAAAAGGTATGGCCGTTTTAACTGCCACAAGAATATTCAACTTCAAATAGGAACAGTTTCAAAAAAATGCAATTTTATTTCAATTAGTACATCTGGGTCCATAAATTTGCCTTTTTCTTATTTCATTTGTTTTTTGTAATTGCAACATAACAAAGCCAAAGGAATAAATAAATCCACTCCAGGGCATAATGAATTATTGATTAAGGCAGCTAGATCAGTATGAATCCATACAGGAAGCCAAAAGTAAATCAGTAAATGAAAGGGTTTTAAATATATATTTAGAAAAAATGATTTTGGCAAATAGTGAAATGAATATTGGACAGAAAAAAAACTAACAGTCTGAAACACAATCCCTAACCAGCCGGTCAGTCCATGATCTAAATAAATTGCAATTTAGAGTGAATTACGTGGGAAAATGAATCCAATAAAGCAAACATCCTCTTGAGCTAACACTGAAAATGTGACAGCATTTAAATCCTGATCATATGAAAACATTTGTTATGCAGTTCAGACAAAGGATTTGTGAAGAATAGAAAGACTAAAATACTGTTCCTCAATAATGGCATAAAAAGAATGTCCACTGAAATCAATGCTTGTACATGGATAATTCATACCAGAAGAATGTGAGGTTATCTTTTATCAGGTCTGACAGGCAATATGTTGGGATAAAGGGAAAATTTTTTTGCATGCACTGCACTGACATGTATATTGTAGTGAATGGACTAAATTCACAGAATCACAGAATTGTAGGGTAGGAAAAAACATCTGGAGATCATCTAGACCAACATCCCTGTCCAGGAAGGGTCACCTAGAACAGGTGACACAGGAACTTGTCCAGTTGGGTTTTGAATGTCTCCGAAGAGGGCGAAACTGTGACCTCCCTGGGCAGCCCATTTCAGTGCTCTGCCACACTCAGTGAAAAGTTCTTCCTCATATTGAGGTGTAACTTCTTGTCTTTTAGTTTAGGGCCATTAAGCCTTATCCTGTTGCTGGGCACCACTGAAAAGAGTCTGTCACCATTCTCTTGACACCTGCCTTTGAGATATTTGTATGCATTAGTGAGATCCCCTCTCAGTCTTCTCTAGACTAAACAGGCCCAGGTCTTGCAGTCTCTCCTCATAAGAGAGACACTCCAGACCTCTGATCATCTTTGTGGACCCCCATTGGACTCTCTACTTGTACTGAGGAGCCCAGAACCAGGCACAGCACTCCAGATGTGGTCTCACTAAGTCCAAGGAGAGGGGGAGGATGACATCCCTGCACTTGCTGGACACACTTCCCAGTGTATCCCAGGATACCACTGACCCTCCTGGCAGCATGGGCACACTGCCAACTCATGGTCACCTTGTCATCCATCAGGACTCCCAGGTCCTTCTCTGCAGAGCTGCTTTCAAGTGGGTCAGACCCCAGCCAGTACTGGTACTGGGGTTATAACTTCCCAAGTGCAGTACCTTACACTTGCCCTTGTTGAACTTGATTAGACAGTTATTTCATTTTGGAGAATGCCTAATATATTAAATATTGTTCCATGTTCCTCTGATGACAGGGACCTCTTCTGCTATCCTGTATCTCCTATAATTTTCAAAATGTAAAAAAAAAAAAAAAAGAAAGTGTACTTCATAATTGCTTTCAGTTATAGTAAATCAGGGAAAAAAAAAAAACAAAACCACAAAAACCAAACAACCAAAACAAAACAAAAGAAAAAAAATCCACTAAAAAACCCCTAACAAGAAATGACCTAATTCACCTGACTTATGGCCAAACTCTAGGGGAAATATGTCTCAAGATAGTGTGATGGACATAGTTAAATTATTTTGCTTTTTGTTCCCTTACAGCAGAAACTGTACACCAAAATCTGTCCGCTTAGAAAACATGAAATCTGTCATTTTGTGCATGAAGGAATAAGGAAATGCTGATATTCCAGCTAGTCATCATATTCAGAAAACACAAATCTGATTTTTTTAAAGAAAAATATAGAACAAGAAGCATACATAAAACCTTTCAGATTTGTTAACTTTTCTATAAGCGGTCATACTACATAAGATAATTAGGCTTAAAATAACAAAAAGCTCTGAAGTTATGCTAAGAGATCTGCAAGGGTATTTCTAAATGACGGGGGGTTCAGCAGAGTGCCCAACTGCCTTAGTGCCCACCATCTGAGGCAGACAATGTGCTGGGGCAGGCAACGTCCTCGATTCAGCTCCCAGGTGTGCTGCCATAGCTGAAAAGAGTAAGGAATTTTCTTCTAAAGGATATCCAGAAAACGGAGATGTTAGGTCTGGATACTCCTGAGGACTTCAGGTCAAACTCAGCTATGAGCTCTTATTTCTTGTTATTTTCATGACATAATTAATGTGTGGAACCTTTCTGAAGAAATGCTTTCTTGAACAAACAGTATCCATGGATGAAACTGTTTCTCAATTGCTATAGTTAATATGCTGTCAAAATCATAGAGGGATCAATGAAAATTGAGGTCTAGTCCAGAGCTATACATGAAGACTATTGAGACTACCAGGAATCTGTGAGTAAATCATAAATGTGTCATGATAACTTTTAAGATTAAATGTGTATCTATTCTGAAAATGGATTCTGTCAAATAACATTATAGTATTATGTGCACTCTGGAACTCGACATTTTTCTAGTTCTTGGATTTATATATACATTAGAAGGATATATATTTCTTCTGACTTCAAGTGACAATTCTTCAGTGGGATATGAAATTCAGTTTAATATCTTTCACCTTTTGAAAACTGTGGGATATATAGGAGACCAGCAAAGGACATTGTAATCATGGGGGAATTGAACGAAAAGTAATCAAAACAAGATGAATTGAAGTACCAAACAAAAGAGAATCACTTTGAAATGTTATGCTGAAATAAAATGACTGGAGAATTTTCGGGACAAAATATTTTATTTTCAAGCCTGGGAGAAAATCCTCTTATTTTAGGAGATTTTGAACCTGAATCTTAGTCCAAAATGTGGGCATCTTTTGTCATCAGAACTGGTGGTCCCAAAACTTAGCTTCTCACACTTATACATGTCCACCTGTGAGGCTTTATCGTTATCTCCAATCAGCCTTTACCTAATATCCGAAAAATAACATGCCATTTCCTCTTTATTCTGCTTCAAGTTTCTGTTGTTCAGAAAAGAGGTCTATAAACATCATATTTTTCCAGCAATGAGAAACCAGCTTATGCATAGAGTTTGTAAGTTTTGGTTTTATCTTCTAAGCTTTAATAAATTATTATGGCCTTTAGGAAAACACAGCATAGTTAAAATTTACTTTGCATACATGAGAGTGAAACAGGCATCCCTACGGGTCATGAACCAATTAACAAAAACAAAACAACAACTAAACATTGCTCTGTTTGGGAATGAAATTAATTTCATTTAGCATGGATGAGCAATGAGCAAAAGGAAATTTAATAATATAAAGGAATCCTTATCTTGAAGAAGTTATGGAATTATGGCAATAAGGAAACAACATTCTAAAAAGTAACTCAAAACATGCTTCTGCCTTACACCTTTATATATCATGTGATAATGAGAGTTCACAGTAGCAAACCCAATACTAATGATGATGGATGAATACGATACAGTGCATGTAAGAGAATTACACTATAAATTCTCTCAGGCAAATTAAATTCTAAGAATGAAATCAATAAATGACAAGAAGATATTAACATAAGCCAGTAAAATTCAAGGAGCTAAAGCTATTCACCGCACATATAAGAGGAATAATGTAAAGAATATCTCTTTTAATATCTATTATGGACAGTCAAATACCTGAAAAAATAACCAGTAATTTTTGAGAGTTTCTAGAAGGAGCTGTCTGAAATCCTTTGCAATTGAAATAGTGTTAATTAGTAGTTATTTTTAATTTGAACATCATTTTATGTTTTCCTCCAGCAGCTTACCTTTTTCTCTTTAATGGTAGCTGTCTCTGCCCCTTGGTATGTGGTAGGGATGCTTATGTCCCAAATTCTGAGTTATGTGTTTAGGCCATAAGATTGAAGGACAGTGCTTTTATAGCATCCTACATGTCAAGCTGGTGTTTGTCTTGCCTATTATTCTCCATACTGCTGGACAATGCTTCTGTCCTACCTCCCATTTCCTACCCACAAAAATGTCTAACTGTGGGCTAAGCAGCAGCAGCCAGCACTCACCAGATCCCATGGAAGGGCTCTAATGGTTGTGGGCAGCTGTTAAGCTGTGGGTACCACCAACCTGGGGCTACCACAGCCCCAAGGCAGTCTGTGAGCTGTGGGTGTTCTGGCTGTGTCCCACAGCAGCCCCTCAGGAGGGAGGCGAGGAGGGAATCTAGTCCAGCAAGCTTTGGTACTCCAGGGTCTTTTCTATTCCTCCCTCCACAGAGCTTAAGGGCAGTTCATTTCTCTAAGATCACAAAGTGACAGTGACAGAGTGAGGATGTAAGAAGCAGAAGGATTCACATGGGAAAAAAAAATGCAGAATTCACAGCAAAGGTCACCGTCCTCACAAACATTCTTCTGCCTCAAGTTGTTCAGCTGGTAAATCATGGCACTCCTCTGCAGGGAGAGCTACTGGCTTTATTGATGAGCTAATTCTTGATATTTGTGGAGCTTTTCAGTAAATAGTCGTCACACTTACCAGTAGAGATGGATTTTTGGGATGTTATGTTGTTCATTCTTTCCATTTTTGCTTTACATTTTAGTATGTACAAATTACTGATACTGTTTTCTAGCTGGTCTTTTTGACTTAGACATAAACCATGACAGCTTTAAATAATCATCTGCATAGCACATATGCGGATCTCCCAGGAAACTGAATCTTCTTGGAAATACACAGAGCATGCAAACATCAGAAGCAGCCTCATTTTTTCAGATCAAGGCAGAAGTTCCTACTTGCACCTGCCTATCAGACTTTACTAATTAGATCACTAAAGCAGAACAGTGTAGATTTTTACTAACAGTTGCCTTCTACTTGGTACTGTGGGCAAACTACTGGCAAATTCTGCTTGCCAGAAGCAACCTCTGTGCCCAGCAAGTGCATAGGCAAGATAAAGGTCTGGTGGATGAAAGACAACTTTTCCAATGGCTTTTCTTTCAAATAGTATCTTTATTGTCCATGTGCAGAATCAAGTAGCCCATGTAAGGAAGATGTTCACATTTGTTTAGGAACCATCAGTAAAACCAGAGCTGTGTTTTCAATTTGCTCTGTCTTTTCTGAATAGGTTGTTTCTTCAGTTCTAAGTCAATAAGTCCTGGAACACATTTTCACTCAGAGTTTCATTATACTAGATGGCCACAAGTGTCATTGGAGCTCTGCTTGTTTGTTGATCAGAGGAGGTCACCTCACAACAGGTTCATGGATAACAATACATAATTTACATTTGCTAACACTCTTTTTTAAAGACACCATTTATACCATAAAGGTTCTCTGTCCTTATGAGCAAGCTGTATTGCTGAAGTTGTTATATTCCTAGAATTGGGAAGTGCTAGTCTCTCTTCTGACATCAATGGAAAAACTCCCTGATAAGTTTTCCAAGTACCATTGCCTGCGGTTACAGAAAAGTCTCTCATTCAGCTGAAGCTAATTGCTGCCAGTTAGACAGGCAAGAAGAAATTGATAATTTCCCCTTGTCAAGAATTTCTGAACCACAAACCATAAATATGAGCAGAATGAGCAGCTTCTAGGTTATGATACTGCATTTCCCAGAAAAAAAAATATTAAAAAATGTGTCTGATGCACAGATTTTTGTAGTTGCTGCTTGTCTCTATGCCCAGTGCCTTGAGTGCCCTGCACTGTCACTCCATCTCTTCTCCTGACCCTTGATTCCTCCAGTTCCAGTCTTGGGTCTGTCACTGGTAATTATCCATCATTTGAGCACTGACACATAACTACAGGCAGAGGACACCTGATCTGTCATTGTGCTTGCTGATGAAACGTAGTGGTGTTGTACATATCACAAAAATGCCGCATAAAACCCAGACAGCTTGTTCTGTGCTAGGGAAGTTAGCAAGCTGAATGTGAAAAAAAGAAGAAGGAAATACATTTTAAAAGGGCACAGTTAATTATTCAAGGTAGGTTTTGTGGTTTTTTTTAATGATGTAAGCATTGTAATTTTTTTTTGTGTGTGTGTATTTGGAAGTAATCATAGAAAACACATTTTCTGTTACCAAATTCAGATGTGTTCTTCAGAAGTTTTGGGAAGCTACTTACCCAGATAATGAGTACGAACCATAACATATATCTTCGCTGACCCAGAACATCTAAGGAATACATAAATCAAATTCAGAACAAACCAGAAAAGCACTATAAATTGAATAGTTAATATTTCTGTTTATATATCTATCTTTTTGTGTTTATTCTACAAAAGAGGTTTAATTTTTTGAATATGTCAATCAATTATCATTTATTAGGTTTTAATTATAATTGCAACCTCCAAAACACCAAGTAAAAATATACATATATATTTATATTACTCTGGTCTTATCTGTGTTTAAGTTCTCAGATATTTCTTATATTTCTTCCTTTTTTCTGATAACATTGTGGAATGCCTTATTGATTATGGCTTGCAATGGTTTTCATAAAAGCATAATCCTATTTATGTCATAACTTATTTCTGAGGTTGTTAGACACCATGGCATGGATTAGAAAGGCCTTTAATTTAAGTAGCAAGAACACAGCCATAAAAATCTCAAAACAGCAAATCCAACCTAATTTGTTGTGACAGAAAGAAAAGATGAAGGAATTAAAACTGCAATGACTCTAATTTGAACTGTTGTAAATGTTCAGGCTTATGTGGGTTGAATTTGAATTACATAAAATCAAATTAATTTCTTTCATAGTTTTTTTCTGAGAATTGTAACTTCACTAAATATCTTTAAGCAGTTTGGTGAAAATATTGGGGTAATAACAGTCGTTTAGCAGCATATTTAAAAAATCAAACCAGAAAGCAGACATAATTTAGGACAAATAAAAAGTCTTTCTAAGTGAAGTTATTGGTAAATAAATCTTTCTTTCAAGGCCCTTCAGCCACTCATGCCAGGAACACAGGGGTTCTGTAGTGTGGAGGTCTCTGGGTTTAGCACCACTTTACAGCACTGGTTTAGGATCAATTCCAGCACTGGTAGGAAGTATTTCACATTGCTCATCTGCCATAATAAACACAGCCTCTAGTTCTCTGCAGGGCTTGTCTGTGAAGTAATTTCAAATTAAGTCTTGGAACACACAAGATGGCTTAATTGTTTAGCATAGGTTGTTGAAATCATCTTTATATCTGATGCAGTGCAGCACACTGAGCAACAGAAACAAAGAAAACATCGTCTTTCTCTTAAATAAAAATTTTATAACTCACTTCTGAATTCCAGTAAAATGCACAGTATGAGCTGGTAAGTCTTCTGGAGTATTTATGAATATGTGTATCATTTGCTGCAGGGGGAGAAGGGATTGGCAAGGGTGCAGCAGATGTGATCCCATTTGTTTCTGCACAGTGTAAAATGACAGTTCTAAAGAGAGCTCTTTGGTTTTGGCCCCAGGTATCTGCTCATATGACTCAGGTGAATATTGGGGTCTGATGATTTGTGTCAGGTTGATAACGGTGTTCGCTGATTCATGTAAGTGGATAAACACAAACAAAAAGGGAGAGCTATCTTTAAAGAGATGAGAGGTAATGATGTTCAATAAAACCAAGATTCCTTTATTTGTTTCCATCCCATTACCTTTGCTTTCTTCAGCAATGAAGGTGTAAAGATGAAGACTAGCTTGCAGAATATAACAAATAAACTATAGATGTATATATTGTAAATAGTGGAAAAAGTTGTTACACAATAATAGAGAATAGGGAAGAATAGGCAGAAAAGGGGGGATTCCGCTGATGAATCTGTGGATTTTTTTTAATCCAAGTCTGCCACACAGGTATCTCCTTCCAGCCTAGTCACCTCAATGTCTTGTATGATTGAAGATTAGTCAAAGACTATTTCTCTCCATTGATTGTAATCTTAATTATGAAAACTCTGAATTATTGCAGGTGACAAATATTACCTTTTCACTCTTTAATTACACCTACAATTAATAAAATCATTGTACTCAGAGTGGCTGGCAACTTGACTATATCTTTACTTAGCAGCATGCAGCAGGCACACTTATAAAAACATAGAGTTAAGTCATACTTAACATTTGGATTCACTTGGCTTTCAGTGTAATAGCAATGGTCATAACAAACCCTTTGGTATGCGTGTGACATTAACCTCTATTCCCGAAGGTACTCTGTCATTCAGCAATAGTGAAAATTCACTGTACTGAATTATAAACTGTAATATACAGCAATGTCGCAGGGCAATTTTCATGCTTTCAAGGAAAAGAGAACAGCCTAATTTCCTAATTCATGACATGCTGCTGCACTCCAAGTGACACACATTACTGAAATTACTACATATTTATCTTCGTTGGTCAAATGCTTCACAAGAGATTTTGATGGAAACCAGCTTATTGTGCTACTCTGTCTTTCCCTAGCTTTTTACTTTTCCCTTTTCTAATCCTCATGTTTTGCCCTTTAATCTTCAAAGGTTTTCCCACTCTTTGTAGTCCCTCAGAATGGATAATGAGTGCAAGCGAGAGGCTGTGTTAACATAGCAACTGGTAAACGTGTGGCATCTCACCTTTAAGGGGAAGGAAGCACCCAAGATTTGTAGATGCCCATAGTTGAGAAGAAATGACAAAAGTCAGAGGGTCTGCAAAACTTACAAAGTTTTATTAGTCAATTATATACTTGGCATGGAAATTTATATAACTTAGTCCCTTGTCTTCTAGTATAAACACGTGGCAGTGGTGAAAGGGAAGGAAGAGAAGGAAAGGAAGGGAAGGAAGGAAGATTGCTCCGTACTGTGTTGAGTTTATCTCCAGGAGCCAGAACAAGGACATTTGTCCCAGAAAAATGATTCCTTACCTCCATATGGCTCCCTTCTCCAGACATATCCTGTTCTTTCTCACAGTGTGTTATTATCAACAGTCCTTGGTTGGCTTCACAGTTATCCAGCTATCAATGTTTCAGACATACCCATTTTTCCCCTTATCTTCTAGGCTTCTACAAGGAAGTAGCTGGTTCAGCTTGGGTTTCTCTGCACCATATTGCATTGTGTTAGAGATAGGGAGCTATCCCTTCCCAGTCTGCTAATCCGACAGTTTTTCCTCAGCCTTGAAGAAGAAAACAGTAGTTCCTGTGCCAAGTACAGTTTGCTATAAATTTTATCAGAATCATTCAGTGACTGTACAAAGCAGAAACCTGCACTGTGTTGCAACATTTGAGGTAAATGTTCTGGGTTACTCAAAAATTCTGGTATGCCCTTTTTCTTTTTTCTCTAAATATGCCTTGTTGACTTTTTGGTGTTTTGCCCTCTTTAAAGAGACTGGACTATTGGTGCCAAAGGCTCCATCAGCAGTGTGCTTTGCTAACAATGTACAGAGTGGCCACCCAGGTGCTGAGAGCCTGCACACCTGCCACCTCAGGCTACAAGCTGGGTATTGAACAAGATAGGGAAAGGGGCAAATCCTGAGAGGTGGGGTATTGTTTCTCTGTCTTTTTATACAAATGACTCAGCTGTGATAACTCCCCTTTGAGGAAGCTCTGAGACAATTCACACATAGTCTGAAGATATTCATCTCTGCTGATGGACCATTATGGATCCACTTGTGCTGCCCACAGGCAACTGTAAGATCTTAGAAGGTGTCAGAGACTCCTGAAATGTCCTGTGATCCAGTATTACATTATCCAGTGTAGAGCTCTCTGCCCCAGGGGAGATACTGTTCTAGGTAGGCATTTCCACCCAGCCTAAACCCAATAAAGGATCACACTTGGACTTCACTTAACACTGGATTTTCTTCCCTCACCACGTGGGACTTTCCTTACCATCTGGGGCGTCCACCACCACTTTGATGGATCCAGACTGTAACCACAACTTGGACAGGACTACAACCACTGGTTTGACCAACAAACATTCAAATTGCAACAACCCAGTCACTGCATTCAATGGGTGTCTTGCAAGTCCTTCCAGGGCCTGGGGGGTCCCCAGCCCTCTTCTGACTGCCTGTATCAGCATCGCAGCCTCACTCCACTGCTGCGCAAGCGTCTGCTCATATCGAATCCCAGCCATCCCCCATTTCCTGCCAGCACTGACTCTTTAAATGTTCCTGCCAGGTTTTCTGGGTGTGGAAGAGGTAAAACACGTGGAAGGTCAGCCATCCTTCCTTGTCCTGTGGCTACATGGTTTTTTTCTGGGTTGGGGAGGCTGGCTGCCATCTCAATTTGCTACAGTGGGTGGGGTTTGGGAAGTTCCTACTCATCGGTGGGTTTAACCCGGCTTTATTGGTATTGTTATTAGCATTTCTACTTGGTAAAGAGTTATATTTTCATTTACATCTGGGTGTGTTTGGTCTCTCAGTATTGGAGAAACCAAAGGTATTGAATATAAGGGAGGAGACTTCTGTCTGAGGTCCCCCCCCACTCCAAATTGTCTCAAACCAAGACAGTATGCCCCTGCATCATCCTAGCAAAAGCCTTAGACTATGGAGTTAATCTCAGGATCCAGTTCAAAGCATTGCTGATGAATGAAATAGTTTCATAGTTTTTTCTGAACTATGGCAAGGATAGGAAAGCCTGCAAGTACTGATCTTCAGTATTTTAGATGCAGCTCTGTCTGAGGCAGCAGTATTATTTTAATTGAGAGCACCTGCCTATTGTTCCTGCTGCCATGGTGACACAGCAGTGTTGTGGGTTTGCTCTGGGCCAATTTCTCTCACCCCCCACACAATTGCTATAAGTTGAGAGAAGGTTTATGCCGACAAAAGAGATTTGATGTGGGGGGAATAATATCAGGATTTATTGCTAACAAGATAAAAACTAAAGAATTATATATACAACAATTCTAACTAGGCAAAAGTACTATGTATTTACAGAAGTAC
>JAWWLV010000001.1:82854292-82869673 GCA_035041135.1 Platyrinchus mystaceus
CTTATCTCTTCTGCCTCACAAACCTTCTTTTCCATTTTCTTAAATATGTAATTGGCAGAGGTGTTACTAAAACTTTTGATTGTTTTTGCTCTGGAAATCCACCTGGCAAAACTATTTTCAGCCCTGGGGGGACAGGCTGGTTGGCAAACCCACGACAAGCAGTTATGGAAATTAGTAAAAAGTGATCATCTTCCTCTTTCTACAGTTTCCTTTGCTTTGTTCCACTTACTCTATTAAGTGAGTGGACAACATTTTCTTCTGTAGTGGCTTGTTTTGCTGCACTTGAGTAAAAGACAGGATGTACCCAGCAGTTTCCATTGAGAACCCCTGGATAAGTGTTTCATGTACTCCAGTACCTGAACTACAGGAAAAATGCTGCCAAATATTTTCTTTGTTTTCCATTACTTGGCTAAACCATGGTCTAGCCAAACCACTTGCCTATAGTTCTCCCTCATTTCTGTAGGATTTTCAGTGAAATAAAAGATGCACAAGAAAGCCTCTCTTCAGAGGAGATTGAAACTTGACCTCTTCCTTGTATCTATCCAAAATGTGAGCTAGTATGAAAAGTCTGTGTTGACTTTTTCTTTTAAAACATGTAGATGATGATTATTGGCATATTTTAGAAAGGGTGTGCCATGAAACCTGGAACAACTGCTCAAACTATTTTTTACTCTGTTTCATTCTGTTTACTTGTATTAGCTAAAAACCAATTAAATTGCAGTTCATTAAAATAATAATTTTGAAAACAAATTTTTAAAGCCCTTTTATATTTGGTGAAAGTTGCATTCTGATGTTTCCACAAAACATGTTGGTGCACTTTTTTCACTGCAAACTGTGGGAACTAGAAAAAGAAAAAAAAAATTAGTGGGAGAAGCCAATCTGCATATGTGATACTGAGAAAGCTAAAGGTAGAAACTCAGACTCTCTTTTCCATAGTTTGCACTCACTTGTCAAACTCCAGTAGTCTGCCTTTAGGACATGGTATTAATTATTCTCAGAATAGTCTTAAGGTTTCTCTTTTTCTATTACATGTTTTCTTTCCAATTCTGGTTCTTCACAGTTTCAGAAGAAAATGTCACATGTTGTGGCTTTCCCCTGTAACTTAAAATAAAGCAGTATCACTTACACAAGTTCTCAGCTGTATAAGAAGGGAATGTACTAGGTGCACTAACAAGGCTTTTTTGCTGAAGATGGGTTAGATTGGGAAAAATAAAATAACAATATGAATATAAAAGAGAAGAAAAATTGTAAATGAAAATATAACCTTTGAACAATTGACTTTGAACAATCTTTACTATGCACATGACATAATAAGAGACTTAAGTAAACTTGGGAGTTTCTGAGTTCTAAACAAGAAGGTGGCTCTTGAAATTAAAAGCTTGAGAAAAAAATAGGTCTAAGTTGAATTCTCAGCTTGTCATTGATTTTGCTAGCTAGTTGTTTAGAGTCAAAAGGTACATACACAGCAAATCCAGACTTTAGTAAGATTTAAGTGCCTAAATTCCAAACAACATGAAAAGCGTCGTTTACTAGGCTGTGTTTACTTTAATTTCTGTATGTCAGAATTCTCCTGGCAAGTAGAGCTCCACCTCTACATCAACAAAAAACAGCTCTGGATTTCCTTTGTGAGCCAATGCAGGCAAGAGCACAAGCTCTATGATACCAGAAAAATGGGGTGCAAGAGCACATGGGACTCAAAGTTGGAGGTTAAGATCCTCACATAGAGAGTCTGAAGTTCCACCTTTGGTATAATGTCTGTCTCCATACTGTGCAGTGAACATTTAAATTTAGTGGAAATAGTATCAACAGCAGGAAATAGGGGCAGTTTCTACCTTTTTACACCACCAGCTGAAAGCCCTAGAACTCAGGGTTTAGAATTTTCCCTCTTTAAATGACCCCATTAATTTTATGTTCTTTTCTTCCCAGAAGCAGAGTTTCTGCAGGAGTGATGTCAATTTTCTTTCATCTTCTCACCAGCCTGCAAAGGTTAACCAATTCTAAACTGATCACCGACTCTCTGATAGGAATGTGCATTTTCATGCTTCTACTATGATTGGATCTTTTACAAAACATTTATTTTGCTGTCTCACCACTGAAGGTCTGTAACACGATTGCCAGATATTTACAGGACTTCAGTAGTATAAAAAATTTATATCTTGATTGGTCAGTAGGATGTAATATGATGGACAACCTCTAAGGTAAAAGTTAAAGTTTCACAGCTTGATGATGTCAGGCACTGTGGACATGAGTGTCCTCAGCGTCAACTCACCCATGAACGCAGCAACGATGTGACAGAGACTGACGCTGAGAAAACGATTGGGTGTAAAGTAGCAGGATTATTTTAAAAAGTACAGAAAAGGAAAAATGGAGATCATGATGTGGAAAAAGTAGGGTAATGGGAAACAGAACATAAATTTCACAGTTCCCTTCAAGAAATGTTGATATTCCACCATTTTTCAAGACATGGAGCCCAATGGGGAACAAAGAATGACTCTCTACCACACAATAAACTTTATCTTCTGTCAGCTTAGGTGACTGCTATGATGGTGCACTACACTGGTGGAAGCAAACGTTCTGAAGATAGATATTTTCAAAGAATATAAATATTAAATTGATATACTCAGAAAATAAATACCAGCAGTAATGCTGCTATTAAAACTTTCTAGTATAGGCATGGCCTCAGATTGTTTACTGCCTATCCCTCACTATTTCTGCACTAATTTTTTTTCTGAGACCTACTAGGAAAGGTAGGTAGTGTCACTGAAAACCTTTGGGTTAAATCATAAAGCAAGCAAGCAAGCAGTTGGTGGCTTACTGTTCTCATTCTTTCTGTTTCTACCTTTGAATTAGTAACTCTATTACCATTACTTTTATTACCACTACTGTCTTGTTTAAATTCATCCAACTACTTCTCTGAAATTTGTTTTGGGTATCTTCTTTATTATAGGATCATTAAACAGTATTGTATTGAACTAAAATTACTGGCTATTTAAGTGTGGGTAGCTCTATCCTTCACTGCATGCTTTAGAGTGACAGAGTCTACCTTTTCACAAGCAAGCTATTAACTGAACTAATCTCTAAACACATAACTGAACTAATCTCTAAACACTTGCATACTTGAAAATTTATGCAATTTCCATCATTTGCTGCATGACATTAAATTAAAAACTTGAGAAAATAAGATTTGTGTATGGTATCTTTAAACTGATATATTCTGCATCTCCCCGGTAGTGCTCAAAGGCTTGTGCCCTGTTATTGACTGTTTTAATTTATAGAGAGCTAGATAAACTGAATGGATGGATTATGGAGATTAGCTATATATATAACTGAAGCCCTTGTTCTTTGTTTAATGTGATAGTCTCTTTCATAAAGAATTATGAAAATGACAGCACCTGTCCTTGCTGTTTGTTGTTAAGCTCATCTGCATTTTTTCAATTACAAAACAACTCATCCTAGAAACCCAAGGGAACGTGAATTATTAACCAAGCTAAGACACACTTGTACTAAAATCTTATGGGAAATCACAAGATTAATATCAACTATGCAGTGAATATACCTTTTGAGTTTTATACAGAAAAGACAGAGACTGCTTCTTACATATGAATACACAGTTTGCTTATAATATACTCTGGTTTACTGCATTGGATTTTACATACACAGCAAATATTATTCTATGCAAAAAACCTCAGTGATTTCTAAAAATTAATAAATATTAATAGACATGATAATACAGCTCCCCACTTTATTATTATTGGAAGTCACCAGATTTAGAATATTAACATTAATAATCAGACAATATAAACCCAAAAATATTATATATGGAAGGCACTGGCTTTCGACTGCGATGTTAATTTTTAAAAAATATTAACATACCTATAAATTTGAAACAAACAAGACTTTAAACACCAATAGGTTTGAGATTGTACAATACACTGCACTGGTCTACTGTGTTGTTGTGTTTCTTACCGACTTTCAATGCATAAAACCACAATTCCACAAAATCATAAGAGAACTAACCCTGGCCTTGGATTTGTGTTATTTATACCACTAAAATTTATATCATTAAAAACACTGGTTTACCTTGGAAAATTGATAGAGGAGCAAATCAATTTCTTTAGTAATTCGGGATCTAAACAGGATTGCAGAAGTCTGACTATCATTGCTTAGGATGTTTGTACATCCAAAGAAAAAAATATATTTGCAAAATTTTCAAGTTTTCTTTGTAGTTCAGTGGAATCGATTTAGCCAACTCTTTAATTTTTCAATTTTTAAAATATTGTTTAATACACTTCATGAGTACATCAATACATTGAAATATTGTTTAATGTATTTCATCAAGTCCAAAATACATGCAAAATAATTTACAGACTTGCATACTTTTAGTACAGTTTCAGCTACGTTTTTCAACTACCTTTTTACTATCTTTTCAAGATTTTTTTTTTATTATAATGCTTTTCAATTCAATTGATTGGAATATGTATTTTCATTAAAAAAACCTGTTAGAGCATGATCTTTTGCAGTTTCCTATTTGGAAAAAAACTAATTCTACACAATATCAACTTTTCTCTTATATTTAAAAAATAATTTCTAAGGAAATGTGTTTAGCAGGAAGCTTAAAGTAATTTGTTTACTACAATCTGTAATTTCAGTACTGGAAAATAATAATTCCCAAAACTAAAATTTCTCATTATCATTTCCTCAATATTGCATGTTAATAACTGAATCTGTGTCTTGAGCTTGAACAGGTTTTAGTTTCTGTGTTCTAGATAATGTAATACTTCGAAAGGTTTCTTGAAAAAGAAAGCACCATCATAAGAATTGGTAATGCTGCTTTATTAGAAAGTCTACCAGACACTTAATACTTAAACCCTGCCTACAGAACTTAGTCCAGATCTGACCAGCCTCAGTGGTGACTTGGAAAAGGGAAATAAGAAGCTCTCCATGCCTGTATGGTATTATCTGGACATATGTAACCCACCAAGCACAAAGCTGTAAAAATGGGTGTAGTAGAGAAGAAGGGCTGTTACATTTCCTCTTTGCCTGTCAATTAATATCTGTGTGACTGGAGGTAGAGACAATGGTATGTGGAAAGAAAGCAGGTAAGAAAGGATTCATCCCTAGGAGTTTCATCTTGCAAATATTCATGGAAAAAAAACACTCGTCTTCTCTGCCTTTAGCCTCCTAAATTTTCCATAGGACAATATGGAAGTCGACTACCTTTGAATTCAGTATGGTCCTTAGACTTTGTACAATGTCTGTTTTACAAACACTTACTTGCCTGTTTACTCTTCTTGTTCCCTTTAAATCCTACTAATTTCTATATACTTTGCTGCCATAATGCCTGCCTCTTTCTATGAAATTCACTGGAAATGGACTGTGCCATGCAAGTCTCTTTGCTTTTCATTTTAACCCTTCACAATGCTACAAAACAATCTGCTTCCAACCACTGGTCCCGCCACTGGCATTTCTGAAGGTACTGAAAGAAGGAATGCCTTGTGAGTTGATTTGAAAGCAGGAAGACTAACCAGGGTCTGGGTTATGACAATGCATGTTTAAAGCTAAGGTAGTTAACTGTACTGAGGAGGTCAATGAAACTAGGATGATCCCAGGGAGGCAAGAAAATGGAATGGCTTATTAGACTAACAAGTTCATATTAAAGGGTTTAGGGTTTACATATTCAACAAGGGGTTGGAATAATTATTATTTATTTATTACGGGGGTTTTCAGGGGATGATATAAGGGGAAAACCCACGTTGACAAATTTGGGGTCTTAGCAGTTACCTCATGGGAAAAAACCCACTTTATTTTAGGGGATTTTTCAGGGGGGAACAGGTGTTCAGGTTTACAGGATGCAGGGATTCAGGGAACACAAAGGGAGAGATAAGGTGCAACAGGATTCCTGCAGAGGTTTAATGAAATCAAGGTGTGGACTCTCTGGGATGAGGCAGGTCAGTCAACACTAACGATACCTCGTTTGTTTCTCAAACCGAGGTTTTTTCCCGAACTCTCTTAGCTCACGGCTTTCGGCAAAATCCACTCAAATCTCTCTCTGCAGATATCATATTTTGGGATCCAACACTGTACAATTTACCCATTGAAGGATCATGTGAGGGTGCATATGTGTGTTATTACATGTGGAAGAGCTATTGCTTTGTTCACATCCAGTACAATATTAAGTCTTATTATGATTTGGCTGTAAATTCAAAATATGTCCTCTAAGCTATATTTAGCTGCTTTATAAAATGGAAAGTGCGTTTACATATACATATCTGCACATGCATAATGTTGGGGTTTTTTTCACTGCAGGAAATGGCATAAACTACATAAAGTAGTAAAACAAGAAAACTTGTGTTTTGTAAAAATCTTACAATGAAAAGGAAACATTCAAGATTATTCTGAGTCTTCCTCACGTCATGCTGTGTCTTGCCATGGAAAATGTCTTCTAGCTGAACCATAGCTTTTGAATCCAGAGATGATTAATTGCTTTGGGAGGAGCAAAAACTTCCACTTTAGGGACTGTGGGATATAATCCTTTGGTTTATGTAATACAGAAGACTTTCTACCTTTCAAAAGCACAGCTATAATGTTTTAGCCCTGTTTCAGGCAATGGAAAATTATCCATTGAAGTTGTTGGACTCCAGGGTTGAGGCAAAGAAATAGGAAAATATAAATTTTCTGATCAAATACCAGGTAATTTTCAAAAATGGAACAAGGAACAAAAAATTGCTGAGAATGGCTGCAGTGGTTAAAGAAGGACAGGCTATTGACTAAATCACATTTTAAAAGCACAGTACAAACCAGCAGTATCTAAATACTGATTTGTCTTGGTTTCTGCAGCATAGTTCCTATGAGAAACTATCTTTATATAAACTGGATCCCTACTATTATTCATACGTATTTTGCATTGACCTCCTCGATCTGTAAGGTTTTCCCCTAATTCAGCTCAAACTATCCTTGTTCTTCCAACAATTAGTTATTTTTTCTGATTTTGCAAAAGAAGGCCTAAGTAGTGTACAAAGCACAGCTGAGAAAAATAACACATACGTGTCTTTTCCTGATTACTTGCTATGTTTATTTTTGCAAGGAATCAAGATTCTGATGCAAACCACAACTGAAGAAGTAAGTAGGACCTTGTAATCTTTTTGAGTATCAGTGTTGAATGTGTCATATGCCACAGCATGTTGCCTTCCCTGTTTTTGGTTTGTGTGACACTCACCCATTCAACTGTGAGCCCTTGCGTATGCTGTATGAAAAACTGCAGAATTATAATGAATCTATTCTGATTATACTACAGATTTCAAATCTATAAATGTATAAATGGTGTACAAGATAAAACCAAGAGAGATGATTAGATAATCTACTGTATTCCATATTTCTGTGAAGCATACAAATGTTAAACCCTTACCAAATAACAACTTGGCTAATTAGGAAAAAGTCATCGCCACCCCCATTGTTTCAATTAAGGAAGCTATTTTTCATTTCCCTTCTGAAACCATCTTGCATAAAATGATTGGAATATAATGCCAGCTGTGTTGGTCTCCCGAGAAAATCCATTGAGATTTTGTCAACACAAGATGCAATCATTCTTCTGCGGGTGTATGCCTACTGAAACCCTTCATTAGTATTTCCAAAGTGTTCCAATTATACTGTGCCACTTCCAGTTATTAAAAATTCTCCTTGTTTCAACTTTTCAATAAGTATATGTTGGGCATTTTTTTTGTATTCCCAGGCAGGGATTTGGTTGCAGAGAGCAAATGGAGTTAGTTGATTTGTTAAATGTGTGGTGATGGCTGAGATATGAAATTAAGTAAAACCTAGGTAAGCTGTATATACTATTAGCTGAGTGTCTTATCTGTTATTTAGGCTCTTCCCCATTTACGTTCTTCTCCTTCCAGATGTAGGGCTCTTTTTGCAAGATAACCAGACTTCAGTGGGAGCTAGAAGATGTTTTCATATTTTCCTGCTCTAAACCTTGGCATAAAATGCATTCCTTCTGATTGGGATTGTGGTTACAGTCAAGAAGGCAGGCCTCCCAACTCTTGGAGCAGGGTTCTACACAGTATAGTGACGTGGGAAACATATATCTTCTCAGGAGATGATATGAGACAATATAGTATTTTTTGAGTGATAAATAATCTTAAAAAAAAAAAAAAAAAAGAAATGAAGACTTAGTCCCAGAATCAGATACCCACCTGAGAGTGCCACTATGTACTTGCTTAGCTCATGCAACCCCCCTCCCCGTTCTTCTTTGGAGTGTGCAAATGCAATGTTTTAATCATACAGACAATGCTTTAGTACGTTGGGTGGGTATTTAGGAAACCACAGTGAGGTAAGGGGAATATGTGGGAACACTCAGGTGTCTGAATTTCACTTACTTGCCTCTGGAAGGTGCTAAGTGCTCTTTGGACCTTGGCCCAACTGCTTCACACAGCACAGAAATGAAATTAAGTGAAATTGCTAACTGTAAATTATTTACCAGGAGTAGCTTTAGAAAATGTCCCTAAACATAAGCCACAATAGGAAAGGTGCAATACAAAAAGGGAAATTTTCATAAAAAGGGAATTTTTCAACTAAATGGCAGTTTTATAAATTATACTCTAAAGAAGCTGCTGGCTTTTATATGCACTACCATGTGTAATGCTTAGTTTGGCCCCTGCTCCTCAAGCAACATTATAACAAATTTTTCTGGGCAGTCACAGTTGCACTTTTCTCATCTATTTAGTCATCTGGGTTGTGTGATGGCATAACCATGGTATATCATAAAAGTGCCTGGCATTTTGTCTGAGCTACCACATGCAGTGCCGGGGAGGCAGCGAGGGAAGGAGCAATGTGCTGGAAATGTTTGTAAAACCACTGGACAGCATTGCTTTGTGCTGCTGAAGAGATCTGCTGCAGTTGGAGAAGAGAATTAACATCCTTTGGAAGAGAACTAAGAAAGGAGCTGACACTTAATCAACAGGGAAGAGAGGGAAATGAAGTAACTGTGGAAGGGCACAGTTGATATTCCCACTCACAGTTCTGGCAGCAGGAAATCTCAACTGAATTTTATTCTCTCCATTAAAAGACTACCCCAGGAAAACAAAGCAAAAAAAAAACCTGAAACGTGAAAGACGTTATCAGGACTTGCTTGTGGCTGACTCCAAAGTGGATGGGTCCAATAACTAGATCCCTGAGTACCAAGGAGATGACAGCTGAACCCAAAGTCTTGGTGCTCACAGGGTGTGTCACCTGCACACATCCCTGAAGGGCATGTCTCTCCAGAACCCAAGGGTTCTGGTAGCTGTTATGTGCAAAAATGTCCCATGGGAAAACTAAAAGGCTCCGTGATAAGATTAACCTTCTAAATGCCCTGGCGGCCTATTAGACAGACTTGTGCAACACTTGTGATGAATCCCCAGCGAAGGCACCAGGTGACATACTGCCTCTAATGAGAGTCACTTGGAAACCTTACAGAGTGTGCTGGTTTTGGCTGGGTAGAATTATTTTTCTTCACAGTATGGGCTTTAGTTTTGATCTGGGCTGAAAACAGCATTGATAACCAAAGGATGGTTTAGTTACTGCTAAGCAGTGCTCACACAGTGCCAAGGCCTTTTCTGCCTCTCACCCCACCCCACCCCACCAACGAGGAGGCTGGGGGAGCACCAGGAGTTGTGAGGGGACCCCAACTGACCAGAGGGGTATCCCATAACCATATGGCATCATGTTCAGCTATAAAGAGTGTGGAAGAAGTAGGAAGGGGCCAGGTGTTAAGAGTGATGGTGTTTGTCTTCCCAAGTCACCCTTACACATGATGAAGCATGGCTTTCCTGGAGATGGCGGAACACCTGCCTGCCCATGGGAAGCAGTGAATGAGGTCTTTATTTTGCTTTTCTTGTGCATGCAGCTTTTGCATTCCTTATTAAAATGTCTTAATCTCAATACATGATTCTCTCCACCACCCCACTAGGGGGAAGTGAGTGACTGGCTGGGTGGGACTGAGTTGCCAGCTGGTGTTACATCACAACAAAAAACAGTGGGTGGGGCTGTCAAACTACAAGCACTTCTGGCTCCTGTTTAGTGACTAATTTTCCTTCTCTTAGAGAACTGCCTGTGAGAGATAACTAATGTGTCAGACAGTAACCTGCGCCTGAGCCATGACTGCCATGGGCTCCCACGTTCCCTGCTAGAAGCAGGCCCCCTTCCACAACACTGACTGCAATTGCAGATGAGTGCACATTTTGCTTTAAATATACATGGTCTTCAATACTTTCCATTTACAGGTCCTAGATATGGTGAGCTGGGGTATATGAATTTCTTCTTGGTGAATTTAAATCTACTGTTATTAGACTGGCTTTTTTTAAATCTCCTGTTTGACAATTTAAGTCAGAATGTCCATTTTTGTGACTGCTTACTGAACTGGACTAGAGTGCCAATCTGGCTGAAAAGAAATCTGCCTAAAGCAAATCATTCAGTGCATCTCCTCATTCTGGCTTACCAAGGAACAACATAAACATTTGTGCCAGAGCAATGCAAAAGGTAATTTGGGGACAGAAATGAGTGGCTGCGTTGTTTTTTTTTTTTCTTCCCGGAAGTGCTGGGTTATGATGATCCAAAGGATGTGCTGAACTGTAGTTTCCACTGCCTATTGTACAGTGCTTTCAGTGCAGATCCCAGACTGTTGGGATTTTTTTAACCATAGCATGAAAAATACTGCCCCAAGCATAAAACAAAACAATGGCATGCCCTTGTGCTGACTCCCTGTGAGTAAAACACGTTGGGATAAACTACTCCACTGAGGGTGTTTCTGGTGAAAAAGACATTGTGTGAGTACTATCTGGGCTGTACTTAGTGGGGACAACTGATACAAAAACTGTCAGTTCCAAACCACCACCATTATTATGCTACTAAATGGTCATATGCACCCCCCCAAAGACACTTGTAGAAATTGTTTATGACATAATGCTGCCACCTTTGCTCATGCTGACTGCTTTGTTCCATGAGTAAACCCATCCCCACAGACTCGGGGACTACTTGCAGAATTACAAGCCCCTGATTTCCTGTTGAGTCAAGTTGGCAGAGTAAGGTTTTTAGAAAAGAGCAGGGGGAAGAATGTTTCCTCATTTCTGATGCATTCCTCAGTTTGAGTGTGTCAACAGATGGAGTGGGGATTAGTGATAACATAATGTAGCCTCTTAGCTTATGTAAAAAGCAGTCTCAGAGTGCTGTGGATTTTCTAATGGTTCATTAAATGTACTCATGCAAACTAAAGGATGCTTACATTACAAGTAAAATGCTCATCTTCAGTGAGTGTTTGCCTTTGATAGATAATGTCAGGGTGGGTGATGTATACATGTTTAGAGAAACATGCAGAGAAATGTTGAAAAAGAAACAAAATCTGTTATTTTCTCTTTGTAATCTAGCCTGAAACTCTAGCTGTTGATGGAGTTACTGCTCACTGTGTGTTTCACGTCCTGCTGAGGCTGTTACATGGCCTTTTGCAGACTGACATATGTTCCCTACGCCTTTGCTCTGAAGCAG
This sequence comes from Platyrinchus mystaceus, assembly GCA_035041135.1. NCBI lineage: Eukaryota > Metazoa > Chordata > Aves > Passeriformes > Tyrannidae > Platyrinchus > Platyrinchus mystaceus. The sequence continues at coordinate 82,865,810 of JAWWLV010000001.1, forward strand.
CACTCCTGTAGCTGTGGCTGGTGAGCCACACAGAGCAGAGCTCAGCTCCAGCTGCACAGCAGGGTCCATGGTGCAGGGTGGCTGCTGCTGCAGCTTGGGTCTGGTCTGTGGCTTGCAGTCTTGGTGTGCTCCTTACCAGGTTCTGTGACACTGGGGACCAAGCTCATGTAGCTGTACAGGCCAATAAGCTCAGCCTCTGAGTATGCAGATAAATTGCAAATAAAAATTATTACTTTTACCAGAAAAATATACCCAGTAAGGGCCCAAATGAGGGCAATATTTAACATTAGGTATTCCTACCATGCTGACTATATTATTCCTCTCCCTCCTTCTCCAGCCCCTGAGCCTCAAGGGGGCTGCCTCCAGTTTTGCCCACTGGGTTCTTTAAGTCTCCTTATGAACTCAAGCCAAGGATTGATATGGGTGAAAAATGTCTGGGGAAAGGCAGGATCTTTCTCTATTTCATCAAGATCATTTCTCTGATTCAATTCACAGAGTGAAACACATTTTAAATCATTCTGTAAAGAAATGAGTCCTTATTCTCAAGCTTCAGAAACACTAAGGTCTTATTGCTCTTAACCAAGATAACAACACTCTATACAAATGTTTCCTTGTCCTCTCCATGCCAACGTTTCCTAGCTAATCTTGCACTGGCTGCTGTACAGAAACACTACTGCTGGCGGCAACACAGATGCTGAACTGGTGGTACCAGGATATTTGATTGTGGTTTGAGGTGTTTTTCTGTGCTTCAAGAGATTCTGTAAAGATGTGAGTCCTACACACCTCCATAGCAGAGCATTTCATATGTGAAGCACGCATTACAGTGTTAGAAGCCAGATGAGTTGAAGAGCCCCGTTAGGTGGAAGTAAGGCACAGTTCTGACACTGCACAAGTGGTTAGATCAGTTTCTGTTTGTGATAGTGCCTGTGAACAGTTTTCATTATAAATATCTTCTGAAATTTAATACTGGACTGATACTGTGATTTGGTGATCTTATATTTGCTGGCTGTCTCCCGCTACTTTTAGGAGCGATAGATCGGGTGTATTATTTAGGAAGAATAGAGGAATATGAATAAAGTCTTCAGATTCATAAAGCTCACTGTAATTCCTTTTCTCCCTAACATATAAACACTGATTGAACCCAGTAAGTTCCCTAATTATTCTTTTAAATAACAGCATTTGACATTTTCCCTGAAGGCTATGTAACAAGTGTGGCTTTACAATAAGAATGGTATCATTAATAGATTATTAGCTGCAATAATGCGTAGAGCAGCATTAACAGGATGGGTGAACTAATTTAGGCAAAATGAATGGAGTTTTTCCTTTGTTCACCCACCTTTTTTACCTTAGATTTTTTAATGGTTAGACAAGACATAGGAAAATACAATTCCTGACCCTATTCTCACTGTACTTTCTACTTCCCCATGATATTTTCATTTCCAGCTCTAATCTGGTTTATCCTCCTTCCTCTTATGATATATTTCTTCACAAAAAAGAGAAACAAAAGCCTTTTTACATATCCTGGTGGTTAGTGTGCAAAAGGAATATCCCCATGCAATACTCCTGCATGTATTCTCTGGTTGTTTATGCTTTTATCATGAGCATTTTATAGAAAAAATAAGGAGAGAGGAGGAAGGTCTATTTCAAAGCACTGCACTGAAGAGCTCACTACTACATTAACTCGAGGACTGTAGGCACAAGATCGAAGCAAACCCCTTTCTTGCAAGCAAAATTGTGTTTTGCTTATGCCAGATGTAAGTGGACTAAAGGTTGAGGTGACATTGTTCAGACTTCCATGCTGTGAAGAGAAGCAAAGAGGAAGCTCATTAGCATCTACGATGCCAAGTGCAAAACTTGGTATTTACTAGCAGAACTTTTGTACTGTGCCCCAGATAAAGTTTACAGATGACTAATTTACCAGATGACTGCTTTTTCTGTCCTCTGTCAATTCGCCAATACTTTTATGACAACAATTAAATATTTGCACAGACTTTGCCAACTTTACTAGGTCGCTTTCTTTCTAATTTTCCTGAGATCCTCTGCAGGAAAGTTTCTAAACCTCAGGCTGGATTTACAAATCTGAACTTGCTACATTAGATTTCAGATATTCCTTAGCCTACATGTAATCTACAGGGGAGTAGTTCTTAGCTTTGCCAAAGACCCAGCAGAACAAATGACTAAAAATTTCTGAATCTTGATAAGCCAGATAACACTTGTGAAATGAGTCAACAACCCCCAAATTTTCCTACTATGAGATTTTTTTTAAAGAAAATTTGGATTCTACTTATTTTTTTATGAAGCACTATTTAGATTGAAGGGGGGGAAATGTCTTAATTCTGCCTTGTATGAGCAAGAAAACCTAGGAGAAAATCAAGGCAGGTGGAGTATCTTTCAATGCAGCTTTAATAAATGACTACACAGATGACCATCTTCACAGAACTTCATCAGAGGAGAAACTCCAGGTTGAGAGTTACCCTGTGGGAAAGATGGGTGAAACTGCAGTAAAAGGAGAAAGAACTATAATTTGACATGGGAGAAAAAATGTTTTGTGCAGAAAGTGGCAGGTAGGACTATAACTAAACTTTAATAAGAAAAAAGGAAAACTTTGCAGAAGAATGTTGCAAAAGCTTCATATTTACTTTGTACTGAATGTTTCAAAGTAATTTTTTTTTTAAAAAAAAAAGGTAAAAAACCCCCCAAACAAAACTCTTATGAGCTGGTCTACCAGACCTTTTGGAGACTTATCTTTTTATTAATTAGGTCACAACAATTTAATACATTTAATTTTAAACTTGATACTTATTTCCTGATTAGTATTCCAGTCAGGACTTTTCCTTACATGATCATTTAATTTAGAAGAAAACATGAACTGCTTTTGTCAGTTAGCTTTGAAAGTATTTAAGTGTTTTTCTATGACCCTGAAAAACTATATATGATGTTGCACTTGAGCTTAATTTAGGAGATGTCACATGTTTACTCTGGCTCTCTGAAAATTCTGTATGAATGCCATGTAACACTTTATCCTTTTATGATGCTTTTTCTTATTCCTCCTTTTCATTTAGTCTTACAGAGTGTACAGCTACCAAGCAAAAAGTACAGTCAGACTTTTTAGAAACTGTAAGAATTTTTCACATGTCAAATCATTACAGAAGTACAAAAAATGTTTCTGGGTATTAGGAAATAATTACGTGTGTGTCAAGATTAGTAACAAGTTATGCGTGCATCTTGTAAGAAGTAGGATACACTTTGTCCAAACGGACAAATGGAATTACAGGTCATTGCAGAGAGATTTCGGGGCTGTGATCTCTGTCAGATCTGGATAACATACAGGCCAACTGTTTCTCTTTACAGCCAGCGGAGCAGAGTTGGTACCTCCGCACACTACCAAGCTGAGCAAGTTGATGGAGTGCTTCAAAAGTTTAATGTACCAGCCACAGTTTAACACCTCTCCTGGATGCCTTGACAAGCTTCTGCCTGCTCGCATGTTCAGTTTTGAATACTTGTATCTTGTATTCCAGTTGAAATGCATTACTTACTGAAAGACAGGCATTACTATGTGCAGGAGTGAGTGCTGGAGGAGAGGGTTCAGATGAGAGTGTGTTCATCAAATATATTACACTGAAATATGCTCTTTAGGTAACAAGCAATGTGGTTTTCTTTTTCCTCCAGATATCCAATTTTGTGTATTTCTGAAAAGTATTTTTTAATATAACATTTCTTGACAAGGAGTTTGAATGCATCTCAGTGATGAAGAATGAAACAAAAATTTTGTAAACACATTTCAGACAGGCAGTTTCCCAAAGATCGGCAATTAATCTGTGCTTACTGTGAATTCCTCAGAAAATCAGGTTTTTTAGGACAACA
>JAWWLV010000001.1:82869773-82883348 GCA_035041135.1 Platyrinchus mystaceus
AGGCAGTTTCCCAAAGATCGGCAATTAATCTGTGCTTACTGTGAATTCCTCAGAAAATCAGGTTTTTTAGGACAACACCAGGGCCCTGAGGGAACCATTGAGTGATCGGCCCCTGCTCACACCCCACCAGCCCATCCCGTCCCACTCATCCCACATGGTGCCCTGTGGGCCATGATCCATCTGGGGGACTGCTTGGGTCCCTATGCCGTTCACACACGGCTGCTTGCCAGCAGTTTGGGTTCACGGCATTGTTCACTGTTTGGATTCCGACAGGTGTCTTTGTGGAAGGTCATAATTAATGCTAATTAACAATTAACACATTAATTAATGTAATAGCTGTTCCCAAATGTTTCCAGAAGAAAAATCATCTAAGCAGAAGAAATAAGGATGCTTTTTATTCTGGTTCTGGAGCGTGAGCTCCTCTGCAGCATTTGCTGTAGCTATACATATATATATGTGTGTGTGTCTGTGAGTTTGTGTATACACACATGTATATAGGTAAGACATGCATTTTGTTATGTCTAACAGTCTGCAGAGGATGCCAGTCTGTCAGTCCAGGCACCCCTAGGCGTCATCTTGTCTGTTAGAAGCCTGTTTTTGTTAAATCCATACAAGCTTGCATTTTGGTTTTTGTTTGTTTGTTTTGTTTTTGTTTGGTTTTTGTTGTTGTTGTCATTTTTTCTTTTGTGGCTAGTTTTTATTATGATTTTTTTTGTTGTTTTTTTCTTTTCCCTTAGAGACTCTTTTGCCAAATCTGACTGCAATTCTCCAAACAGCTGATAAGTCACACCACACGTGCACCTTTCCACAAGTGGCTGTGTCAGCCTGGATTCCTCAGGAGTTGATCCACATACTAAGACCATTTCAGCAACATCTACCATGTAAAAAAGATAGTTCCCTCTAAATATGTATAAAACTGAGCACTTCTCTCTTTTTCCCTCCCCCCAAAGAGTTTTCCAGCTACACAAAGCACTTTGGATGAAGGGTGCTTTTTCAAGGGACAAGGAAGATTGATTACTCAGCCATGGAGAAAGTTTGTGGAGAAAGTTAATGAAGTGCCACGTGCTGTCAATGAAGGAAGAGGGACAGCCCTTACCTCCCAGTCCTGCTGCAGATTTTAACCACATAATTAATACTGGCACGTGTAACAGGACCACTGCTATTGTGGCAGCTTTGCACTGAAATCCTGGTTGCAAGGTGATGGGCTGTGACTGTGTATGTCAGATCTATCCTTTATCCCATTGTTTGTTTGACACTGTTTACTTACACTATAAATTTTTTTAGACATAAATCAACTCTAAGTATCTCTTAAAAACCTTCTACTTTCATTTATTGTTAATTCTCACTGAGCATACTCTCTGCAATATCATACTACATTTCCTAACCTTCTAATAAAATTAAATCAAATTCACTTTAATTTAATCTACCAACTTTACTCACTATCTTCATTCTCTTTGAATTATCTTCGAGTGTTTTAATTTCAAGCTATTATTGATCTTCCAGACCTAGGGACCAGAAGATATTTTCTTACACTTTTATAACTGCTATGTCTATATAATATAGAAAAGAGGCATCAGATGTTAAATAGGGAGAATAAGTATGAAGACCTGTAGTTAAAATCCTACTGTGACATTTCCCTGGACAAAGAGGATATAACTGTAATAGTATCAGAATTCTTCACAAAGACAGATGAATTCCCAGGCTGACCAGAGAGTAGACTGTACAGCATGAGATTTCTGTATTATGAGATTGAAAGGCTCTGGTTAAATGCAAAGCTTGATACTTTGAGGCAAAACTGCCATCTTCTTGAGAATTTCTTCAGTCCAAAGAGGAAAACTTTCTGCATCATAAAGCAGAAGGCAAAGCTTCGTGGCCCTTCTCTGGAATATCTGAAGTCAAGATCTTTTGATATATTGCAAATGTATGCACAATAATGCACAGGCAGTAAAATCCATTCTGATAGCTGGTACAGGGAAACATATGGTCTTGAACATCTCACAAAGAAAATGAGATGAGAGAAGCAGAAAAATCCCTTTACAGCAAAAAAATTAAATGACAAATAATAATTTGACACACTCCTCCAACCACACATGCAGGCTTTAAACATTGTTGACAAAACATTGTCTGTATTTTTTCCCCCGTTTTCTTCTTGTGTGCAAATCGCAGCTTCCTCTGGGAGAAAGAAAGAAAATATTGACATAAGAGAGACAGGAAAGCATGGGGATTAGCAAAAAAAAATATGAAAAGTTTTAATTTAAATAGAATGCACTTCTCTGTTTGAGAGTTATACAGCACTTATATGTCTTTATTGAACCCTTTCATAGTTGAGCAAAAGCCCAGACATAAATTCTGATTGTGTTTTGCATTAGGAATTAGGATAGATAATAAGGATTGGTTGTCCCTTAACAACAATCTTGAAGAAAGATTTTTTTGTAAGAAATGTTATATATTTTAAAAGTTTGAATATATGTTGCAGAAATACATATGCTAACGACAAAAGACTGAGTCTTGGAGCAGCCTAGAAAGAAAGAAAGTTACAAATAAGAAAGCAAAAGGGAATAATTGATGTAACAGAGCTTTGAGGGGGGGAAAATTAATATCTGGTATCAGCATCTGACCTACTGCACAGTGAAGCAAGGTGAAGATATACATGATCTGAAAATATCCAAGGTAGCTCAGGAATTAGACAACACAGGCATGTCAACATAGTGTCATATTAGAAATGTTGACCTTATCTTGTAGATTAATAGAAGTATTATTCAGCTTGTGCACAGCATTGCATTAACTTTTAGCTTCTCTTCATCACTACATTGACTCAAGTATATCAGTGTTCATCTAGCCCAGCTCATAACACCAAAGTGCCCAAAAGTCAAGGAGACTTGAAATGCAGTGGTAACTAAAATATCAGGATACAATCCAGTAATGGTGGGGCCATTAACCTTTGGGAGGAGATGGTGACTGTAGATGATGCAGAATAAATGGAGGTGGGGGAGAAAGGGGACATTTCTGAAGAAGGTGCAGTGTGATAACAGTCATCTCAGATTTGACAGCCAGAGATTCACCTTCCTCACAGGGGTTTTTTTTCCATCCAGCAGAATAAGGCAGCAAAGATGTGAGAGAATCTCTTCAATGCCAAATCTCAATCAGAAAGAGCAAAGAACTGTGATCTTATCAAACGGGAGGAAATTATGCATCAAAAAGTCTTTCTTTCTCAGAGAAGTGAACATGTCTATAGTGGATTAATAATTAGAGTACATTGTGTAATTTCTACCATAATGTATCTATTAAAATAATTTATTACTTTTTAAATGCAACAGACTTTCAGTGAAATTACTCCTCTGAATATGAATTTTCTGCTCTCTTCCTAAAGATTCACCCCTGATAATACAAGATTTATATGTACCAGATATTGCAGCTTTTAATATCAAATCTTCCCAGGCTGCAGGGCTCTTCAGAGTTAGAAAGAGAGAGGTCAGTTGAACCTGTTTTTAAGGAGATTCATCTCTCTAAAACAGTGGTAGAGAAGTTAAAAATTTTATAGGAAGTAAATTATGTGCACAGTAAGTGCAGAAAAATATGTAATTAACAATATTATGAACATTATGTAAGCATTTTAATAAATTGAAACTCTAACATCTTTTATAGAGACCACACCTCTCATTTGGTAAGAATTAGGTAAATTAAGATGCCAGCATTCTTTTCTAACCATTCTTTGTAAAAACACCTCATCTACATACTCTTTGTAACGTGCTTGGGCTGTATTATTCTTCTGGTTAATGTTACCTACATGTCATTCCATTAAGAACAGTGTTTTGAAATGTTAATTTAAAAAAAAATTGTTGCAAGCATAGCTGCATTTCAGCAATGTCTCATAAGGTCTCTTCACCTGCAAATGGCTGGGAGGTTTGTCTGTTTGTTTAGTTTTTTGTTTGTTTTTTTTGTTGTTGTTGTTGTTTTTTTTTAAATTTAACACACACTGTACTACCTAATTATAAAGGGTTTTCTAGTTTTTGCTTTGTCTGACTTTGTTGTTATTCAGCTACTCTACTAACAGACTTTACAACTCCTTTTCACACTAAAGACAAACCATTTTACATTTTACAACCAAGGTTCTCCCTTGGTTCTTTGTTATTATCAAATAGCCTGATGCCTGTTGTGGGAACTAACTTTAAGATAGGTATCTCAAAATCTTAATCATGGTTTATACTTTCATAACCATTACAAACAGAACACAAATAACCAGTGGATAAATGCAGTCAATGAGACTCAGCAAAAGAAGCTTCTCAAGAGAAGGATGATATTCTGGGAGAATAGTGCTGTGAAATTCCAGGACACTGAGAGATAAAGCTGAGACAATCTCATGTCTCAGGAGCCTGTTTGGATCCTTGTGGTGTTTTATATTTATTCTTTTAATGTTTCTCTCCCTTAGAAGTCTGGATAATTGCTTTCATGATAGCTAATACACCCATTTCCCTAGGCAGAGAGATCAGAAAACAAATAAAAATAGTTTCCACTCTTGTTTTTAGAGGCTTTGAAATGTTTCTTTAAAATAGGTGTTGCTGATCTTGATGCACCTATTCTATATAAGGACAATCTGATGGGAATAAAATACCTGAGTGTGTTTTATTATGGTGATAATTTTGGATATGAACTTCAATAGAACCTACAGCAACATGAAAAGACAGAAATTGTTCACACGACATCTAAATTGGGTATGGCTGCTGGGAGCCAAGGATGGGTTGTGTTAGCAGAGAAACTGCGAGACTGGAAGACTCTTGTCAGTGTTGTTACTCAAATATCAGTTTTGAGCTTGAACTTACTTATAATTATTCATGAAATGTACCAAAAGATCAAGACTATCCGTATAGAAACTGTTTCTAACACAAAGGTAGGATACATTAATGCCTATGAGGACGTAGTGAAGTAAGTTATGTACTATTCCCTGGGAATTGTAGAAATGGGGTAGAAGATCATGCATGTAAGAGCTAATAATAAACTTGATTATAAACCAGGAGTTCCTCATTTGTGAGGCTGTCTGGGAAGAGAAAATTTTGATATATTATTTGGCGATGCAAATGAATGTGAACAGCTCATTAAATGTGACCGTGAAAGAGTCAGATATGATCAGGTAAGATTTTCCTAGTAGGGAGGAAGAAGCACCAATGCCTCTGCACCAAAAAAATGTCATGTGTAGTACATACTTTCCTAAAAAGGAGAATAGAGAGTTAAAAACTTATCCACTCCCAAGCTGTTGTCAATACAATTTTCTAATTGAGATGAGCTATGGAGTGCAGCAATGGAATGACTTTCTATGATCCTGATATTGTACTGAAATTAGACTAAAAAAGAGGCATCTATCTTATCTACTTACTCATAAAAAGTAAAAAGTGTGTCCAGGTGTTTACAGAGTGTTGTAGGTGATCTTGGAAAGTAGGACACAAACATTTTTATGAAATAGTATATATGGCACAGTATTCCTGTTAAATCTTGGCTTGATATTTGATTTAGTTAATCTGTTTCTAGTAGTTGTTGGTTTTTGGTTGTTAATTTGGGCACTTTCTTGGCTTGCAAGGGCTTGTATATAAGCTGTAATATGTGTTGTGGTGTAAGGATCTGAGCTGTCAAAGATCAAAGTGGTAAAGCCACATGAGACAGCTCAGCATTACTCGGGGCCTGGTTCAAACAGCCCTGCACTGGCCCTTCTGCCCGTTTGGCTCTGATCCGTCCACGTGCAGGCGCTTGGGCAGCTCTGGGACTGCCTCACCATCTTTAATGAAGATTTCCTCAGTCCCCTTTCATGGAGAGGTCCATGTTCCACAGAAGGTTCCACCCCTTTTGGTGAGTGTTGTCTCCTCAAAATGATGCTGAAAAGTTTGAGTTCGTGTAACTTTTTCCTGATGAGATGTTGAGGCAGACAGCCATCAGTGTGCCTTTTCAGAATCTGAATTACACTTCTTGGATGGTTGATTTAGCTGGGATGAAATATCTGCTGAGATATATTCCAGTTCGTCAGGAAATGATCCTGTATATTGTTTCGTTTGTAAGTGGAATGCAGTCACTTAAAAAAAACCCTGAAACAACAACAAGAAAAATCTTTCAGTACAGAATTTTAATCAATAAAACAATAGAGGGATACACTGACATAAACTCAGTCTGTCTTTAATTTTTAACTTTTATACATTACAACAAATAAACTCAAATTATCTTTGGATATAAAAACCCCCACACATCTCTCTTGCAAGATGAGAAAGTGAAAGGAATGTTTTTCATCTTGTTGCAAATAAATCATTGTACCAGTATTTCAGATCTCAACAGAATTCTGCTTTCCTCTAGTTTAATATGTTTCTAAAAATATATATTTTCATGGATCATTGATTTCCAATTCCTTTCCTTTGACTGTGAAGCACGAAGGAAAAATATTTTCTAGAAAAACCTTGCTTTGGTTTAGGAGCTTTTTTGGCATACCACTTTGGGCATGAAAAAAATATTTCTTTTTTCTTTCTACTCATTTTCCCCCTTGTCACAGGAAGGATTTTAAAATTCTGTCTGATTCATCATTCTGCTACCAAGAGATGGAGTCCTGTCTTCCTCAAATCTGCAGCACATAAGCAAATGTACCATCCTTCCAGCCTCAGATGAAATCTAACAAAGACATAGATGCCTTTGCCAAAAAACTCAGTGAACATTCAAATATGACATTTCTGGGGACGAATCAGAATCAGCTAAGTTAAACTGCTTACATCTAGAAGTCCTCTGGAGGAAGTCTTGAGGGCATTTCCCAATTATCTGTGCAGAGTTGAGTCACTGCATTACACTAAAGGCAATCTATCTACATCCACTGAAGATGTTTTTGGTATACAGGCAAAAACAGAGGGAAGGAGGCAGACAGCTGTTTGAAACAATGAGTTAGAAACCTGTCACTCTGTAGAGATATTAATTTTATTAATTTTCTTTAAAGATATTTGGTTAGCAAAATCAAATTAATTAACACCTGAGGAAATCAATTTAATACACTTTGCTTCACCATGTGCTGAAAAAATGAAAAATTCTGCTTGACACATGTCTATGAAACCACTTAGATTATAACCCAATTTACTTCCACGGTAAAAGGGTCAAACCCTTAATATGTTTCTATCAATGATGATTATTTCAGTCCTGCTATGGTCAGTGAGGTTTTTCATTTCCAGATGTCCTGATTTATATTTATACCACCAGTGAGAAAAGTTGTAACTGTCTTTAGGAGATAGAGGGAACAGAGCTGGCACTAGCAGTATGACTTGAGATAATATATGTCAAAATTAAAAGATTTTAACTTTAAAGTATTACAATAAATTATAAATTCTAAAAATACAAACATTCGTGCTAGATCTTAACTTTTCACTGGTATTGCATCTTTGTCAAACGAGTGTTGGCTGTTAAAATAAGTCTTGGAGAAACTAATCAGTGGCCAAAACATGGGGATGGAAATTGAAGGCCAGCATGTATTCATTTGTCCTATGGATCAATAATTAGATAAGTATTCATCAATAATGACCAGCCTGTCCATGCTGTAAAATATACAAAATGTGTTGGTGGATCCATATGTCTGCATCCAAACCTGTCAGAAAAGATTATTACTTCATCACTGAACTACAGCTGTTAGACTGCATTAGCAACAGAAGTGTATTTTGTCATTTTCTCATGCTAATGAAAACCTTAGAGAGGGAAATGTGAAACAATGTGAAGCATCACAGGAAATTTGATGTATGCAAATATAATTATTTGGATTGGAGTCTGACCAGACAACACAAGACAATACACACAAACATAAGCTTAACTCTGTCTAAAGGACAATAACTGAATTTTGAAAAATTATAGCTACAGAAGAGTTTTTGAAGCTATGACTAAACTGGTCAGGATCTATTCTCTCACTTTGCAATTTTGTCAGAAACTCTGACTTGATTTATAACCTGATCATCTATCAATACCCTTCCATTAACCAGTGTGCTATTTGCCATTACATTCATAAACCTTTTCCAACATTGGTTTACTGTTCCACAAAACAATGACTGAACAAAGCTAAACTAAACTACAGATGAATAAAGCTTGACAAATGCCATCTCAGCGAATTACAGAAACAAAGAGCTAAAACTTTCCAGGGAATAACCTGTAGAGGGTGAGGGGACAAACTATAAATGAGAACAGGTCATGGATCCTTGCACTGAGCTAGCTTCTGGTGCAGGATCAGGCGTGTTAGATGCCAAAATAGGTCTAGTAACAATCTCTGCAAGCTTGGTGCTTAAGGTAAGCACAGCATGTATCTTCAAATGACATAAATAAGAATACCAAGGTCCAGAAAAGAGTTCTTTCCATTTATCTGTCAACTGAAGACTCTTCTAAATAGATGTTCATGCACCTAACATACATCAGCAGTATTACAGCACCAATAAGATGAAGGTCGCATTCAAAACAGAGATTTTGGTTTTATATTTCCCTTATTTATTACGAAACAATGGTCCAAGTGCTTACCCAGAAAGTGAAAAAACTTGGATCTCTCACTGTTCTTATCTTGGACAGCTCCATGTTCTTTTTTTTACTTCCCACAAGGGATGTCTGTCATCCATAGTAGCCTAAATGAAAGCACTTTTCAAACCTTCTGCTGAAACCCAAGCCATTGTGTGAAGAATACAATGAAAATGACAACTGGAAATCACAGTAAGCATGGGATTCAACTTAGATGTCCATGATGTAGCTATCTCCATGTGGATGAGATAGCTAAGTCAATGGAGCCCAGGGAGCTCTCCAGCTGACCACATTCAAGTACTTGCTTTAGCATGATTTGAATAACTCTTCATAGCAACTGGATCTCCCTTGAGTTTGATGAGATTCAATAACCCTGTATTTAATTTTCCCCTTAAGACTTTTAGTTTCAGACCTTCCTCCTCCTGCCTTGAAAGTATGACTGGGAAAACTTCATACATATGCAAATTCTCGTGGCCAGCAGTGGAGCTCCACAGACGCCCTTATTCATGACTAATAGGATTGTGAAGAAAAGGGAGGAAAAGCTATGAAGAGAATAAGTACACAAGAATAATTACAAGAGTATATGACATATGTGACTTCTGAAGAAGGACAGCTGGCTCAGAGTAGCCCTCTTGCACAATTCTGTGACCACTGAGAAAATTTCAATTCATTCCTTTGACTCACTGCTCTACAATTCCACTAAGAAATGAGGCTCCAGCAGAGATCTGGAGCAGAATTAGGGAGTACCTGACATGAAGCAGTGAAATTTTATATGAAAAATGGTTTGAGAAAACATGAAGGGCATGACAGGCAGAAGTCTGGATGGTAAGGGTGATATTACCAATTGTGAACAGTCTTTGTATAATCGGTTCATTTTCCTTAACAGAAAAGCATTTCTTCTTCCACTGCAGTGAACAACAAAACCTAACAACTTTTTCAGTTTTAAGCAAAAAAAAATGTAAATAGTGGAGGTTCAGTATATTCAAAGAGACAGAAGCTGCAGGGAATATTAGGTTCTCCAACCACTTAGAGATTCATTGTCACTCACACTCACCTTATTGGTTAATTCCAGCTGATGCACAAGACATGCAATCGCTGCTACTAGTACTGAGCTGTTCTGTGAGATAACACAGCAGGAAGAGTAGCCTGGTTTATCAGGAATATAACCTGAAATTAGAGGCAGGGAATTAGAGTGCAGTTTGTGAATTTGGAGCACAGAAAAGGTAATTTTACCTGATTGCAGGATAATGTCTAAACTCTAATGTCCTGTCCAAGTTGTTAATGGGTTCATTGATTCTTAGACTAGAGAGGACCATTAGTCTCTCTAGTCTCACTGAATATGGAGCACAGACTACAAAATCTTCCAGAAAGAAGTCAAGTCTGACTTTGAAGGCATCACAGGAGTGAACCATTGGCTGTCCCTAGAGTTTGTTTCAATTGTCAATCATACTACTGCAAATTTAGAAATGAGTCTACCAGTTCTCAGTAGGGCTGCTGGTTCTTTCAGTGCCTTTCATTTCTATATAGGCAGTTTTACTGCCTGACTTTTTTTTTCTTTACCTTAAAAAATATTGATTTAATAGAACTAATTCAACTTGCAGTGTTTGGGTTTTTTTTTTAAACACCTGATATGTGACTACCTCTGTAGGGCATAATTTACACCTCATCCTGGCTTTCTCCAGTTTTGCAAACCTCTTCTATGGGATTATGACACTACAACCATACATGATATGCTCATGTTCAGCCTCACAAATGCAGAGCTAGGATTTCACTAATATTCTTACTTCTCTTCTCTTCTCTTCATACATCCAAAGAGTTACTTTATTTTTTTCCTTAGCGACACACCTGATTGTGAATTCCTGCATACTGAATTCCATGGTGCAAACCTGGTGCCTTGATAACCCCTAAGAGAGAGGTGTTATGAAGCCCACTCTGGCTCTCATCCTTGGGGCGTATTAGTTTCTTGTAAAAGGAATCATAACAGGCAGGGGATCTAAACATAACTGGGTTTCACCAAATCTCACAATCAACATATCGTCGAGGCATGTTTTCTAGGACAAGGACTGTAAAGACTGTAAAACCATTATAGGTTCATACCATTCTATAAAACTAAGGCAATTTTGATTGCCTCATTTTATCTGAAGTTTGTTTTCAAGCAAAATATGAACTTTTCTTAAATTGAAAAGAAGACAGAGATATCAGGCCTTCAGACTGACCTTTTGGATAGCGATTATTGATGTAGATGCCATGAGAAAAGCTCTTGTCTGTTGGTGGACTGGCAAGAAAGGAAACCTCTAGAGTGGGACTCATCTGACTTAACTGTGTCTACATAAGAGCTAGACTCCCTCTAAAGTCAGTAGAAAGAAAGTGACAATTCTGTGTGCAATTCATCTGACCTAACCTGTCTTAAATATCTTTCTAATATACTTGAAAATCTCTTACTGTAAGGGGAACTGAGGTTAGGTAACTCAAATATAGACATAAGATTTCACACAGATGAGTCCTGCTGCAAGCAGTTCACCCTGACTAACTTTCTTTACCTGTTTTCCTCACCTTGAGGGCATGCAATTATCTTCCGAGAGGAAAGGAAAATGAAAGTGAAAGATCATGGTAGGAGGTGTAAAATTCTGGCACCCCTTGGAGTATGATGTCTTTGAAATTTACTTCTTTCCCTATTCTGACTTGTGAAGAAAAATTATATATATGCTGTGCTGCTGTCAAACATATAACTTTTCTACATTATAATTTTGGGGAAAGAAAGGATAGGAATGATGCTGACTTCCTTTGTTGAAAGTTGTTTGATTTTAGATTTTGTATGCCTACAGCTCAGTCCCTAATTCATCCAAATGTCCTAGAAACTACATTTTAATGCATGTTGTGTTCACCAGAATGTGAGAAAAGCATAGGTAATTAATTTGATTCAGAATGCAAATGTGTTGAGTCCTCCACTTAAATAACTGCCCCTGATTTTTTTCAGGCTTTAATTCTAGACCATGACAGGCAGAGGAAAATTAAATTCTCCCAGAGAAAGTATTCTTTCTACAAATGTTAAAATTCTCTTGAACTTGGATTGTGCATAACTAATTAGCCATATGTATTGAAAGCTTACCTAGCACAAATATTCTCATGTTTGATTAGAGTTCATCCACCACACACACATTACAAAGGGCTCTAAAATATTTACATGTGTTCCTTAGCACCTGCTTGAATATTTGTTTGTGTATGTTGTGGTTCCTTGCTTGGTCTCCAACTTTATCTTCTTTTAGTCCTTGCCTTGAAGTGTTCAGGTGCGTGAGACATATGACAGTAGAAATTACCTTTGAAAACTGAGACTAAAAGCATCGCTGAGTACCTTAGTCTTCTCTCAGTCGTTGTCACTGGTTTCTCAAAGACAATTCTGTGCAATCAATCCATTCTTCTACACAGAGGACAACTTCCCTGACCCTCTGTCCTTTCTAAACAGTTCTTAGCCTGCAATCTGGGAATCTCTCATGTGAAAAGCCATTTGTGCTTTGCCACGCATAGAGAATACACTCTGTTGCATATCCAGGAGTTGGATAAATTCTTCTGCAGGAAACACTAATTAAATGTGGTCTGTACAATCCCGGTTTCAGATGATCTGACTCACAAAAAAACCCACGGCTCTCTAGTCAGATCCAATCTCAGAGTCGTTTGAGAAGATTGTTTCCTACAAGCGTTCATCTCCATTCACCTAAAAATCCCAGAAAATCAAAGAAAAATCCTCCTGGAACAGACTTCATGGGATAATACAGTTTTTTCTCTAGTTCGGGGAAAAAAGCAACTACTTAAAACTTAAGTTAGTCCTAACATAGGTTTGCAATAAAGCAAACAAAATATTGCTAGGTAGATTCAAAGATTAAAGGGCTTCATGCAGGCAGATGCAGCATCTCAGTGATTGTTTTCTACTTGTTCCCTTATCAGAAGAGTGCCCCACTGTGTAATCACCCTTTTTGATATATGGTCTTGCAGTAAAAATCAGTTCCTTATCTCTCCTGCACTGTTCAAACATGCCTTTTCAGAATAGTTTTGAATTTCACACATTTCAAGGTTGTTTTGTTAAGCAATCTAAAGACTATTCACTATTAAATTTGCATATGTAGCATGTTTGATAGCGTGCTGTCTCAGGAGCAATTCTGCTTGCTTGATTATATATCCTCAGGCTTCTTGGTAGCAGCAAGTTGCTTCCCTATTGGAATAAAATTGAAAAATAAGATTTTTTTATTCCTGTATGTATTCATGATTCAGAGCATTGAATAAACTGTGTTATATGTTTATGTCTCTTAAGATATTGTCTCTCTAAAGAAAATGATCTGCTGTTTTCTGACAATAGTGATAGTCTGTTTAAAACTTATTCACTACCTTCTGTTTTACTGTATGGTATAAAGAGTTTTTTCAGACAGTAGAATGGAAGGGCTTGATCAGCATCTGCCTCCAAAATATTTGTGAACTTGGTCAAACTGCTCTGCTTGGTGCAAGATGAGGAGAAGGCTGGCAGAAAAAACTTTCTGGTAGTACACACCTTTCTCTGTGACTGAGGACCGAGTTTGGTGCCATTACAGAAAGTTATTTTTCAGAGTTTGCAGGCAAACAAAGAGATTTGAAACCAGGGGTGTTCCAATGTAAAATAAACCATATATTTGGCTCTCCATCATTCTCACTTCCTGCGGCTGTGGTGGTTCATCCTGGCCCTTCTGGAAAGGTTGCAACACACTCTATCAGTGTGGAGGGAGCCCCTAAAGAGCAGAAACTATGTCTCTTCTTTCATCAACCTGCTCAAATGAATCTCAGTCAAACTGTCCAACAACATATGGCTCTGCTTGGGCACTTCAAAAATCCCCAGCTCCATTAGCTCTTGGAGCACCTGCTCTGCAGTGTGAGAAAGCTGAAGCTGGCAGGTGCCAGCAAACTGCGTCCTGCTGAACCAGTGCTTCAGCCCTCAGTCTGAAAGACACAAACCCAAATGCCAGTGCTACCTGTGATAGCTGGGAGCTACCTGAATCTAGGGATCCCCTTGCACAGACAAGCCTGCTCCTTGGATTAAACTCACGAAAG
>JAWWLV010000001.1:82883448-82897719 GCA_035041135.1 Platyrinchus mystaceus
GTGATAGCTGGGAGCTACCTGAATCTAGGGATCCCCTTGCACAGACAAGCCTGCTCCTTGGATTAAACTCACGAAAGGGAGTTTCTTTCAGAATCTTGCTGCAGAATCTTTCAGACTCTCACAGCTTTATAAAAAAGCAGCTTTTATGTTTTCCATACTTACTGCAGGATCCAAGGGAGACTGTCTTGTGTATTTCACTTTGTATTTAGTCTTTTCTAGGAAGTAAGAACAGAGTTAAATGAGTTAAATTAGTCTGGACTCATTTGACAAATGAGACAAGAGTAACAAAAGGAAAATAAGATGTTTACTCTTGCAAAGCGAAAGGGGAAAGTCTAAATTAACAGTTTATGAACTCAACTGAAAGTCTCAGGAGTTAAATCTAATGCATTGTAAAATTAAACTATACCTAAGAAAAAGGAATCACTTTACTGTCTCAGTCATGTAAGGGACGTGTCCTAGGGTGGGAAATAATACTAATTATCTCCTACCTTCACCTTGGGGAACTGACATCATTGAGGTGCTTTCTGAGCATATTTCTTCTTCCCTGTGTTCTTACTATACAATCTGTTTGTCCCTTTCTGTTTAAAACTTTCCTCGTGGTTATTTTAGCAAATAAAAAAATCAGTTTGTGAGGTTAGATCACATACAATTTTTTGTACTATTTCTTGTCTGTATGTTTCTTTGGAAACCAAATGCACAGTAAGACTGCCCAGGTCCTGGTGTTCCTTCAAATTACATACCAATCAGTGTACCTTAAATAGAACTGCCCCTTTCTTACACAGAGACATCCATCTAGATGATAAAACTTCTTCCCAGTTAAATCATATTCAAGAATTTTACAGCTCTTTACATGTATACATGAGTATTCTATATAATTCACTTATATCTCACAAGAAATATTTAATACAATCTAATGTCCTCACGACCTTGACACCAGTTTCCAAAGAGATTGGACCTGCCACGCTAATAGTACAAATAACAGCCTGTGTTGGAGGGGGGTTCTCACGTCTCATCTGTTTCACAATTCAGCACTTATGTCAGATATAAAAAGTGGGTGCCTGTTAATAAAATAGTATGTAAAAAAATTATAATATAATGAAATATAACAAAATTGTAAACTAGATTTGAAGGAGAGGTTTAAATCCAGGTTCACTAGAGATAAGCCTGGAGGTGGCATGCCAGTGTTTGAGGGATAGTGTGCTAGAGAGGTCCTTCAGTCTGCCCTGAATGTGCTGAGTTCAGTGGGACACATTTGGAATGCCTGCAGCACCTTAATCATCTCAGTGGGAGTAGGGGGAAGTGATGCACATGACAGCAAAGATGTAAAGGTTGTGGAGACATTAGAAACCACAGAAGCAACTGAGTACAAGCACAGAGGAATTAGGGTTTCTTCCACTAAAATAATGGCAGGATCAATAGCCCAACTGAAGTGCATCTACACCAGTGCATCTACACGGCATGGGCAACAAAGAGGAGGAGCTGAAAGCCATGGTGCAACAGAAAATTATGGCATAGTTGCAATCACGTAAACGTGGTGAGATGACTCCTACAACTGGAATGCTGCAATGGATGGCTGTAAACTCTTCAGAACGGATAGGCAAGGAAGGAGAGTCACTTATACAGTCAATTTTTTTGCAGAATTTTCATATGGTGTTCAATAGGCCTAAAAAAGAAATATCAAATAATGAAAAAATTCACCAGTAAGTTTCATTCATTATTGTGTGATGCCTGATATCTTTTGTATCATTGCATCAGTTGTTCTTGAGGACTTGGGTAATTACTTGTGATAATATTAACAAGATTACTTGCTCTCAAAAGCTCACACTGCATGGGTAAAAAATTACCATGTGAATAGGTAGTGCCCAGTCAGGTAATCCTGATTAAAGAATTGTTAAAGAAAGTATTGCAAGGGATACAACAACTATATGTGAATAGTTATTCAAAACATAACTGGAGCAGTTTTGCACAAAAATCTGGTCTTTTCTAAGAACAAAAATTTCAAAAATTAAAAAAGAAATTAGCTTTTAATGTTATAAGTATATTTGTTTTTTTAACATAGAACAAGGAAGCAGAAATTTCACTGTCAAAGATGGAGAAAACTCATAATCTAGATCTAACTTGTACCAGTAATTGAACCAAGTTCTTTGCTTACTAAAATTGTTTTCTGTTAAGAACTCAATCAAATTCAAAACCTTTGACATTTTAAATTTTGGGATGGGACATAGCCTTCTTACAGACACACAAATTTGTAGCTATCTTCTGTGGAATCATCAATGATAAATGAGACAACTTGGAAAAGACATTTTTGTGTTCCTTTGTGATTCTTGTGTTAGAAATAACAACCGCCTTCTTCCAAGGTGTGAACCTCCTCTGACTCTCTTGGATGTTCAATGATAGAATTGCAAAGTAACTCCATGTGTACAGTAATATAGAACAGATAGAAACAAGTCTGTTCAGTGTTAATTTGTATTTTGTAAGGCTCTTTAATATTAGTCTGATATTATGAGTAAAGTACATACTGGCATAATTCCACTGATGTCTGTTAAATTCTTCCACTAGAAATTTTGGCCAAGGAAGCAATAGACTATTTTTGATAAAGAATCCTAAGACAGCAAAGATGAAGGCTTCACAGGCAGTCATCCAAAGTTTCCAACAGCAACAATGATTCATATTAAACACAAGTAGAATGTACCAGAGACTGAAATTCAGAATAGTGAAGCGGGGGGGGGGGGAAGGGAAAACCCCCCGATAGACCCATCTAACTTATGTTTAATTGATTAATGATATCTTATGAATAAAACAGATTATTGTGTATCACAGCAGACAATTATAAATACATCAGGTTTAGAAGAGCGAAAGCATAAGGTGATATAATGAATCTTTTAATCCTGTGCTACACCTTTGGTCTCTAGTCTTATAATGCATACTCAGTAGGATATAAAGAAATCATAGGCATGTATCTTGTACTCTATTTACAGAATACAATGCACACTTTTGCAAGCATCAATTACACTTATATTTTAATTATCTTGCATCTACCTGGTGTTAATGGTGGGTCATACAAGGTTGACTCCCATGGGAGGGATATAAGAGGATATGGAAGATAAATGGGAAATATAATCACACCATGCTCACTGAAACGTTCACTTGGTAATTGGTCTGACTGAGCTTGAAGATTATTTTGCAAAGATATATCAGTAGTCATGCCTGGCAAAGTCCCAGATCCATTTACGTTTCTGCCTACCTAATTATTTTTTTAAGTACTCAATTGCTCTTAAGTAAAGGGGTAAAATTACTGTATGCCACAGACTGATTTGTCCATGAGAAAGGAGAGAAGTCTGAATGAAGAACTTAAACATGATTCTTGATTCTCTTGGGCCACTTGATTCTGTTGGGCCACGACCTTACAGAGTTCATTCTGTGTACAGCTCTCACAGAATCCAGCCTGCCCAGCTGCCACAGAGAGATGTGGCCTCTAGTGGTATTCGCATCTTTAGATTAATTGTTTCTCATCACATTTAAAAGATCCTTCTTGGTGTGTCTTTCCATCATATAGGATGATGTAGTTGTATTTGAGCTTTCTCATGCACTGGAAACAGGAGAGATGTGACGGTTAAGTGTTCTCCCAGAGCTTGTCTCACCAAGCTGATACACTGTGAACTTTCCCAGGGTCCCATGACCCCAGATTTCCAGCAACAGAGTTGTCCAGGTTGTCTGCCTGCTCTTGAAATGGCAGGCAAGTAGAAGGATGAGCTGCCAGGTCTGATGATTTTGTGTCTGAAACGTGGTCTCAGGAAGATTTTTGAGTAAGGTTGTGTGGATGGGACCCAGAAAGCCCCAGTTTTCCAACAGCACTCTGGACAAGTTTCCATGGGAGTCTCCACTCTGGTGGAGCAGCAGTGCTCCCTATGCAGATCATCATTCAAAAAGAAGTCTGTTTCACCAAGTGTGCTGCTATTCTTCATCAAATAAATTGCCCTCATTTCAGTTTATTCATAATCTTTAATAATGCATATGTTTCTCAGCAAACATTTTTCATACTAACATATTAACCCTGACAATCAGACCAATGAATGAATTAGTGTTGCGTGGTAGAGACATAAAGGAAAATTCTTACTGGTCCTGCAAACTAATGATGCTCATGTCAAAGGATTAATGTTACTGCAAGAAAAATGGAAACAGGAAGAGGGAGATAAGTAAAATTAAGAAGAGGTCTACATTTAGAACTAGCTGTGACTAGGGTTTATAGTAACATAAATAAATCATCATAAATTTGTATGCTTATTAAAATCTCTCTAAGGAAGTCAGAACTGTTTGTGCAGAATTTTCTTCTTCTTAAGTTTCAGAATTAAATAAAAATAAATGCAGCAAGGCAGGGCAGTGGTGGATAAGATTTAAAAAGACTCCACAGATAAACAGTATAGTAAGTGAGATTTAAACCATCAAATTTTGCAAACTGAATAAATAATTTAAAAATAGTTTGTGAGAATAAATGGCAGCTGGTGGTGTCATCCTGAGTCATATAACGGCTTATTACACAAGTTGCTAGGGCATAGCAGAATGGAGCAGATGTACTGGTAAGCCTTGATGTGCAGTGCATGAAGACCAGAAGACAGCTCTGGCAAAGAGCTGCACAGAAGCATTTTCACATGTAGGAGGAAGACTGAAAGCTCTTGTGAAAAGAAATTACCTTGATACTTATCTGCT
Organism: Platyrinchus mystaceus; assembly: GCA_035041135.1. Taxonomy (NCBI): domain Eukaryota; kingdom Metazoa; phylum Chordata; class Aves; order Passeriformes; family Tyrannidae; genus Platyrinchus; species Platyrinchus mystaceus. The sequence goes on from JAWWLV010000001.1 coordinate 82,888,156, forward strand.
TTTCCCACAGAGGCTGAACTTAACTGTCCCTACCCATGGGAGGTGCAGCTAGAGCAGGCACCTGCTTGCTGATAACTACTAGGTCCATGTACATGTCCTGCAAGCAGGAGGTGTGAAGGGAAGAAGCCAGGAATGCATCACCTTGGTTAAAACACTGCTAGCACTCATTAAGGAATGAGGAAACTTCACTCACATGAGTTCAGAGATCCACTGCCCACTCTCAATTCAGCCTTACTTACCCGCCGTCATCTCTGATGATGAGGGTCTTGTACTTGGGAAGCTGTCTGAGCCAAAAAGATATTTGTGCACAGCCACATGCCTGATAGATTTATAGAAGCTCACTCAGCCAGGCAAGCAAGTCATCAAAAATCCTAAGAAAGGTTATTTAAAAACATTTTTTTAAAGACAAATAAATAACATTTCAGTAGAAGACTGTTTCATTTTCCCATGAGCTCTTCTCCAACCTCACTTTGAAGTAATATATGAAACCTAAGAAGTCAAATAATCTGTCAAAAGGCTATTTATTCCTACCTGCAAGTACATCTGTCCAACTAATCAAAACATCACCTAAGCCCCTGACCTTGTAAGCCTTGTCCTAGGAAAGAACACAGGGAAATCAGACATAAATCATAATCTTCTGTCTCTGAAACCTATTTCTCATTCTTTAAAGACCGTTATTAAGGTCAAAAAGTGAGTATGGAAATATTATATTATTCAGGTTTGGAAAAATTATGGATGAGTACAAATGGTGGCTCCTTATATGAGTCTCAGGTGCAAAAGATATACAAGCTCTGCCTATGCTCCACAGCCAGCTGACTGCATTCCTACATACAGTTTCCCATTCCTTAGGCAGTGTAAGTGCTCTATGAAAAAACTCCATGTCTTGTCTCAATGGAACCATAAGCAATAAAATCCAAAATAATAAATAACAAAAATCTACTCTATGTCTTCCTAAAGGTATGCTTCTGGAATAGAAACAAGTTTTAGAAATTCTGCAATAGCTTTATTATATTTTTATTGTAAACCTTCTGCCAAAGGCAATGCTAAGTTGTCTTGCAGTCTTCATGCAGGATGAATATAACCTCACAATCAGGATTTTCTGATCCTAAAGTTCGGGTGAGTCTTGCCTACTTAAGACTTCCTATTACTGCAGAGTAAATAAGAATGCAACTTACAGCATATTTATTACTAACTCCACACCAAGTCACAATGTGGACTGTTACCTAATGATGTATGCAATATATATTAGTCTAAAGTAAGAATTACATCTCTTTTCCTATCATCAAGTGAGACACAGATTCACCTAATGCTGAAGCAATGATGTTCTAAGACGTTGCTGAACCTTAGGAGTACTAATATTGCAGTCAGTAAAAATTACTGCAATTCCTAGAACAGCTAGGAATTTGTTTGTTAAAATATTTCTACAAGGTATACTTGTTGTGACGATCTCATGCCTTTGACAGCCAAAGAAATTATTTGGGTATTTATCACTTACCAAGAATGGTAAAAAATATATGTCAAGTGTAAACGATAAAGTCTTTTATATATCTACTTGTCTTCATTAAGACTATTGCAGCTCCACGGCTCACCAAAAACTTAATTATGGTCTTAATTATAATGAACAAACTAACCTTGGCAAATGTTATTCCTTCAAACTTCTACTCCTTTCAAGGATAATAGCCAGTAGGACACTCTGAGCACTGATATTTTCAAAGTATTTTATAAGATACCCTAATAATGATGTTTTATCAGGTATGTTGCTCCCCGAGAGACAAGAGAATGCTTCCCTGCACTTGATGTGTACTTATGATACACACAATGAATCAGCAAAGAGCAGCTCTGGATCTGTAAGTTAACACTGCATCTTATGCACTAAATTCTTTGTATTGTCAAGTCCCAAGATTCCAGATGAGGTACACAGAACAACTGCAGCACAGCTGTAAAATGCAAAGAGATCCCATTAATTTAGTCAGCCTCAGTCATGATATGAAAGATATCTATATGTAGTGAAGAGCTGAAAATTTGCCTTGTTGATGTGTCAAATAAGCCTGGTTTGATTTTCAGATGAATCATTCACCAGGGGAAATATCCAAAAGACAGACCACCACTAACAAGGTTAAGAATTTGTTAATGAAAGCGCTTACTCAAAGTATATGCTGCTAAAAAGATCTGTATATTATTTCTTTTACTGCTTTCCAGAGTGCTTTAAATTATGAAGTTCAATCATTTTTCCAGAAAGAAAAATCAGAAACTGGAAATAATTTATCTGTGCAACAGGTTATTTTGCTTTTGTGTAGCTGACAATGCAAAAGGGTCCTTTAATGCTTAGACTGATTGTTTAAAAAAGACAAATCTTATTTACCACCCCTACCCTTACTGGATTTAAGAGAGGAGGGGACATGACAGGCAATAAAGACAAGATGAGAGGGATTTACTGCAGAAGTTACCATATGTAGGAAAGTGTTGCAGTGGAGAATATTTGAGAACTCAGGATGCCACAGAAATATTTAAATTCTGAAAAAAATAGCATTTTCATTGCAGAAATACAGGTTTATAAACAGGTTAGCCATTTACTAACCCCCTCTATCAAAATACAAATCCATTTTATGTCTTTGCAGTGTAGGGTCGCTTGTTCAACTCTTGATGTTAGAAGAGACATTATTCACTGCATACAAGGAAAACCACAATAATGCATAAGATCAAGCTGAAAAATGTTGCTCACATAATGAAGCCATCCAAGGTCAATTCAATGTCGACAACTCAGAATGGAAAAAAATTGGTTAGCTGAGAAGTTACAGAAAAATAATAGCAGAATAAATATTGTTCCATTGTCACAAAAATTACGTGTTGTCTCTTCAAAGATGATGGGATATGGCATTGCATTTATTCCAAAGCTGCTGCTGTACAGCATGTACTTCCATCCTTCTTTTTTGAAGGGGAATGAGCAACCAATTGCAGAGATCCCCAGCATAAGGACATGAAGTTGCCTTGTGTTATGATTAGACGTTTAGCAAAGAAAAGTTAAACACAATGTTCGTACTTCAAAAATATAGAGCAAGGAGATGTCTGATGTCTTGGCTGCCAGAGTCAATGAGAGGATGATGAACTGAGTCATATTAATAAATGAGTATAGGATTTGCTTAATCAAAATGGCACAGATTGACTTCATGCTGCTGCTGTTGATATCTGGTCTTTTTCTTCACCAAAAAAAAAAAAAAAAAAAAAAAAAAAAAAAAAAAAACAAAAAAAAAAAAAAAAGAGAAAAAGTAGGATCTCCCTCTCTCTGTGTCTGTTGAACTCTTTCTGCTCTCTTCTTTGTCCTGGGACTTTGTCCTTTCCTTTGACCTGAGGTGTTGGAGAGCTGCTCAAAAGTACCTTGCACATCTGACCTCTAGCCAAGCAGACAGCTTCCTGCTTCAGCTCATCCTTAGACCCCCAACAGTGAGTCATCCCTAACTCATAATGAAGGGAGGTGAAAGGATGTCCCTTTTCCCTGCTTCTCCCAGGAAGATGAATACATGGGCACACAGCCATGTACCTGGGAAAAGGCAATATGAAAATGAGTTCAAAAGGAAAGACAGAAGCTAGGAATGTCACTGAAGCCAGTGAGCCCTCTGGGGCAGTTGCGAGTTAAAAAATGGCAGGCTTATGTGAAATCATCATGGAAATACCAGGTTCAGCAGACATGGCTAAGCGGTATTCCTGTCTGTACCTGTACTGTTGCACCCTGAACCCAAGGGAAGACAGTTTTTCCAGAGATTGAAAGTCACATTGTTATAATTACGATAGTTACAGCTGGCAGGACAGAAAAATATCCGGCTGATCTCTCTGCTTCTTTCCTCACATCCCAGGTAGTAGCTATGTTCAACTCAAAGGGACATTTCTATATTAAAAAGATGTTGCGAGTGATATGAGAGAGTTCAAGTAGCTCTGATGCATTTTCTGTGGATGAGAAAACTGTTTGCCTCAGTTACAGTATGGACAGGGAAGTTGCTCAATGGTGCTGCTCCTTTGCAAGCCATAGCGTATTTCTTGAGAGGCCATGGTAATGAAGAGATAGTGTTCCCCTTCACCAACAGAAATCTATGAGGTCTCTATAAATCGATGATAGTTAGGAGAAAATGTATTTCATTCCGGCAGTGAGGAGAATTTATGATAACGCATCAAAATATCAGTGGTGATATCTATATTATTTGGAGCACTTCAAAGTTTCTTTGATGAAGGGTGCTGAGAAATAAGGCTGAGGCTGGAGGACAGGCAGCAATGCTAAATGCTGATATATACTGTGGCAATAAAGATATCATTTATTCTGTTCTCAACTCTGCAAGTGAAATAACACTGTACATAATTTCAAATGCTATGGACAGCTTACAAGATATTTATGGACAGTTTATAGCATTTTGGTTCAAATTTTTTGGAAAAAGTTGATTTTCATCACAAGAAATTCTCTATTTTATTGCACCCAATAGCTTTAAAAAATCATTACAACTATTTTGGAGCTAATAAATTTCAAAAACTTATATATAAATTACATATACATATGTGTAAGTATAAAATAGTCCAGCATTAAATCTGTCAATAGCTTATAAAAGGAGAGAAATAGTTACACATTACTAACAGTACACTTTTCTTGTCAAGCATATACTCTTAATGACTCCATAGACAGTTGTTTCTAACTGAACCTTAAAAAGCCCTTCAAAGAACATTGGATATTTCACAAAATAAAAGTAGAAGGATCTTGTGCAGCAAATGCAAAAAGAAATACCATGCAAAAAAGACACATTTTTGTGAAAATGGAGTGCATTCGCTTCTGTATCTTTTCATCATGATTCTATGAAAATAAGATCAAAATACTGTGAAATGTGCAACTACAGCCCCAAATTTTATTATATTTGCATTACCTAAATAATGCTAAAACAATGTATTATGAAGTGGAAGAGTTCATAGAAAAATGCTGTATGCTGTAGAAAGGATGAGAAGCTTAGTTTTCTTTTGAAATGGAAAATGTGTTTATTCAAATCAACTCAGTATCAGATGCCAGCAGCAGAAATGAAACTCAACCTTTGCACAATATAAGTGTAGTAAGAAACAAACACAGTTCAATATCACCTCTCCTTTCTGGTGAAGACCAGGTGAGTTACAGCATTTCCTTGCTCCTGGATGTATTTCTTCCTCACCTAACCATCCATGCCATCAAGACACATTGGCATTTGATCAGTCTCTTGGATAAAACCAAAGTTATTAGGAACCAAAGATTACATTAGCTGCAGCTCACATTGATGACCATTTTGGCTTTCTATGCTTTGGCTTTCTAACCTACACGTCGGCTGATGGACCTCTTTGTCTGACACCATACAATATGTTAATTATTTATTATTTATTATCTTTATTTCTCAGCCCTGTGTTTCTGCTCCAAAACTGGCTGACTTGCTGTTGTGGGTGGGAACTGACACCCATGTTGCTGTTGCCTTGGAGGACCAGGGCGCTCTGAGACTAGGCACTCCCTGAGACCAATGCCATGGATCCACGCTGCCAGTTTGCAGCCCATCTTACACCACCCTAGGTGAGCCTGCGTGCACCTGTGCTGAGAAGAGCCCAGTGAGGGCCAGAGGCCAAACAAGGTGTGGTACAGCAAAGCCTTGGTGGGTCACCCCCACAGTGGTGGAGAAGGGCTTTGGTGCATGCTTAAATGGGTACCAGGGACAAGGACTTTTCCCATGTTGTGCTATGGTGGGGATTCAAGACTCAGGCCCCTTGCGTGTTTAATTTGGATAAGATGTGTACGTAGGATAACACTGACAAATCAGAGGATGTTTTGACCAGCATGAAAATTTCCTGCCAACTGCAACATCCAGCTTCTTTAATGTCTTTCATAAATACATCAGTTTCATTCTAACACTGCTTGGTTACCTTTCAAAGGTTTCTTCAGGAACATAGCTCTCTGATACATGGACACTTTCCTCTCATATCAGGTTCATTGGTGTCTTTTTCTCCGTAGAGAAAAACATTTTTTACCTGTGCTTCATTATACTTATGTTAACTTTTTCCTTTGGCTTCAGTAAGTCTCCACCCTCCATGATACCCTATATTCACCTCCCTAGTCACAGGTATACATCTCACTACCAATACCAGCAGCCTATCTCTGCTGCCCGTCCTTCAGAGTTCTTTCATCGCTATATCCCTTTCTACAACTTTTTCCTCTTCCTGTACTCCCATCCTCCAAGACTTTAGGTGGAGGTCATTTATAGAGGAAATCCTCTTCACCTGAGACCTTTCTCTTGGATAAATACCCCCCAACTCCCATGCCACAAGTTTTTGAAACAGAGGGAAAGTTTGGAGCCAGGGACATGGAGAAAGTGAGTGTGGCATTGTCTACAGAAAGGCAGGCTCCGCCCTCCTCAGACTGCAGCAGCACAACAGGCTGAATCCAGATGTGGGACAAAAGAATTTGGGTCACTCAACCTGCAAAATGCAACCCCACAGAGGGAGGAGATGGTGGCAAGTGCAGCATCAAGTGCACAGGTAGCAGAGGACAGACTTTCAATCATGAGGTCATTTTGGTGCCCTTAGCCACCTGCTTATATGGTGATTCCGTACCCTGCCTAAAACATCTTCTGACTACAGACAGAAAAACAACTCTGACCCACAAAGAGCAACGACTTATTGCCTTCTCATCAAGGACAAATTGTTAAGGACTTTCCTATTCTGTGCTCTCTGTTTACTGACCTTTCAGGTGACTGTGTCTTCTTTTTAATATCCACAATGACTATAACGTTATTCATCATACCCCTGGGTCCTCCCACAATGTCTAGAGCTATTCACATATCCCACAAAAGAGCTTTGCCACAGATTTAATGTCAGGCATTTTTGTAACTACTACTGCATACAAATCATACCTGATACCGGCAACAGTTTTCCTTTCTCCTCATAGCAGTATAATATTTTTATTAGGGAATGTAAATCTAGATGACACATGGCCTTGATCTCCCATCCTGCTGCTGTTCTTATACCATAAAAGCTCTTACTTTTATTGGATATGCCAGAGTTCTCTCTTAGTATTTTTTATTGAGGCTGATTCAGTATTCACTGGGCAAGAGACAGCCTGATTTTTACATGTTCCCCGGGAAGCTGGATCTTTTGAACCTGTGCCATGTACTTAAATCTTCACTTAGTAGACAACTATACAGTCGTCTTCTGCTCTTCTTGTCTGCCTTTTCCCAAATGAAGATACCAATCATTCCTCTATCAGCTTTTCACCACCATCTCAAAGTCCTGAGATTTCCCATTTCCAAATTTCACCTGCACTGCACAGATGCTGCTGACAAATTAGTTCTTGTAACTAACCGTGCAGCTATGCTGTCCTACACAAAATAAAATTTCCACATTTGAACCGGCACAGGATAGTTTATTTCCACCTGAGACAGCATCTTCCAGTTCCTTGTGCTTGCCCATGTGGATTTGAAAGCTGTGGCTGTGCTCAGTTTGAGGCATTAACACTGAAATCTGTGCACTCCAGAGAAACTATACATAATTGACAGAAGGACAGTATTAAATGCCTCTTTGTTAAAAAAAAAAAAATGTGGAAAAAAAAATCCAACAAAACCCAAACCCAAAAGCCCACCCCTTCTCACATTTGTTTAACTTCTGTTTAGCAGGATGCATAGTGACCCTGCGATGCCACTGCTGTGACTGTGAAAAGCCTGTCATCCAGCTCCACATTTAGCAAGGCATTCTTAAAGCATTCCCACAACATAAGCAGAAGCTTAACACACACCAAGTCACAACATCAGCCTCAGTGTGATTTCCATCACCTGTTCTTAATAGCCAAGAGGAGTCCCTACACAATTTTGCAAGCAATTTTCTGCTGAATTATTCCTGAGCAAAGCTTCAAGGAATGGTGAGAGCACATATGGAAATCTGCTTCCATTGTTTTTGGGGTGACAGAGGTCCTTCTCCCAAACTTCTCCCATGAAATCCATGTTTAAATTCAAATATCCTGCTGAGCGACAGGCAATTTTGCTGAACACCACGGTGATCCAAGCAAGGTTAGTGGATCACAAAGGTCATTCTGGAAGGCACCATGACAGATGCAACAGGACTCTTGAAAGGATGATACTCTAGTTCTATTGGATATATCACTATTTCTTGTTATTCTTTGGGTGGAGTCTTTTTTTCACTGCTGCAAAATGACATATTTTTCCCATAAAATCCCATTAAATTCCTGAAATCTAAAAACAATCCATAGACTCTGATATTTACATTGCTGCAAGGAAATTCTGGTTTTTTTAAGCTGCCACTGTCCAATAAAACTCTCAAGACATAGTGAGGGTTTTTTTAAAAAAAATTAATGTAAAAGGCAGGAGCATAGGACAAGGTGAATATTCAGAATAAAGAGAAATCTAGAAATGGCATTAATTTCAACTATGCTTGTTTCCTCCCAAAAGGAAAAAAATCAGTGCCTGCCATATATTTATGGCACTTACTAACTACGCAGTTACTGGGACTGCATTAACCTTGGCTCTGTTTCTGTTGCCAAGGGGAAATGGATGTCTAAATCTCTGGTGTTTGTCTCGCCTCCTGCATTCCGAATGTTTCCATAAAGTGCCCAGTTCTATCTTTGTCTAACAAAATCCTCAATGCTTCTGATTATTCATGATTAGTCTTTCAGTTATAGAAGTTGCCAAAGTTTATTATTATTTATGGGATATTTGAAATAATTCATCCAGGTTTTGTAGCAAGTGGGAAAATGTCACCTGCATGTAAAACAAGATGTGTTGCCTGAATTGCTAAATTTATCTTTGGATATATTTGATGGTGACTGAATGTAATGGATATTCTTTTGTAATTTTCCAAATGGAAAAGAGAGATATTTTGGTGTTTGTTAAGATTTAAAAAAAAAAAAAAAAGTGATAAAAAATGTGATTTTTTTTTTAATAATTAAAGCAATTTAAAAAAAAAAAAAAGTTGAGCCTAGATTTACACAACTTGGAAGTAACAGCTTTTTCCCAGCAATACAATTTTTTTTCTGGTGAACTGTCTGCATCTGGATTTGTAGAATGAATATGAAATTCTCTAACATTCATAAGTGTATGGTTTAGACCAGGCACTTTTTAAAGAACAAATCTGATGTGGTTGGGTTGAAAGGGGTAAAGTATTTCCTTCTTAATCATAATCACATTTTTACAAATATATTAATATGGATTAAAATTAATAGCCATGTTTAAAAGTCAAATGTTGCTTATTTGATTTTTTTCAGTTTATGAATGGAAAAATTAAATTTCTTTCCAGTCAAAATGTGAAATGGCTTTCTGTGTGTTACCTTTATCCTCACACTGTAATTTAAAGACCAGGTATTCTATAAAGGAAAAGCCCTATAAATAATCATCAAGAAAAGATAAAGTTTGCTTTGCCATATTTTTGTAAGCTTTATGGAAGGTTTTACTTATTCAGTACTTTGTTTCTTGGCAAATGCGTGGCCAGTCTTTGAGAACGAAGATCTGGGAAAGGTGTTTTTACCTTTCAAGCCTGCGCAATGGATTTTTTAGGTGAGACACAGCCTGCGCT
>JAWWLV010000001.1:82897999-82909692 GCA_035041135.1 Platyrinchus mystaceus
CATCTACCCGGGGGACCCTGAAGCAGGACCGGGAATCGAACCTGCAACCTTGGCGCTGAGAGCGCAGCATCTTAACCGCTAGGCCACCAGGGGTCCCCTCTTGGCAAATGGTGATTCTTCAATGCACGGGTTGGTAGGATTTCAGAAATTGCTCAGGAAGCAAAACCATTCTTCTTTTTAAAACAAATTCAGAACCTTGTCCTTCTTGCTTTAACCTTTATGGAGGAAGTGTATTTCACTGCTCCATGAGGATTCAGCTTCCTGGGTGCTGGGGGATACAGTCTGCCGGTGGAGAAAACATGGCCGAGCACTTTGGGAAGCAGCAGACTCTGACTTCTGCAATGTGCAGGCTTCACCAAGAGCAGAAAGACAGGATTCTGTTGGTGAGAAATGGGCTTCCTTAATACTTAAGTTTTAATGAAATAAAGAAAGCTGTAAGTGTTAAAAATCCTGGCAGTCTTCTCTTTTTTTTTTTTCATCTTTTATTCCTCACTATTCCTTTAGCGCAAACAGAAACTGTCATGCATTATTTAAATAGCCCTTCTCTACTTGTTTGCTCTTCCTGTCTTCTTGGCAAGATGTTAATTTTTGAATTCTTTCTGTTTTGGATATCAAACCTTTCAATCTAGATATTTCTCAATTTTTATGAGTTAATACGCTATATATTTTTAAATCATCTTAAAGTCTCTGACACTGAATATTTCCTCAGTGCTTGTCTGATGTTTAATGGCTATGATTTTCTCTCTACGACAACTGCAAGATCTATGCCCAGCCATCTGAGTTACATAAGAGGTGACTGACGTTTGCCTCCTTAAGAATTCACATCCATCTCAGCAGGTGTTTTACAAACAAGAATTAAGACTCACCTCTTTGAAATAAATGACTGCATCTCATTTTACAGATGGGAAAAATAAGCCACAGAGAAGCTGTAGGATTTGCTTACTACTGCTTAAAAAGTTGAGCAGAAACCAGGCACTATGTCTCGCAACCTGTTTCCTTAATAACTGGACCACACTTTCTTCCTAAATAGAGTTGCATGAAAAATGTTGTCTGGACTCTTGTCAGAGCTATATGTGCCTGGTAATTCATAAGCTGGTGAAAATTCTTCTGTGACATACATACCTTGAAATACTTCTGAAGTCAAAGCAGAATTTATAATACAGATTTTATTCACTGAATTCTTAGATTTTAAGGAAAGAATTTTTAATAAGTAAAAGTCAGATGTAAACAATGGAGGTGACTGGGTGAAAGGTGTCTGCCTTTAGAGACTCGGAAGACACACATATAAACCCAGTGTTTGAGGAAAAATTCCCTGCCTTTCATCACCACACGAAATGATGTGGAGCCTGATGTTGCCATTTGTTAGATGCTGTTTCCCTGCCTGCACTAGACACCAAAAGTTACCATTCGCAGCCCACAGCTAGTAGTGACCAATCTAGAATTCAGCATCTTTAAAATAGACTATGAACTAGCTGACTGGCTCAAATGTCTACTGATGAATATTCCTATTAGAGATTTGCTTTGATCTTTGACTTGCTGCAGTCTGGCCGGCTGGGCACAGATCTTTCTGCTGATCCTAACCTCTTAAGCAATTTCTAGCCCTACTTGCTCATGGCTATTGGGATGGGATCGAGCTGGCCACACTGCCAGCTGGTTGATGCCTGATCCTCCTTGTTTGGATCCGTACTAGCTCTTGGAAATCTGTAACTCTCTCCTCTGCTAACCACTAATGACAGTTGCTACCCAAGTGATCCATTCCTGAAAAATAATTCTCTTTTTTTCTCTCCCAGAAAGACAACCTCTTTGCACTTTCATGTGAAGAAAAGACAGATAAGGAGTGAGTCAGAAAGATGAGTATAGGAGCAGAAAAAGGAGTGGTAGATAGATCAGAATCAACTTGCAAGCACTGAACTTCAGCACGGCTGGTACAACTTTGGTGGGACGTATTTTGAGGAACTTACCAGCAGTCAATTCTGTGTGTAGCACAGAACATCCTGGCATTGACAATCCTCAAGTGTGTCTTCCTCCTTTGACATATTGCAAGTAGACTTGCCTCTGCTCATGACCTGGTTAAAGAAGTTGAGACATTTTCATTTCCAATATAGTTCCTTTCATTCATTTTGGTGACTTTTATCAAGGATGGTTTGTCAGAGTAGAACATCTAAGTTTTCTAAGTTTTCTAAGTTTAGAATCGGCATTTTTTCCCACTTGACCAACTTCAGGTGTCTTTCTGATTAGATCTGGCAGGAAAGCAAACTTGCCAATCGGTAGAGAATGACATTTAAGAGAAATTACAAGGGTTTTTGAGATAATTCAAGTCAAAGTCCTTATCTTCTCCTATTGTTTCTTACAAAAAAAGAAAATTGAGAAAGTGTGATTTGAGAATCACTGAAACTGTAGTGTTACCTGAAAGAGAGATACTCCCTTGTTGTTTGTGCTTTCTAACCCTGGAGCCACCTTGTCAGCTCTGCCTGGCAGTCTGCTACAGGACCACTGATCTCAGAAGCCTGTCCAACACCTCTGGGTGCTTTCGGTTTTTTTCTGCAATGGGCCACAGGAAGGTCTGACAGACAGATTGTTTAGACTGTTCAGCAGAGACCAGACAAAGTTGTTGCTGAATAATGCTTAACTGTGCTCAAGCAGCACTTCAATCAATTGCTGCTGGGGAAGTTGTTTTAATGATATCTCTGGTTTGCCCACATAAGTCTGCAGCACCTATGATACATGGTGCATTACCAGGGTAACTAACAAAATCAGAAAGAAATAAAATTACTTTGTACTTTTGGTCTGGTTTCCTTCTCTGAAATCAACAGGAGGTTTGTCATGACTCCAAAGGGAGCAGAAACAGGTCCTACATTTAAAGTTTAGCTTGCACTCTTTTGAAGCATCCTACAACAGCTCAAATGCAAGATGAAAATTGAAGGGTTGAAACCCTTAATTAAAAAGAAAATCAACAACCAAAGCCCCTAACTTTAAAGTCATGAAGAAAAGCTTCAGCTCTAAAGAATTTCATCTGAAAACTCTTCAGAGACAAATTATGTAATTGTTAGCCTTGCAGCAATGAACAGTCATTTCCACTGGAGAGAAAAATAGAAAGCAAAACAAAAGGAAGGAATTTTCAGCTTGATTGTGTTGATTCATCATCATTTAACAGTGAAAACAGAGAGAAAGAAAAGGAAAAAAAAACCCTAAAAACAACTTCCTAGCTGCTACAAGGCAGATCTACTGCTAACTTCATTTTCTTTAGATCCCTGGAATGAAAGAGGAGACTTATTTGAAGTATCCTGGTGATGGTTCCTCTGAAATAAAGAAGTGCCCCTGCAGGGAGAGAGAGAAGAGAGAGAGAGAGAGATATTTTCTTTTTGCTTTTTGTTATTACAATTCCCTCAAAAAGGAAAAGAGCAGAAGGGAGACAGTGTTCCAGCTACTGTTCTGTGCTTCTCTAGCCCTCAGCAGCAGTGTTTCATGCTGTATTGCAGGCTGATACAGGCTCTCCTGCTCTCTGCCTGGTTGGGCTTACAGCTGAGAAAGTACTGACTGACTCCTTCAACATTTTCCTTCTCTTTCTTCCTTCCATACCCAGCGGGAAAAGGATTCAGCAGAAACGTGTGGCCTGAACGTGGGATCAGACAACTGACCAGGGTGGGAAAAATTTTAACACGTCTATACTGACATTGTCATCTTGGATGTTACTGTATGGATTTTACAAGTAAAGACAGAAAAAATGGACCAGGATAAATGGCTAATATTACTGAGGTCTTTGCAGGCATTGGTTTTGATATCATAGGTGGTGTCTCATCTGAAGGGTAAGTCTGCTCATAACAGCTATGAGAGAGCTGATAAATAGCAATGAAGATGATGAAACAATTATATAATATTTTCCATATCCTTTGCATTTATTTAGAGGCACATTAAATCATTCTGTAAATTATTGGAATCTCTGAGATAATAAATACTATTTGGAGACAGATAAAGGGACAATGATGATACATATACCAGCTTATGAAATATACAGCAGTTGGCGTTAATCAATGAAAACACTGCTATGATGAATCTGAAAATATGCTCTTACAATTAATTTTTCACCGTCCTTGAGAAATGTGTCACAGCTTCCAACTTTCCATTTTTTTAAGACACAACAGATGAGGTGTCACTGCATGATTAGTAACAAAGAAGGGCAATTGTTAATTAAACAAAGTCTGAACCACCATTCCCGACATAAGCCCAGTCATTGAGTGTCTGAGAAAGATCAAGGACATATGAGACACCCATCTCCTGACATTCCCTGTTGCATCACCCTTCAAGGAACCAGTCTCCACCTACTCTCCACACTTAGAATCATCTGCTTTGAGCACTGATTCCCCTTCATATACCTTTCCTTTTGGTGGAGAGCATGATGACCCTCAGAAAAAACCTCTGCTCGATCCTGGGTCCCATCAGTTTGGAGTGGGTGTCCTGCAGGAGGCTAAAACTAAACTAAAACTGTAAGACCCAGCTACACTGGGAATATGCTTGGGTGGGCAGAGGAAGAGTTAAGAGTGGTTGTGCATTCATGCCTTGCTTTCCAAGCCTGTAAATCTCTATTTGCCCCCAGGATGTGCTAAAGAGCAGCCCAGTATGGAGTTTTTCAGAGGAATTTGCTGAGAAACTGCAGAGAAGCAAAAGAGAGACACAAGGAATTTGTAGTAGAAGACCATCAGGTATCTGCTGAGTGATTAGCTTATCAGTAAATAGGTACATTGAGCAAACATAAGACAGAGGAAGCCTTGAGATTAATGACAAGAAGTAAGGGTGGGGGTACATCTTCTAGCATTTCTTTTTCCTGGGTTCAGTATATAGGACAGCTGAGAAAACAGTTCAACCAGTGCTGCCATCCTTAGTAGTATTATTTTAAGTTAATAAAAAATTTAAATTTACGCCCTTTTTACTACCTCTCCTCTGAAGAGATCTTTCTCTTCCTCTCATATCATTAAGAAAAAAATTTCCAGCTCTCAAAGAATTCATTGCCAGCCTCATTTTTAATAAATTATTTCCATTTCTTATTCACTACCATCTTGTGGATTATGTCTGAGATTTTACCATCTTCCTGATGGAAATTAGTTCAGGTCCCCTTAGGCACCTTTGAGAATATTAGAGCAGAAGCAGAAGGTAAGATTATTTTAGAAAATATTTAGTTTAGAAGGAGGAAAAAGTTGGGGAAGAGAATCTCTTAACAGGGAATAGAAGTATTGTGCCATGAAGAAAAGAGAAATATGTTGAGTTTCCAGGAAAAAAAAAAAGAAAAAAAAAGAAAAAAAAAAAAGGAGAACAGGGAAAAACTTGTAAAGTTGCACAAATCTTATGCTTATCTCTCCTCCAAATTTCAAGGACTTTTGATCAGCAAATCTAATCACTTCATTTTCTAGAGCACTTTATCTCTCTCTTAATAAACTTTTAACTGCTTCTACCTTGTAGTCAGACTGGTAAATTTATAATTGCCTTTATGGTGCTCCACTAGAGTCATCCCATGTATGGCTGTACTGGTCTCTGCTGGTTTCATGAGCTTCTTTAACTTAGTGTCATATAACATATGGCTTTTCTGGAAAACAACACATAGGTTTCTCTTTTAAGAATTACATAACCACAGAATTAAAGTTATGATCACAGTATAATTAATTTTTTTATCTGAAGAAAAAACAGTTCTTGACAGAAATAGTCAGTGTTTTCAAGTATCTGGATGTCTATCTAACAAAACAAACGCTTAAGTACATTTTGATGCATCAAAATCAGGCATATTAATGATTGTCAAAATGGTGACCTGAGTGGGGCAATGTCTGGAAATAATTTATCCCAAATTAAAAACTTTGCTATGTTTATTGTTGGCATTAGATTGATCTTCTGTATAGCTGAATTTTATTCCAGTAGAATTACCACAAATAACATTTTCATCTATGGAATATAAATAATACTTTTTTTTTTTTTTGTCTTCCAGGGCTGAAGCCCATCTATGCATCTCATTTCCTCTAATTTTAGGACTTTTCTTCTTGCAGAATGAAAATGTCTTGTTTTGATGTCAATCTCTGTCTTATCCATTTCCATAAGCATTCAAGTTCCTGTCTTCAGAAACTACTGTTCTCCACTTGATCTTGCAAAACGTAGTAGAAACTGTTAGCTTGAGCCAGAAATAGCTCCTATAGAGGGATTTTGTCTTCATACCCCATACAGTACCACAAAAGTCCGACTACCTGGTTTTTATCCACTGAGTTTATCCTTACTCATCCCTTTCAATTTTTTTTCTCCTGTGCTTTTTGCATTTCTGCATAATCTTACAACGTATTTTTTACTCTCTCCACCATGAATAGTTCATCATCAAATTTTATCTCTCCCAGAAGGATAACTATATCTATCTAGAATGATAACTTCTGGATTTTATAACACCTCCCTGATATTACTACAGTAAACCAATTATTTACAGCATTCTATCAAAGAATCCCTTCTGAGTGTTTTAGGCCGTTCATTCCTACTCAACTTTAATTTGGTTCTACCTTTCTTTAGTTAAAATTAATGAAGCATATAGCTGCCTATCCCCCTACCACACACCCCCTCCCAAGCATTTCATTTATTTATCTTCTCTGTGTTTTAACATAGTAAACTTCATATCTTGCCAGTCAAGACAATATATCTCACAAAATCTTGACTCTCATTTGAGAATGAAATGCCACTCATGATTCTTCTCCAGCACATCAGTCTGACAGGAACAAATATATAACCTTTGTTTCTAATAACTCATTCAAAAGAGCAGTTCCATGCAATGGCATGCAACCTCACTGTGAAACAAAGTCAGAACGTCATCCTGTTTTACTAGCCAGTTCTTTGCTGTTTTTGAAGGTAGCTGAACTTTTTCCAATAAACATTCATATATAGATAATAAAAAGTTTTTTTACATCACATTTTTCCAAGAAAATGAAGACATGAAAATTGAATTTGTCGTCTTAATCTCTCACATCATATTTTTTCAGTACTAGTAAAGTGCTAGAGAAGCAGACAAACAAGGTCTTTTTTTTGTGGACGTGGAGGGCAGAAATGCATATGGAAAACAAAACTCAATTTCTGTAAAATCTCAACTAAAAATTTTGACTGCGTAAGCAATCATTTTCCAGACCTGTGGAATAAAAGAGTTGAATATTCACAACAATTTTCCCTTATTTTTTTTACTAGATCCGAGATCTAGATTCTTTGGACCTTAGGCAAAAAACGAGTTAATTTTCGTTTGCATATAAGCAGTTTCAATTATAATTAGGTGTCTCCCTCAGCCTTTCTAAATGCAAATCATATTTGTTATATAAGAAAAACTCATTCTGCAGTCAAAATAGCCTGAAAGACAGGCCGGGTATTATTACAAAATTACTTAATTTTCATTGGAAATGGTTATGCCTGGAAAGTCAAGAATAGATTTTGCCAGGAAAATCAGTCTATTCCTAAGTCTGTGAGAAAGATATATATTTCCCTTTCTAAAAACCTTTTCAACTAAAAGCCATGTGATGCCAGTAAAAGATTTAGAAGAAAAACATGGTAAATTCAAACAAAACTGGCAATTGCAGAGCGTTTGCGTGCCCTGAAAAGTGGAGAAGGGCATTGATTTCCACAAGTCAGCTACTGGTCTGGAAGCAGGTTAATGCAGTCCACGAGATGTGCTGCCTGAAAGAATAAGCTATTCCAAGAAGTAGGGTGAATTAGGCATGGTCAGCACTGTGCTAACTCCTCTACCCTTGGGACTGGTGTTGGCACCTGCAGAGTATTGTCCTGCAGGGTGTAGGTGCATTACTTAGCTTGCAGCTGGCTTGGAAATGCTACACAATGCTTTTATGTATATGCCAACCTATGTCAGAGCTGCCCACCTTTTGAAATACATATATTCAGCCAATTCACTTGAATTCCAGAGCTCTGATGTGATACCAAAACTCTAGTAAATCCTAGTTCACTCAAAATTAGATGTACATTCCTGATTTTAACATACCTTTTAGCAAGTACCTTACTGTAAAAATGGATTTGTTAAACCAGAAAGTCACAGGCCAAAACCTACAGATTTTATATCTTGATGGAAATATTTCAACCAACTTTGTGTTCCTCCTGACATAGGCGTGTCTTGGCAATATTCATACTTTGTCTTTATGTTTTGACTAAGAAGAATACCATAGCATTTGCCTTTGGAAACTTGAGAATATATCTGACACAGAGAGCAGCAGCTCCAGCCCACCCAAGTGTTCCTCACCCTCCTTTCCTTAACACAATCCTCACAGGGCCAAACAAGCAAAACAAATTTACATAAGGATATGTTGAGCGTACTATCCACCAACTACTGTGTCTGCAGCTTCTAGAAGTGACAGTCTCAATAAGCAATGTGAAACTCTGCAACTACAAAACTGTGAGAGCAGTTGTAATACATGGAAATGGAGGTACTCTGACAGGTTCCACATTGGCCAGGCTGCTACGCAAGTGTCCTTAGCCAGGAGGACATTATCCACTGATGTACTTGGGATGTCAGTGGGTTTCCCTCTCAGTTTATTTACAGACTGTTACAGTGAGGCACTGAGGATGCACACACAATTTCTTTTCAGCAGTAAGTCTCCTTCATAAGTCAGAAGGACTGCAAGGAGTTTCTGGGGTAAATGTTGAGTGCTCCTGAAGCTACCTTTAACTTTTATTTCAGTGAATCTGTATATCCACTCTACATAGCCTGGAAAACTGAATGGATATGCTAAAGTCTCTTCCGAAGAAATAATGGGTCTAGAGTGTTTTTTCTATCTACTTTTTCTATTTACTAAATTGTACCAGCTCTTTATATCCTTCAGGGTAACATAATTTTGCGTGATCCTGGTTTTCTCCCTCAACATTTAGAAATCCATCTTTTGCATTTGTCCTGCTGTTTTCCTCAAGCCACCGAGACCTTATTGTTGTGAGGGACCCACAAGGATCACCAAGTCCAGCTCCTGGCCCTGCACAGAACTATCCCCAAGAGTCACACCATTTGCCTGAGAGTATCGTACAAACATTTCTTGAACTCTGTCAGGCTTGGTGTTGTGACCACTTCCCTGAGAAGCCTGTTCCAGTGCCTGAGTGGATGAGAGAGTGACAGCAGTACACACAAAAAGGTCTGATGTAATGGCATGAACAGAAAATTCTCTGTTTTCTCTTTTCTCCCTGGTTGCCTGTACATTTTCCATAAAATTGAAGTGCTTTGTGCTTCCTCCCACTAGTATGGCATAAAATAGAGTACAGGTCTGAGACACAGAGCTATTTAAAATCTCTGAGCTTGAAAGTTCAGTTCATTCTTGTCTGTTTTGAAAACTGTATTTTCCAGGAAAGACAGAAAATGTTCCATTCTGATGATAAAGACAGGAATCAAGAGGAATATCTGCTACCATCCTCTGAGCCTTCCTTGTCTGATGAAGAAGCATGAGCCACAGAGTGTATGAACAAATTCAGAAAGATAAACTATTCTTCACTCTTTTATCACAGACTATACTCTGGCTTTAGCATATGGCCAGGATATCACACAGAACAACAGTTTCTTATTATAGATTAAGAACAGCACTGAGCCAACTGCAGTTTCAAATCCATCTGCCCATGCAAAAATAGTTTCTCACTGGGATCTTCCTTCTAATGCTGAATTATTTCTGCCCACAATCCCCTTCTTCCCAAATGACTTAGGCAACAATGCACTTTTTAAAAAATATGATTAAAAGGAGTGGAGAGTTCCTCGTACCCAATGTCCCTAGAGTGGTTTGTCATTAAGCACGAGGCTCACAGTCCTCCAAGGTCCTGTCAGGATAACTTTATAATGCTTATTACCTTTGTGTTGATTCCGTATTCTGTGGATATTCATATGCAGTCCATCTCCTGCAATCAGATTTTTCAGAGCAGACTGTAGTACATATGCAGAGCCCCTCTGTAGTCTGTGCATTCAGAATCATTGCAAAAATCTCTGGCCTTCTCTGCACCTGCATCCACTGGGCCATTTCCTAGTTTTCCATTGGTTCCTATCCAAGACTTCTGTTTTTAAGGGGAAAAAAAAGTGCTAGCTTTTTTTGGGTGTTGTTTTTTTTTCCCCAATCCAACTGCTTTTTAACTTTCTGGGGGTTTTTTTCCAGTTTTCCTGTTAATCTTCCCAGCCTTCTGATTTTCCTACCCAAAAATCTTTTTTTACATAATAATATAAAAATCAGCCATATTTTCAATATTTTTTAATCATTATCAGCTCAACACTAACTACATTTACTTGTACCAGAAACAGGACTTCTTCTGCAATTTGTCCTCAGTTGAAATGTTTCTTCCCTAAATTGTCTGATGAAAATACTACCCATAGTTGAAAAAGGGGATGAGGGTGTGGGATTAAGCAGTTTAACACAAGTGCTTTCTCTGTTGCATTTTGAATTCAATACTGCAGATCAGGCACTGCACTGCAGCATGCTTCCCAAAACTCACAGAAGCCCAGCTCTCATCTCCCTGGTTTTAGCTGGGTATTGGTTTAACTCCACTCAAGTCTATGAGGTTATACGAAGAAAAAATTAGGATGACACATTGGAGAGTCAGGTCTGTATTAATTTAATTTTTATAAAGCCAAATATTTTTCTGATTCAGTTCAAAACATTCAGAATAGTTTCTTGCTATTCTCCCAAATGATTCTCTTCATTTTGGAACCTGCTGCTGAAGTACCTTGTACACAGCTCAGCCCCTTTTTTGCTCTTGTTGCATTTTAGTGAAATGACTATTATACATCATTCCCAGAATGGATAAAAACATTTTGGACAGGCAGAAATGAAGCTGTATAAGTGGCTGAAATGGCTGTACGAAGTTTCTTACTCATAGATAAGGAATTAGTAGGAAATTGAGGTGAAAATCCAATACTACATTAACAAGTTAACAGGCTATGTAAATCACAGCTGACCGTCACACATTTACTCAAGAATATCTATTACAGAATCCTCAGACTTTCAAAAAAAAAAGTTAGAAATTGATCAAAGGCTCAGAGTGCTCAGAGTGCTTTTTGGTAAGTAAATTATTGTCTAGATACACATTATAGATACACATTATAGATACACCAAAGAAGAATGAGATTTATGTCTTCCATTACCTGTTGAAATGGTCCATTAGATGTTCTTGGTCACCAGAAGGAAAATTTGTGAGTAAATAAAGGTAAATTGATGCAGACTGTAACTAAAGATATCAAACACTTAACTCTTCACTGAGTAAAAACTTGCTGGATGTCCAGACCCAGAGAGTGGTGGTGAATGGAGTTACATCCAGCTGGCAGCCAGTCACCAGTGGTTTTCCCCAGGGGTTAGTATTAGGGCCAGTCCTGTTTAGTATCTTTATCAATGATCTGGACAAGGGGATCAAGTGCACCCTCAGTCAGTTAGCAGATGGCACCAAGGTGGGCAGGAGTGTTGATCTGCTTGAGAGTAGGAAGCTCTGCAGAGCAATCTGGACAGGTTGGCTTGATGGGCCAAGGACAGTGGTATGAGGTTCAACAAGGCAAGGTGCTGTGCCCTGCCCTGGGGTCACAACAACCCCGTGCAATGCTATGGGCT
Source organism: Platyrinchus mystaceus (assembly GCA_035041135.1). Taxonomy (NCBI): domain Eukaryota; kingdom Metazoa; phylum Chordata; class Aves; order Passeriformes; family Tyrannidae; genus Platyrinchus; species Platyrinchus mystaceus. Next base: position 82,909,570 of record JAWWLV010000001.1, read on the forward strand.
TGGGGCAGAGAGGCTGGAAAGTGGCCCAGCAGAAAAACCTGGGGCTGCTGTTGACAGCTGGCTGAATGTGAGCCGGCAGTGTGCCCAGGTGGCCAAGAAGGTCAATGGCATCCTGGCCTGGAT
>JAWWLV010000001.1:82912105-82925319 GCA_035041135.1 Platyrinchus mystaceus
ACTGCTGGCTCATGTTCAGCTTCCTGTCAATCCAAACTCCCAGGTCCCTTTCTGCCTGGCAGCTCTCCAGCCACTCTTTCCCCAGCCTGTAGCGCTGCAGGATACATACAGCAAAATATGCACCCTTGTCCAACTTTAATCGGAGGTCTGAAAGAGTGATACAAAGTTCAACGTTTTCATCTAGGTTCTTACATTCCATGTATGCTTTCTTTCCTTCATTTTCCTTCTTTTGATGCATCTTCTCAGTGTGAGGCCGCTCCCTCCCGCCTCACTGGCTGCAGTGCTGGCACTGCGTGAGGGGAGCCCTCAACTCTAGCTTCTTCCTAGCCTCATTCCAGCTGTTTCATCTTTCTCTTCCACTTTGAGTCTCCAAGCATTCATAATATCTCTTACTCCTGAGGCTATCTGCATGTTCTGGTTGCTTGGAAACCATTCCTGAATGGCTACATAGGATTTAAGAGAACTCGTCTTCGATAATTCTCCCACCTCATTACTCAGAGTGAAATACTGTTTTAAGTGCTGCAAGTGATTCTTTTTACTTTCATTCTCATTATCTTTAATGTGGTTTTTAGTTTGTTCTCTGTTTTTACGTACAGCATGCTTTCTTTTTTTTCCTTCCCTTTTCTTTCATCTTTATCCTCCAATGTAACTTTTAGTGCCACAATTCTGTAATATCCTTATATAATGCAACACAACTGAAAAAGTCATCACAGCTAGAGCCCTGGAAGCAGGATTTGTCTGGAGATACAATGCAAAATCACAAAGAGCTTCTACTCCTGAAAATGTAATAGGAGCTGCTCCCTTCATCCATGCTAACTCGATGCTCCTGTCAAATGAGGAGGAACTGCAAAGCCCTCCTGGGCTCTTGTGAGGCTGGGAAAAGAGAAGTGTGATGAGGTCTTACCTAATTAACACCTGCAGAAAGATCAAAGGCTAAAATAGGTAGCAGAGACAAAAAAGGCAAAAAGGCGAAAAGGAGTCTTCAGAGTTATTTAAATGGCCAGAGCATAATTCACAAATAGCACTGTAGCTACACTTTGCTTTTTATGAACACCGTATGTTTTCTGTATATTGATTTTCAATATTCTGATATGGAATAACCAGTGTTATATATCCAGTGTGAGATCTTGTAATATGCCTTATTAAATCTGTGGACTGAGCTAGTATTTTCAAAAAGACAATGTTTCTTTCACTTTTTGGAACTCCTGAATCTATACCCCCATTTCCTATAATTCTCTGGGTCAAATATAAGATTCTTAACATTCTTTTGTAGTACTAATAGGCATCTGAGTCTTACAGATATTCTATCTGATTGTTTAAAAAATTGTATGAAAAAGAATACAATAATTCACTGTGAATGACTGGCTATTTTGATTGAACTAACATGTCCTTGGATCACAAATAAATTCTTTGATAGTTGAGTAAATAACTGCCCATTTTAAACGGCTGCAGAAATGCTTCTGGTTAAGGCACAGAGTAGTGACTATTCATTTGTCACTTGTGCACCTTCCTTATCATCCTAGCCTGGAGTCTGACCTTTCCCTGCATCCTGGCACAGGTCATTCCCTGGCACTCTGTAGTTATAAGTATTGAAGGGTTTGCAGACCAACAGATTAGAGTGAAGGTACATGAAAATATTGGGTTTTACTGTGGGCTAGTGCAAGTCAGGGTTAGAACTCCCTTTCTTTAATGAACACCAAGTTAGAGCAATACAGTTAATTAATTTTCTTAGCAATGTTTTATAGTCTTCCAGAAACAAAACTGCTGTGTCAGCTGTAGCTTCAAGAGCTCAGAATTCAGTTTTAGATAATTTAAAAAAAATTAGTTTGAAAAATGAAGCTATTAGTGCTAAAACCAGAAGTATGTTTGGCACCTCTCAGCGTGACTTCAGAGACGGTATCTCTGCCTGGAGGCAGCTATGGCTTCAAGTGAAGACACAGCCCATTAAACAGTCACAAAGAGTCTCTCAGACTTCACTTGTGCCACCATGTTTTCCATCCTGCAAGATCTGCTTCCATAACCTACAAGAAAATTAGAGAGAATGTGACTCCTCTGTCCTTCTCCAGGTAAGTCATATATGTCTTCCACTGCAGCAGAAGATCAGGGAACAGACTAGCTCCTGACATAGAAGGAATGCTCTTCTCTCTGCCACCTGAACTTAAAAATCTCAGAAGCTCTAAAGAGTCCCTATTTCTACCACTCCTCAAATGATTTTATTGCTACATCATACCCCTCTCTTGAAAGTGATGTTTTTAATGTTAAATATATAATACAGTCAAAGTTTACTAAGCAGCATAAATTCAGCCTTTTAAATGTGTTCATAAGCACCAGTTTAAAAGCAGTAAACTCTTCAACAGATCTGGGAATATTCAATGGTCACCATGTTGTTTTGGCCTAGTCCTGTGATCCTCTTATTTCTTTCACTTTGCCCACTAACATTTTAAAGAGCAGCCAAATGCTTACATCTCAGTATCCCATATGCTGGGGAAGGAGAAAGAGGGAGGGAAAACCATTTATTTTGCTGCCTTTATTCCCATGAGAACCACTAATCACGTGGGAGTAGAACAACAAGTTCTGCTAGGCACACAGAATCTGCTTATGAAACATCTCTGCATGCTCTCGAGGTTTCATTAGCTTTAAGAGGATTTTTTCCACTCCTCCAGATCATTGTTATTTCAAAACCAAATTTATTCAAACTAGGGAAAGACACATCTCCTCAAGTATGCCAACTTCAAACTGAAACACAAAATGCATTGTATGTATTTTTTTAAACAGTTCAATGATTAAAATATGCATCAGTTACAGTAATGGGTTTATGGCAAACTCTCACTTTCCTGCTGTAGGGAATGCTAATAATTAATGTGATTTCTGTCATCTTCCTAAGACACCACTGAACCTGAAATTATTACAGAGAAATAATTTTTCTATATGGGCTGTCTTGCAATAATAACCAGTTTGTTATACGATCATCTAGGGAGAATGCAATTGTAACACAATAGCTACACCCAATGGCAACTTCATTCACTGTTATTTTCCTAAAGAAAACTGCTAGGATTTTCTTAAAGGCTTATTAAACAAGGTCAAACATAAATGCTTAGGCCAGTTTTAACAGTTGCTTTTTCATGAAGATAAGTTTATTTTTAAATGGCAACACATTGAATAACCTTTCATAATTCGATATTTTCTTGCAATTTATCTTTTAATGCACATCAATGTTGTACATTTGACTGGTTTATTATCTTGAGTCGACTAGCATAAAGAATTGAGCCACATATTCTTCTACTTACTGAATTCTCAGGTTTGATATTTCTACTCCATTGTGGCGATAAAAGTAGCTTTCGGATTATTAACACAAGAATTGCTGTCATGTTACATTCTGGGTTTGGAAAGAAAACTGAAGGTGATGCTCTAATATGTATAAAATTTGTCTCCAGTTCTGTAAACCGTCATATTAGCCTCGGAGACTACAGAAGCTAATAAACAAATAAAGAAGAGAGGAAAAATATTTTTACCCAGTTTTTGACTAGTAAATTTTAGTAAGACAATGACTTTTCCTATTGTAAAGTTAGAAAATTTTCATGGAAGGTAAAAATTTCCATTTTGCTTTCATGAGAATGAAAAAACATACTACAAAATTGCTCTGTAGATACAGAATTATACACCTTGAGTAGAAGTACATTTGGGAACTTTGGTACTAATTGAACTGTAAAAATAAAATAAAGTGAAGAAAATCATATTCCAAAGTTTTAGAGTCAGCAGTACATGGTAAATAATTCTGATATCATGAAATGAATGTCACAGTAAGAACTGAGAAATAAGAAATAAAGCAATAGACTTGCAACCAATGCTTCCGGTGAAAAGCAGAGACCTCCATACTATGACATTTTTAAACTTTATTTTTTCATCATGACTACTTTAAGTTTCATAGATCAATTTTTGCTTCAGAAAAAGTGTCAAGGTCTCAATTTTCAGTTAAGTTTCATTACTGAGAATTTAGGGGTAATTCCTATAAAATTTAATAGATGAAACATAAGAATTTGCATATTTCCTTACAATACTTGAACTTGTATAGTTTATAGATGTATTTTTCAGTCAAAATCTGCACTGGCAGAAAAGAAAAGTGATTCATAAGCTACATCATGCTTTCAGAGTTACAACATACCATGAAACTCAATGGGTAGCTGATTCCAGTCACCTGCTACCCTGAGCAGTTCAATTGCGTGATATGTTGCTTATACATTCACAAAACCAACAATGATACTCCTTCTAGACACATAACAAGAGTTGATCCTCCCCTGGAGCAGCAAAGACTCCATGATATTAAAAAATATAAAGGCAAAGAAGGTGCAAGGAGATCTTAGGTATGAGATCATTGATGGGAGGGGAGGGAAGAACTCTATCCATAAGAAACATCTGCATCCATCGAAGCAAACTTCCATCCCTAGCACAAAGTCCAAATTTGGGTATTGCCTTCACTGCATAGCCATCATCCAAAACTCAAAAATCACTGTGCTGCCACTTTCAACATTAGTAGGTGGGTAAAAAAAATCTACAAAAGCTGGTTTACTTCTCCAGTTCCACTGCTCTAGGAAGAACCCTGTCAGATGACAAGAAACCAAAAATGACACAGAATGAATGGACACAAGTCATCACTCAAATACATGTTTTAAAAGCTTCACCTGGCTTAGGTGAAGCTTAGGCTATAGGCTTGGAGAGGCAGCAAAGCCTCTGCTAAAAACATGTGGATATTTTCCTTTGAAAATAGCTTCACCAGTGTAAAAAAAAAAGCCTTCATCATTGGCTGTGGAAATGAGACACTCTCGCTGACACAAGGCATTCTCTCAAGTCGGTCTTACAGAGGATCTTTCCACACAGAGCTTACCATGTTTATTCAAGGGCTGGCACTTCTCTTTGGTTTCATAGCTGAAAGTTCAACCCAGCAGAAAATTCACCAGGCAGAAAACTTAAGTCCAAAGTTACTTTCTTATTAGATAAAATGGTCTTAGTGAGAATCTGGTTTATTGTACTATTCAACCATATGTAAGAGCCACATCACATTCCTCAATCAAAATTCTGCAAAAACTAGTTATGTTGATTGCAATTTGCTTAAAGGAGGGTTAAAGGTTGCTGGGAGGATGCCAGTGTGTCTATTGCTGGAATATATGCATTAAAAGACCATGACAGGCAAAATACAACTGCAAGACTCCAGGTATTAAAAGGTGTCACCAGAAACCTCTGTTGGAGCATGGAGATGATAGTGTAAACAGGGTTTTTATTTCTCTGCAGACAGCAAACCACTTGTTACACAGAGAGATCCCTGCAAAGGAGAGTTTTCCTTAAGATTTATCACAAGGGTTAGCAGAAACCTTGCCAAGGATGGCTGATCCTCACGCAACAGTGTCCTCATAAGCAAAAGAAGCAATTTGGCTCTGCTAACCATGTGTGCATTCACCATGTGGGGAACAGGTCTTCTTCACAGTGTTTGCCATTTATCGAAAAAAATGGGAAGAGTCTCTGATTGAGACTGATGACACCTCAGTGCCTCTGTGTTAAATGCAGAGCACCCAGGGGTTACTCTGTCACTGATCTGGCCAGCACAACTTTGCTTCAGGCTCTTTCAGATTCTAGATACTGGAATTCATGTAGAAAAAAAAAATAAAGAAAAAACAGTAATCATCTTTTTGAAGGAGAGGTGGGAGAGTTTTAATTTATGTTCATTCATCCAAGCTGATATTTATCTTCCCCACGAAGATGCTGATGCCTTAACAGCAGAATAACTTCAGCATTCAAAAGAACAGAAAAGACTCTGAGCTCACTCTGTAAAAGTTTCCCAGCAAAGACACCGTTGTGGTAAGTCCATGTCATTGTCCTTTTCCTACTATCGTGAATTAACTTACAGAAGCACTTAAGAAGCACTTAAGAACACTTAAGGAATTAGGTCTGTTAAATCAAATTGCCCTATTCTTGCACTTACTGAAGACTGACTCTAACTGAGACAGGAATTCTTTGACTCATCAAGCTTCAATATCCGTTTATATACATAGCTGTAGCATATTGCCTATTGACTAGCTTATTTGCTGACTCAGGGAACAAAGCAGCAACATGAGCAAATGGCAGCCCACAGGCATGCCCTGGTATTACCTCCTTTTCTCCCTTTACTTTCTTGCACACCTTCAGGTTCATCCTAGGAATGAAAGGCACCCTCTTTCAGGTTTTTTACATGCCTTCTTATTCACAGTGTAAAGGTCTTCAGGACTGAGGCCACGCCTTGAGATCAAACACTTACCCTTAAGTTGCAGCAATCCATGGGCATGCAGGGTGTTTTACAAGCACCTGAAGTGACAGCTCCATACCCTAAATATCTGACGCTTTACAATGGGCTTCACCCAGTGAGGACCACAAAAGACAAGGGCAGAGTTGGAAAGGGTATAAGAGGGGAATTACAAGCGTGGAAGACACTGAGATGGGCTTGATGTTGTGTGTCCACTGTGGGAAGGAAGTGTTTGGGAGACCTTGCAGGCACACATATAGGGGATTTTTTTCCCCCACATACAACATAGGCTGATTTTTGTAGTGCTCCTCAATCAAGAGTAAATTAACCTTTACTTGGCAAAAACTGTGAAGGGTTCACATTTAGCCACTTAATTCATTCACTTAAAAGGGTAATTAATTCACAGATACCACCATTTTCTTCAGGGTACTTTTTAGCATGAAACTAATATTACTGGTACCATCAAATAAGCAAAATAAATTCTCTAAATTGTTTTATTTTTAAGGTGGTGGTGGGGAAATTGACAAAGGCCTGAGTCAGCCCCAAAAGTCCCTTCTGGTTGTTAGATCAACCTCATTTCATTATCTGCATTTGTGCCTGGCTGCTGCAGGATGTAACACCTCGCTTTGTCTGGAAAATGAGCAAGCATTCAGAACACATTACTCACAGGCTGCAGCTCCTGACAAAGTCACCTTCATGCCACATAACTTGCAGGTAGGGGAAAACTGCACAGGGACTGCAGCCTAAGAGGGAACTTCCTGAAAGCACTTGCTCCAACTCCTGCAATATCCTGCTGATAACTACAGGGCGAGATCCTACTCAGGCATAAGTGGGTCACAAACAAGACCTGTTGCTTGTTCAGATAAGAAGGACCATCACAGCCTTGTGATTTAATTTTATGCCTATCACAGAATATGAAAATAGCCAACTTTTCCCTTCTGAGTCTACTTTTTCCCTGTGCTCCTCCCATGACCGAGGGAGAAGGAGACTCCTGTACGTGGCTGTAAGTGCTGATTCCTTCTGTACCTGATTCATTTCGTCTCCTCTGATTACAATGACAGCCAGTGAGATTAGCCCCACAAAGTTAATAGCTTTTCTAAAGACTTCTTAAGCATGCTTTGTTGTTCATTACTGAGCTCAACAACACACTCAAGTGAACATCCATTTCAAAAAAGCATCTGTTCTTAAATTAAATGCACTACGGAAAAGATCATCTGATGTCTCTGGATCAGCCAGTCATCCTCGCTTCACTTTCTAGTCCTTGTAGGAAAATAGGACAGGTAAAATTTGGAAAAATAATACCCTGAAGTGCCTTGAATATAAGGACCATTTTCAGAGGTTCAGATGAGATGATTCTGCCTCAAACAATGATGAATATACCACTGCTTCTCTGCTTTCATCATCCCTTAAATTTTCTTTTCTTTTTTTTGGTTTTTTTTTTAATGGTTGGGGTGTTTTCCTGGTAGCCAGAGAATCACAAACAAGTAAAATACCTTTCAATAAAAGAGAGACAGAGAGGCTTCTTGCTTGTGTATCTGTGCAGAGATGGTCACAAACATGAAAAGCATGTCCTAGAGTTTCATAAATGTGAAAGTTTAAAATGTCAACACACCTTTAAAATAAATCTCATAATTTGCAGACCTTCCTAATCTTAGAGCACTAAAGGTTGACAATACTGTAAATAGCAGCTTCTGGCCCCCCAAAAAAAGCAAATTTTAAAACTGAATGCAGAATGACACTAAAAATAAATAAAGATGATATGAAACTTCTGTCAAAAAAGTTCATAAACAAGATATTCCATTCAGGAGAAAGGACATATGATATGTCTGCTTACACCACAAAACAGTCTTTCAGATCCACAAGGTAAATTAAGAAAGAGTAGTAATACATTTCCACCATCTACCCTGGGAAAGCAAACTACAGCATGTCCAGGCTCAACTATGTATTTCAATTGCCCCATGATAGTTACTTGCCATTGGTCTGGCCTTGTCTGGCACTGGACTCCTTCCCAGTACTTATACTGCCACCATCAGCAGATCCTGTGTGACTCTTTCAGTAGTCTTGTATTGTCTTGCCCTCCAAGGCTCAAGCTCCAGGTGTGTAGGATCAGTTCTAGAAGGTCCCTGATGTACATCCAGGTGCTCAGAGAATCAGGTGCTTCAGTCAAGGTTTTAAGACAATGGGACTAGCTTAAAGGTTCACTTACATAAATATAAATAGCTCATCCTGAGAAGGTAGGCACAGGGGAAGTGTTTACAAACCCACCCTTTGAAAGTCATTAATTATGTTCACCAAAAGTCTTGCTTTAGAAGAATAAAAGAATTTTTTCTCTTTTATTTAGCATTGGTTTGTTATTCGTTAGAATGTACCTAGACTGTGTTTTCAGGACTTTTCCCTGGAATAAGGTAATTAAAAGGTATTTAGAAATTAAGCTAAGTTCTTAATTACTCTATAAGCCTGAAATTTGACATGGTCATCATATGCACAGAATAAAAACGTGTCTTCCCAATAAGTGCATTCATTTACCACTCACAATGAAGGATCAGAAATAAGAAAGTGGAGAAGATATTTTCTTCTTAGATGCAAAACACTGATCTTTCAGAAGTTTACTTCAGCTGGCAATACCAAACCATGACCTTGAATCCCAATGGAATTTTCTTTTGAATTGGTATACTGGCTCTGCTTGGGATGGGGTTGATTTTCTTCATAGTAGCCTGTATGGCGCTGTATTTTGGCTCTGTGATTTAAACAGTGTTTTAGTTATTTCTGAGCAGTGTTTGCACAGCCTCAAGGCTCCCTCTATTTCCCACTTTGCTCCCCCAGTGAGTAGGCTGGACAGCTGACCCAGATTGACCACCATGATATTGGATGACACATAATGTCATGTTCAGAAATAAAAACTGAGAGGTGGATGGTTTAGGGAAGATAGTAATTGCTTGGAAACTGGCTGGAAATCAATCTTCTTGTGGGAGGCAGTGAGTGACTGCCTTTACATTACTTGTTTAGTTTTTTATTTCCTCTTACATTAGCTTATTAAACTGTCTTTATCTTAACTCACGAGTTTTCTCACTTTTTGACTTCGTATTCTCTCCGCTGTCCAACTGTGGGGCCAAATAAACAAGGAGCTCAGTTTTGCTTAGTTGCTAGCCAAGGTCAAACCACTGTAGTTGGAGTCAATTTGAGTCAGAGATAAACATGGTTCCTTCATAGTCTCCACCTCCAATTATGCTTTTTGCTTTCAAAATATGTCAGAAATTGTCCAAGAGTAAAAAATCTCTGGTTTCTGTCTGTTCATGCTGCCGTTGGGTGCAGGAACAAGACCTCAACTAATATGGGAGACAAAGTCTGACACACAAAGCATGGACTTGGGCACAACATGAATCCAAAGACAATGAGCAAATGATGTTATGCTGATCACAGGCTACTGTGGGTACAGAAAGTTGAAGAAAAACTTGTAAAAGATTCCAGTTGTATCACATGTGCCACTGTCTACATGAAGCTGGCCAAGCAGGCACTGAGATACTGCCAGAGTGATGGCTGTGGTCACAGGGAGGTTGGTGACAGAGGTCAGACCCCACAGAGGAGTTGGGGCAGCCGTGCCTGGTGAAACAGCCCCTCAAGAAAGCCAACAGATGCCTGGGGATCTCAGGAATAGGCACAGGAGGGCACCAGTGCAGGGATGCAGCAAAGGCAGGTCCTGCACAAGGAGACAGAAGCAAGGGCCATGAGAACTGCAAGGACGATGGGAAAGCTTTTCCAGCTGATGGCTGTCACAGGGTACCATGAGGTTCCTCACTCAGCCAGGGCCAGGCAGTGATCCACACCAGGACAGGAGTGCCGAGGAGAGTGGCGAGCCATTGATGTCTCTCTGTGCCAGAATGGGACCCTGGGATACCCATGTCATGGTCTGTCCTCCACCAGGCAGCACTGGCTGAGACACACCAACTCCACGGCGTAACCTGTCTCTGCCCTTGCAAGGATGCTTTTATTCTCAGAGTAATGAGAAGAAATTAAATGTAAGAGCCTTGTACCACAGTATTGGTTTTCCTGTGGTACCGTAAAAGGGCTTTACAGCCCAGCTCTGTCAGACGGGCAAAACCTTTTGTGGAGAAGGGCCCTGTGACTGCTACACGGTACGGAAGGATGGGCTAAAGTTGTCGATGCCATCACTGCACACAAAGGAGAAGGCTTTGCTCCTTCTTGCACACATGAGAGTTGTGTGACAAAAACGGGTTTGCATTTATTGAGAGCTGGGCGCAGAGGGTCTTTAGCCACTTTTACCTTGACCCCCAACAATGTAATTTACTTGGCACTTTGTCTATGACTGCAAATGATCGAGCAGAGGTTGCTGCTCTCCCCTTAATCGTGGCCAATGCCTCTTAGCAGACAAGCACAGCAACAGCAACATCTAGTGGCAAGTGAGATGGTGGCTACAGCAGGTCAGAAAACAACTCCAGTTAGAAAGTAGCAACAGAAAACTTTTTCTGTAATAAATTCTATTTCAAAGTTTGATCATGTTTGCACACATATATAATATATAGAAATATGTATCTCAAATATAAACTACTCTTAACTCTTCTTTTGCTTCACATGACTAACACTGTCATTACTTCACACACGAATTGATTTGATGACAATATGTTTGTATCCTATTTAGAATGCTTCGATTTTAAACATGCAGAAGCATAACAGAAGAATTTCAAGGGAAATTATACATATAATTATGGTTTTGTTAGGTACTCAGGCAGTGAACAGTATGATGCTTTAGGCATGAGAGAAACATTAGATGTATAATAAGACATTTAGAATTCCTGCAAGGACAGGATTCTACCTTGTCTTTCCTATACAAGGTTCAAAACAGTATTTTTTTCCCCTTCTGGCACTGGTCCTGTGTTTAGTGTGTTTATTTTTCAAGAAAGATGATTTTTTAGTTAAAACATGCGCTTCAACTATATCTCCATAGTACTGAGTCTAGCTGGGATGGAGTTAGGTAAGTTTCCTCACAGCAGTCCATACAGTGTTCTGGTTTAGATCTGTGACCAAACCAGTATTGATAACACAGGGATGTTTTATCTATGGCTGAGCAGTACTTGCACACCATCAGAGCCTTCTCTGGTTCACATTTTGACTCTACATCGAGTAGGCTGGAGGTGAGCAAGGAGCTGGGAGAGGACATTGCAGGTAGAGCTGACCCAAACTGACCATAGGGACGTCCCATACCATGAAACTTCATGCTCAGTGATAAAAACTATGGGTAGTCTTTCCGAGGCAGCTGCTGCTCAGAGAGTTGCTGGGCATCAGTCTGCTGGTGGAAAGTGGTGAGTGATTGCATTGCACCCCTTGGATTGTTTTTTGTCTGTTTGTTTTGGGGGCTTGTTTGTTTTGTTTTTTTTTTTTTTTCTGCTGCTTTCTTTCACTTGTTAAACTGTATTTGTCATGACCCAGAAGGTCTTGTTTTTCCTCATTCAATTCTCTCTCTCACACTGCTAGGGGCAAGGAGGGAGCATGCAGTGAGTCTGGCTGGAGTCCACTCACCACAACCAAGCATACTTTACTTAATACCCTGTTCTCAATATGTACATTACACTATGTCCAGAACTACCAAGTGTGATAGTCCATATATTGCTGTGATATTGCTGTGAAGTTCTATTTTCAGAAGTTAAGCTGTATTCCAAAGGAAATACAGCATAATTTTTTTCATATTCACTTACCCTGGACCTTTCTGGTGTTTTGGCTTCGCCATGAATACTGGACACTGTCTTGCCCTCTAATTGATACTTACAACCAAAGTTTCCATCCCCTACAATTATAACAACAAAATTCAGTCTAGACTTCTTCCTCCAAGTCCATTCCTCATTCACAAGACTCTTTCCATGAAGCACATTTTCCACAGATGAGATGACCCACAGCAAAAGGTCACCTTGTGCCTCTCTTCAGTTTCTGTTAAGAGAAAAACTGTCTTCAGAAGCAAGTTTCCTCATGAAATCTGTTATATGTTGGCTGTTCATATCCAGAAACCCAGTGCTTAAATCCTAAGGAGAATATGCAAAGAGTATGTTTACTCTTCTAATAACAAATTGTATTGCTAACCCTGTCCAGGCCTTGTGTAAATGCTGCTCTATACCTTGTACCAGTGAATGTCACAAACTGTAGCAAAGGAAGAAGAAATATTTCATTTGATAGGCTGTTTTGTTTTTTTTTTTAATTTCCTATGTCAACAACCATTGTCTGTCCCTTCACTCCTACATTTTAGGACAGAATTACAGTTTCAAAAGTGACTCGTCAACAAGGAATTAGAACTTTCTCTGTGCTACATCAGTTCTCAGGAAATGTGAAGAAACCGGGCACTCACTATAGTGAGAAGTTTTCCAGGAAGCAAATGGAGTACAAATTAAAATTTGTCAAGTACTGTGTTAAGCTTGGAAAAAATAGTGGTAAAACCTGAAGCAGAGACTGTGAACAGATAAGAAATATAGGCTCTTCTTGGCATATTTCTTTAATGGGCAATTTCTTATGAAGTAGGTGTTAATTTATTTTTCCTGCACTCAGACATACAATCCATATGTGCTCAACAGTCATTGATTCTACTGACAGCGTATCAGCTTATGAAAGATTTGACTGCCTTAATTAAAATCAAGTTGATGGCTTATTTCATTTTCCCACTTATGTATGCAAGACAGAAGAAGAAAGAAGAGAGAATTATTTCCTTCCTAGAACAGCATCATAGAGTTTTCCTGTCCTCTTGACTTGGATTGCTCCAAAGCCACCAGCCTCAAGGAGCTTGATGTACTCTGCTGCTGTTCTCTCTTTTCCTTCAGTCTGGACCAACATATTCATTGAATACACTTTTGTCTTCATTCAGAAGTGATTCAACCAGCAGCACTCCACCACCTGATTGGATGAAGAGCAATGAAGAACATGCTGAGCTCTGAGAAGCTGAACT
>JAWWLV010000001.1:82940820-82963700 GCA_035041135.1 Platyrinchus mystaceus
GAAGCACTTGAAAGCTTGTAACAAGTAAAACAGGAATCAGTACAGAAGAGCATCAAGAACCTGAACCCAGTGCAATGAACCAGAGTTCATAAACCAGAGCAGAGTCTTACCTGGGTCTTGAAACTTGCTGTGAAGGGCACAGGTCTAGGAGACCCTGGGGTTGGCAGTAGGGTAGACCCCATCCCTAAGTGCAGAAGCAGCCAATTCAAAGAGAAGCTGAATAGTCTATTTGCTGCTTTGTTGCTGTGACTAGTTTTCTCTGACAGTGATCACTCAGGTGAAGCCAATGGGGAATTAAATCTACTCTTGTTACTTTTCTGTATTTTCCAGGTCCCTCCCCCCATACCAGCTTTGAAATCAATACCTGTTTGATATCAACACCACAGCAGGGGTGTCCTACTTGTGCTTTGCCATGTTTTGGCAAAGCAGGGTGCTGAAGGATGACAAAATGTTCTACGTATTCCAGCTGGCTGCTACAGTGTTCCTCACTTTCTCTGCAAAACTAACCATTGGCATGGAGAAGGCCCTTGGGAAAAAACAATGAAATGACTGCCAAGTGCAAGATGTGGAATAGACTTCAACTTCATGCAGGACATACCTCATAGGTATTTCATCAGAAAATTAAACCCCTGGATTACTTTCCTGAAATCTTTCTGGCCTGCTGTCCATCTCTCCAACTTGTAAATGACTGACATCTTGCCCATCTTGCCTTTTTGGGCAGATGTTGCAACTCTCAGGTGAGAAAGGACCCTTTCCATCAAGGAAAAGACTTACAGTTTTTATATCATATGTTTAGACATCCTTCAGGCAACAAAGCTAAATGAGACTTGACTTAGGTAATACAGTGATGGCAAAACGTTACAAACCAGCATTTTTTCAGTGGCAGCTTTCCCCATGCTTCAGTGATTAAAGGGCAAAACTTCAGCAATACAGACATCAAGATGCAGCTCATCATTTTGTGTGCATCAGCTTAATGTACATTTAAAGACTGCACTTCATGACTTTGTCCCAACACAACATTTTCATATTATCTTCCTTTTCTAGGAAGTAGGCTTGTGTTTAAACTGAAGCTGAAGGTTAGTCCTGTGCTTCTCTTTTGAACCTGTCTCATTCTAGAAGAAACAGGCCAGTATAAAGTTGTCACACGTTCTTTCCGACCATTTTGTGGGTGCAGTGAAACTTTTTCAACTGAAAGATTCCGCTGTATAACCCTCTGTGAATCTGAATTTTCCATTCAGATCCTTGCATTCTATTTGTTTTAGGCAGTAGTGAAGTAGCAACTTACTTTAAGAGTTAGTTGTTAAAGTTAGCCAAGAAGATGTCAGCTTTTTTCCCCTCTGTACACAAACTCAGCAACAGTACCCATTCCTCCAGCTCCAACACCTCAGGGTGTCCTGTGTTACCAGAGTAGTAGGTCAGAACATACAAGAGGCACAGCAAACACCCATCTGTAGAAACGTGTAGAGCTCCTCATCCTGGCCAACACAGCCTATAAATATAGGGCTATTTTCTTGCTAGTGCACCAGACTTCACTGTTCAGTACAGTTTAGACTTTAATATTCTGCGTATTTGGTACTGTGGAGGCTGGAGTTCACAACACACCACTCTGCCAGAGTGACTGTGAATCTGTGCAGCTTGCATTTAATAAGACACTGAAGGTTTCAAGAACCCAGCTACATTCATAATGAACACCTTCCCCTGCTATCCCTACCTCAAGGAGAGCACATGAGCTCAGTTACTATTTAGGAACTTCCATCTGCATATGCAAAAAGCTAATCTGGTGAGTTCATTCACTTGGACAAATCTAGACCCTCTCTTGGTGAACATGCTACAGATTTTTCGGTGCCTTGGATTCAGTCCAAAGACAGTTCTGCAGGAAAAGAAAGTTTAAAAACTTCTCATTAAGTCTCCATCTGTATGGGTAATCAAGTCAACTTATTTCCCTCAATAGCTTTCCATCTCCTCCAATGAAAACAGAAATAAACAGTGTGATTATTCACACATCACTAGCCAAAGATAAACACTAGCTAGCCAAAAAGATTAGAAAGTTGTAAGAAAATAAATAAATAAGTAAATTCTCTGCTAAAGTCAAATTCTGCCTGCTACTGAGAAACAAAACACAGTGCTTGCAATTACATGTAAGCCTAGAGATTTCCCACTCCTGCGATCATAGCCACTATTCATCCCCAGGCTATCAGCCACACTGGAAGCAAAAGCTCCCCACACATTTCTGTTGAGCTAAACAAAGCAAGTTTAAGAAGAGCTAGATGCTGCTCACCAGCTTACAGACCACTTTCCTCAAATGACTCAGCCACAGACTGGTAGTATTTCAGTGACATTTAGTACAGCTGCATTACAGATTCATGAGTACAAAATTGCTCAACCCTTGATTCCTGTAGTTTTGACTAAATAACAGACAGTTATGTGCACTATTGCACACTAGCACATCTTAACTGGCCATAAATGCATTTCACTTAAGGCAAAGTTAGAGGGTACGAGAGTCTCCAGTAATAAAATGACCACTCAGTTAACTAAACCCACTTGAAATTCTTTCTCAGTTACGACTAAATCTGTCTGTTGAGAACACTAGTCATAATCGTTTAATGAGATTACTACTTGTAGCGAGGTGTAGGGGTGGAGGGTTGCAAATAACCCACACCAGACTGATGCAAAGCCACATGCAGTGTGTTGCTGTTTCCAAGTAAATTGTCAGTGAGGCTTAAATTTTAAGCTCCTTTTAGGCTACTAATGCATTCATGGAGATGAAATTGTAATGGCTTGCTTTCTCTGAAAGCCCCATCAAGGTTTCTCTCATAGGGCTTAGACCATGTGCAGGTTAAAGCCGTTACTTTACCTCGACAGTTCTATTTCGGTGATAAATTTTGCTTTGCCTAACTGACTCAGTACAGACAAATGTTACACACACAAAAAAAATCATATCATCTTTGCATAATATTTGAAAGTAAGAAATTATCTATCAAAAAAGGACAACTGTGCCTCACTATCATTATTAAGCCTCTAAGTATGCCCAGCTTATAAGAGATGGCCTGGAAATACACTAAGATGATACAGTTTGTGGCCTTTTTTTTAACAATCCTAAAAAGCCAAGATGCTCAGTATCATACTTCTTATTTGAAATGCAGAGTCCAGTTTTAACAAAATGCTCATTTTTTTCTTTGCAACTTCTAATTCTTCTCACATTTTACAACAGATGTATTTTCCTAGTAACATAACTATTTATTCTATCATTTTTTGCCACCAATTTAATTCTTTTCCTGTTTACATCACATATACTCTTGCAAATACTTGGAGTGAGCAGGAAATCCTGTATTTTTCCTCATTCTTTAAGTAAACACCCCCTTCTATTCAGTTTTATCTTCAGTAAAAACTCTGTCTGAGAATGTCTTTTAAAGTCCATCTTAAGCAATCCAGAGTTGTTCTTGGTTTAACTTGTGGCCTTCAAATAATCTCTCAACAAATAATTCATCCAAATAGTCACTGAGATCTGTCAGAGGTAGGTGGCAGTATATAAGAGGCATAGATTCCCTGGGGATAGCCAAGTTCACTGGGAAAAAAATGGTAGATGCTTTAAAGAGAGAGAGAGAGATGCAAAAAGAAAACTAAGATGGATAGCAGCTAAGGTAGGCTCTGATTTCAGAAATTACTTGTTCTCTGTCAAGCATCACAAAGGAAAACTGTGGGCAAGCAATTGCCTTGCACAGGCCATTTTAGAGGCTCGGCTTTCCTGGAGATGAGCTGAACACCTGCCTGCTCATGGGAAATGGTGAATGAATTCCTTATCTTGCCTTGTTTGTGTGTGCAAATTTGCTTTACTTTAAACTGTCTTTATCTCAACCCATGAGTTTTCTCACTTTTACCCTCCCAATTCTCTCCCCCACCCCACCAGGGGGGAATGAGTGAGCAGCTCCACGGAGTTGAGTTGCCGGCTGAGGTTAAACCATGGCAGCAAGCCATGTGCAATTGCAGGGAAAATCTAGTCTGAAGGTGATTTATTCTTTTTCAGACACTTTGTTGGCAGTATTTGGGAGTGACATATTCCTTCATACTGTCCTACAAATAGTCCAATTTCACAGACAGCACGCCTGTACATCCCATCCAGAGCAGGTAGAGCTCACTTTGTAGGTGCCACAGTGCAAATGAAGCTAGATTAGGTATCAGTTAGAGAGCAGTATCAATTAGAGAGCAATTCCAATTAGCCTTAGCCCTTCAAAAGTTTTATAACATATTACTATGGCAAAGCATTAGCTTGAGCTAATCTGTGATTTTTTTTTTTTTTTTAATTTTTTTTTTTTGTGAGGCAGCAGATGTACTCAGGGGGTGCAGGGGGAATCAGATCAAATTAATTTTCTGTGCCATCTAATGGCATTAAAGAAGAAAGGATGGTGGTGTGTACCACTTCTAACAAGCCTCAAGAGCCCAGTATTGGATTGAGTAAAAAAAAAATAAATTGAAAACAGAGGCACACTTTCTTTTAACAACAATAATACTTGTACACTTGTACACACTTAGGAACATAAGTTACTCCATGAATCTGTTCTGTGAAGCCGGTTCTGCAGAATCAACCACAACTAGATTGCTGCTTTATAGAAACACTAGAGACAACTCTGCAAATTTATTGTGAAGCAGAAAAAGACACATTCTGCAAATAACTTGTTCATGAGGCTGGGGAAGGGCCAGATCAACAAAATGCAATGTAAGCTTAATGAAACAGGTGCTGTATCCAGAAAAACCAAACCTCAAAGGCAGGATACCAGTTCAAAACACAGAAAATACATATATTTCATCTTTCGTATAATAAAGACAAATTTGCTTTGTATATTAATACAAGACATCAGTGGTCAGTTTTGCCCACCCATTTATAAATTAAGGAATTTGCCAAACTACTAGGTAGAATTGCTGTCTTATATAAAATCTAATCTAATCTAATCATCTCTACCCCCACAATAGTCTGTTATGTGATACCATACATGTTCAAGAACTGCTCTAAAGTTGACACTAGTGTGATGACCAGATAGCCCTGATCAGCAATCAATTCTCATTAGTTTGTGTTTATGGCCTTGTGGCACTGAGTCCTGCTCTCACAATTTTGGAAGCAACTGCAAAAATTCCCATTTTGTCTGTCTGTTTTAAGGATGATGCTTCCAGATAACATATCAAATGTTTTTTTATATGCATACCTAATTATGCCCATGCCCTTATTCTAGGTCACTGAATAGATTACAAAGGTAGAGCCAATTAGAAAAAGAATATGGATATGGTCACAGTTTCAGTAATAATTTTTTACTAATATCAATTACTTCCAGCAATTTGACTTGAATGTTATGGAAATTACTTTTCCAGAGCAGGCAGTAAGCAGATGGAAAGCATCACAATAATCATATTAAAGGGCTTGGCCTTGCTCTTGTGACAAAACTCTAGTTTGAATAAGCTGCTTCCTGAGTCACCTAGTGCAGGCTGAGGCCAGGAGATAAAAAGAAAACTGCAGGCCAAAAGGCTGTTAAGTACAGAGGCTCACTGACCCTCAGACAGATACAGGAGGAGACATTTTCCTATAAGGACAAGAACAGGAATATGTGATAACACTGTCCATAGAAGGAACCTAGAAGTCTTAGCATTTGGAGACTCATGTTCTTTGCTTCACAAGGGCTGGAGGAAAACCACTCCTGGTTGCCACTGCCAAAAGTCACAGTGAGACAACCATGTGCAAAAAGTGCATTCACCAGCTCCTGCACAGCACAGGGAGGCTCAGGCGCTTTGGCCCACAAACCTCCTACCCTCCAGCTCAGACCTTGCTCAAAGCAGTCTGTGATAAGCAGAGTTCTCCTCCTCAAACAAGAAGAGATCTCATGCTCCCTTGTATCATTAGATGATTGATACACTCCAGAACCCTAAACAACCTCAAGAGCAAGGGGGGTTCCCACTTGATCCTATTCTCCTGGCATCTCTGCAAGGACAAAAGGGAGACCTGGTGACAGATGTGAAACCTCTCCTGGAGCTGAGTGCAGCAAGAGAGGTGCATCCTCACACCTGAGAAAACTCTCCTCCTGTCTCATCATGTGATTTAAGACTCAAGAAAGGAGGCAGAACATTGGAAGAAACCCTGGGCATTTCTTGGGACTTAGTATGTGGCATAGGGCTCAGGTCTCCTTCACAGCTGCCAAGGCTTTCCAGCAGGTGTGAACACACTGCTGGAGCATGAAGTTGCCTAATCCATGGCTTAATGGGATAGACACCTTGTATTTATACCACACCAGTCATGCTTATTGGGGAAATTTTTCCACTACTGAAGGAAAAAAACATACCAGTTAAGAGTGAACCTTCCCCAGCAACAAAGCCTGATTTTAAAGTAAGCTTAAAGTTGACAGGTATGGCTGCCTGACACAGTGCAAGAAGCTGGGTTCTATTTGAGTTCTTGGCTTTGCAATGGCGTAGGAAGAGCTCCAGATTTTGAAAGCAAGACACAAAAAAAAGAAGTTAAATGCATGGGATAAGCTTAACACTTTTGGAGGAATGACAAGTACTGAAGTCTTCCACCATCGTCAAGGATTTGTCTACCCTATACCCTTGGGACTGCCATACATTTGGTCAAGATCAACGCTGACATTCAGGCTTCAACTTTTCAAGCAGTAGTCTAATGGAGAATTAACAAAGACTTACAGTTACAAGAAGAAACTCCAACTAATTTTATCTCCTTTTAGACAGGTCCTGAAAGTCAGTTGAGCAAATCCAAGCAATCAGGTAAGATTTATGCAATTAGCATCTAAACATGTTGCGACCCACCCCAGAAAGGGGATGGTAACCCAGGTTCTTATTAATAAATCCCTTATGGTGGATTAGAGTGAAACGACACTGAATAATTGTTGTTTGAAAACATATACATGTAGGGTTTATTTTTGAACAATTTTGTTTCAAAGGTAAATAGGTATGTTGCCATTTTGGGTGTTATCATCTATATCTATCATCTATAGCAATATGGCAAAAAAATAACCTTTAAGGAAAATGCATAAAGGAGAGAAAAACAGGATAAGGGTAATGGAGAGTAAGGGAAAGAAAGGATAAGGGTGGAAAAGTGTATATAGTCACCACCCACTGGATCCAGTGATGGAACTTGGTAGTTGTAGAGGCAATGCTCTTGATCTGCTGGGGGTGGGGGAGGGAAGCCCACACCCTCACAGTTATGAGTTATTTATATACTTCCAGAACAACTTATACCTCTCTGGGGTGGGGACTTTTACCATGGAATAGTGTTACGGGCCATGCCACAAGCCACCCCTCTGGGTGAGCAGCCGCCTCTTCCCAGCTTGCAAAAGTCCCCTGGTGATCCTAGAATGTGTAAATCATTAACCTTTTCAGTCTCTGACACAACAGTCTTCCAAAGCAGGGGAAAACATCAGTAACTTTGGTACTTCAGCTTCTAAAATTCATTATAAAACCTGCTGGTATCTTTGGTTCTTTCATTTGAAACACTAAGACCCCTAACAGATATTTGGTAGAAATGGACTGACTGAAAATCAATGCAGAACAAAGAGCATTTTTTTGCTATCAAAAATTATATTCTTTAAATTATTGCATCAGAGGTTTTTGCAGTAGTACAAGCACATACCTCCTTCACAATAAAACCCTGAATAAACTGTATCAGGCATGACATAATTTATATTTGTGACCTTATTAAGACTACAGTTTTAACTGTTTCTCAAGTTTCCTTGCCATCATCAATGAAGACCACAAGCAAAGTGATGCCCAGCAGTGGTCACCTTGGAAAGTCAAACCTGCCTCCCCTCCCTCCCTCACCCCGTTATTATTGTTGAGCATGATGATATATGGCAAAGGACATCCATTGGTCAGCTGGGATCAGCTGTGTCCCCTCCCAGCCTCAGTCCACCCATTGGAGAGGGGTGTCTACACTATGAAAAACGGAGCAGGTTAACTCCATCACTGCCAGACCCAGAACAAAGACACACAATAAAATATCCATTCTGCACTGAAACAACTCAAATAATGCCTTATTTTGCAAAGCCATCAGTGGTGAACTGAGAGAGGGTGTTATGCTGCTTTTGCATTGAATTCTGCTAAAACCAATCTGACTCATCAACCCAAGTTAAACATCCTGATAGTGAGGTGAAGATGTAGCAGACCTGGTAAACTATTCTTATCTAAAAATGCTAAGCTGACACAGCTGGCCTGGAGTCATATGACTCACAGTCAATCACTTTATACTATAAAAGTTCAGTCCCACTTTCTAATGGCAAGTTCTTCTAACATATCCCTTTCTTGAAGTGTGTGTGAGGAGATTCCTCCCTTGGGTCAGGATGCTCCTCAAGGTTACTCCTCAAGGCTGATTTGCCCACAGTTGTTGGTATGGGTAACATTAATCTCTACCTCTTTTTTTTTGCTTGCTTTAACATAACTGCTTTGATATAGTACACTATATTACACTGGACTAGTAGTTTTAGCTTCTATACTGTGTAGTAAATAATTCTGATTAAGGTATTTTTGCCTAATCATTTATTATAATAAATAATTTAAATAATTTATTTTTATATAAATATATCTGGTTTGCCATCTTTAACCCTGTGGGACAAAGTTGTACAGAGATTGGTAATTCCTTAGACTTAAACCATTGATAAAGTCTGGGGCTAAGATTGGATCCAGCTGCACCTAGGCTCCTCTCTGAGAAGGAGTTTAGAAAGCAAGGGAGTCCTTTCTGCACCTTGCGACTCAATGAGAAGGCTTCTCTAGTAAACTGTATCTGAAGCTCTCACTCTACCTGTGACACCTGGACTAGTGGAAGGTGTTCCAGTCCATGGCAGGGTGAGTTAGAACTAGACAATCTTTAAGGTCTTGCATCTTTGGGGGTCCAACCCAAACCTTCTATGATTCTGTAATTTTCTTAGGCCTCAGAAATTGCCCCTAAATGTCAAGGGAGCTTATAGAATTATTCATTTCAGGGTGAGATATGAAAACTAATCTTGGCACCTTCTCTGGAGCAAAATAACCAAGGAACTACAGCCTTTTTTGTATCAACTAACTATCTGTTGGATTCTTCTGACTCCAACACTTTTTGGTAACTGCCGCTGCTTTAACTGTTTCCACTCCTTGGCAACGACACTGCATTCATAGCTTTATGACTTACTGAAAGTAGCACTATAAACTAACATTCCCCTGATTATCTCACTGACATTATCAAGACCTTCACCCAAGATATCAATCTGGGCAAGCTTGGAGCTTCGCCATTTCCCCGGGGAGCCTGTTCCAGGGCCCAACCATCCTCCGGGTGAAGAACCTTTTCCTAAAATCTAACCTAAACCCTTCCCTGACACAATTTCAGGCCATTTCCTCGGGTCCTGTCACTGTTCGATAGAGAGATCAGTGCCTGCCCCTCCGTTGCTCCTTATGAGGAAGTTGTAGACTGTGACAAGGTTTCCCCTCAGTCTCTTCTCAACTGACAGCTGCTCCTCGTATGGCTTCCCCTCAAGGCCCTTCACCCTCTTCATAGACCTCCTTTGCATGGTCTCTTTTTCTTGTACCGTGATGCCCAAAACTGTATGCAGCCCTCAAGGTGAGGCCACACCAGTGCAGAGTAGAGGAGGGCAATCACCTCCCTCAACTCAGGTGTCCCTCCATTGGCTGGTGATGCTGTGCCTGATGTCCCCCAGGACACGGTTGGCCCTCCTGGCTGCCAGGGCACTGCTGACTCATATTCAACTTCACATCGACCGTGACCCCCAGATCTCTTTCTGCAGGGCTACTCTCCAATGTTTCATTCCCCAGGCTGTACACACAACCAAGGTTGCCCGATCCCAGGTGCAGAATCCAGCACTTTTCATTGCTAAAATTCATACAGTTGGTGATTGTCCAGCCCTTTGATTTGTCTCGGCCTCTCTGTCTTCAAGGGACACAATTTAGTGTCATAAAGGTCTACTTTTTCTGTTCACAGCTAGTAACTACAAAGATTTCAGCAGCATGGTCTAGTAAAAAACAAATCTCCCATGAATTCACTCAAAGTAACACAGAAACTCAGCCAGCCAGGGATCCAGCTGAGCTGCAGCACCAATGTGCTCCTCTGACACTCCAGGAAACAGACACACTTCGACTCCATGCATGGGTGTGAGGAAAATGGCATCCGAAGGCTGTAGATATAGAGCACATGTCCTGTTGAATTAACAGCTGACATAGCTGTAACATAACAGGGCCAACAAGAAGAGTGGCTGAACTTCATTATTCAAATGTGTTGCGTGATGTTTTCAACAAACAGGTTCTTATAGAGCACTTCTGCAGATTTTAATATAATGACATATGAAAACAGCAACTTCAGTTCACTGGAAAGTTTTCTTTTTAATTTTACCATAAAAATGCAAAATAAACTCTTTCACTGTAATGTTATAGCTTTTAATATTCCTGAGCTGCATTTTAGAAGCAAAAGTATTCTTAAATGGATTTAACAAGAGACACTGCAGCCTTACTTTTAACACCACAAGTAAAAATAATTTAGCAAGAAGGCCCCTTTTTCAAGACAATGTATAGCTCTTTATATACCTGAAAAAATGTTTCAAGTAGCTCTATGCCACCTGAAATAATTACAAAGAAAAATATATCAACAAAATATTGGAACAACTTTCAACAATTTTACCACTGCTTCTTACTTCCTACACCAGTGTGCCTCTCTTACATGGAAAGTATAACTATACAAAGGCATTACATGTCAGAATAATTTGGGCCACAAAGCTTGGCATCATAAAGACATATGAAGGAATCATAGCAATTTAAAAGGTATCCTGCATATCCTTATAGTCAGTTTTAAGAAAAATATGAAAGTCCTGCTATCCACCTCAATCAGTAAAAACTCTATTTGTTAAACATGTTTTCATTTAATAAACCAGAAAACACTTTAAATCAAATCTGTATGTAATAGCTTGTCACCTCTGTAGTTCCTCTAACTGGCATCCACGTATTTCTCAAGCCAAATTAGGTGATACAGAGATAAAAACTAAACACACTAAAATTAAGGTTTAGAAAACTGAAAGTGAAGAAAACAGACTGGCTTTTAGCACAAGCACAGGTGGTTATACCTACATTGTGGTAGAAACATAGAAAGAGACAGCAAAGGTCATAAAAATCAGGCATCTATGTTCTTGATTTCAGGGACTAGATGCAACCTAAGCATTGGTGAAACAAATGTTTTCTATAGCAGTCACACCGATGAGGTCTGGTTTACAACTTTCTGGCCCTTTTGTCCAACCACAGCCTTCCAAAGGAGTCAAGGCCTCCACTACCCACTCCAAGTGCTCCTTCGCTTACTTCGCGATCACCTCCGGTGCCTCCGTCTCCTGCTCACGCTTCTGCGACTGCGACTTCTTTCCCTTCTGTCTCGTCTACGTTCCCTGCTGCGAGTTCTCCTGTAACGTGAACGCCTGGGGCTTACACTTCTCCGGCGAGGACTACGGCTTCGTCGAGGGCTGTAACTCCTGCTGGAGCGTCTATAATACCTCCTTTCTTTCCTGTGCTTCTCATCCCGGTAACTCACATCTCTTCTGTGTCTGCTGCTCTCTCGTTTACCCTTACTCTCATCACTATTTATGCTGCTACATGAACGGCTCTTTCTTCTCCTTGGCTCTGTGCTACGTTTGTCCTGCTCACAGTGTGAGCCCTTCCTGTGTGTATTCTGGTCATAGCTAGAGATGCTCTTCTGGTCCTGGTTATTGGTGGGAACACATGACAGTACCCCTGAACCTCTTTTCTCGGAACACCTCTCAGAGTTTGTAGTTTGAAGATTCTGACCTTCTTTGATGTGAACTTTGTCATGAATGTTGCCATTTAAGTACTTGCATTGAGTGTTTACACTCTCAGGGGATGCTACTTCTACTTGAGAGCCGGGAGCCAGTTTGCCAGAGCCGGCCTGTCCTGAGGTAGAAGTGATGCAGCTGGATGACACAGTGTGTGGAACACCACTAGGGTTTTTCAGCATGTCAGACTGAGATGCTTCAGGTTCTTCTTTGTTTTGATTAACTGCATCCATTTTCTTGCTCAGAAGATTATTCAGTAGTTTCTCCCTCAGTTCCTTTTCTCTTCTTTGCAGCCCCAGTGCTCTCTCTTTTTCCTCTTCCACACGTTTAAGCTCAGCCTCCTGGAGCCTTCGTCTCTCCTCTTGCTGCTGAAGACAAATCTTTTCTTCATTCTGTTCTTGCTCCAAAAGCTTTACTGTCTGAAAGACAGTCAGAGGAAAGATAAGAATAAACAAGAAGCATTTATTTACCTGCTCATGCTTCCAAGTTGTACCATAACAGAAAAGCAGCAATATGGCAGGAAAATAAAATCTAACAAACAGAACTTAACCATCCCAAAATAAAACGGGGTTTCCTTAAGGGAAAAAAACCCCAAACCAATCAACCAGCAAAACCCACTAACACAGAAGTTTTTAAGGTGAAATATTATTGGTTTATGATTCTTGAGTGTTAATTGCTCCTAGCTGTTTCACACAGCAAAAACAAAGCTTGGTCTGTATGCCTCCTTAATATAACAACAGTAAGAGCTAAAACAACATGTGAAATCTGCAATATTGAAATACATTTATCAGGGCAAACACTTGAAGGTTTCAGTCAAATTTAAAATTAAAAAAAAAAATCAGTTAAAATGTTTTAAATTTCACTGAGAAGAATTTCTCTTAGATGATTGCAATCTGCAGTTTGCAGATGACTTTACAATGTATTCATAAAAAACAGCAATTAAACAAATATTATGTAGAAACTGATTCCGATTTTGTCAACCACTTTAGAAACTCACGATACTGAAAAAGACAGTTTAAACATTTTTTTATACTGACCCAGTCAAATGGCTTAGTGTAGACCTTAGAATTCTCCAAGTGACAGAAACACACTCCCTGTTTCATCAGGCAACCTTTCTATTCCGCAGCAACAAAGTTTAAAAGCCTGCAAAAAGCATTTCTCCCTTCTTCTAGTATATAACTGGTCTGCACATAGCACTGTATGAGTTCAAAAACACTCCTGAGGCACACTGGCACCAAGGAAAAAAAACGTGCTTTGCCACACAGCTCTCATTTCTGCAGCAAATACTTATCATACATTACACCCTAATATGACTTTATCCAAGTCTTGAGCTTCACTGTTTCAGTGAAAAAATAACACTGTTAGAGAGACAGGACCTAACATTTAAATCCCTTCCTGACAGTTCTTTTTCTACAGAAAAATAATTTTGCACATTTTCAAGTATCGACTAATGAAAGTTTATTCTCTGAAATTGCAAAGAACAGTTAAAAGAACTGCTGAAAGCCAGATGGGTGACAGAATCAAAACCGGAACTAAAAAAAAATGGAGTTTTGCATCTTATCTTCCACGTTTAGTTCACTTTATCATGCTCACACATTCATTTACGGGACTTAAGAGCAAGCCTGCCAACTAATTTACAGGTAAGAAATGCAATTCAGAACTATAGGTTCAAGTTCACTGTTCCATTCACCCATATGTGAATAATTTACAAAGGGAGAACTACTGTTTCACTGTGCTTTTCTGATTTTTTGGTCTAAGGGATAACATCCAGAGAAGTAGTAAACCTGTTGTTTAATGAACAATGCTCCCCACCCCCCTCAAGTCAGGCTTTGTTCTGCTGCTTTCTTTACCTTTACTCTGCTTAGCAGTTCTGCAATTAATCTAATGGACTGAAGGTTTCTCTGAGCTAGCAGAAGCTTCCTTTCTTCTAGCTTTATCTTCTCTTGCAGTTTTTTCTGTTCTTCAGCTTGAAGCTTTTCAAGCTGTTTTTTGTTTCGTCGAACTTCACGATCTTTCTGTTTCTGTTCTCTCTTGCGCAACTTCTCTTCTCTTTTTCTCTCTCTCTCATACTCTTCAAGCTCTTTCTGCTTCCTAAAAAGAGACAAATGTTTTTACCTTATCTAGGCCAGCTACAAGTTTGGACTGCTATGTAAAAATACCTTTCATACTTTAAGTAAATTTGTTTTTAAGTAACTTGTATTGATTACAAGAACAAAAGTAGAAAACCGAACATTTTAACCATTATTTGTGAGAGCAAGCAGTCATCAGCCTGCCATTTTTTAAAAACAAAGACAAAAAATGGCTACAAACCTATTTGACCAGAGACAATAACAACGCATCAAGCAAGCCTGGCAGAGAATTCTCATGGTGAGAAGTAAAATACCAAGCCAATTCATGTGTGCAGGGGTGGTGGGTTTTATTTCAGTCATTAGGACAAAATGGTAGCTTATGCTAAAGGCCAAGGGTTTCTGAGATCAGGTGTCTAACGGCACAATTTTTGGGAAATTGAGTATTTTGCAGGTTTGGAGTTCTGAAATGAACATAAGCATAAGTTATAACCTAAATAACCCCATTCAGCGTTAAGTCCTTCACTTTAGCTACAGGAAACTTGTGTTTAGTTATTTTCTATCTTTTGATGCTGATATGAAGGAGCAACAATAGTTTTGATATGCCTGATAGTTAAAAATATAACTGAGCAAGAAGCAATAAATACCTTTCCTCCTCCTTTTGTTTTTCCTCAGCTTCTTTCTCTTTACGCTTTTGTTCTTCCCTCTGTTTTTCAAGCTCTTGAAGCTTTTGCCTTTCAAGCTGACGTTTCTTAATTGATGCATCACTGAGATGTTTTGTTGAGTCAAAAGAAACCTTTACAGGATACAATTGAAAACAAAGAGACAGAATTAAAAATCCCTGACAACCTACACAATTTTAACCTAGACCTCAGTGTAAGTACAATCAGAAATACAAAATCTTTCTTTTTATAAAGAGAACTTCTCTACCTACCCAGAGCAAGCACCAGCTACTGTAACCAGGTAACTGGGTACTCAGTGCGTGCACACTAGCAAAATCAGATACCATTTTACACTTCTGTGTCTCACAACCAAAAATAAACCCCAGTTGTGGTTTAGGCCATAGCTGTCCAGTGTTTTCAACGTGTCAGAATAGGCACATACAGAACTGTTAATTTATGCATGCTGTTAGGGACTGTACAGCACTAGGTAGAAATTGGCCTAAACACAAGCCCATTTCTGTTTAAAACTGTGATTCTTAAATTTAGCAAATGAAATAGTTCTAAAACATTCAGTGCCTGGTTTAAGCAAGTGCCTTCTACCAGTTCTAACACCCAGATTCCCAAACTGAGGTACACCAGGCTGAAGATCCCAAGTTATGGGAACAGAACAGAAAAGGAAGACATACACATCTGAGCAATGAGACCTCAAAAACACTAAACTTCCAGGACACATGAACACACCTTGGCCATGTCCAGCTGCATGCTGGAACAGGACACCAGGAGACATCACAGCCCTGGTGTCCTTATCTCTCATTCTGTGTGGAGCCAGGTGTCTATAGAAGATTTCTGCAGACCCGTGGTCATGAAGCATGGGGAAGAGAACAAGGGGCACGTGCTCTGCAGTATAATTTACCCAGCCTCTATGTAAAATGATGTTTCACTAATAGGCTGAAAGAACAGACAGGTAGAAACACACAAGGTGTTGTGACCTTGTATGACAGAGATCTGCCCTGACAGGGCAGCTGCCAGGAAGGCAGGCTTCCTCCTGCACAGCCAGACTAAATTTGGGAACCCTGATCCTCTGCGTGCAAGTGACAGTTTGAATTTCACTGGGTCAAGGCACAGTTTTTATGCTTCAACAAGATAAAAAATTACAGCATTTTACTTACACTGACTAAACTTGCATTAATATTTACATGTTCCCACATTAGGCAAAGGAATACTCCACTTTTTTTTCCTGAAATGAAATTTCTGGTTTGATGAATGACTATCGGGCATACTGAAATATATTGGCAAACACTCAACCAACATGTAACCACCTCCACAGTAAGTTTTCTTGAGGCCATTTTTTCATAGATACTACATCTGAACTGACTGTCTTGATCTCTCCTGTCATAGCTGTAATTTTTTAAGACAAATAGGTTACAGAAAAATAGCTATAACCTAAAGTTATAACACAGTACATAAATATTAGAAATTCATATTAATTATATTCATATTATAAATCAAGTCTAGTGCACATGGAACTGTGCTAGAGATCATCACTCCCATTTAAATTTTTGTGGGGCCCTTCTGTATGTGATGTACCCTAATGATTAACTGTGCATTCCTCAGGCCATATAAGCCATTAAACTTCACAATTCTGACACCTGTCTGGTAGATCTCATTATCAGTACAGGGACAAAATACCGAGGCTGTGAAATTTCCACCTCCCTCCAAATTCCAAATTGTACTGAACACAAGAAAGAACAATGCACTTTAAAGTCAACCTTTCGGTGAAATCTGTCTGAACTTGTTCAGAATTAGAATTCTAAGTGAAATCGCAAAATTTATAGACATATATTACTTTCTATAATTACTTAGAAAGTGATGTTTGTAAACTTGATCCTTCCATCAGCAATTCTCATTTCTGGAACTCTCTTGTTAAGGAAAAAACCAAACTCCACTCACTTTGCTCACACAGTCTAACAACATGTTTTTCTGCCAACATTTTCCATTAAAAATTTTATTAGGGCTGTTCCATGAAGCTACATCAGTGCTGTCAATGTCACCTGTTGTCATCACTACGGTACACAGAGGTAGGTTTCAAGCGCCATGGAAAGAACGTTTATTTGTATTTGGTCTTTCATATGGGTTCCCATAAAAAATAAAAAAGCCTGCAGTCTCTCACCTTGATATTGCAAGCCACTGCTTTGCCATCGTCACCTTTGTACATGAGCTTCATCCCTCGCAGGGCGTTCATGGCCTCGATGAAACCCGCGTACTCCCGGTACTGGACATAAGCTTCAAAATTTAAATGGCCTCCAAAACTGAAAGTGTGGAAATTTCTGCCGGTCATTTCTTCTCTGTAAGGGTCCAGCATGGGTATGTCCACGTTACGGATTTCTCCGAATTTCTGAAAAACTTTTATCAGGACTTCTTCGCTTGGCTTTTCCGAGCCCGTCTCCTTTGCTGCAAACCACTTGCAAGGTAAGCCCTCCAAGTGAATGGTGTCCGGCCTTTCCCCCGGCAAAGTTTCGTTCATGTCCTTTGCATCACGGAAAAACGAGTCCCAGTCATGTCTGGTAGGGAAGTCGATCTTATACTCTGCAGCACGCACTTTCAAAATGTCAGAGAAGCCACTCAGCTTTATTGTTTTGCCATCAAGGCACGCCAGGAAAGATTTAACCAGACTTTTGTTCTCAACCTCTCCTTCAAACCGAATGAAATCCATTGTGCTTTTAGAAATCCGCAGAGTGGAAAACTGGTGAGTTTGCACCATCCCCTTCAATCTTTCCATCACTTCCCAGTTCGAAATGGATTTTCCCGGTTGCTTCAGCTGAGGAAGTGCCACACTGATGGTCATTTTTGTAATGGGCTTAAGGTATAACCCACAGGGAGCACAGAGCTCTACAGCTTCTGATGTATCATGAACTATTGTTGCAGCAGCCATAACAAAGAAAAAGCATAGGATAAAAAAATAAAAGATGCAAGTTTAAGTTGCAGGCCAACAGTAGTCAAATAAAATAGCCCTTATCCATAAATAATTTAATTCTTTGGCGATTTAACCATTCCCAAGTTAAAACGGTGTCTCTTAATACAGGAGTGAATTAGATAATTAAAACCGAGTACTACAAACATCTTAAATTACTTTATAACCGCTAG
Organism: Platyrinchus mystaceus; assembly: GCA_035041135.1. Taxonomy (NCBI): domain Eukaryota; kingdom Metazoa; phylum Chordata; class Aves; order Passeriformes; family Tyrannidae; genus Platyrinchus; species Platyrinchus mystaceus. Next base: position 82,958,497 of record JAWWLV010000001.1, read on the forward strand.
AGCCTATAAGTAATTAAACCTCTGTAAGGCCTCAGAATAGAAAACAAGAAGCTGATGACAATCTTAGGAATACATGAGGTTGGTATGTGATGGCTCAGAAAGCAGCTACCCTTTCTCAGGAGGGAGGGAAGGGACTGGCGGCGCGATGTCACACCGCTCCCAAGTCTACTTAACAACCAGTGAACCCCAGCAGGCTGGCGCCGAGGCAGATCTCACGTTCTCCGGAAGGAAGACCTGGAAAGTGTCTGCAACGAGAGAAAAGCGCTCCTTTGATTTAAGAGCCCGAAGCCGCCCCGCCCCGTCCCTGCCGGCAGCGCCGGGCGGCCCCCGCAGGGCAGGGCTGGGGAGCGCCGCCAGTCCCTCCGCAGGCAGCGGCCACCCCCGGCCGCACGGCCCGCCCGCACCCGCCCCGGGGCGGCTCCGCGGGAAGGCCGCCCGCCGCTCACAGGGTCACCCGCACCGCCCGCCGCCGGCTCTCCGGCGCGCTGCCCGGCAGTGGAGCCCAGCCCAGCCCAGCCCCCCCTCCCTCTCTCCGTCCCTCCGTCCCCGTCCCGCTCCAGACGGGATCCACCCTCCGCTCCCGCCTCACCCGCAGCCGCCGGGACGCGTCACCCCGGGCGCGCCGCTGCCATCCCATCGCTTCCGCTTCCGCCTCCTCGCGGCGCGGCGCCGCCGCGGCCGGGCGGGGCGGGCGGACCGCGCTCTATGGTAGCGGCTCGGCAGGGCGGGAGGCGCCGCCTGGCGGCGGGGCGGGAGAGCGGCGGGTCCCAGGGGGAATGTTCCCTCCCCTTGTGGGGGAAATCCCGGCCCGCGTTCCGTGCTGCGCCACAGGGACACGCACTGCACGGCGTGGGTAGCGGTGTGTGCACAGCTGCGTTTCCCAGTACGGCAGTTTTCCCCTTTTCACAGATTCACAGGTTGGCATTAGGTTGGAAACCACTGAGTGCAACCCATGACCGAACACCACCATGTCAACTAGGCCATGGCACTAAGTGCCACGTCCAGTCTTTCCTTAAACAGTTCCAAGGATGGTGACTTCCTGGGCAGTCCATTCCCATATCTAATCTCTGGTTTTGTGAAGAAATTCTTCCTAATGTCCAGCCTAAACCTCCCTTGGCACAGCTTGCAAGTATGTCCTCTTGTCCTAGTTGCGTGGGGGAAGAGTCTGACCCCCACCTTCCTACAATCTCCTTTCAGGTAGTTGTAGAGAGTCACGAGGTCTCCCCTGAGCCTCCTCCTCTCCCGGCAAAACAGCCCCTCAGCTGCTCCTCACAGGACATGCACTCCGTGGGATGTGCACTGCATAGGATATGCTTTCCCTCTGTCAGCCCAGGACACCGAGGGGTGACCACAGCCACCCTGCCCAAGGCCACCTAGTCCTGGAGGGCAGAGAAGGGGTGACTGGGGTCACTGGCAACTGAGGGAGATAGGCTCTGCCTTGCTACTTACCATGTCTTTCCAATACTTCGTGCTGTATTTGAAAAGAAACCCAGACTCTATTTGTGAAAGAAGAGTAAAAATCGACAAGATATAATGTAGGTCAATAGCAGGAGTGACTAGTGCCGTTTGAGGTACTGTCAGATATCCAAGATATCCATACAAGGGTCTGGAAAATATGCCAGGTGACCCACAAGGAGACTTGACTATTCTGTCAGCTGGAAGTCGTGCTGAATAACATACAGCATCCCCAGTGGCAGGGAGCATGTGAGTTAGAAAACTGAATTGAGCCTCCTGGGTCATCTTAGGGGCATGACATTTAGGTCCTACTGGTCTTTCAGCTGCCACATTAGCAGGGTGTGAGTCTTCTCAAATCCTGGATTGAACCTACTGCACCTCAGCTGTCATCTCCAATTTCCTTGAGCATCTCCTTAGACTCCTACAGCAGGAAGCTGAATCCTGGTTACACGTTGGCAGCAAACTTGAGATGTCTACACAACCACTTGTTTGGCATCAAAGATTACCTTTTTTTCTGCAGATTTTATGCAGCATTAAGGTCTGAAAAGGAATTTCTCTGAGAATAGCGAAGCAATATGTTGATCCTCAAGTACAGTTTTTAAATGATCTTGTGATATTTTGCAGTTAACTCATTGGACCTTCTCACTGCAGCTTTATCATCATCAGATTCCTCACACTTGGGCTTACAGCAAGTGAAAGATGCAGAAGTTGCCACATATGTACAGGTGATGGCCTGGCTCCATTACCTCCAGATATGTGTTCCCATGTTCTCAGAGAACCCAAGTTTCAACACTGTGACTATTGTTGCATGCCCCCACCTATTTCTTTCAATTTCCTGCTGCTTATCCCTATCCCTTGAGTTGTTCCTGCTGCTGCTGCCAGCCTCCTACCCTCATCCAGTGGCTCAACCACTACAGCACCTTCCTGCCCCTGCTCCAGCATTTTAAAAAACGGACCAGGTTCCACCTGGGATAAACTCCTACCCCTTGAGAAACTGTTTCAGCAGTAACCTTCAGCAGCAGGCTGGGTGGAAAGAATGACTTTAAAGAGTCACTGATCTCAGTGCAGGAGGTCACCATCAATCCAGCAGCTGCAGCGAGGCCACAGCTGTTGTGCAGAAGTGCTATTTCACATCACAGATGCTGGTAACTGCTGGTCCTACTCTGCCTCTTTTACAGTTTAGTAGTAGTATAAACACAGAATCAGGAACTGCAGCTACCATACAACTGTTAGAAGCAGTCTGTGGTTTGTGGTCTGAGAGCCCCTGCATAGTGTGTTGGCTTCTGCTACCAACTTGCAATTGGGAGAGCACAAAGCTGACCTGAGTACGTTCTAGAGAGTTTTAGGAGCAGTGCAGCGAGATACTGCATATGGCAACAATTTTGAATCCTGTGCATGATAGCCCTACCCTCTGAGACTCTGCCAGAAATCAATATTCTGTATTTTAAACTCAAAGACTAGGACAATGCTCTGAAAAGTTGTAAAATACCAGAATTGAGGTTACCTGTTATATGACATTAACCACAACCTTGAGAGCTATCACAGACTATTTTTCCAATATGCTGGAAAGAGCTGTTACAAGCATTACATTAATGATACTGTAAAATAAGAAGCAGTAGTGATAATGTACATACCTTTTCAAAGATGTAGTCAAGCATCAATACTGCAGTGCAGCATGTGTAAATGGTGTATCTGCTGAAATGCAGTCCTTTGTCTTGGGCAGATGTGTTGTTGGTATTATTATTTTTTCACTGTAGTGAGATACCTAAACGAGTAAATGAAATGTGTCCCTTTGGCTTTCAGAGTCTGAAGTAAACATCAGTAAAAAAAGGATATCACACCTACAGGGAAGAAGGATGAACCAGCAAAGTAAACATCAGCATTTGAGTGCAACTGTGTTTCTAAATCTGGTTTTTTAATATAAGACATTGACTCTCCCCAACTCTGTCAAATGCATTGTGCTAATGACCTAAAAACCCATTTTAGAATGTCTAAAAGGTGGTACCTTTTTTCTGACTTCAAACAGATAGTCTTATAGATCTCACTTCTACCTAAAAACTTTCTCATCTGTACCTTCAGATGACACCAAATCCCAGAAAATCTCACTAGAGGGAGTGCTTGTTATTTGCATTTATGTAACAGATCTATTAATAAACACAATTAAAATAGGCTATAAACAGCAGATAATAGCTTTTGTATTCATGTCATAATACTGATCATTCTTCCTTTCTTGGAAGGGGATATAATACTCCCAACTATGCATGGTCCTATCTGTGCACTTCTGCTTTTCCTGAAATGCACCATTTTCTCAACCTTAATGGTCATTTGTGGTAATGCACACAGGATGTTATGTGGGTGTTTACATAAAATAAAACAACAACCCGACATAGTTTCATTTTCCTTCCTTTCATCTTCTTTCCTCTCCAAAACACACCAAAGAAGATGAAAAACCTACTTTTAGTTTAAAACTTAGCTGTATCTGTTGGAGAATGATTTGTCTCCCATGCCCATCCAAATCTTTTCTACTATATAATATCCAGAAATACTCCTGGTACATATCTTCTTAGAAACAGTGTATGCAGCACCCTGTGGTTTCTTTGGATGTGATTTTTGTTTTCTGTTGTCATTGAACAGGGGACATCTCTTTATTCTCTGCCACACTGAGGGAAAATGGAATGATTCACTGTGCAGTTGAACAGTTTATGAATGGTATTTGGAACTGGAAGCAGCAGCACAGAAGAATCTCTCAGATGAAGAGATTGTGTAACTGTTGAAGAGACATTGAAGTGCTGGTTTCAGACTCTAAATAGCCTCTTCCCACAAAGCAAAATTAATCCCTGAAGTGGGTAGGAACAAAGGAATGAACCTGAAATGCACTGGTTTATTTCCCATGATAAGAAATGGCTCCACAAATAATTCTATTTCCTTTCATTAGTTCTACTCTTTATTGTTTGGAGGTTTGTTTTGTTTTTGTTTTTGTTTTTTTTTTTAATCTAACTGAGTTCTGTGTGTCATTGTGGGTGTGACAGATTTTCTGCCTTGGAAATACTATATAACATTGGAAGTAGTACATATGCTGATGTGGGGCAATTTCAATTAACCAGAATTGATCATCACTTCCTGTGGCTGGTTCTCATTAGGTCTAATTATTGTATTCTGTTTAAAGCAATAGATTAGGACAATATACAGAGAAAGTTTTACTCTCTCTAACTCAGCCTTATGGCAGAGAATTACTCTTGTTTGCACAGAGTAGGAGCACACAATGAAAAGCAAATAATTTACCTCTGTGAACGGGGTCACTGCCATCTATCTTACACTGAACAGAAATGGCAACATTTCAGCATTTTGCTTTCACTGAGGCAGAATTAGCATCTGTTGTGCTACTGGTTTATGAACTGTCTGGTCAAACCATAGTGTGCTGTAGCCTATAAAACAAACAAACAAAAATAGATTTAATTGCAAAACCACACTGTACTATGCTCATTAGCAAGATGTATGTTTTAAATAGCTTTAGTACCATCCTGTCAGATGCATTACTGATAATTTCACTTTTTATATGGGCAACCATTAGATGCTTTCACTTTAGAGACAGATTTCAATAGTTATTGCTTAAAGTAAGTCAAAGACTAAAAGATCTGGAGTTTTTTCTACTTTTTTTTTTCCATTACCTGTTTAGGGAGAAATATTTGAATGTGATTCAAATTAACACTTGAAAATTAAGTATTTCCTCCATAGTATTACACATTACA
>JAWWLV010000001.1:82971027-82990086 GCA_035041135.1 Platyrinchus mystaceus
CATCAAATCTCCAAACAGCCCAAAGAGCCCCCCAAAAGTGACATGTATTGAGAATCTCTCCTCACCTTCTGCCTCTACTTCACTATTTATCTCCTGCCTTCAAAAGTGCCGGATTTTCCTGCTGCTTGTGGCACCTCAACCCTAAGGATCAGCTGTACCCAGAATGGGAAATTGGACACAGTGGATACCTTAGGAAGAATGAGTCAAATGGAAAAGGGACAAAAGGAAGTCAAATGCTTGGTATAGATGACTAAACAGTCCTCCTCAGGATGTTCAGAAGGGAGATGGAAGACCAAGGATTGAAGATAACCTTTGTGTTTCTAAAAAAGATTGCTAAGATGGGGGAGGGGGAAGGAGCGGAAGAAGGGCAGGGCATGGTAGTAAAAGAAATTGTGAGGACAAGTGGAAGAAAGAGAGAGTATTACTGGATGTCAGAGGTCACTTCCCATTCTGGGACAGCAGTTATACATTTCCATCCCAAGCTTTGTTCTGTCAGTCTTGATATCTGCTGACCAAACCCCAAAATTTTTCATTATTGTAACAGCAATTTTTCTGTGCATGACTGATAAGCATAAGCTTTTCAACTCTGAAACATCAACTGAAACTTTTATCTCAGAACTGAGTACCTGTCTCTTCAATGCTGAGAGAAAGAAAAGTACGTAGAGATAGTGTCAGAAATTATTAATCATATCAATAATTTCTTTCTTGTTCTTTTCTTTGTGTTTATTTTATATTTTTTCTGGAATAATAAAATAAGTCTCTAAAAAGCAGGGTAGAAAAAGAGTTGCAGAGTTGGAAGAATTATTTCTTAGGCTGATTTCTACTAAAAAAAAAAAAAAAAAAAAAAAAAGGCTTATCTGTGGAATAACTCGCATTTCTACAGAGTTTGGAGGAGCACGAGGTCCTGGCTAGAGGTACCACAGTAAACTAATGACAGTAATTCTTATGCTTCCATGGCACCACCTGGTGGGTAGCTGCTCATCACTGCATGTTCCAAGCCCTACACGTGTGATGGCAGTTCCTGGGCAAGTTTTTTGCATTTTGTCTACAATCGGACTTGCACTCAAGCCCAGATGCACCCACACGCCAGTCCATGGTCAGCCACAGGTGTAGCTCAGTCTCCAAACCTATCCCAGGGTCCCTCCCTTCTCCAAGTTTCAGAAGGTTGGGGCACAGGTGAGATCAAGTGTACCCCAGACTTGCCCCCTTGCAAATGTTTGAGTCTGTTTATCCATAGATGCAGAGCCAGAACACTGCCTAGTTTTGTGTGCAGATACAAAAGGAATCATGTTGTAGGGCTGGAAGTGCATAAATTCAGCTCCTGCTTCAATGAGAATTATCAACAAAACTTAGTATTATAGCGTGTATGATTGGCATTAGAAGTCCTTTACATCCATACACACAAGCAGAGCTGAGGTAGCCTAGCAATACCACCCTCTGACTGAGGCAGACGGAGAAGGGAAAAGGGGGAATATGGTTCTCTACTTAAAAAGCAAACTTCCTCACGATGTTTGTGCAGGCGGGAGTGGTTTTCATGCTGTTATCTCCTAGTTTCCACAATTTGACATTCCAAACTACTTTTTAAATGCCATTTTACATTTAATGAATGCTCAGTTTCCATTGGCTTTTCCTGGAAATATTTAGCTAGCAGCCTATATCTCCATGCTGCAGCTGCAACAATATCCTTCAGAGAAGGATTCACCTACATCTTGCTCAAGCAGTGTGATGTGTCAGTTCAGCTGCCTGAGATTCTTCCACATGGTCATATTCAAAATAACTGGTGATGTTGGATTTTTCTCTTTTCCCTGCAGAGAATTTCTTTTGTGGTTAAATGAAACTGGTTTTTGTTCAATTCCAGATTGCCTCAGATCCTTTTTTTCATTGTATTAATTGTTTCCCTTTAACTATAACTTGAACTTTCTTCTTCACCTTTTCTTGCTCTTAAGAGAATGCTTTTTATCCCCATAGTAGCAAAAAAAGGTTTGAAGATAGGAATCTCAGTGAATGACAACCCATTATTTAAGAAATAATCTGATGTTTAAAACAATATCTTAGTACTTATCACATTTAGGATTTCTAGATGCATGAGACTGGCAGCTGGACCTCCAGGTAAAAGTGTGAAGGAATAAAAGTACCGTGTTAGTTTCTGGTCCCATTCTCTAATTCTCCCACATTTAATTTGAAAGATCTGCATGCATAGCTAGCAATATTCTAGTTTACAGTCTTGAGCTCTGCCAGGGGAGGTTAAGTTGGATATTAGGAAGAAATTTTTTACAGAAAGAGTAATCAGAGATTGGAATAGACTGCCCAGGGAGGTGGTGGATTCACCATCCCCGAAGGATTTTAAGATGAGACTGGATGTGGCACTTTGTGCCATGGTCTAGTAACCTGATGGATGAAGGGTTGGACTTGATGATCTCAGAGGTCTTTTCCAACTCAGTTGGTTCTATGATTCTGTGATTCTAGACTTAATCTGCTAGAGCATCAGTTGCACCAACTGATACTAACTCAGACTCATGTTTCAGTTGTTCTAACCTGTACACCCACAGCAATGTCATAGTTATATCACCTTATGAGAAATGGGGGGAGGGGGAGAAAATCACTCTGATCCTCATCTGTTATCAGATTTTATCTAAGCTTCACTCTAAAATAGTTTATTTTCATACACTAAGTATACCAAGCCCTGTTTTGGGAAGTTACATGTTGGATATATGCTCAGCAACAGCAGCAATGAGTTTAACTCATTAAAATACCTGTGAGTTAAGACTTGCCTTTCTGGAGTAAGTAAGAGAGATGGGATTCAGCTCATGTAAATTAAACAGTCTAAAATGTGTCTGGATTAATCTTGACAACTGGGGAGTGATAGGCACTTCTAGAAAAGAGAAATTTTTTTTTATAGGGGTGGCAGGTCCCAGCTAATAATCAAAGCTTTCTAGTTTCTGTTGCATCTGACAGTCAAAGCAGGGTGGGGACAGGTCCTTGAAGACCTCTCAGGCTCCCCAAGTTGCAGTCTCAGCTGCCCTGAGAGAGGCACACTTCAGTTTGGCATTGGGTCTAGGGGTCAGTGTGTGCCCTATCGCAGTTTGAAAATGTATTTCAAGGGACAGAGCCCCACATTGCATCCAGTCAGAACCTTCTGAAGGGAAGGAAGCTTGGGAGAGAGGGATGAAAAGCAAAAACTTTGAAATCGTCTTGTTTGATTTTCCTGAAGCTGACCAACAACAAAGGAGCACTGGGCTAGTGTCTGGGTTGGCTGTTCCTCCTGCCGTGTCTCTTCCCTTTCCTTGGGCAGCAATTGTTTGCTCCTGCCTTGTTCTGGCAGGAGAAGGAGGATGTTTGTGGTGCCAGCTGTTGCTGTAAGGAAAGGACAACACAGCTCTTCTCAAAATGGAAAGCCAGGGAGTTCTTCAGGGAAGGAGGATCTTGCTGCAGGTAGGAGCAAAGTTTCAGGGTTTCATGCTCCTGAAGCTACATGTTTTCATATGGGGAAGGAAGGTGCTGTCAATCGAGACTTACACATTTGTGATGAAGAAAATTAGCCTACCAAACAATTAAATTTAGTTTTGTTCAGAGTAGCTCAGTGAGCAGCAATTAGTGATGTACTAACTTTATTTTTTTATCCTGTTTGCTCATTTTTTTTCTCCTTTTTAAGTTTTAATGCTTTCTCATTAGGGAATGCAAACTAAATGTGTCATAAAATTGCTGATTTCAAAAACACATTTCATTTTTCTCCATTGTTACAAAAAACAATAGATGGAGCTGAAACCTGCAGGAAGTATTTCTTATCATCCACAGCCATGGGCTCATTAAAGACTCAGCCTCTCTCATTTGCAGCTAAGTTTCTAGAATCAGATTAAAAACAGATCACTACATATTAATAAAAGCTGATGCAGCCCCTCATCTCTGTATGTGGAAGTTGAGAAGAAGGTGAATCACATCCCCCAATATCTGAGGTGGAGCAGGAGGAATGTGCAGGATAGAAAATCCAGTATAAACTAGATCATCCTGTGGGAACTGGGGAAACAAAATATTTTGGTCTTCTGGATGCTTACATGTGCTCAGAGACTTGAAAATCTACCTGCTGTCTAGCATCTACTGTAAGTTCAAAAACCAAAATTCTTAAATTTCCCATCAAGGTTTTAAATTAAGATTAAAGATACTTCAACATTGAATATGGAAAAAGAAATCAAACTCAGAGAAAAGTTTGCTTCAGGTCCTTGAAGAGGTCTTTTCTTTTCATAAAGCCATAGCGCCCGACTACATAGGAAACAAAGAATTCCTGGAAAATGTTATTTATTTTTTCCCCCCTTTTTCTTATCTATCGCTGCTTTCCATGTCTCCATTAGGGCTACAAAAAATATGCTGGGGCCTTCCTGCAAGGGTCATCAAATTAATTTCCTCACTCAAAATGTATTTTACTGCAGCTACAATAAAAGCCCCCACACTTGCTGCTGTCAAGAAACTGAATCCCACTCAGTGAGTTGCTTCCTCACCTTTAGTGGAAGGTGAAGGGATTTCAAGCTGGTATTTAGCTGCTGCCGTCAGGCCAGTAATGTTTGCCTGTGACAGCACATGGCCTGTAGGAGAATTTTGGTGCCCATCAAATCATAGAATCACAGTATCACAGAATATCCTGAATTGGAAAGGGCCCACAAGAATCACTGAAGTCCAACTCCTGGCCTTGCACAGCGCAGGCCCTGGAATCACACCATGTGCCTGAGAGCATTGTCGAAACTGTTCTTGAACTCTGGCAGGTTTTGTGCTGTGACCACTTCTCTGGGGAGCCTGTTCCATTGCCCAGCCACCCTCTGGGTGCAGAACCTTTTTCTAATATCTAACATAATCTCCCCTGATACAGCTTCATGCAGTTCCCTTGAGTCCTGTCACTGGTCACCAGAGAGAAGAGATCAGTGCCTGCCCCTTACTGTCCCTCATGAGGAAGTTGTAGACTGCAGTGAGGTCTCTCCAGAGTCTCCTATTCTCCAGGCTGAACAAGCCAAGTGACCTCAGCTACTCCTCATGCAGCTTCCCATCTGGACCCTTCATTGTCTTCAAAGCCCTCCTCTGGATGCTTTATAATAGCTTTATATCTTTCTAGTACTGTGGTGCCCAGTAGTTAGTTGAGGACACCTGTGTTAATGGCTTCAGGAGCTCAGAATCATGGTAGAAGTCACCAGGAAGCACTGTTACCTGTCTCCTCTCATGCTGGCCCAAAACTTTCTCCACATCTTACTAACTTTGCAGCAGCAGGAGCCATGGCAGGTGAAAATTAGAATTTCTGAGGTGGAGCGTGGGTCCTCTTTGGAGGATGGATGAGAGAAGTGAAACCCCACATAATGCCCAGGGAGGATGGAGGGACCTTCACTGCATTACACAGGAATGGTGCTTTTCAACCTCCAAATTCCTCTCACCTTTCTCCTCCAGTTGCTGTTGTAGCAAACTGTGAGGTAAGGAGCAGTGAGTGAGCCCTGCACACCTTCACAGTGATAGGAATCACAGGAAATGAGCGGCTGGGTGATGTAAAAGCAGAGGTTGTCTTTAGGCTGATTGCCCATCTCTGATCTTGATAATAACACTTCTAGCATAGAGCAAGGCAGGCACTGCAAAAGGTATTCCCAGAACTTGTGTTGGTGCTTCCCCACCAGAGAGTGAAATAATATTTGAATGGGGGTAAAAATAACATTAATGGAAACATTTATTTGTTGGAACATCTATTCAGAGCGACTAAGAGAACACCCTTTCATGATTCATTATATACAAATATCTAAATTGCTATTACAACTAGGATACATATTAAATACTGTAGAAAATAACTAAAAAAAATTTATGGATGCAAATGCGTATTATTTTCTGAGATGAAAATAAAAAAGTTAAAAGGTTTCTGATCTGCAAGAGAACTTGCTCCTTAAAATATATATATTATATACAATTTAAAAAGAAATAAAATGGGTTTATTCTTTACTCATTTGACCTTTCATATAAAAAAGAGGGCTTCTATTCTTACCTAGAAAAGCAGTTTGAGTATAGATCACCAAATCCCTCCTACCACTGTGGTAGCGTTAGTTTTCAAAACAGGACAGATGCCCAAGAGCGAAAGCTGTACACTGCCCTGACAGGCCTCTGCTTGCTCATTTCCCTGTCAGCCCAGGGTTCTGACAGGTCCCCTGTAGCTGCTGGATACCTTGGGTTCCCTGACCAGCAGCCCTTCACTGCATGCTGCCTGCTGTTCCCAGGAAAGAGCCGGCTCCTTGGCCCCTCTCTTTGTTGCCACGGGGGTGTTGCCTTCTGCAGAAGGAGGTGATGCTCCACCTCAGATCACAGACAGCAGCATCCATCAGTCTCTGCCCAGGAACTTGACATTACAATCATTTGAGATGTTCAGAACTGCTCCTCTGGTGTGTGTTTTCTTCAACCCTTTTCTTTCATTTAGGAAGACACATTGCACTTTTCAGTGCAGGAATGACAGACAGCAGCTCACTTTGATGTGTTTGTTAACCTGAACTAGGTTTTTCTTGAGAAACACTGCTTATGTTAGAGATGCTGCTTTAGCTCACAGGTCTCTGGGCTCTCTCCCAGCTCACTAGCAATGGCATCACAATTATTCAAAAACTTCAGGTCCAGAGAAGAGCAACCAGGCTGGTGAAGGGACTCGAGCACAAGTGCTATGAGGAGAGGCTGAGGGAGCTGGGGTTGTTTAGCCTGGAGAAGAGAAGGCTCAGGGGAGACCTCAGCTGTCCTCTTAGCTGCAGGTTTCCAGTGGAGTGGCAGTCTCACATGCACAGCTCCTGTCTTGGATGCCCACAGTTCTCAGTGGGCTCAACTTGGGCTCCCACAGGGCACAGCTGAGGCCCATGGTGCTGTTTTTGTGGCTGATATTCCCTAGCAGCAGACCTTGACCTAGGACCAAACTTGGAGCAACAGGCAAAGTGGTAAGGCCAGTTGCTGGTGGGAAGAGAGGTGCAAAGCACCAGGTTGTTTTTCCACTATGTCATGCTTTGCCTTACACTTCAGATATTGGGGGCTGCATAACATGATGGGCCATGCCCGGAAATGGCTGATAAAAGCACTGAGACCATTATCAAATGTACATACAATGTGTTAACATTGAATGTATCAATAATGCAAATACTGATTGCAAAGAGGAAGCTAAATTTATGTAGATAGATTAATCTGTAGGGTTTTGCCATTCAGTTTTTAACTGCAGGCTCTGTCAACTCATCTGCACTTACCCTTGACCCAGGCAACAATGAATTTTGCTCTCAGTCCAGATATTTCTTTACTGCATTACTGAATGTTTATTGTATTGTCTTCAGTCATTTCCTTTAGCAATGCAGCAAGCACCCTGAACAACTCTTCCCCAGCTGCCTGGGCACTCCTATAAAGGTTTCCCAAACCATGCTGTTTACTTCCTTGCTTCTTTCCCCTCCCCACTGCCCTTCTATCCCAAAAGCTATGCGTGAGCATTTTTGAGTCACCTCAAAGTACATACCCTGCCCTGAGTGGGAGCATTTTGCACGCACAGCTTTGCAAGCAAAGGTAATGAGGATGTCAGAAGCAAAGCTGCAGCCCTGTGAGGATGTCAGGAAGACTGGACTCATTCCAGAAGCTGCCATGGTTTTACTTGCACCTTAGCAGAGCTGGGAACACAATTTGACCCTCACTCTTTTTGTCTGATGGCCTGCATGAATCATGAAAGACTAAAAGTACTGACCAATGCTCCTATCATGGGGATAGAATCCAGGTTCCTGCTTTGAGCTGCAATACAGAGCCCTTTGGAAATATGCACACACACAATTCCCTTTCTTCAAGAAACACCACTAAATGTTTTTATATCTTGCTGCAAAGATTTCTTAGCAAATGTGCATCTGGAAAAATCAAAAGCTTTTCTGGGTGTAACAGGTACACAATAAATAATTAATTAATAAAATAATAAATAATTAATGAGCAGCAAGATCATCTGCTTTTTTATTTTCCTCCTTTCTTTTTCTTAAAAAGAAGGGGTGAAAACAGATTTCTGTTGAGACATGGATGACACCTTTAAGCAATACTGCATGATAAATTAAGAAACTGGGTGGAGTGTTTCCTTCCTGTAATCCGTTTGTAATCAGAGAAGTTAGAGACAAATAGGACGTCTCATACAACATCTGAAAAACAACCTTTTAACAGATAAAAAAAAGAAAAAAAAAAAAAAAAAAAAAAAGGAAAGGTCCTCCCACCGCTCTGGTGGCCCTAATCCTGAGTCCTCTTAAAGGCCTGGATGACAAACCTCCTGCCTCAGTTGGTGGAATTGCTGGTGCTGGTAACTCTTCAGCCTGTTTTTTTCTCTTGTTCAGTAGGCAGGCTGGTGTCTTGTACACCTTTTCTTGGATGTAGAAGCAGATGTGTCTTCAAGGAATTTATGGTGGCAGTCAAGACTTGACAGCATCTGCTTACCCAAACATGGGTGAATACATTTTCCAGGCAGATGTGTGAAGTAAGAAGGGGACCAAGGGGGGAAAAAAAAACCCAACCAAAACCTACAGGGATCCCACTATCCTGTATGAGACAGCCACAGCCTCATTTTTCAGCTCCCTCTCTAGAGCAGATGTCTGCTCTGAAGCATCTACCAGGCATATTCCAGTTTGTCACATTCTACATCTGGGCAACAAACCCCAAAACCCCCACTTTTCAAACAGCTGCAAAACAAAACTGAAACACTTTAGTTGATAGAAGAAAATGCAAAAAGGAACCCAAAGCATTAAAAATATTTTTTTTTTTACCATAGAAAATACTTTGCTTCCCTAAGTACTGACTTTTGCAGGAGCTCACCATTTTCCTGCCTGTTTTGTCCAAGAGTTAGACAGAGTGGTTACAAGGATCTAGGAAGCTTGGAAGTTTAAAGAAAAGCTTTCCCACTTGCATGATCTTCATTTGGAGTTAGACTAGATGATTTTTAAAGGTCCCTTCCAACCCAAACCATTTTGTGTTATATTCATGAGCTTGCTTAATCAGGGAAGAGGAAGACAGGAAGCATTGGTTTCCTGCCAGTCTGCTCACCAGGCACTGACGTGTCTGGGTTGGCTACTGAGGTGTGGAAGGAAACAAGTCTTGTGACTGAGGTACCCAAACAACCTTGATGACTGAGAATTAGGGGAGCAATGTGCTTCCCACTGTAAGAGATCAGGTTTGTGACCAGCTGAGGAACCTGACTGTGCATGTCTATGGGACATGATGAGATACATTCCACAGCCCTGAGGGTGATATAGTTGCCAAGCCACTCTCCAAGATATTCGTAAAGTCGTAACAGTCAGGTGAATTCCCTGGTAACTGGAAAAAGGGAAAACATTGTACCCATCTTTAAAAATGGAAGAAAGAAGGACCCTGGGTACTACCAACCTGTCAGCCTCACGTCTGTGCCTGGGAAGATCATGGAACAGATCGTCCCAGCAGCTATGCTAAGGCACATGGAGGACAGGGAGGTGGTTCAGGACAGCCACCACAGCTTCACCAAGGGAAAATCCCACCTGACTAAACCAAGTGGCCTTCAACAATGGACTGACTATATCAGTGGATAAGGGTAAGGCCTTGTAAGGCCTTTGACGTGGTCCTTCCTGACATCCTTTTTCTCTTAGTTGGAGGGTTAATGACTAGTTTGATGGTCACATCCAGAGGGTAGTGGTCAATGGCTCCAAGTCCCAAGGGACATCAGTGACAAATGGTGTCAATCAGGGGCCTGTTTTGGGACCCTATTTAATATCTTCATTAATGACATGGACAAAGGGATTGAGTGCACCCTCAGCAACTTTGCAGAAGACACCAAGCTGAGTGGTCCAGTTGACACAACTGAAGGATGGGATGCCATCCAAAAGGGCCTGGACAAGCTCAAGAAGTCAGCCCATGGAAATGTTATCACATTCAACAAGGCCCAATTCAAAGTGCTGCACCTGGGTCAGGGCAACCCGCAGCATCAATCCAGGCTAGGGGATGAAGGAATTGAGAGCAGCCCTGCAGAGAAGGACTTGGAGTACTGATGGATGACAGGCTGGACATGAGCTGGCAATGTGTGCTTCCAGACCAGAAAGCCAATTGTATTCTGGGCTTCATCAAAAGCAGTGTGGCCAGCAGATCAAGGGAGGTGATTCTACCTCTATACTCTGCTCTCATTAAATCCCACCTACAGTACTGGAGCCCTCCACACAGGAAAGACGTGAGGCTATTGGAATGTGTCCAAAGATGGGCCATGAAGATAATCAGAGGACTGAAGCACCTCTCCTATGAAGAAAGGCTGAGAGAGTTGGGGTTGTTCAGCCTGGAGAAGAAAAGGCTCTGGGGAGACCTTGTAGCACCTTCCAGTACCTAGAAAGATGGGGCCAGGCTTTTCATCAGAATCTGTTGCAATAGGGCAAAGAGCTTTAAACTAAAAGAAGGTCGATCTAGATTACATGCCAAGTAGAAGTTTTTTACAATGAGGGTGGTGAAACACTTTCAACAGGTTGCCCAGAGAGGTGGTAGATTCCTTCTCCCTGGAAACATTCAAGGTCAGATTGGATGGGGGTCTGAGCAACCTGATCTAATTGAAGATGTCCCTGGTCATTGCAGGAGGACTGAAACTAGATGATCTTTAAAGATTCCTTCCAATCCAGACTATTCTAACATTCAACGATGATTTTATTATTCTATGACCAGCAGCAGAAGTTTTGCTGGGACCTATATGTCCCTAGTAAGGCAGTTCTGGACCAAAGCCTTACCCATACCGATTTCAGTGGGTCAGTCCCTTGGTGTTTCAAGACATGCTCCCAGAAACCAAGAACCAATAATATGTCTACTTTGGGAAAAATTTGGTTGAAGTGGTTTTACTAGCATGGCCTAGGAACTAGGAGGCAGAAGATCAAGCAAGAGTTCAGTTCTGGGGTGACACTCAGTTGTTTCAATCATAAGACTGGAGAGGGACCACTGCTTCCTGCAGAACCATGCAGATTTCTCTTTTGAGCTGCCCCACTCTTTGGAAGGACTTAAGAGAAATAGGTGTTTGGCCATGTCTGTCTAATCTCGGAGGCCCAGATCAAGCAGGTGCCTGGAGAATGGTGACAACTGATTGCATTTTTTCCCAACCCAAATTGCCTGTGCTTCTAATCACTCTGCTTGTCTCTGTCTGGGACAAAGCTCCCCCTGCAAAATGTAGTAACCTGATAGACCAAGGTGTGGATTCTGCCTCCTCCCAACACTTCTCCCACAGAAATTCTGATCCCTGCACTATTTTTTGTTTGTTTGGTTGGTTTTGGGGTTTTGTTTGTTGTTTTGTTTTTGGTTGGTTTGGTTGTTTGTTTTTTGTTTGGTTTTTTTTTTTGCTACTATTAATGGCCCCTTTACACTGACAGAAAAATGAAGGGAAATACACGTATGTGGGGACCATACCCTGAAATAAAATTAGCAAATGGAAGTCACTTTTAAAGTCTGACTATCAGGATTATCAAACTGAAATCTGCCTTGTAGCGGTTAGCGAGACCAGCAGTCAGCAAACATGCAGTTTTCTAAACAGTTTCAAAAGTAGTTATTGGTTTTCTCAAAGCTGAGTCAATTCAAGCTAATGCACTGGCTGTTTCATGCTGTGCAGGTGGATTTATTTAGAGTGAGATTGTGAACTGCTGCAATGGACACAGTGATCAAAATAGCAACGACAGAGTGATTAAAACCTTAAAAACCCCAACGTGCTGAGGATCAGGGATGTAAATTTAAATAGTTTTCAGTGAATAAAGAAATATGTACTTTGTTTTGTGACAATGAAATTTTTAGTTTCAGCCCAAGTACATGGGATTATTTTTTCTAAAAATGTGGGTACTAGGTTCACAGGGGATGCTGTAGGTGACATCCATAGACCTGGAAGCAGAGCTCTGGTGCTTAACAAAGTGGGTTTTAGTTTCAGCTGCAGGAAACTGAGGCACCTTTTGGTTCTCAATCCAAGTATCCCCGCCCTCCCAGGAACAGTAACTAGTCACCAGACTGCAGATTCATTCTGCACAGAGGGTAGTTCGGTATTTTGTACAACATAGAACAGGAAAGACAAATGCTGCATCTGAACTTGCACTCTGATGGATGCCACAGTGCATCTGATGACCCCTGTTATTCCTGATTTGCAGGTTTCGTCCTACTTAAAGGCTCTTTCCCCTTTTCCCTACTCTCTTGCTTCTCCATCCCCCTTGAACATCAAGAATATTAACTCCTCTCTGCCACCTGCCATCACTCTCCCTCTCTTCCTTCCTAGACTTTTTCTCACCCCATGCTTGCAATAAGGTCTCACCTGTTCCTACTTTGCCTTCATACAGCACAGGAACCCTTGCTCAGGCTGCAAGAAAAACACATGCCAGGAGTATGTTTTGCAGAATACCTCCAGTTTTGCATAGAAACCAAGGGGCATGTGTGAGTGTGTTTGGAGGGAGAGATGTTAAAAGGCTGAAGGTCTTGAGACAGTTCAGTTCTGGGGTGTATGCAGGACACTCACCTCAACGTAAAAATTAGGAAGTTTCCTTGGATGTGGTACAACAGATGTAGCTGGAGAGATCTCGACCCCCAACTACGCTGCAGTCCAATAACTGAAATGCTCCCCCAGGAGATGGAAGACCCATCTCAAAAAAACCAAAGATCCAAATCATGTACAGCTATCATTGCTACTGAATTAGACAGCAGCACTCATTTCCTGTGTCTGAAATTTCCTATGATGAAATGAAAATTCATGTCAGTTTGAAAACACTGAGATGAATCTTTTTGGCTTTGAGGTTTTTTTCCCCTTTACTTGCTCTTGGACAAAACATTATGAATGTGCATTTTAGAGGATAAATGACTACTAACCAAAATGTTTTGATCCTTGAAAGCTGTGACACTGGACAAGGAATCAGGCCACACCTTCCATGCAAAAAACCCTTGTTAGGTAGGTTTTCTTTCTCACCATACCACCCCTTCATGGGACTAGAACATCTGGATTATGAATCTGACTTTAGAAATAATTTGCTAACATCACCTGCTTATTCCCTGGAGAGTTACTAGGAATGTCTTCTTTCTGGAGAGCTCCACAGGTGATTGCATGTTAGCACTGAAATGGACAACCAATCACAACTGAGGGCTGGAGTTTCTTCAGATATGTTACAGCATCATAGGACACACATCAATGGCATCAGGCAAAAATGAGTTTTGCCACCTGGATGATGATCACCAAAGTAATGTACTCTGTCTGTCATGTATTATGTCTGTCCTGTCACTGCTGGCATCACAACTCAGTTCTGAGCTCTGGAGGTAGGTGGGTGTTAGAGAGTTTGGAGATAATTAGGTTGATTGTGAGGCAGGGGTTCTCCTTTTCACTGGTTGCCTGCCTTCCATTCATCCCTCAAAAAAGCTCACCTTGCTGTGGAACAGTTCATGCCATGGTGATCTTGCCTGCCTAGAATGGACCAAGTGCATGAGGCCTGGAGACCTGCTCAAGATCTCCTGGTCCTGGATGACAGTGAAGCAAAAGTCTCTCAGAATACTCTTCTCCCTTCCTTCCCCTTTGTTATGATATAGGAGGGATGTCACCAGAGCCTCTCCCCTCCCATTCTGTTCTGCTTGCCCCTCTTCCACAGTTCAGGGACTCCTTCTCTTAGCCTCCCTTGCTCCTGCCACCTTCCTTCACTTCCATACAGATTTACCCTTCCATCTTCTCACTCCCAAAGCACAGGACTTTCTTGAGGTTGCCCACCCTCTACCACACTTTTCATGCTCCCATATCACTGTACTTACTGACCTCTCCACCACCACCTGTGCAAGCTTTCCTTGTTTCCGAGTGCAACTCAAGCTGAGATGAAGAGCCCTTTGGGAAGGCACAATGACAGCTTGCCTCTTGCTTGTTTTCATGTCGCAGCTAACATTGTGTCATGCCCTCCCATGGTTAGACCTTCCTTTGGTCATGGCCTGCCAGGCTGGGTCCATCACAGGCACCCAAAGCAGGTCCTGTATTTAAGCAATTGTATGTTACCCCAGACCCTCCTTAGCTGCAGAAGAGAAGCTAGTGTTTGCTTCTTTGGGAATAACATTGCTGTTAAAGAATAATGACATTTAGCCTTAGTGCAGCTCCCCAAGACTGTTTATTTTTTCTCTATTTTTATGCAAAGCGTTGGTATGTCCTGAGGCTGGGGAGCCCTCAGGGCCTTGTGCAAATCAAATCCCCATCTGCATCTGCTTCCTCTGAGGTCCAGGAACCAGAGCCACATTCAGGTCACCCTCAAGGCTGGTGCAGATTGACCTTAGAGGAAGATCTCTGCACTGGAGAGATACTGAGGAGCTTTCTAACATCACTTAAAAAAAAAAAAAAAAGTCTAAAATATCACCAGACTAGTTTAAAATGTCTTAAACAAAAGTCATGTCCCTGTCTCCCAGGAGAACACAGTCATGCAGATTCTTTCCAACAAAAACAGTAACCTAAATACTCATAGACTGCTTGAGACAGCTCCAGGGAAGACCCTAAAGGTGAACTCCTGTCTCTACTGAGCTCAATAAGAAGCTAAGTATGGACTTACAGAGGGCTAGAACTTCAACCAAAGGAAACTCATCTGTAAAAATTCACACCACTGCTCATAGTCATTCTGAAAGACATGACTAGTCTTCAGAGGGATGTTTTCTTAGCACCTAAATGCTTTCTAAAGAAATTTTAACATGAACAACTTAGTGCCATCAAATTGATTACTATGTAGTAGTAATTATTATTTTTAATTATTAAATAATTTTCTTTTCATTATAATATGATATACAACAGTATATTGTACCACAGCATTAATTACTGCATATACTCACTATATCATATAATACTCCAGGATTTTAAAATATTTTTTTTTTACCAAAAGCAAATGCTAATTTTTTTCATTCTGAAAGTTTCTTTCCCCAGTTTTAGAGGTAAAAGCTTCTTTAAAATGGTAGTGAATTAAAAGTTGTGAAATTGTAACTATTTGTAGCCTTAAGGATAAAAAAATGAAAAAAAAAAAGCACTCTAACTTTCCATATTTAAACTGAAAGAAGATTGTTGTTAAAAAAAGAGAACAAACTAGGAAGCAAATCTCGTTAGTTTTTTAGGATCTGATTCAATATATTTTGCACTCTTTGAGACTGTGAAACTGAAACTCTTTCCTGTTTACCTGTAGGCTCATGCTGATAAGTCTGACAGTTGGTTCAATTTTCTGTGTGGAAGTGAGAGGTTTCAATGCAAGAATAACTTGAGTCTCTCTCCTGCAACCGTGCTTAAAATAAAATGCCCTGATGTTTCTGCATATGAAGCTCCATCATAAATAGCTGTAGCTTGAGGAATCATCCCAATGTTTTGGGCCCCATTCCAAAAAAGCAACTAAGCACCTGCTTAAACCAAGGATCTTGAGTATCCTCATTATTTTGTGGTAAACTGTGAAAGGATAAAGTTCAAGTGCAGACCACTCTCATCAGTGTCTTGCAGAAGCACGCCTCTGGAGTCATTATTACTGGAATTGATCACTAGGAAAAACTTAACTTCAAGAGAATAAAGATTTTATTTGTAGTTTTTATAGAATCTTGATTGCATAAAAAAATTATGCAAGCATATATCTGTATAGCAAAAGGAACATTTACTCGGATGTTAAAATTCACAGATAAAGAAGATTGCAAAGGTCAGTTTCTCTCCTCACCTGTGGTCAAAAGTGTCTTGAATGAGTAGCTCTGGTGTAGACATCTGCAGTGCCCAGAGCTAGGTGAGACAGCCCTGTCACTGTCTCAGAAAACCCAAACACAAGGTCTTTCACAGGCTCAAAAGCCCTGGTGTCACCTTGGGTTCAGCGTGGCAGTGCCCACTCCCCAAAGACATCCTGTGCTCCCACCTGTGCTCTGGTGGGGAACTGGCCTTTAATAGCTTTCAGGTGATCGGTTTTATATAATGATCAGTCTCATAAGTGCCTTTTAGTTGAACAGGTACATTCAGGCAAGAGAAACAGATTTTTAGGCACAGAAGGGGTTTTATGCACAGAGCACTTAACTCCTGATGCTCCATGACTCCTGACTTTCACCTAGAGACCCCCTGTCTATAAAAGTATCATATCCCATATGTACATCAAATGCTTGTCCAGATTGCAATGAATGCCACTCTTTTAAATAGCCTTGGTTTCTTTTACCTTGCTCTGTTGAGCACCACAACTCTGAAATCATGTTGACAATATTGGTCTGAGCCAGTACTCAGTCATTTCTACACTTCATTACATAAGCGTTACTCAACAGTAAAACGTACTTGGTCACAATTACACAGAAGACACTGAAATTTTTCTCTTCCATGGAGGTGATCAGAGTCACCTCCTCTGGCCACCTGCATATTCTTAGTGTGAAACAGAAATCTTGTGCAGGGCATGGCATTAGACAGATTTTTTTTTTACTGTACTTGAAAAAGCGAAGACTTAAAAGCGTGGGAGGAGCTACTCATTGCAAAATACACAGTCATTTCCTGAGCCCTCTGGTTGGATGAGTACAAACTTTCAACTATTTCTAATTCTTCTTTGTCATTTAAGAGGCTTTCAAGGTGCACTGTACATCCCAGATCAGGTAAGGAGTACAGCTTTCCACTTCTTCATTGTTTATTCAAGATTGTTTTTCAGCAGAGTCAGATTCAGTCAGGACTGATTTTTTTCTCCCTCCTATTATTTACATCTGAAGGGAGAACAAAGTTCATTGCAATCCAAGAAATACATGTGTGTCTTTGTACGAGATGACTGTGAGCTGTAGGAATAAAGGAAGAACTGTTTGGTTTAGTAATAGAGCAATAATAATTAAGAAATTATGTTGCACATATTTAGAAGTCAGAATTATTACAGCAAATACTGCAGTATAAGAGAAAGAAAACTCTTACCAACAGTTTTAAGGAGTTCACTGTGCACAAACCACTATCAAAGGGGTTTAAGTGCACAATTAGCTTTAGTGAGGGGGTAGTAAAAATCATAATGTGTCTTCAACTGTGTTTTTTAAAGGAAGAAGAATGAACATTTATGTATCGGGGGGAGAAAAAAAACCCAAACAGATAATTTTGGACCAGTTTTAGCTATTGTAGAGTCATGTACATATACTCATCCTGAGACTGTTCCTGAGGTTTGCAGTAACCAAACATACACTCAGAAGTGACTGTGGAACCATATTATAAAGCGATATAATTTCATTGGGGTCTTTGGATGCATAACAACTGAACTCAGACAGACAGGCACCAGAAGGAAGTCTCTTAACAGTGCACTCTCGCATACTGCATTTGTTGTCTTTTAATAGATAGGGAATGAGACTATGTGTGTGAAGTTTTGTTTTCTAATAGATCAGAAACAAGCATAAAATATCCATCTGTGGGGCAGTTACTGTAATAATGTTTTGTCACCTGGTCACCATACAGAAAGTGAAATTGTATGTGCTGTGCTGGTCCCTGGTTGAAGTCATACACTGGGTACTCAGATCTTTGGCATTTTTGGGTTTTTTTAAGTCTTTGCTTATAATCAGTTTTAGTGTTTGGATGTTGGCTCCTTGAGTGTTTGGTATAAACACTTTCTGGATTTTATACATAGTGGTTGGGAGAATCTAGTTAGAATTTTTTAAAGCATTTGTTTGATTCAGACACATAATTTTCATCCATGTTTCCATTCATTCTTAAATCACTTCCACTATACTTGTGAGATTGCTGCTACAGTAGCACTTGGACCTCTCCAATGAATTTCACCCTTAACAGACTCAGTGAGCCACTGGAAGCTTTGTCACTGCTTTTACAGGTGGGGAACTCAGATGAATCCCAGTTGACACCATATTTGTGCCCTGCTATTCACAGCTCTCTAGTGCAGGCAACGTGATCAAGAAACCCAGGTCTTCCCTTGCAAACAGCTGTATTTCAGTTCAGACACAACTAGAGAGCATGTCACTATTCTGCTAGGGAAGAAGCAATGACATGGGTAGAAGCATTTGCATCAGCCTTAGTCGTCTCAGTTTAACATTGATGCTAAGAAATTAGCTGTTCCTTATGGATCTCTATGGCCTTAGCTGCTGAAGACTTGCAGCCTATGCTGTAGCTTGCTACAGGAAAGCTGACTGAGGTGTGCCTACCAATCCTGCAGTCATATTTCCAAGTTACTGCATAGGCACACGGCTCAACAGCTTTGTGTGGGAAGAGCAAACTGAACCCAGGCATCCAGTCACCAACCAGCAGCTTACCCACTGCTTCTGCCTTTAGTTTTTAGCATTCCTTCAGGTACATTTATTGAAAATATGTATTCACCTACTGTCTTTCAGTGTGGGTTTGGGTTCCACTCAGATGCATCTGTCTGTGCAGATAAATTTGCTCTCACTGACGACCGTAAGCACAGAAAAGGCCAACTTATGTGATTTAAAATATTTGCTCTCAGTGCTCTCTTTCAGCATCAGTATCTTTGATGTGGGAAGAGGGTGCACTCCTCATCTCTCTGTCAGAGGGAGGCATATGTTATATGTACTAGTTATGTGTAAAAGGATTGAAAATAGCCAAATACTAAAAAGGTCATTCCTTGTGTGGTAAGTTCGGTCTCCCACAGTAACCGCTGTATTCTGGTCAAGTGTCTAGAGGGCAGAAACCCAGAAGGCACAACCCAGCCTCAAGAAGTTATCTTATGGTAGCCTCCTCTGTCCTGCTCAAAAATAAAGACACATCAAGACTATGTCCCAGTGCATTTAAAAGATGTGCTGATGTTTTGCACATGCATTGCTGCCTAATAAAATTACTTCATATTGGTATAGTTTCCAGATTAATAGGTGTTTTGAAGCAGAAGTTCAGAGGTTTCACTGCTGACAACTAATGTTTGCAAAGACTTCAAATGTACCGAAGGATGGTTTTCTTATCAGGCATATTTATTGTCACCATTTTCGTATTCTTCATAGTGTGCAAAAGGAGCTTGAAAATGTTGCTTTCCTCTGAAAAATGACTTTACAGAAATGGGGGTGTTAGTCCCTTGACTACTGCCTCCAAAATTCCTGAATTAAATAAGCTCACTTCATAAGTAAATGTCTTTGTTATTGTTGTTTGGGCTTGATTATTCTTACTGTCAT
>JAWWLV010000001.1:82997080-83071931 GCA_035041135.1 Platyrinchus mystaceus
TGATGAAGATTATCATTATTGCCTTTATACACATCTACAACCTTCTTCTGAGTTATTATGGCCATCACATACAGAAAACCATATGCAGTTGTAGTAATCAAGGAAAGGAATTCAAAAACTCAGGTGGAATGATAAATGTCTGCATTCCAGGCTTTCATCCAGTTGGCCAAATAATTTATGCAATGCCCAGAAATTTAGCTAATCTTGTGACCTTCACCTTTTATCAGCCAATTCACATTTATTGAGGGAGAGAGGGAAATTATAGATCCATGAATATAGACGAGAGATCCTTTTTAAACAAAGCTCAGCAGCAGCTGGGTTCAGTAGTTCTTTGGGTTTTGTTTATATTCCTGCTTCTAAATTAACGATGAAGTGAACAAGTGGAAGTGTTTGATACCTCTTCTGGATGACAGTCACCCAGGATTTCTACACCTACTTCTGGATTCTCCCATATCACATCTTTCCCCTACAGATGAGGCCACATGCTCACCCACAGATTTCATTTGTCTAGGGAGAAGACGGACTGAAATACCGGAGTCTTTCACTTTTAAGTCCAAGCAGCCTACTCTGTTTCTGTGAGAAGTATTTGTTGACTGGCTCATAGAAAGCATTGCCTAGCCCAGCATCTTGATGCACATTGTCCCAGCCATGCTCCATCGAGTCCTGGTCCTTGCTTTCCATTTCTGTAGCCTGGGGCCATTACTTTCTTCTGTGAAGAAGACCAACAAGTCTTCCCTGAAATAGACTTAGACTGTTCTTTCTGTGTCAACATTAATGCCTCAGTGCTCTCCTCCCCATCCTTCTCCAGAGAAATGTGCTAGAGAAATTGTAGGTGCTTATTTCCTTCTTTGAGATCTGTGCTGTAGCTTAAGTCTCTTGATGTGTAGCCATCAAAGGCATTGAAAATAGATAATTCACAATGATGCTGGTAAATATATATATATCTATAAATAAATAAATAAATCTGAAACCATTCTTAATCTAAATCCTTTCCACAACCACTCACATTGGTGAAAAATGGTGCCATAGATTTTGGCAATGTCCTAAATATGGACAGTTACAAATGACAGCACTTTTTTAAACACATCTGCAAGACACAGTGACTCTAGCATTAGATTTTTTTTTTAATGTATTAGGGCTACAAAGATTGTACTGCTGCTGAATCACTAATGTCATTGGTGACAAATGACAAGAGTATTTCTCCAATGGAGAGACAGAAAAATGTAGTATAATTTATTAAAAGCTACCATGGCACTCTCAGATCAGAATTATGTAGTATGTAAATGTTCTTTGCAAATAATTTTGTATTTATCTTTTTGACACTGGCAGTTTAGCTGTCTCTTGTGGTAAAACCCAATGTAAATTACTTTCATGCGCTTGCTCTGTTTTATATACTTTTGATCTAATTGATCTCAAATTAAATAACTGGGTAAAAAAAATGGTGTTATCCTACATTGGAAAGGTTTGGAAACCAACCTCTTTTCTCTTCAATAGAAATAATCCTTTCACTTCATGTTTCATTCTGGGTGGGTGAGAAAACCGTGGTTATGTTTTTTTGCTAAAGGTGCAGTATTTCCACTTCTGAAGTTGTCGTTATAGTTTCCAGTAGTTCTGAACACCTCCACCCCCAAGAATAAAAGCAAACACCTAGTATGGGGCTATTCTGTGTTGTTTATACACTCTGTTTAAAATGTTATCAAGTTTTTTAAACTTTTTTTTCTGTGCTTAAAAGCAGACTGTTTCAACCACAACTTCCTTATTTCTCCTCCCTTCCTCTTAACTCTTTAATATAGACTCTCTACTTGTGCTTTTTTTCTTTGTTTACAGTCTATGATTAAGTAGATCTATGCATCTTCCCAACCAACTGAGAGTATAAAAGCCAAGCAAATTTTCAGGCAGCTTTTAATCAGAAAAGCAAGACATGTTAAAGTGTTGACAACAACTTGGTAGGAAGGAGGAGAGAGAGGGTGTCAGGCTGTTACCACTGAGAATCTTATGGTCTTCTCATTCATCCTTCTAATAGAAGCCTACATCACAGATTTCATCAGATTTCTACCACACAACACTAAAAATGACCTAATCATCTGCTGCAAAAACAACCCAAGAAATCAGGCATGCTTATGCAACAAGAAACAGCCCTACTTCACTCCTATCTGTCCAGTGGGAAAGACACATGAGCATTCAGCCAGGTGATGTGCAGTGAAGGCATCATACTCACCTGCCAGACTCAACCTCATTCATTCCCACAGGTCCTTGTATCCAGACTACTCTGTTTGGGAGAATGGTACAAAAATGTAGAGTTGAGCCAGGGAGCTTTTCTCTGCTGAATGCCTTTCCTAGTCTGCTGGGACAGGATATTTGTTCTCAAGGAGTTTGGCAAGGAAAAAGTTAAAATGTCTGCAGACATTTTCACTCCATGATCTGGAAGACTGATTAGCTGATTGAGTGGTAGTACATTATGGAAGACCTGCAGGATTTCTGACCTAGAGAAAAATCATTGAGATTGCTGTAAAAGCAGGCAAGTGCTTTTACTTGACTGCCACTGAGTCTCAAAATAGACAGTGCAGGCAATCCATTCAAGGTGGAACTACACTACCCAAGGGGTGATGTAGCTAGGAGAAAAGGAGATTCTTCATCCCAACCTCACACACTAAAGGAGAAAAATTTTCATCACAGGCAGAATTTTCAACATCAGACCTTAATGCTAGCATTTAAAAAGGCCTTTAGGAGCCTAAAAACTCTCTTGTTGCCACTGTAAGTGTTGAAACTGAAGGCTGAGGTCTTCAAACGCTCAGCTTTTGCTAAGAGTGCCCAGTATCAAAGCTATGAATCACAGTCACAGTGCTCAGAAGTCCCCGTATCTTAATACCCAACTGAGACCGAAGGCCTGAAATGATTCACAACTTGGGAGGGGAGGGGTGGGGGGGGAAGACTGTTCCTTGTGCTGTGTCAACTTGAGGACAAAGTACACCATAAATAGTCAAAACCCTTATTGGAGACTTGCTGGAGTATATCCTGCATGGGATAAAGCCAGAAGAAAGGTGGAAATGGCATGTGCCCTTTAATCCTGTGGTTACTTAGGGCACTCCTTACAGACTAGGGATGTTTTCCTAACCTGATTGGAAGTGACAGTTCTTGCAGCAATGCATTAACTACTGTGTTAAAGCTATTTGTCTACAACTTATCTTTGCTCTTGTACCTGAATTTGTTCCAGTTTTTACGGTGCAACTGGAACATAAAGTCCATGAGTGAGAAACACAGACTGTAGTGTTTTGTTCAGTACCTGAGAGTAGAAGACATCCAAACTGCATTACCTATTTCTATGCAATTATATGTTTTATATGAAGTGACTAATAGAAAACCTTCTTGCTTGGTGGAGGGAGTAGATTTAAATCTCATCACTCTGAAGATAGTAATAAATTCATATCTCCCCCATCCCCACTGAGAATGATTTGGGAAGTATGAACAGTACTGTTGTTGCTGGTTCAGATCTATCCATTTTTTATGAGACAAGACTGATGCAAGCATCTCACTGCAGAAGAAATTTCATTTGAAATACATGGTTGTATCTAGAGGTTTCCTTGAAACCCTCAACAAAGTGTTAAAAGCTGAAGCTTTCTCAGGGACCAAGGCATTTCCTGTTGTCTAGCTTGCTTGCTGCTCAGAGTCCTGTTTCTCTGGATGTCATGAAAAAATGCCCAATTGTGAGCCACTGAGGTATGGGACATCTCAGCTGGGGCCATGGAGACTCCTGGGCAGGCAGGTGCCTCTGTCTACTTACGTTTCTACAACCTGGGGCAGAGGAGGTGTGGATGGTGGGTGCACTGGGCTGTCTCTGTGGATTTACATTCTGTATTAGCTGCCTCTCGGTATTTGCTGCTCTCCCGTGTATTTTTTGTGTGATTGAGCAAAACTAACCACAATCTCCTTTTACACCCAATTTCTAAAGAAACTCTTTAAACTGGTTTTCTGCTGAACTGCAGCTTCACTAGTGACAAGAACAAGACATCAGAAATCTAGCATATAAAGTAATACCCTGATTTTGTCATATTTTTTTCAGTCATTTGAGAACCAGATAATCTTACTTTACCTTGCAGTTCATGGAGATTTTTCCTCTTAGGATATTATTACACTATTCTGATTCATGCAGAAAAAGAATCCACTACCTATAAAGAAACACATTTTTTTTTTTTTATAATCCATTTGTGAAGTTTCATTGTTTGGGTAACACAATTTAAGGTACAAGGAACTGCCCAATTTAAAAAGAAAAATATCTGAACACAATTTTGACATATGCAGTCACTTGAATATCAACGTTCAAAACTATGGCACAAAAACTTATTAAAGGACTTTCTGACATAACTTTTGGACAACTTCATAAAGTGTACTGCATTGTTTTAAGAAGTCATTGAAATTTTTGCAGAAATTGTAGCATAAGAGATCTTGATGTCTTGTCTGGGAATAACATTGTTATGAACCATGAGAACAAGTCCATTGATTTCAGGGAACTAATATTAGTTAATTGGATTAATACTTTCTGTAAAACTGGATACAGAACATGTCTAACTTCTTGAGGCATTCTAGAAAGGAACAAAAAAATCTTCTAAGTAAATGGGTAGTGTATTACAGAGACAGTTTTCATCTTAGAGTAAGCATTCATGTATGTATGGTTTTTACAGATTGCTTCTTCCGTTTAATAACAGGAGGTGCTGTGCCTGCAATTTCAAAAGCCACTTCTAATGCTCTCTGTATAACTCTTGAAGCATTACAAAGCAGGACACTAATATTTCTTGAGCCATCAGCAGCAAGGTAACTAAGCAGTGCAAAGATATTAGTATTATTTTTAAAAAAAATTATGTCAGAGTAGCAAAGTGACTGTTCAAAAGGCATCGAGCAAGTGAAAGGAGAGCACTAGCTTGCTTAAGAGCCTGCATGTTCGTAAGAACATCTGCTTATCATCCTTGAGAACACACCTACAGTCTTATCAACTCTCAAAAGTGTCCTCATTCTTAATCATCTACCTCTTATAATTGCAAGGAGGTTTTTTCACAAAGAGATGCAAAGAAGTCGATAACATTTTCATCTCCTTATTGACATGGCTTTCAGTAGCAGTGATAATGAGGAAACTCATTGTGGGTGTTGTCCTCAGTCCACTTCTTCCCAGCATTTTTGAAGTGTTCTTGGAGTGCCAGAGCCATCCTTTTACACAGGCATGTTCAGTAAGGCGGCTCCTTATTCTAGTGTAGAAAATCATAGTGCTTTGGCTATCTGCCATGACAGAGAGGTCACTGACATACTGATCTCCTGGTCAAAATATTGTTCCATCCTTTACATCTACAGTTTTGGCAGCAGGAGACAAGCTTACTTCTGCTTTTGCAGAAGGGTGCACAGAAAACAGTCAGGAATGCTACAGCTAAAGGCTGATTTCTCAAAAATATTTGGATGTCTAATTCCTTTTGGAGGCTTAAGTCAAAATTAGCATATTTTCCAAATGTTGTTTTGCACCAGGTGTGTAAAGAAACTAGAAAAAAAGAGCAATAACTACTATTAATACAAATGGCAATGCAAGGACTTTGCATGTGATATGACCTAAAAATAGGAGACTAGTATAAATACATGCTCATACTAAAAAGTAGTCTGTCTTGTGATTAGTGTGACCATTTCAAAATATTTCCTGTTGTAACTGTACAACCCTCAAAAAGAATAGATGGGTTTGAGATGGTGAATTACTAGATGTCTTTCTACTAGCGCTGGTAAAAAAAAAAAAAAAAAAAGGATAGATTTCTTTTATGTTAAAGAAACAGGTAAACAAAACTAAATAACAAGCCTTGGGGTTTTTGTTACATATCATGATGTAACAGAATTCTCTAAAAACTATCAGTCTATGCAGTACCAACACAAGAAACTTTTATGTATTGTTTATAGTACATCTTAGAAGCATCTACAGAGATGGTGTGGGAGTGCAGGGAGGTTTGAACTGAGGAAATTGCTTTTGAAATTTGTTTTTTTGTGTGTTTGATTTTTTTTTTCAAAAGTTTCAGAGAATTGAAAGAGGAACCTGCACTGAGCAGCTAGTCCTAACTTGTACAGAACTTTCCCCACATCATGTGATGAAACATATTTTATCACTGCACTCTTATCTCTAAGTATCTGAGATGTTAGGGCACTATGGTTTGCTCATCTGCATGGAGGGATGGGGCTAGAAGGGATTTGGAGAATTTATTTTAACTTTCCAGCCTCTTTTATGGAAATGTAGTACACAACCTTTATTAAACCACAATCCTCAAGAAAATAGATTTATTTTAAAGCTTAAAATTATGCTTTCCTTTTCTTCCTCTCTCTCTCTGTATATGTGTATGACAATCTGGCAAAGCGAGACAGAGAAACACACAGAGAAAAAGAAAGGATTCTAAAGCTGCTGACCTGAATTGTACATTGCCTTTATGTTTTTTTATAAAAGTCTTGCTGAGATATTAAAATAAAAAAGGACTCAAGCCTGTTTCCTTCAGATCCCTGAGTGAATTTCAAAACACTGGCCTTTTCCATCATTTGCCTGCAAAACCACATTACAACCCCTGTGGGCTGTAATGCTAAGTGACTGTCACAGGCAGGGGTGACTTCATCTCACATGGCCCAGCGGGCCTCTCCACTGCCAAGCTGATGCCACATGGAGATGCTGTCTGGTCACCACGTGCACATGCAGAAAGTGTGCCCAGGTACAGGTGATTTCAGCAGGGCTAGGGAAAACATAGCCTTGGCAGCTCTGTGGAAAACCCCAAGATGGCCCTGGGCTCCTGAACTTCCCAAGAGCAAGCACAAGCAATGAGTTCCAAAACGGAGCTGGGAACTAAGTAAAAGCAAAAATTAAATAACCTCCACTATTCTCAGAAAGAGAAGTGAGAAAGTAGTTGATGCTGATCTTCCTTCACAGCAGGCAGGGGAGCAGGTTGCATTTTCAAAAGCACCATCCCATCCCCACTCCCAGAAAGCTGAGGGCACGCTTGAGGTTTCGGAAGAGAATGTGGCTGCTCTGGTGGCTGCAATCCCATTTCAGGCACTGCCAAAGCATCAGGTGCCTGTCAGTGAAGGAGTTCCCAGTAGCATTTCTCCTTTGATATCTATGGCACTAAGAGAGTAAAAAAGGGAACCAGAACCTTTCAATAGGGAAGCCCTCAAGAGAGTCCAGTATTCAAGCTTGCCATTTTCTGCCAAGTCTCATTTCTCATCAGATATTTTCATGTATTACGCTTGATTTACTTGGGGCCAACAAGTTGCATTTTTATGTTATGTTGATGCTAGTAGACTAATCAGCTCCACAGAAAGTTTTTGATCACTGGAAAATGTTTCTCTGCACTATTAGCTCACAAGAAGGTTCCTTGGTACAGATTTGGTTTGTGATAGCTGATTTCTCCCCATTAGTTCCCATGAAGGGTTCAGGGTTTTTTAAGTTAAGCAGCTGAAGTTGTAGAAATTTATTTGCAATAGGCTAAAGGCCAAAGCTCTTTCCTGTCCTGATAGGGAAGAAGGAGATGCCAGGTCAGTGCTCCTGCTGCCGCAGAGACTTAGGATGACAAAGGTCTGAGTCAAGAGCTGATAATCTTCATGTTGTGAAGAGGTCCCCACTGGATCTTGAACACTTGGCTTCCACAAGGAATCACAGTTGTGATGCCTGAACACATACATCACAGCAGAGTGTATTTTCTCAATTTGGTTAGGGGTACTTGAAGGGTTTTGTTATTTCTGTATTGTTTGCTCTCACAGCTGATTTTTCTATCCCGAGCACATTGCTGCCACATTTACCATCCTCGTTATGTGACTGATGATGCAGTCCTACAGTCACATCCTTCTGCCCGTGGAAATTCTGTTCATTTGTTGATGCAGCTGAATTGTTTACTGGATGTAACACAAAGCATCCCGTAATGCAACAGTACTGATCCTCCAGTGACACGGCCCGTTTTGGCAGGGCTGTATCAGTGTGTGCCCTGGTCATACCATTCTTAACAGTCACTTTCTTTCATGAGACTTCTCAGATACCTAAACTAGGTCAGATTCCCAGCTGACAACCAGAGCAATCAGCCTCAGCATTTTTCATCCTTTTATGTAACTGGGGTTTTATGTACCTGTTTTTATTTTTGTGGCTGACTGTTTTACGTGATGTGCTTCATACACTTCACACGTAGACACTGTTTGTCTGGTTCCTTCCTGGATTTAATACCTTTTCCTGTCCTTTTTTTTTAAGACCATAGAGGATTTAATAACATTCCCACCACTAAATATGTGTCATCCTGAACTATATGCTTTCCTGTGCCAGTTACCTCTCTCTACTTTTCAGTTTAAAAACTGTAACCTTAATTTTTAGAAACAGAAGCCTGGTTTGGTTTAGTTTAGGTCACACCATATTTTCCTGAATAGGTGACATTTGCACTAAAATTTCCTTTATTCTTAAGTCATTTTCCTATGAATCTATTGTCAAGTTACATGCTAAAACTGCAGGAATGTGGTAATATTTCAGAGCACATCACTTAGAGAGCTCTAGCGCTCATAACAACCCAAATTTTGTCTCCAAAGAACTGTCTCCTACTGCTCTATTGTTATTCATATCTTATCAGAGAATAACTGTACCAGTCATCAGAATTGCCTCAGAACAGAGCCTAGTTGGAGGACTGCAGCTAGGGGTGTTCCCCAGGGGTCAGTACTGGATAGAGTCTTGTTCAACTTCAAGCTGCCAAGTGCACATCAGTTTAGCTCCTACAGAGCCCCATGTCTCATATTTTTCAGTCAAGACTGTTTTCATTACTGCTGATGTGAGAATCCTTGCTACACAAACAATTTTATGATCACGTAAAACTGATTGTGGGTTTTGGCACACAGGTGGAAGAAGATGGGTACAGGTAAAACAATGCTTGTGGTCCTACTCTGTGCCAATTCATTTTCACACAGAGGCTGACCTA
Source organism: Platyrinchus mystaceus (assembly GCA_035041135.1). NCBI lineage: Eukaryota > Metazoa > Chordata > Aves > Passeriformes > Tyrannidae > Platyrinchus > Platyrinchus mystaceus. Next base: position 83,006,032 of record JAWWLV010000001.1, read on the forward strand.
GTCATTTCAAAGTAGCAGCTGAGGGGTCCAAGTGTGAAAGGGGTCAGTCTACTTTAGGGGACTAGTTCAGATTTGGACAGAATTCAGGCAATTGTGGGCCTCCAGGAAACCAGGATCTGAATCAACAGGATGTTTAAAATGGGCTGGAATCAGCTTCAAACACACCTGCATTTACTGTGGAAGTGACTACGTATGAGAATGATACAGTCACTGGAGCTCTGCCTAATACAGTCAGTGGTATTCCCACTTTACAACTCACCCTAAAATAGACACTTAGATTTCTATGGATGATAAATCCAAAGCTGTAGAAAAGACCAGGCAGGAAAGGTACCAGCTATACTCAAATCTTGCAACTTAGTACTACTGATGTGGAAAGAAGTTTTGGATATTCATATAGATCCTACTTAACAAGGGGAACAATAATTCATCCTATATTTACAAGTTACCAGTTGTTATGGATCCAGCACAGGCTTATTCAGGCAAGTCTATTTATTTAGGGGGTAGAAAGAGATTTTGAATATACTATGGCCTACTAGTGCAAGTAGTAGAAGAAGGCCCATCTGAAGACAGCTTACATGCTCAAACAGGTTATTTTATGCACCCCTAACAATACTGTTTCCAATTTCTGGCCACAGTGTTTTATACAGATGTTAGAATTACCCTACATTCTTTGCTCAAAACACTTCCCAAATACCATGCCAAATTATCCTTCCAACCACACCTGCAAAACTTGGTGGCCCATTCTGTTTATGGACTCCATCATATGTTAAATCAATCCACAGCTACAGACTGTCATATCCTTAGTGCAAATATGAGAAAAAAAGCAACATCTAAAGTATTTTTCTTTTTTTCTTCCTTTTTTTTTTTCCTTTTAATCTCAAAAGATAATCTTCAAGAGCACACACGCAGTTCTACATCAATTCCTTTGTGGACTGAACAGGAGAGAAAACATTCAAAAAGAGTTTCACAGAAAAGAGAGATGAAAAGATAGAAAGTACAGATTTCAAATAGGATATATACATACATATACATGTGTGTTTTGATGTACATATTCTTTATTGTAAAATGCCTTTTGGACCATGCAGATTCAATGTAAGACCACCAAGTTTTCTGAAGATTGAGGGATTCTCTCTTAGGAATCTGTCCAATTGTCTACCACAAGCACCTTGTACCAATACACCTAAATTCTTTTCCTGGAATTTAAGGTCAGAAAGGAAATGAGCAATTACGTGTTTTCCTCTGACTTTCACAACAGCTGTGTGAGGCAATTACTTGTAGTGGGAAGTAATTGCTGACCAGAAGCCACTGTCTATCAATCCTGGACACAGACAATATCTAAACATTTAAAGTTGTAAAGGAAATCAGTTTGTGTGTTATTTAAATTTCAACTTGATCTGGCCATTTCCTTGGTCAATGTTCTATAAAAACATAAAACTTCATCATCTTGCCGTAACTCAAGGGCAAGCTACCTGCAGGAGTTCCCTCTGGCACAGAGTAAATCCACACCACACAGGATGTCTGCCAGAGTAGTTAAAAGGAGCTTTGCAAGTTGTTTGTCCACCATCTGACAAAAACTGTGGTCCACTGAAGTGAAGGTTCCCTGACAGGCTTCAGTAATATTTCAGGAATTGCTTGCATGCTCTTCCTCCATAATATGTGCAAGATAGCATTGTTTCACCAAGAGCAAGCTACGCTGTGCTGCTAGGATATGAATAAGCACATGAGCAATTATCACAGAGGACTGTAAGTCCTATAGAATGAATTTCTGTGCTCTTATGTTGAACTCTTATGTTGCCTCAGATTTGCTAATCCTTTCTAAAATATCAGCCTTGAAAAAATTAGGCTTACAAAATCTGTGTATGTAGGAAAGACCAACATATATATAATATTTTAGCTATTAGCCCATAAATTGGAACCTCTTTAAACCCAGTTGAGGATGCTTACTCTGAATTTAAACCAACTTAGAAAATCTATCGGTGGAGTTTTTGGTTTCAATTGACCTAAGGTTTTGCTCACAGAATTTTTAAAAAGTCTCCTGGGCACTGATAAAGAAAAGTGTAAACTGCTTCATTTTGTAATGTAACTAACACTTGAATCATAAAACCACACTTCAGATGCAAAGATTGCAGTATTTGTCAATAGTGGCCCACAAACTTACCATTTCCAAAAACCTGAGTACTGCAGAAATGAACTTTTTAAACACCACATTGACGAGTTTCACACTGAACTGGCTTATTAACAGAGACGATAGCGGCTGTGTTTTGCAAATCTTAGCTAAAATAGGGTGAACATTGCTAACACCAGCATAGAATCCTGACCTTGCTGATTTAGGGTTAGAAAAGGTGAAGGTTTGAGTGAACTAAAATTCAACTAAAATTCAGCAAAACTGCACAGTCCAGGACACACATTGCACAGTCCAGGAAATTCAAAGGTAGCTATGTACCGTTAATTTTACTGCTTTAGCTAGTTCTGAAGATTTAATACATATTTCCTTCAGGGAGTTTCTTTGCCTGTCATCCGTATATTTAGACTTCATACGTAATAATACTTTTTTGACTCAATCTTGGAAACTGCCCACCTGCACTCTCTCAAGCTGGAGAACAGAAGCACTCCCTAGTAGGCAGAAATGCTAGGATTATTTTCCTTCACTTTTGAATAAATTTGCTTTTGTCTAGATTGATACAGCTAACAGGTGGAGGCACGTACCCCATGAAAGCTGGTAATGCCTCTATGCTTTCTTGCTCAAAAAATAGAGGGCTTTTTACCTCTCAATGTGAAATCTTTGTGGAGAGAAGACACTCTTGTTTTACCTTGTCCTGACTATTTGAGGTTAGAGCTGTAACCACCATAAGGTTTACTTTGACTGGGTATACTAAGATAAAGACTGAAGTTTGTCTCCACAAGACTTTTTGATTAATATAGTAGTTATAATGTAAGTCTTTCATTGTAAAAAATATGCTGTCTTTTGCAGTGAAGGCATACATATGGTTTACTTATGTCCTTTTTCTGAATAATCTTTGGTGAAAAATAAGAAATAGAGAACACTTCTATTTTTCTAAAGCTAAATGGCACAGAAGGTCAGGAATGTTGCAGCTAGTTATATGTTTTCAGATTCATTTTGTTTGCACACAAAAGTGCACAGAGGGTAAAAGTCATATTTCCAAAAAAAATTTATTCTTAAAAGATGATAAGGTAAAGCCTAGCATCAAATAATGCCTTTGTGACAATATAATTACAGGCTCTGCAACAGTTTCAGATCTTTGTAATAATGTTACTCAGAACAAAACAATAGGAAGAAAAAAAATCAGCAAAAAGGACAGGGAAGCCCAAAGACAAAGAAGTTTCTTAGAAGACTTAGGTTCACATCTTGACTAAGTGAACCAAACTCGTGGCTGTTAGAGATGTAGAGATGTAATCCTACAAGCTAAAATTTGCATGAAAGTTCATTGCAAAGATGAGAAAGAATCATCAAGGCAAAACCTGCAGTCTCTTTTGGTAAGGCCCAAATTCAGTTTAAGAAACACACAACCGGAGATGAACTCATTTACATTCCTCAGTTTGGTGAACTTCTTGAACATTTGCTGAAGTGTTTCTCTGAAAAGCACCAACAACGCTTTAGGAACAATAACTGAGATGTGTTACAAAAGGGCACTTTTCCTTCTTGTTCCTCATATTAAAACCCCTTATTCTACCTAAATATCAAAGTGTTTTTCACTTTTCCCACAGCTCAAGATGACTGGCTCCTGGCTCCTTGCTTTCCTGGCTCCTTCTTCTCCTCATACTCAGTCTACAATAGAAATTAAGCATCTGTTTTCTGTGCTTGTCTAGTATTCTTTCATCTCACTAGAAATTCAAACAGTTCAGGACGGGTTGAATACTCAGCAGGAACACTGCACACTAACAATCCCTAAGTTTTAACCAGTTTTAACTACAGTTAGATAGTCATAAACTATCCTAACCCTTTAACTCTTGTTACTGATTTGTAATAGTATTAAACTAAGTAAATGAGAAATAAAATAAATTTTAAAAATTCTAAAAAGGCGTCTTTTGAGAAAAAACAAAATACATTCTTCAGCTCCACTTGCATTGATTAAAAACTATTAATATGATTTTCTAAGTGCTTACAGTAAAATCTGTGCTTTCATTTTGCTTCATTCTGGATCTCTTTTCAATTGAATTGAGATTGCATTTCAGTTTGTTTTTCCTGTAATCTGAAACATGCCATCCTACACTCTTCAGCTAGAAGGGTGTCTTCCCAGAAGTGTAACAATATCAAAGAATTTATAAAATAAGACCATTTTTCCCTCTGCAATTGCACTTTGACAGGTATTGAACCAAAAATTATGAAACAGAATAAGTTTTGAAAGTCTTTCTGCTGCATGATACATTTTGGCATTTATTTTTCCATCTCAAATCACAAAACAAATCATGAAACATCTTGTAAATTGGCAATTCTTGTTTTCAATTGGCTCACAGGATTTTCAATCTTTTTCACAGGTGCACTTGACATTGAAAACAGGAAGATAACATATGTAAGAGAAAAAACATACCAGTTTTATTTAGTAGTTCTCTAAAAAGAAAGTAGACACATCACTACTGTTACTCTTCCATAGCAAAGAAATAACACAGTTCTCTTGCAATTTTTTACTATGTGATTTTCAGTACACCTTTTAATGTTTTATTTGTCATCTTTTGTCAATTGAAGGGAACAGAATCACTATTCCAGTCAAAAAAAGCACTAAGCAGCTGTCACCTTTGTTTACAGTTACAGATTGGATGAAAACCTGGTGCTACTGGATTTCCAAGTGAGCTTTCTGTGCAGAGTGCCATGACCAGTGAGTACAAAGAGTAGCAAAAAAACCCTGCATGGATTTCTTGCGTGTTACTCCAGAGGCTGTAGGTGCTTAGTACCTAATAGGAAACTAAAATACATCCATTTGAAAATGATTCAGAAATGAAGCCAGCAGAAAAGCTTAAGATTTCTCTTTCTATATCAGGAGCTTGAGGACTGCTGTAACTGTCATTAAGACTGGATAATGTCCCTTGAAGAATCCTTATTGAGCTTTTGTTTCAGTCTACCTGTATGTTCATTTGTCTATTGTAGTTTAAATACAGCTCTCCCAAAAAATAAAAGCAATGTGAAAAAAATATTTCTAACAGGGATATTTATGTAACAGAGCTATATTTTTACATGTTATGCATATGAAATCTTAGCTGAAGGTGGATATTTTTAAATAACCCTGCAGCAAAGTTGCTTTTGAAGAAAATCTATGCAAGCTTCAGTGATTTGAATTGTGTTGGAAACCTGAAATTAAAAGGAAAAAACTCATAAAACATAAGGGGACTTTAAACCTCTAAAGTGATATTCTTTTCTCTCTTGGTGTATGACATTTTCAAATTAAACCACAAGAGACATACAAAGACTGTGGTTGCAGTGAGGGAAAGACACAAAGTTACCCTGAACAAAATGTAAACATAGCGTTAACTAAACCCCAATAAACACAAAAGTGGGAGAGGTAAAGTACATTGAAATGGTACATTGTGGTTCCAGCAGTTTAACCTGGTGTTGTGGGTCAACCCCAACCAGCAGCCAAGCCCCACACAGCAGCTCAGTCACTCCCCCACCAGCAGGACTGGGGAGAAAATCAGAAGGGTAAAAGCCAAAAAACTCATGGGCTGAGATAAAGACAGTTTAACATGGAAATCAAAGGCTGTGCACACAAGCAAAGCAAAATAAGGAATTAATTCACTGCTTCCCATGGGCAGGCAGGTGTTCAGCCATCTCCAGGAGAGCAGTAATGGTGACTTGGGAAGACAAATGCCATCACTCCAAATGCTCCTTCCTCCTTCTTCCTCCCACTGAGCATGATATCATATGGTCTGGAATCCCTTTGTGACCTTCTGTAACACATCTCAGTTATTGTTCCTAAAGCATTGTTGGTGCTTTTCAGGGAAACACTTCAGCGAATGTTCAAGTTCACCAAATCCCTTTGGTCAGTTTGGGTTACCTGTGCCAGCTGTGACTCCTCCCAATCTCCTATGCATCCCCAGTCCCCTCGCCAGAGTGGCAGTACGAAAAGCGGAAAAGGCCTTGGCTCTGTGTTAGCGCTATCAAAAACATCTCTGCATTATCAACCTTATGTTCAGCACAAATCCAAAACATAGTTCCATACCAGCCATGGTGAAGAAAATTAACTCTATTCCAGCCAAAACCAGCACATGTGGCCATTTAAGAAGCAAATCATCACAAGTAAGGGTGATTCAGAGCAGGAATTTCTTCTAGCCTAGGCTTTCCTGAGAAAGGAATTCAGGATTAGAGCCTGAGAGAATATGGCAAAAGGAAAGACAAAGTTTGAGGGAGGATTTTCTGTACTCCACATTTCCCCAGGAGGCTATTTGCTCTCAAGAATGAATTGCAACATCAGTCTTGTGTGCTTTGCAGGCCCTCTTCTCCCCTGTAGAAGACTCTGAAGGAATCGCCACAACATTCTTCTTTCTCTCCTTGTGATGGGCATCTTTATCAGTGAAAATCATGCCAAGGTTTTTAATTTTTGGAGAGCTCTTGTAGGCACGTAACCACAAAGTCTTGTGTCTTTTCACTCCAATTCAAGAAGTGCCTACATTTGGAGGTACTCAGTTTTGACTGATGGTAACATTCTATAAGCTCATAAAACTTGCCTTTAGCCAGACCATGAATGCTGATGCTGTTTTGTATTCTGCAGCATCTATGTGTGGATTTTTTATCTCCTTCTTATCAAGATGTATTCTCAGAAAAAGCAGGTATAGAAGAAAATTTGTTTGTGATTAGGTCTAACACAAAACAAAATGTAAGACTTATTCAATAGCTTTATTACCAGTGAGACAGATATAATGGAAATTTTCACCTATGCTCCTACTTCCCCAAGCACCTACAATTTCTATAGGAATAGTAACTAGGGGCCTGTGATAGCAAATATCTTTCATTTGCAAAGGCATATTATTAGAGCTCTGTACATACTCTGATATAGATAATTTTTTTCTGGTTGTTTTAAGAAGTTTTGGGTTCTTAGGCACAAAGAGGTGCCACTTGAGAAGGATTTTTGAGGCTATAGAGTTCATGAACAGGTATTTGCTATGGGAAGTTGAAGTAGAGTGCATTAAAGATTTTTTTCCAAGAGTTATGTGACAGCTAATGCTTTTTCAAGTTCTCCTGAAAAAATGAAGAATTAGTTTCATTCTTGATATAGCTCCCCTGACAAAAACTGAATCTCCTTTGCAATTGATTTGGCTCAGAGGGCTTTTTGCAGTTGTGAACATCTGATGATCACTTCATTACTCAGACCAAGTTTGCTTGGTGTCATGTGCATGATATATTAGTAGTACATCTCTGATGTACCTTGTTCCTTTTTCTAGGCTTCCAACAGCTCAACTAGAAGCTCCTGAAAGACTGGCAACATTAGTTACCATACTGACTCTCACCACTTCTGGATATTTTTAGCTGACATTTGGAGCACTATGTCAAGTTGATCAGATCAAGAAAGAACCCCAATAAGCCGCCACTGAGCTGCTTGCTGCTGCACTGTGATTTTCTGGATCTGTGGTCAGGTGTTTTTGAGTATCTCTCTACAGCACTACAGCCTTCACTAGAGACTTCACATTTGCTAAGTCTCAGGAACCATCAACAATACTTTTGTGAAAGGTCTAGCAAGTTATTCAGTAAGAACCTCTGTCAGAAAAAACAATTTTTATCAGAATGGTTATTTCCAGCTATAGAGTTTATCAGCACCGAGGGCTGACCTCTTTGAGAGACTGACCTGTTATACCACTCATGACCCATGATCACACAAATTAAAGGTCTTTTTTAGCTAGATCTGAGGTTAAGTGACACCAACTAACTGGCACCTGTGTTTTTTAATCTGACCTCTTACAGCAGGTGTGTCTTGCAATCAGATACTTGGATTAAACAGTTCAGGTGATCAGTCCACAAGCAGGATTGTGTGTCTGAACCTTCTCTCTGCCTGTTATTAAAACACAATAGATGTGCCCACAGTTATCAGTTGACTTAGCCTGGCACCTCTTCACCCTGACACTCTTCACAAATCTTACTCTAGATCTAGACATTCATTGCCATTTCTTCACTTTTTCAATCCTGTACTTTTGTGAAACTGCATCCCTGTGCTTGCAGCTTAATGAAATTAGGCACACACGTAGCACATTGAGGCATGAGTTCTTGCCTGCAGCTGCTGAATACTACTACTATGCTGCTTAAAATAAATAAGCTAAACCATAAGCTATTATATCTGCCAAGAGAGGTCTATATAAGCCAGACAGTGAAAGCATGGGTTTGCTTTGCAGGCTGCAAAACTGAAAAAAATTTTGGAGAATTACAGGTGGTGCAAATAAGACAGCTGCAAACAGAACGTTTTTAAAAAACTTACATCTTGCAGAAACTGAAACTCAATAGCTTTTCTTTTTATTAGAAGAGGGCTTGTTCTTTCTTCAGCCTGATTCTTTCAGCCTGTAAACCAGTCCAAACAACTACAATCTGTCCCTTGTTCTCATGGGGTTTTTTTTCTATGTATTGTTTATATTATAAACATACCAAGAATAATGGATTGCATGTTCCTGTTGTGTGAAGAGGGGAGATTCTCTTGCCCCTGACTGTAGGGAAATTTCCTCGACCCTCAGTATTTGATTTGTTTGTCAATGTCCCAGGAAAGCGGAGACCCTTGTGCCCAACCAGTCGGTCAGTGTCCTCTTATGGGGACGCTTCACTGATCAGTCCTGCTGGATTGGAGCATGGTTCAACTGACTTACCCAGGGAAACACACCAACAGCAGATCTTGGCACTTTATTTGAGTGTGTTAGTCGCTGCTGGCAACTGCTGGTGCCTGTGAAGGGCTCACGCTAACAGTTTACAGAATAACACACTTTACTAGTATAAAGTTGTAACAGGTTAAGGTTTGAAGATTGCTGGTTACAGCATCTGAATGCAAAAAGATATTTAAAGCAATACACAGACAAGCTCTGATCCCAAATAAAGTATTCAGCACACACAGAGTACGGCCCTTACCCAATACATGTCCCTGTGGGGGAGAAGACAGGTTCAGCCCTTTGACTGATCCCAGCAGCTACAATGGAGTCTTTCCATTGTAGTCTTTCCATTGCCTGGCTGTGGGGTTTCCCCTCTGCTCCACCTTCTGTTCCATCCCCCTGAGCATGTGCTTACTGTTGTATGAGGAATCATAATGGAGCTGCCAACCACATTCCATCCAGGGAGTAGCAGCTGCATTTTTACCCTATAATTTCTGTACCGTTATGACTTCTGTTAGGACATGAATATAACTTCTCACTTTCCTATAATTGTTATCCCCAGCTGTCTTCCCACAGTTCTCCTTTCCCTAAGATGAAAACAAAACAACAAAAAAAGAAAACTTCAGCACTTGAAATTGATCACTGTTTAGTCGGGGAGAAAAAGTCAGAAGATATTGTGTACCAAAAAAATCAAGGTCACAACATCTAGAGTAAATAGGATGGACTTAGCTCATGGAAAATCTATGGCCTAGTGTTCTCATGCAGACATCAACTTAATTTCAATTTGTGATAGGTGATTTTTTATGTTACAGTAACATAAGAGGTGTGATAAATAGGCTGCAAAGGGGTCTGGACAGGCGGGATTGATGGGCTGAGGTCAATGGTATGAGGTTCAATAAGGTGAAATGCCGAGTCTTGCACTTGGGTCACAACAACCCCATGCAGCACTACGGGACTGGGGCAGAGTGGCTGGGAACCTGCCCAGTGGAGAAGGACCTGGGGGTGCTGCTCAACAGCCACTGAACGTGAGCCAGCAGTGTGCCCAGGTGGCCAAGAAGGCCAATGGCATCCTGGCCTGTGTCAGGAATAGTGTGGCCAGTAGGACCAGGGCAGTCATCACGCCCCTGTACTCAGCACTGTTAAGGCTGCACCTTGAGTACCATGTCTAGTTTTGAGCCCCTCACTACAAGAAAGACACTGAGGTGCCAGAGTCTGTCCAGAGAAGGGCCACAAAGCTGGTGAAGGGTCTGGAGCACAAGTCTTATGAGAAGTGACTGAGGGAGCTGGGGTTGTTGAGTCTGGAGAAGAGAAGGCTCACAGTAGACCTTATCACTCTCTACGACTACCTGAAAGGAGGATGTTGTGAAATGGGCTTCAGTCTCTTTTCCTAAGTAACAAGTGACAGGATAAGAGGAAATGACCTTAAGTTGCACCAGGGGAGGTTCAGGTTGGCCATCAGGAAGAATTTCTTCACTGAAAGGGTGGTCAAGCATTGGAACAGGCTGCCCAGGGAGGTGGTGGAGTCATCATCCCTGGAAGTGTCCAAGAAATGACTGGACTTGGCACTTAATGCTATGGTTTAATTGATGTGGTGGTATTTGGACAAATGTTGGACTTCATGATCTTGGATGTCTTTTCCAGCCTTAATGATTTTACGATTCTATGATTCTAAGTATTAGAAAGCCATTTAGCAGGGAAAAAGTAGCTGTTTAAAGATAGGAAGAAGTGAGACTGGTAAAACGCTATCGTGATTTGGAGGGAGGAGAAGGTTTTCAGAAGGTAATTTTGATAGATTCAGTACATTCAGAGAAAATCTGACAAACTACTTAGTTCATTAATAGAAGGACTATATTCTTAATTTCTGTGTTGATGTATTGCTTTTCTCACTTAACATTTTTTCCTTTAGGTTTTGAAGCCAAGTGTTCATGATATGATCCAGCTGACTTACAGGGATCAACAACCCCCTTGTGAATAATGGTTAAAAACGGATCCCACCTGGATGCTTTGACGCTGGCAATGCTGCAGAATAAAACTATCTCCATCACCCTCCCAGTTGTGTATACAGTGGTGGCTCTGATCAGCATCCCTGGCAACTTGTTCTCCCTTTGGGTGCTTTTCTGGCACATCAAACCCAAAACACCTTCTGTTATCTTCATGATCAACCTAAGCATCACGGATCTCATGCTGGCCAGCTGCTTTCCCTTCCAGATTTCTTATCACTTCCAAAGCAATCACTGGAGCTTTGGCAAGACTCTTTGCAGCCTTGTGACTGTGATGTTCTACTCCAACATGTATTCTTCCATACTGACCATGACCTTTATCAGCATTGAGCGGTACATGGGTGTGGTATACCCCATGAAGTTGATCAAGTGGAGAAGAAAAAGATATGCCTTTGCTGCCTGTCTAGCTATGTGGATTTTCTTGCTACTAGCCTTGTACCCATTAGAAAGCACAGATCTGACCTATGAAGTGAAAGAGTTGGGGATTATAACCTGTTTTGATGTCCTAAAATGGGATATGCTGCCCAATTTTGTAGCCTGGGTAGTCTTTCTCCTCACCCTATTTGTCGTGCTCTTCCTGATCCCTTTTGTTGTAACAGTTGGGTGCTATATTGGCATCATTCGGAAGCTAATTCAGACGTCGAACAGATATGGTAATAGGCAGAAGACTAGATCCATCTACCTGGCAACAATTGTCCTTCTGGTGTTCATCACTTGCTTTGCCCCCAACAACTTTATCTTACTTGCACACATGATCATCCGCCTATTTTATGACCGCAGTTTGTACCCTGCCTACAAGCTCACCTTGTGCCTCAGTTGCTTCAACAACTGCATAGATCCCTTCATTTATTATTTTGCATCCAAAGAATTTTACCAGAAGTTCATGCAATTGTTTCGCCCAAAGGTACTGCTCAGCGACAGCTTAGAAAACAGAAGGGAAAGTTTATTCTCTGGCAGGACCATGTCAGCCAGGTCAATGTCAAGTGGACCTATGGATGGGTTAGAGGGAGTAAAAGTCTATTTGCAAAGGCAGGAAAGTGTTTTTTAGCTTTAGACATCTCCAGAAGGAAGACGCCTGTGAGATTCATGAGTAAACAAAGAAGATATTTCCTTTTGAATGGCTACTCTCAAAATACCTGGCTTTTGTGACAGAACTCAACCCGTACTTATATTGCACATCCTACTTCAGTATTTTCTGGTAAGAAATGGAAACGTTAAAGGAACTGAGTTTATTCAAGAAGGCACTGAAGCAAACCCAACATTAATAATTAGGGTTTGGCTTGGAAGTAGCCCTACCACATGAGACTAAGGGATAAGTTTAGGACAACAGTTACTTTCAGGTTGTACGATAGGGTTTAACCAAAGACTTGTGATTCTCAGTGAATGTGAACTGTTACTGTTTAGAGCATACACTGAAGCTGGTTTTGGGGCAAGGGGGTTGCTTTTCTAAGCAACATGCTCGGCTTTGGGTTTGTTGGGGGGGTTTTGTTTGTTTTTGTTTTTGTTTTTGTTTTTGTTTTTGTTTTTTTATGTATTGCTTTCTCTCTTGTTGTATTTCTATAAAAGAATGAATAAAAGTACCATGTCATTTTACCATTAATTCTTAATGCATAGCCACTGTGAATTCACCACAACACTCACCGAACAGTTTATCAGAACCAAACCACACTGACATTTGAAAAGGTTAGGTTGACTCATACTATTTATTTCAATTTTATACAGCAAAATATCTCATGCAATGAAAGGAAAGCTAGAACTAACAATGATTGCAACTACTTCAGCTGCTGAGTGGATTATATTTTAATTTCTTGAAGTTATTAATTTCTCAGGACTGAGGGGAGCAGTTTAAAAAAAAAAAAAACAACAAAACAACCAGATTTTCTCACATTAACATGTACTTTGGGCTATATGTAGAAGAGCCATCCCTCTTAGCAAAGAATTCAGCTTTATATAATGCATGGGCAATGATTTTATCTTCCTTACAGCGATGGTGTGGATTATTAACCAGATTTTCAGCTGGGAAAATGAGAATTCAACCACAGACTGGAGAGTGATTCTGTGCCAGCAGAAACCAGCTGAAAACCCATCCCTACGGCCAGATGTCAAAAACAGATGTCTTTCAGGCAGGCAAACAGAAAGAAGAAGAGAAAATGGAAAGTAAGGCATGAGAATGAGAGCTGTACCAAATACCCTGATAATAGGTTACAGTTGGTGGATTGTGCAGTCCTGTGTTTGGAATGCTTCTCTGAAATATCCTTCTCCAGCTTGTTGGCATACATCATGCCATATTTTTCTTTTAATTCTTCTCACATCTCAGCAACTGCCTGTGTGCTTGGAAAGACAACAGCACACCATATACTGGGGAAAGAAAAAGGCAAAGCTTTTCCTGCAGTATTTACAGCTTCTTACCTACCTCTGTCCCTCCTTGATAGTGGAGAGCCAAAATACATTTGAGAGTGCTAGACAAGTTTTCCCTCACAAGGGAGACAAAGCTAGACAGTATCCTTTTGCGGCACTGCAACACCCAAGGTCCTTGAAGTCTGTCACTTTTCTTTCAGTACAACATAATTAAAATACAGTTTTCCACCACTGATCACCATTTTTGTGTTCATGACAGATGTTGGAAAACCACAAAACGCACCATGAAATATTTATATGTCCTACCATTTGCTAAAGTATCATCAGTTTTTGGAGAAGAATAAACATGAGTGGACCTAGTACTACTTTAGCAGATCTAGTAAAGCCATTGGGAACATTCAATGTTTTGTGAAATTTCAAGTGTTAGTTTTAATGGATCTTCACATTTTCTGCCTACAAGGCCGACCTCAGTGATATATAAGCTGCCTAAACCTTCCCATCAATTTGCCTGGAAGATACCCTTCATCATCTGCTTTCACAGAATTCCAGCTTTCTCACTGCCAAAATTGTTTATTTGTTTTCAGCATTTTTGCTGCAGCAGAAACTTTTTTGGAGGCTATACTGAAATATCTCTCTCTTTGGTTTTTTTTTTTGTTTGTTTGTTTTTTTGTTTGTTTGTTTGTTTTAATATGCAAATATTTTTACAATGAAAACCATTACCTCTTCTATCTCTAATGCAGGTTCTGTTTTATCTTGAACTTGATCTGTGAGTGTACAGTCCCTCCTAAAATGTTCTTCAATGTGCCTGAACTGTAACTGACACCAAATAGAGCCAAAAGGGAGAAACCTTGCACTTTGCACCTCAACTGTTATATTTTGAAAAATACTGAATTGCTCCTTTTGCAAGAGAAAAAAGATGCTCATAACTGACTGAAAATGTTCTTCTCTCCATCCTCACACAGCTCAACATAGCCCTTCATCTCTCTTCTGACAATATTTAAAAAGGAATAGGGAGGATACCTCAGGTACAGATTCAGATACATATTCATGCCATTTCACCAACTAGCCTCTGGTTAGCTCAGATTAGGCAAAATTCCCATTTGGGTCAGTGGGACTGTTCCCTGAGAAAGGAATATAAAAATGAACTGAACAACAGCAATCTTTTGAGTCCAATGGTGTATACTGTGAAGGCTTGGAGGGTTTTCTATTAGAGAGGAAGAGAATAAATTATTTTTATAAGTGGCCCAGTATATTGTTCTTTGATCCTGGAAACATTCTTCTGGGCATCACAAGAATAATGACTTCTACCTTCCTTGGGCAGTGGATGTGAGTTGACATTCACACACACACATAGATATATACACACACATCAATGTAGATTGCAATTTGTGAGGTTATTGAAAAGTTCATGTCTATGTTAGCTTCACTTTGGAGAATATGGGCCCTGGACAATATGCTTACTTGTTTGCCTCTGTAGTTAATGTAATTTTACTGAGAAGACAAGAATGCTTCTGTTAGTTTTGGAGGTTGGAGGGTTTATTGTGTTGTTGGGGTTTTTTTAATTATTGTATAGAAATTTAATCTATGAATGTGCTTGAACTTTTGTGTACATAATAATAATAATAATAATAATAAATAAAAAGGATGTGATTTAAGATTCATTCCCTTGTTTTCACCTGCCATGTGTGAAAAACTTCCAAACATAGAAGAGGGCAGGGAACCTGAGTTATGGAAAAAAATTATTCTGTTTCACATTGTTATTGTGTTTTTTTAGATTTCTAGATTGTTTCAAGTGTCTTATTTTTCCCATGCATTTTGAAGATTGATTTTTTCTTTCCATACCTGTTCATTCTTTCTTTTTTTTTTTTTAAACATATATCTTAAAACTTGATATTATCATAGCCCCTTCACACAAATTTTAAATGTATCAATACTTGAATGAGATGTTGGCTAACTTAAATCCTTCTCTGTGTCCAAAAGGTGCATTAAATACATGTTTTTAAATCTCAATGCATTTCTGAAGTGGCCTGGCAGTCAGAGCTCATCACACCCCCAGCCCAGAGAAGGGCACTGGGGCAAACTGGGCAGGGATAGTCAGTGTTGGTAGAATATCTCAATTTGGAAGGGACCCACAAGTATCATTGAGTACAACTGTATAGAAAAGCCCGTGGAATCATACCCTGTGCCTGAGAGTGTTGTCCAAATGCTTATCTAACTCTGTCAGGTTTGGTGCTGTGACCACTTCCCTGGGGAGCCTGTTCCAGTACCCAACCACATTCTGGGTGAAGAACCTTTTCCTAATATCTAACCTAAATCTCCTCTGACATAGCTTCAGGCCAGTCCCTCAGATCCAATCACTGATCACCAGAGAGAAGAGATCAGTGTCTGCCCCCCTGCTTACTCTCGGTGAGACTGCAATGATGTTTCCCCTCAGTCTCCTCTTCTCCAGGCTGAACACACCAAGTGACCTCAGCTCCCCATACAGCTTCCCTTCAAGGTCTTTCACCTCCTTCATTGCCCCCTTTTGGATGCTCTCTAAGAGCTTAATATCTTTCTTATACTGTGGTGCCCGAAACTGCACACAATATTCAATATTGTCACAGATAGGAACTACAAGGACTGGAAAAGATTAAGATAAGGGCATATGGGATGATCTAAGAAATTAATATAAAATCTTACAAGTTAAATAGTTTAAGACTGTTCACCTCAGAAAAGAGACAATATAAGGTAGGTAGGAAAGAAGTCTACAAAATTCTCAATGAAGTGGAAAAGCTGATTTGGATGAGTTTCACTGCCTTTGGCCAAGCAATAACTTGGGAATAACATATTAACTAATGAGATCCAGTCTTCTTGCAAGTCTTCCAATATTTTTCCTTAAAGTCTAAGCAGCTGGAGTATGTTATCAAATGAAAAGACTCTCAAACCTCTTTAATTATAAAACAAGAAGTTCAGAGCTGCCAGGCAAAATACCCTTCTAACTTTTAGCATAAATACCTCAACTCCCTTCTTGACTCTCTTAGCTCATGATGATGTCCTGCAGTCAGTCTTTTCCTTCTGCAGAAATTTTCAGCACACAGACACTGATGGTTCTCTTTCCCCAGTTTCTTCACCACATAACCTGGCTCTGGCATGTCACAGTTACTCATATGCAGAAGGTCAAGTGCACATGGTGTCCTGCTGAGAGCTACCAAGGCTAATTGTCCTTTGAAGCTTTTCCCATTATGTTCCCAAATCTTAACTGCTGTTGTTGGATATGGTGAAGTACCATAAAAATGAAGAAGTGTTTTGTTGAGTCCATTAAATCGGTAGAAATGTGAAGGTTTTGCTCCTCTGCTGTATACCTGAGCAGCTTTGTCCAAGGAGAAAGGACAACAGACTTCAGGGAGGTATAAGCAGATTCAAGTAAGAGAACAGAAGTAACAGATGTTACTTACTTGCAGAAGTAAAATCTGTGGTAGCTGGACAGAGAAATACTGTATCTCACAGTCTGCAAAGAGACACAAAGTTAGTGTCTGCATTAATCTCTCTGCAGTTAGAGAATGTCTGTAAATATTTTTCTTCATAAACAGCCAGTTTCGTTTTGGAAAC
Source organism: Platyrinchus mystaceus (assembly GCA_035041135.1). Classification (NCBI taxonomy): domain Eukaryota; kingdom Metazoa; phylum Chordata; class Aves; order Passeriformes; family Tyrannidae; genus Platyrinchus; species Platyrinchus mystaceus. The sequence goes on from JAWWLV010000001.1 coordinate 83,022,771, forward strand.
ATGGAGCCTTTTCAACATAAAAAAAAAAAAAGGCAGCAAATCTCCAGATCTCTGCTGCAAGGAAAGGAATGTGATTAACAGACAAAAAAACCACTACCTAGATACAGAGCAAATATCTCATAGAGGGACTCAGATCTCTGGAAATGTGGGCTTGCTATGCACAAAAGGTGCAACTTATCTGATCAAAATAGATACCAAGTGTTGCCCGAAGCATCTTATTGCTTGGCAGCATTCGTGTTGACTTCCTCTTCTGTTCCCTAAATTTACGTGATATCTGCTTTGGTTATTGGTTGCATGCAGACATCCAGGTGTTGGTAGATCTCTGTGCTACCATGGACCTACACCACAAAAGCAATGTTGGTATCCCAGGACTGTTATCACTTTCTTCTTGACAGCTGTTTTGTATTTTGCCATCTTCATGCTTGTAACAGCAGGTTGTTTATCTGATGTAGGCTCATGACCTGGGAAATAATATTCCTGGGGACCTCAGCAAACATTTAAATAGCCTTCAGGTCTTTCTCACCTCCCCAGACTTATATGGCTTCAGAAAAAAAAAGGATAATATATAAGTTAAATGACTGGAAGCCTCTTCCCCTCAATTAGCTCTACAAAGAGTGTGTCCACCTTCTCAATTAGAAGCTCTATATGGATTACAATGGCTTTTTCTCCCTCAAAAAGTTTCAGCACTGCAACACCGATGGTTTGATTTCTCCAGTTCCTCATTATCATCAACAGGCTGACATTTTATCTTACCCTATTTCACCTGCATTCCATAGGAAATGCAGAACGCATCAGTATCTCACCCTATTTGCACGGGTAATGCAAACTACTCTGTACATTTATGCACAAAATGTCCATATGTTTGAGCTTTTTCATGAGGCAATTGTTCCCACATATTGCTGCTAAAACTAAACCTTTAAACAAGTACAAAAGTAAGATACAATACAGCATATATTTTTTCTTAAATTGATAAATCTTTTCAGACTGAAAGGATAGAAGACAAAAATAAAGCCTTTATTCTGACACTATTTAAGTTTTTATTTCCATATCCAATAAAGTTGTTTGGGTCATAGGATAGAATTATTCCTGTTCTTAAAACCATGAAAATTTGCAGGAGTGGCCTCTGCAGCAAACATATATTAGCACCTATTAGCATAGTTATGATGTCTCTTTATAGCTCCAATATCAGCGTATCTCTTTCAAGATATTGCTAGACCTATTGTCAATAACATCAGCTCTGATTGTCCCTAAATCATAGAATCATAGAATTATAGAATCATGGAATCAACTGGGTTGGAAAAGACCTCTGAAATCATCAAGTCCAACCCTTGATCCAACATCGCTGTGGTTACTAGACCATGGCACTAAGTGCCACATCCAGCCTCATCTTAAAAACCTCCAGGGACTGTGAAGCCACCACCTCCCTGGGCAGCCCATTCCAGTGCCTGATTACCCTCTCTGTAAAAAATTTCTTCCTAATATCCAACCTAAACCTCCCCTGGCACAGTTTAAGACCATGCCCTCTTGTCCTACTCTGGTTGCCTGGGAGAAGAGACCAACGCCCATCTGGCTACAACCTCCTTTCAGGGAGTTGTAGAGAGTGATGAGGTCTCCCCTGAGCCTTCTCTTCTCCAGGCTAAACAGCCCCAGTTCCCTCAGCCTCTCCTCATAGGACTTGTGTTCAACTCCCTTCACCAGCCTGGTTGCTCTTCTCTGGACCCGCTCCAGCACCCTAATATCGTTCCTGAACTGAGGGGCCCAGAACTGGACACAGCACTCCAGGTGTGGCCTCACCAGCACTGAATACAGGGGAGGAATCACTTCCCTGGTCCAGCTGGCCACACTGTTCCTGATCCTGGCCAGGATGCCATTGGCAACCTGGCCACACTGCTGGCTCATGTTCAGCTTTCTGTCAGTCCAAACTCCCAGGTCCCTTTCTGCCTGGCTGCTCTCCAGCCACTCTGTGCCCAGCCTGTAGCACTGCATGGAGTTGTTGTGGCCAAAGTGCAGGACCCGGCACATACATGTACATACATGCACGGATACACAGTTATATTATGTAATCTTTATAATTAAAACTAGGAATTTGAGCGTTTGTGCTGTGTGGCTTTTAGTTCTTAAAAGTTACAGCTTTTTAGAGCTGCTTGAAAGTTAGCGATCAAATGCGTAGGAAAATGACGGGATGCCCTGCCCTCTGGTGGAGATTTAGATAATAAACATAAGAGCTCCACAAACGTTCTCTGCCTTGGAGCCGCGGAAGTTATTTTCCAGAAGAGCTGGGATTCCAGTTGAGACAATAAGTACTCTCTTCTCTGCATCTTATTTTCATTTTCCCTAGCTTTATACCGTTATCTTTGCAGTTATACTGTACAAGCAGAAGGAAGAATTCTTTTTCACGCTTAGGCAATTATATATTTGCATCTTACATGGTACATTTGTACACACATTTTTTATAAACATATATACACACATATATAGGGTGTGCATGCTATATAATATATCCATTATGTACATGCACATTTTCCCCAAAAATATTTTATGAACTTTTTAACATGTTTTTCAAATGTAAAAAATTCACCAATAGTGGTCTTTATAGTCTGCTATGCTATTTCCTTTTGTCTAGAGATTATGTGAGTGTTAATGGGAGAGAGACCTGGGCAATGCTGCAGTTAGAGGTGAAACTGCCTGCAGAGCACAAATCAGCCATGTGACTTATTTAAGAGAGGCTCACAGATTCAATATAATCCACTGCCTCTCAAACACACAAACACACAGATATCTACGGATGTTGTCAATAAACACTTACCGTCCTGTCCCACTGATTACAGGCTTATTAGGCACTGCCCAATCTTCCCCTCTGAGGCTGCTAGTTGGCCCCATGCTAACAGCATAGAGAAAATAAGCTGCAGACCAGAAGTTGCTCCCAGCAGCAGACATTGGCTGTGGCAGCACCTGGGAAAGTCAGTACTGGAAGCATATATAATGTATGTAATGCTGCTGCTATGTCATGTAAATTGGGATGTGCTTACAGCACAACGTTTTATCCTGGGAGAGGCTATAGCACACATTTGATATCAGGTGGAAACTAGCAGGAAGGAAGTGTTCTTTTTTTTTTTCTTCTACCCTACATTGCTGCTGTGGGCCTGGCAGCTCGTCCTCTTGGAGAACAACCCTGTCATTCTGTGCTCCTCTTGCTAGGATTTAGTTGTCTTCACAGTGAGATTTTGTCAAGGCTCTAGGCTTCTCCACTTTGCAATACCTTTCCTGTGGCAGAGGCCACAGAACTGGGCAGATGCATTTTCATTGGCAGAAATAGGCTCCTTGAAAGCCGTAAGTCTGAGCTCTTTGAATTAATGAGGCTATCCTAGAAAAGCCAAACAGCCCTGTGAAACGTGAAGTGCTCATTCCCTTCATAGCTCATTCCCTTTATATCTAAGTCCCTAGGATTCACTAACTTCTTCACAATGGAAAGGCATTGTTCCCCAAACAAGTTGATCCTTTGCTTCCACAGGTGGCTCAGACAAATAATACACCCTGGTTGAAATACATACATCATTGCAATACATATAAAAGTTGGCACAAGAATTTGATGATCATGGTGTTTTTTATGTGATTGAAGGTGTTACTGTGATGGCCACAGAGTAAATGCATAGGCAGAAAAGCAGAGTAGTCCAGAACAAAAATATTGAAGAGAGAAGTTCAGAGCTTTGCTATTTTGCTTTTGTTCAAAATACCTTGGATATTTGAAAAAGTCAACAATTTCATAACCAACCTTGGACAAGCTAATCTTTGACTAGCACAGTCAGCCACGACAGAAACTTCTCTGATAACTGCTGGTGTCATTGATCTTCACCTCGGTCATCTCACTGCAGCCTCACACTTGCTGTGCCTGACTCCTGCCCCAGGTGGGAGAGGTTTGACAAGCAGTGGTTACTAACTGCCCCACCTGGGGCATTTTATGGGATGTGGCTTAGCTTTTCACACAAGGTTGTTTGATTTGACATTTAGACCAGCATAAATAAGATATAAATAATGTAAATGAAAACATGTATAGGTTCATGGTTTTATCTTTAAATAAACAAAATCACTATTTGTCATGTAAGTTTAACAGAACAACAAATTTAGTAATTATCACTCCTTAAATATAATAATCAAAGAGTCATACCTCATTTTCTTCACATGAAAAACTTCTTTTATTGGTTTCCGTTTTCAGGCATTGTCTGAACTTTCATGGAAATTTTTTGATGAATTTTTTTATATTTGAAAAATAAATGCAAAAGCTCATAAAATATTTTGGGGAAATGTGTGTGTACATATTTCTCTTTCATTTATTTACTGGTTTATTTATTTATTTTACTTTCAGAAAGTCTGTTGTGCAAAGCAGAGGAGCAGCATACAAGCAGAATTCAACAAAGGGAAACAAATCTTGCATGTTTTACTCTTCAGTTAATGGGAGACCGCACCTAAGACAGGGAGTTATGTTGCATCTCTAAAGACTGTACAGGTGACTGGAGACAGATCTGCGTTTGTTCCTGTCTGTCAAAACAAGCTGGCAGGAACAGAAGGTGTTCTTTCATGTCAAGTCTCTTCTTTATACATTTACAAGGGTTGGGATGGAGTCACAGTTTCATTGCTCCGTTGCAGCTTCATGCCAGTGAAACTATACTGGAAGACTGAATAAAATGAGAAAAAGAAGAAAATTGAGCCTGTTGGTTTGAAATGGAAAACTTTGCATTATCATCTGATTTCTCTGGAGTGTCTGATTTTAGTTTATCATGCTTGCTTATATCCCACACAAAGCAAGTTGTAGTATAGAAAGATGACTATGGATAAGAAATGTGCCCCAAATTCTAGGAACATCCATACAACTGCAATTTCCCTTTCTCAGGAAAGGGTCAGTATTGCAGTCACATTGAAGGTGTACATGTATTAGGATTTACAATTAAGTTAAACTTGCAGGATTGCAATATTTTTTCAAGAGGAATAACTCCACATCTTTGCCCTATGTGTGCCAGGAAACAGGTTTCTGTTACCTGATGAGATCCTTGCCCTTCTATTCCATTAAAAATTGTATTAGTATCATAGAAAAGATACTCTGGTTTTCATTTCTGTAGCATCTTTCAAACCTCCTTATTAGCAAGGAGCAGTGTCACAGTTCACAGCCCTGAAAAAGGAACAGTGAATTTGTTCTGACACGCTCTAAGACAAGCATAGTGTGTACATGTCTGCCTGCTGGCGGTGCAATACACACTCAGCCTTGCTGCTGGGAGCACCTGGGGCATGGGGCCACAGCAGCCTCTCCTCCATTGGGCTGTCAAATTGGCAACCCCTAACACAACCCATGGAATCACAGGGTGGGTGAGGTTAAGAGGGATCATCTGCTTCAACCTCCCTGCTCAAGCAGGGCCATCCTAGAGCACACTGCACAGGATTGTGTCCAGGTGGTTCTCAAATATTTCCAGTGACAGAGACTCCACAGCCTCTCTGGGCAGCCTGTTCCAGTGCAGTCACCTGCACAATAAAGTTTTTCCTTATATTCAGGTGGAAACCCCTGAGCATCAGTTTCTGCCCATTGCCTCTTGTGTTGTTTCTTGGTATCACCAAGAAGAGCCTGGCTCTATCAATGAGACACATGGTCCACGATACAGGTGTCATGAGATCCGATTATTCCATGCAAACTTTTGTTTTAATGACTGGATATATTTTTAATGCTAGAGGACACATTTCACTTTTTCCCAGCCAACTGAGAAAATATGCATCATCACATTATTTGCAAGATGTTGGAAATAAATCTGAGTTTTTATGTTCTTTTTCTACTACTTTTCCTATTCACTCAAAAGGGCATAATCACTCAAAAGGGTATAATTAAAATTTTATAATAATATGACAGGTGATGTTAATAGTAGAATCACGGAATGTTAAGTGTTGGGAGAAACCTTAAAGATCATCTAGTCCCAACCCCTCCATGCCATGGGCAGGGTCACTTCCCACTACACCACATTGTTCAAGGCCTTATTCAACCTGGCCTTGAACACTGCCAGAGTTGGGGCTTCCACAACCTACCTGGGCAACTTGTTCCAGTATCTTACCACCCTCACAGAAAAAACACTTCTTCCTAGTACCTAGTCTAAATCTCCTCTCTTTCAGTTTGTACCCATTAGTCCTTGTCCTATCTCTACACACCCTTGTGAAAAGTCTCTCTCTGGCTTCCCTGCAGGCCCCCTTCAGATATGGAAGGCTGCTGTGAGGTCTCCACGCAACCTTCCTTTCTCCAGGCTGAACAGCCCCAACTTTCTCAGCCTGTCTTTGTAGGGGAGGTGCTCCAGCACTCTGATCAACTTCATGGCTTCCTCTGGACTTGCTCCAACAGTTCCATGTCCTTCTTATGTTGAGGTTCTTTCTGACCTAAGAAATGCATGATAACACTTCTTTGCAAAATACTTCATGCCAGCATTAGTGGAGAGAAGGAGATGGGATGTTAAACATGGCTCCTGTGATGTGCCCTGTACAAGTGTGCACTGGTGAGCCACACCTTGGGTATTGTGTTCAATTCTGGGCCCCTCAATTCAGGAAGGACATTGAGGTTCTGCAGCAGGGCAATGAAGGCAGTGAAGGGTCTGAAGTACATGTCCTGTAAGGAGAGGCTGAAGGAGTTGGCATTGTTTTGCCTGGAGAGGAGGCAGCTCAGGGGAGACCTCATCACTCTCTACAGCTACCTGAAAGGAGGTTGTAGGCAGGTGGGAGTTGGCCTTTTCTCCCAGGCAACAGTAGAGAAGACAAGAGAACATAGTCTTACGCTGTGCCAGGGTAGTTTTAGGTTGGACATTGGGAAGAATTTCTTCATACAGTGATTAGAAATTGGACTGGGTTGCCCAGGAAGGTGGTGGAGTCACCGTCTGGGAGGTATTTAAGGAAAGACTGGACGTGGTGCTATGGTCTAGTTGACATGGTAGTGTTCGTTCATAGGTTGGACTGGATGTCCTCAGAGGTATTTTCCGACCCAGTTGTTTCCGTGATTCTGTGGTTTAAGCCCACGCCAGCGGGTGCGCAGCTGACGACCGGCGTAGCTGCAGCTTCCCAGGCGAACACCCTTCCCCTCACGGCGGGGCGGCCGCCGAGGTACTTTTCCCACCGGCAGACACCCACGGCCTACATGGATACGGCCCCCAGATTCCTGTTTCCCCTTCCCTCCCCGGCCCGGCTCCGCCCCGCGGCCCCGCCGCCCCTTAAGGCCGCCGCCGCCGCCCGCCCGCCCCTGCCCAGCGCGCAGCGGGAGCTGAGGAGCCGCGGCGGCCATGGCGTTGAACCCGGTGCTGGGGAAGCTGGTCAGCAAGCGGGTGGTGCTGGCCAGCGCCTCGCCGCGCCGCCAGGAGATCCTCACCAACGTGGTGAGTGCGGCCGGGCGGCGCTCGCCTCGCCCGGGCCGCGGTGTGCGGGCAGCGGCCGCCTCCAGCCGCCGGGCCGGGCCGGGCCTGCGGGGCCCGCCCGCTCCCTGCTCGGTGGGACCGGGGCGAGCGGGCCGGGGGGAGCGAGGGAGCCGTGTCCTTCCCGTACAGCACCTGTGGAACGCAGAGGAGGTCGCAGCTCGTCGTTCGCACCGTTCAGCCCGTGCGGAGGAACATATGGTCCTCGCTGGGCAGGCTGCGGGAGGCTTTTGAATAGAGCTTGGGTATTACCCATCGAATTTAGATCGCTCAGTGTTACTATGCTTAATAATTTTACTGAGAAATTGAATTAAAATGGAAAAAATCACTTCAAAGTACTAATATTTGGAGAAGTGCTGGAGTTCATGCATGTACTAAGTTATTAGAAACCTAAGGTGCCTGCTGAGTAAAATTTGCAAGTGTAACCTGGAAACAAACAGTAGAATTTTTTTTTTTTTTTTTTTTTTTTTTTTTACAAAACCTTACAGAAACCGGCTGGTTTTGTTTTCTCTTTATCACTTGTATAAGGACACGTAAAGTGTGGTAAAGCTCCTGCAAGACTGTACTGCTGTTGCACAAGTTAAGTGCTGTGGATAGATTCAATTAAAAAGAAAAATCCATTAGTAGAATACTCTGTTTATGAAGGACATAAGTTTTATACTGTTAGTTATTACAGGAAAAGAATGATGAAATTACTAAAGCAATTAGGTTCTAGTAAATACGAGGAAGATCAAATAAGCACATGGGTTTAGAAGTTCTTTCTGACTGTTTTTTGTTTGTTTTTTTTTTTAGGTTGTTTGTAAATGATATGTGTGTGCTAAACACTGTGGTAGAAACACTGTGGTGTTCCCCCTAGGGGTTTGCCAGGGGAGGTGTGTTAAAGTGAAAAGAGCAGGAAGTCAAATTTGCCACTTGCTTAATATGCCTTGTGAGCAATGTTTAATAACAAGACCAGATTGATTGCATCGCTTTCCTCTGTTACAGGGCCTGCGGTTTGAGGTGGTTCCATCCTGGTTTAAGGAGACACTTGAAAAGTCATCTTTTGCAGCCCCTTTTGAGTATGCTGTGGAAACAGCAAGACAGAAAGCTCTTGAAGTAGCAAACAGAATGCATGTAGTAAGTTACTAGCTATTTTGGCAAGGAGATTTTTGTTGGTGGTGGTGCATGTTCCCGTGACTCGTTTTGCATGTGCTGCTTAAGTGATCTCTGAGTCCTTTTTTCTCCACTGAAGGTGAATGGCTGTTTTCCTGTCATTTGTGAAAGACAGCTTCCTGAAATTAATGTGTCTAATCAAAATTCTCATGCCTGCAGTTTAGGCTTTCCACAAACTGCAGTAGCCTGCATCTTTTGTTAGCAGCACACCTACTCTTGTTTGGGAGATAGTTCCTTTGAAAAGTCAGGTGTGTGGTTGACCTGATTCCAGGTGTTTGTTACTTGTGAAGACAGACTATGGAAAAACCCTGATGTGAATCCAGTGCTTTGCTGTAGCTTTCACTGAACAGTAGTGACAACAATAACTCAGAATTTGTGAGTATAGAGGTATCAGAAGAAAGCAGAAAAAAAGACAAATTCTATTCTGAACAAAGAAACACTGAGTTTCATTTTAAGAAGGGAGAAGTTGATGTGCCTTCAGATTCTGTAGACAAGAACCTAGTTTTGTATCCTAAATTTTATCAACCAGTGATGCAACTTAAACTGTCAATGGTGTATTTGACTTATGACTTTGATTGTGATCACTGTGTTTGAGCCATAAGGCTGTTTTCTACCAGAACCTATTTTGAAGACTAGCTGATTAAATCCCACAAAATGCACCATAATAATTTCTTAATAATAAAGCTTTAAAAGAGAAGGATATGTTTGTTGATGCTATACTGATGGCAGGAAAGGAATACTGAACACTTTAAACTGTGTTGCCAGAGGTCACCATTCTTCAAAGCAAATATTGCATGATCTCCAAAGTAAATCGTTACCCAGTTTTCTATCAACTACTTTTCAGAGAGTGATACAACATTAGGAGAGTGGATTTTAAACCCAGTCTCACTAAATTACTTACTTTGGTCTTTCATTGCAAAACACTGTGCTGGGGATAATGCTAGTTCAGTGGATTTCAAAATACTTCTTCATACAGGAATTAGTACCACTAATTCCAGACATCATTAAGCAACTTAAAGCACATCAACAGCCTTTCTATGGAAGAATTGTCTCCCTATGAATGTTTTAATGTAATGGTCACAGTTACAGATAGGTTTGCTGTCATATGTGTTAAATGATAACTATGTCCCTTATAACATGCAAGTAAATCAAGACTCAGCTGTAAGGACAGATGCAGTTTAAAGTCAAGAAAAAGCTACAAGGAATTTTTATATAACCCTACCTCTCATTACCAAAAAATGGACTGTATGTGTTCCCTTTTGACAGCGATAAGTGAAGTGTAGCTGGAGAAGTGAAGTGTAGCTGGAGAAAATGTTTTTTATTTTTCAATAAAACTTGACTTGCAAATATGATCCTAGAGGGCTGTATTCTCTGGCTTCCATACCCTTCCATACACTGGCTTCCATAAAGGCACTTCCTTTAAAGGACTTGTCTGCCACCTTGAGGATCAGGTTGACTTTGAGAATGCCTTTGTTATTTCCTGGATGCAGTTGTTCATTAGCAATGTATTTGAGCAAATTTGTGATGCGATAATAAGCTTCTCAAGCCTCACTTTGATGGTCATATAAGTGATTGCTATTTTGCACACAGTGCAAAAGAAGAAACTATCTGGTTTTCAGGTTAGTGTAGAGCCCTCCTTGTAAACCAGTAAATTGATGTTTTCTTACTGTAAGCTTTAAAAGGCTTCTACCTATTCTGATGAATTATTATTATTATCTTCTTTATGCCTTTGCAGAAACACATGAGAACACCTGATGTTGTCATAGGAGCAGACACTATTGTGGTAAGAAGTTTTCTGTGGTTTAGCATTATTTTATGACAAGTGTAGGAAATACTTGTATCTTTAAGGTTTGAAAGCTGCCTTCACTGTGAAGTTATACCTGCATCATGTTGTGTCTTGGCATTTGTGGATGTGTCTTTTTTCCCAACGAGGTAATTTTTGAAATCTTGAGAGCCAGAGGCCTTGCTGCTGGTTTTGCAGAGACTAGTACTGCATAAGTATTGTCTTAGATCCTCTAATATGTAATGGAAATCCTGTTCTCAGGCAGCTGTTGGCTGTTGAGAAGTTCAGATCATGTGAACTGTTCAATGTTGTGCCTTGTAGAAGGCATCATTTTATACCTGCCATCTCCACAGAGATGGTGCATGGTTAAGGACAGAAAAAGTTGAGTTGCCCTTTTGTTTGAGAGCTGCTGCCATTGGAGGGGGTAGAGTGTGACACTCGTTATGTGCTTGACCCTGAATTACCTGTTCTACCAAAATATCTGTGTTTCTTGCTCTACTGAGTAGACTCATGTTTGAAGCCCTGACTGAAATCATGGTTTAAACATCGTTTCTGACCTCAGTTTCTGAAAAAGTAATAAAAAGCAGCACACTCACTCTGTCTTTCTGTTTTAGTCTGTGGATGAGCAGATCTTGGAGAAACCAGTTGATAAGCAAGATGCCTATAGGATGCTGTCAAGGTCTGTAGTTTTAAGTAAAATTCCAAATATTAAACTGTTTTTAAAGGAGCTGTACAGATTCCTTGATGTATATGAGGAACTCCATGAACACAAATTTTTCAGTGATTTTTAAATAGAGTAAACCAGTTCTTCCAAAAGCTAGACCTGCTTTTATGTTACCTACAGCACTTGGTCTTGCCCTTCACCGTAGGAACCTGGTCAGAGACATAATGAACTAGTTTGTTTTCACTTGGATTGATTTTCAGAATCACTTATCACAAGACTCTGTATGCTTCAGCTGGTACAGGATGGGGAGATAGAGAAATCATGGTGGGAAGGAGGATGGAACCATCATAGCAGCAGTTTGAGGCTTCAGATTTGATGGAATAATCATAGCATATCTTGGGTTGGAAGGGACCTTAAAGATCCTCCAGTTCCAACCCCCTTGCCATGGGCAGGGACACGTTTCACCAGACCAGGTTGCTCAGAGTTCCATCCAGCCTGGCTTTGAACAGTTCCAGGGTTAGGGCAGCCACAACTTCTCTGGGCAAGCTGTTCCAGTTCCTGACCACCCCCATATCATAGAACTTCCTCCTAATATCTCATCTAAACCTACTCTCTTTTGGTTTGAATCTATGCTCTCTTGTCCTGTCACTACAGGTTCTAGTAAAAAGTCCCTCTCCATCTTTCTTTTTAGGCTCCCTTTGGGTACGAGAAGGCTGCAATTAGTATTGCATGAACAAGAAAGTACATGATCATATAAGTTCATGGACAGTTGCTTTAAATTGTGTAGTTTAACTGAGGAGGAAAAATCTATTTCCATCAGTGTTCTCCACAGTTGGTAGGCTGGTAGGGTTTTTTTGAGGTTTCTGCTTTTTCCTGCTACAAGCTTAATGTTGTATTATAGCACCTTTTTTTTTTTTAAAAAGAAACATTAACTAAATAACTAGTCACCTCCTTTCTGAAGGATGAGATGTGAGGAATCCTCACATCATGCTTCTGTTTTATTGGGAAGTAGAGGAAGAAAAGGTGCTCTGTTTGTTTCATCAGTTTACATTATAACTCAGACATCTAAGAAGTGGCTTGATGGTTTTTTGAGTTTTGTTCTGTAAGTGCATGCAGATTTTTTTTTTTAATATATTTTTTCATTGCTGAATGTTTGATCCTTTGTGGCATGTTACAAACATAAAAGTAGTTTTTTAAAACAAAGAAGGGCCAGCAGCCTGTGTCAGTAGTAGGAGATTCACAAAGGAATCTTTTCTGGCAAGAGATTTTTCACAACTGTTTTTGCTTGAAATTATGCCATGTCCAGGTAGTTCAAAAATTGTTTGTTTGTTTTTTTGTTTGGTTTTTTTTTCTCCAGAGCCTAATCTACTTCTACCATATGCAAACCTTTTGGGGTTTGTTTTGTTTGTTGTATGTTTGGGTCAATCAATATAAAATGCATGTTATATTTAGCTTTTTAGAACTCCAGGAAAAATGCAGACAAGATGATACATCTTTGCATATATCCAAGGTGTCAGATGAAAATTTGCATACACTGTTGCATCTTAAAATTCAGTGTGGAATCTTTGGGGGACAGAAAGAGCGTGAGGTGCTTCTGATCACACCCAAAAATATCCTGGCTAATCACTGAGGCTATTCCTTAAATAGTCTCTTCAAAGATTCACTTTCTCTTGCTATTTATTACACTTCTATTTTGACACAGTAGATTAATGAAGTCCTCAAAACTAATCAGCCACAGCGTGGCACTCCAGAGCCACTACAAGAGGGAATGAGGGTAAGGGAATTTGGGTTCTCTTCCTCTACTCTCTGGCTTGCCATGGGATCTCTGGGGGCCAGTCTGGATGAGATGAGAACATATGCTCTAGTTCCCTATCCCTTGCTTAGCCTAAGTTGCATCATCTAGCTATTTACTGCCAGCTTTTGGTGAAGATGGCTGTAAAAGCAGTATTTGTGCTGACTGCTCTTTTCTCATGCATTTGAAATAGTCACTTTCCCAATGCACAGTGAATAAATTGATACCATGGACTACTTTTCCAGTACAGTACAAGTGATATTTTGGAGACTTGAAATAACTGAAGCTTTTGATAGTGGTGGGTTTTTTTGTTGTGTTTTGTTTTTTTTTTTTTGGTTGGTTTGTTTTGTTTTACCAACGTCTTTTCACCTATATTGAAATGATTAAAATAAAATGTATTTGTTTAGGATGCATGTCAGACCCACTGGGTGATGTATTAATATAATGGTGTGTTTCTCAGGCTGTAACAATGTAATCACGTAGAGCATTTCATAAGACTGTTGCTTAATGCACATCTCTTCCCTGACAGGTTGAATGGGAAGGAGCACAGTGTCTTCACAGGAGTGGCTATTATACATTGCCGCAGTAAAGGTATGTGTATCATTTTATCAAAACTCATTATTTACGTTAGAAGTTATTCTCATAATGTGAAAAAAAGTGAAAAAATTATGAGAATGTTTCATATACAGTCCGAATTGGTTTTCTATTCAAGAATTACCTTATCAAAATATAAATTAAAACCTCCCCACAAAAGCCAATCTTCTTGCTGTATTGAGTTTTCACACAGGAAGGAGGATTGCAAAATACTATAGACTTGAGAAATACTGTCTCTGAAAGCTATGAGACTTATTGACAGACCAGTGTAAATTGTGGGAATATTCTAAATGAAATTCAAGTGAGGCACTACCAAGTGTGAGACTGAGCAGAAACTGATCCATATTAACTCGATTCCTGTGTTCTGTTTACACTGGCTGATGAATACAAATGGTTGCTGTATCCTTAGTTACTGAAGTTTTCAGTAAATAAGGGAAACTTCAGAGCCATTTTTAGGGCCTGAGTAGAGTAATGGTTTAATGGCTCAGACTGTTAAGGAACTGTAGGGAGCAGTACATCAATGTTCTTTCTCAGAAAATTTATAGAATAAGCAAGAGGTTTCTATGTGAACTGTACCATTAATATAATTCGAGGAGTGTTTGGGGAGCATTGTCTAATAATTATGCCAATATTCCTTTTGTAGAGCTTTTGCAGGGATCATTTTTTCCAACATTTCACTCAACATAGTCTTTCAGTAGATAAATTATTTACAGTTTTTAGTATTATCTGGAGTGATTGCTCTTAACTCTTGTAAAATAGAAATAAAATCAGTAACCCACTACCCTTACTAATATGCTAGTGCAGTAGAAAGAGAGCTTCTGCAAAAGAAATAAAATACAGAAGGGGTTCCTGGGAGCAATCCAGCAACAATAATATTACCTTTAATTGTTTACTGTAGGAAGAAAGTTAAAGTGCACACAGCTGTAGTAGTGATGCTATAACAGCACATCTCACTTGACGTTTGCAAATTTAAGCCTCATCATATTCAGATGAATAAAAATACTGTAAATCTGCATATTCCCCAAGTGATGGCAATCAGTGGAAGGATTTTCTAGAATACATTTTTAGTTTTAGTTTGTAGTTAAAAAGCTTTTGTAAAGTATCACATATATATTACAGATGAAGTTTTTATCTTGAGCTGATTGGGGTTTTTTGTCAATACTGAAAGATGTAATAATCTGTCTTCATATGCAACAATTTTCTTATTTCATCTGGTTTATTAAATGTTTGGGGTTTTTTTCCACACTAACACCATTAGAATTTGGTTAGTATTCTCCCCTTGTTCTGTACTGTGGATCTTTCATATCTCTCCTCAAGAATTTCCACCCCTATGAAGACAGTGGTAACAGGAGATGCTGACTTTAGTGTTTGTAGAGAAGAGCAGAGAGAACTAATAACCTGTAATGTGCACACTCATTTGTGCAAGGCTGTTTCCCTTTGAATGTGTTTTGGAAAAGCCTTTGCCTGGAATGATACCAGATTCAGTGTACCAGGTGCAGCAGGGTCCACATGTGCAGAACTTCACTGCACCTTCCCTCAGCCACTTCTACACACAGAGGTCTGAAATAATCTTGTCATTTCTTGAGAGATGATAGGAAAATGTCAGTGGTGGTTTTTGATGGGATTGCTGGATGCTTGAGTCTGCAGTGCAGGTGCAGCTGCACATTACCACTTTTATGACAGCTACATATTGAACTATGATGTGTTGTTAAGAGTTCTTTGACAACAGTCATAAAGTTGAAAGGCTAGTCGTAGCCTTCTTTGTACCCAGTGCCAGATGTGTGTGCCAGCAGTCCTTTATAAAGTGCTCTGTATAAGCATTATTAAAGGACACATCCCATACAGGGAGAGTAATCTGTTAGCCCCAAGACTGCAGGACTGCAGAGCTTGGAAATGCAACCTTTTACTGTTTTGGGGAAGTTATGAGTCCACTGTCCCTCAAGAATGTTATTAGTCATGTCATACATCTGTGTCGTGTCTTTATTTTTTTCCCCAAGCAAAATTGTCAAATGATTACCAAAAAAACCTTAGAGTTATGCTCTCCAGATTACAATTCCTGTTTTTTTTCTTTTCTATAGACAATAAGCTAGAGATGGAAATCACTGATTTCTATGAAGAGACTAAAGTAAAATTTTCTGAGCTGTCTGAAGAGCTCCTGTGGGAGTACATTCATAGTGGGGAGCCAATGTAAGTAAGACCCTGATGCTATCACATGACATTTGAGAATAGGTCTTGGGGTATGTTATTAAGCCACCAGCATAAAGTGTTTTGTCCTGTGAAATATTGCTGTATGCGTACGATAAATGATAGCATGAGTGATACAAGGTGAGTATTCTCTTGTTCTTCTCTAGAGCTGTCGCTTCTCCACAGAAAATGAGATACCTTTTTAGAACCTAATGAATTTGAGAAGTGAAAACTGGAAATACTCTGGATTAGAGCAAGGGCTCATGCAATATACAGTTACTTCTGCGTTAGCAGAGCATTCAGGGATCTTCAATACCCAAGGCAATACAACTTATGTATGTTCCTAAGCCGTAATTGACCTTTAGCTTGTGTTGCCACTACCCTTGTAATATACTAGTTACTTATATATGTATACAACATATACAAAGACAATATACTAGACAACACTGATTCCATGGAGGAAACAGGATGAGAAGAGAATGCCCAACTACTGCTCCAAGATGAAGTTGACTAGATTGCTGAAAAAAAAAAAAAAAAAGAGAGAGTATTTATTTGAAGAGAACAAGGGAACATTTGTAACTTTAAGGAATTTGCCTTTCCTTTGTGTTAGCTGAAGCCTAGTGAAGGTATAATTAGCATTATGGACTGCATATCAGGTGATCTGAGATGACCTTTAGTCTTTGTAATTTGAATTCTGACTGTGTGAGGATATAAACTGCAGTGGTTTTTAAACTCATTTGTGCTATAAAACAATACAGTCATGTTTTACTGGGGAAAGAGAAACCAGTGTAGACTTTGGCTTTATTTCCGTGCTTATTTGTAAATGAGGCATACTTTCTGAGCATGGAAGGGTCTCAGCTTATTGAATAGACTGATGTAAATTGGATTATGCAGAGAAGAATGTTTTGGCAGGACTACAGCTTGTAACAGAAATTCCTGGGTATGTTTCTGAAAGGTGATCTTTAGCATGCAGCACATCATAAAGTAATAGGTTGAAACAAAAATGACCATGGATTTTTAGGAATAATGTCAGGTTGAAAATGATTTTGGAATATTCTGACTAATTCCTCTGGAAGAAAATGTACTTTGGCAGTGCTTTAGCTGCAACAAAATGGCTCATGAGCAGCACTGGGTCATTCTGTTAATTCTGCTAAAAAGGGTGTGTGAAAGCAAGGGTTTCTCAAGGACCAAAGGTTCAGAGAATGTATTCCATTACTCTCTTAACTTTGAAGTAATAAAATGTAGAATGTAAATGTCCTACTTGGGATCCAATGCCAGAATATAAAGTTCCGTAGAAAAATAAATAATATGTGGTCAGTTGTGTTGATGGTCTTGCTGGGATATGATACCACTGCTTTTGATGGTCACAATGTTTTTTGCCTCCCTGTGAGCATATACCAAAATTACTTCACCCTACCGGTCTGTAATTTCATTTAAAAATGAAAAGACATTTTAGTCATTGTAATATTCCTAATTTAGTTGATGTAAGTCTTAAGAATGTTAGAAAAGAATAATTTAAACAATGACAAAGCTATACTGCTTAAAACGCAAGATAAAAAGAAAATCCCTGTTCGCCAATTTATGACAATTCAAAAACCCCATTGGCTGGGATACAGATTCCTCTGTTTCTTTTAGGAGACTATTAGAAAGGCAATCTAGAAATAAGTTCTAAAAATGTAAAGAGCTGTTTCTGATCAAATCTAAGACGAAAAATTTGCAATTATTCTTTGTGTAATAACCTCCTTTCACAAGCAGTTTGTGTAATTCCATTGCTACCTTAAGTTAATAGATCCGAGAGTGACTGACCTTTGGTTTCAAAGCTTGCTGACGTAAGCTTTCACATTCTGCTGGTATGTAGGAAACATACTTTTAATTGCCTTCTTCCTTCTATGCAGATAGTAAAATTGTTAGGTCTATTGCAGCTTATCTGCCTGTATGTATTTCCATTCCACACTGTGGAATTTGCATAATTGCACCTAAAGACAAATTAGATTTCCATGGTTACTTTCTGTGCACGTACGTTCCTGTGCCAAATTACCAGCGTTACTGAGACATCTAAGAGTACGGTGTTGTGAACCACAATTCCACCCATATCTTGGGTGGAGTTGGATAGGGCTGAATGGAATGTAGTGGAATTTGTTTGAATAGGTTGCTCCTTCACAACAAAGTCCTATCTTCCCAATCTCTCATTTGAGAACTGAAAGATGCATTCTATAGTCATTTTAGTTCTAAGATGCCATCTTCACTGTGAGCTCCTTTGGGACCTAACATATTCCTAAAGGCTTTTCAGCGTTGTGGAGTAGGGTGAGGGTCAGCATGCATGAGTGACCCAGTGGCAGTGTTGTTCTCAGTGACTCTTGCTGTTACCTTTTTGGTAGCCGGGTCTCGGGGAATGCTGGGTAACCTGTGGCAGTGCAGTCTGACTGCAGTCAGCTGGTGTTACCTCCTGCTTTGGTGACTGTGGCATTTGGGCTGTCTGAAGCATAAGGACCTTTGGCTACTTATCCTTAGCAGAAATACTGATCCTTATATTTATCTTGTGATTTACAAATTGAAGTGTTGAGCCTAGGTAGTAGATTTAATCTGCCTCTAACTTGAGTACACTATTATATGTAATATAATTATATAACAACATCTTTATTCCAGCTTCTGCGGTACTGGTGGATTTTCTGTGTTCTGTGTTACCTTTGCTCTTAAACCTAATTAGATACATGGTTGGTTTTGCTTTCTCTTCCCCAGGGACAAGGCAGGTGGATATGGTATCCAGGCCCTTGGTGGAATGTTAGTTGAGTATGTCCATGGAGACTTCTTGAATGTGGTGGGATTTCCTCTGAATCACTTCTGCAAAAAGCTAGCGGAATTGTACTATCCACCCTCTAAGCATAATGTACAACATAAAAAGTATGACTCTATCCCTTCTGTGGACACTTTCGAGAACCTAAGTGATGGAGAAAGTGAATCTTCAAATTTCACAGAGCACAAAGGTGCCAGTAAGTTGGACAGCAATGGGATGCATTCCTCGGGAGCTGTTTACACTTCTGAAAACAGTTCTGGTGTCAGAACTGGTTTTACAGTACCTCTGGAAAATCAGAACGGAGTATCACAAAGAGCACCAAAAGTTCCATCTAAAATTCTAGAGCTGATGGATGGTTTCAGGGCTTCAAAGGTAAGGGAAAGAAATAAGACTACTCTTTACATTGCTGTCTGATATGATTGTTTCATTGGGCTTCAATATGTACCAGATAACATGAAATACTTGAGCTGGGGTAAGAATGTATTGATAATTAGAAAAAAAGGACCACTGAAGTTCTAGAGAGTCTAAGGTAGCTGAAACGTTGTTGTATGGGATTTTTGTATTTGCTTTTATCTGTTCTGTCTGTTCAATGAAATTTCAGTTACCCATTTGATAATTTTCTCTCTTGAGCTGAGAGGGAAAAGAAGTTTTGTGGGTTTTTGCTTTTTTTTTTTTAACTGATCAGAAGAGCACAACCAAGCTGGAATTTATATACTCTGCAAATAAAGCATTTAATATGGTTAACTTACCTGACTTAAAACTGTGACAAGAATTGTATATGTTATATTTCCTTTCTGACCTGTAATGCTTTAGCATTAGAATTCTGTGGGAGATCTTAATTTTTTTATTGCCACTTAAGAATATTATTTTTTAAAATCTATTTCATGTTCCAGATGTGTTTAACTGATAATATCCATGCTGTATCTGATGGTGGCATACTCATAAGAGCTCATGAACAAAGTCACATGCTCTATGTAGCAGCCAAGTATGATGAGAATTGTGTAGCTGGGCATTTTAAGTACCCCAGGTTTTCTACTCACAGTTTCAGTGTAGTGAAGGCAATAGTGAAGAAGGGGAAGAAGGAATGAACAATGATCATTCTAATAGATCACTGGTCTCCATCAAGTCACTTGTGCTTTAGGAAAAGGTGAAAAAAAAGTGCTAAAGTGGCATTGAAATGCAAACTTGGAACTAAAGATATAACGAAATTGAGGGGTAATAGAGGGAAGTTAATAGTTTTCTCCATTCAATTTTTACTAAGCAGAAAGTCAGTCCATTTCTTTGATTACCATTAATTTTTAAGTACATTATAGTTGCTTGCAGTTGCAAAGAAATGCATTCTGCAATAGCTATGTGCCTTCACTCTTGAGCACTACATAAATTCCTTGGTTTTAGGTGTTTTAACTACTCCAGAATCCTGAAACTGCAAAATTGCAAATTTTGAACAAAGAGGTATATATTATTACATCTCATTAACTTTCCTCTCTGTTTTTTTTTAATATCTTTATAAAGTTATCTTTTTTATAAAGATATCTTTTTTATATCTTTACAAGTTCATATCTTTACTAGTTCAGCTAAGGTTTTCAACTTAGACCACTATTGCCCATCGGCTTTTCTTCACCATCAGGCACTATCTATTCTCTCATTCCCATTCCATATGTATTGTATCCTATTAAGTTGTGATGTAGCGTAGCTGTGCTGTGAAGTTGTTTTTTTTTCCTTAATTTTAATAAAACAAGGACCCATAATATAGCAACTGAATTTGTTGCACTGTTTTAGTGGAGAGTTTCCGTTCTATATGTTTTGGGTAAATCAAATGTAATTTGATCTTTTGGTATTGGTTCATATGCTTAAGAATGTTTGACCTTATGGAATAGTCTGATAGATAGGGGTATGCTAGATACCTGAATAAAAGAAGTGGTCTTCATGCAAAATCTTTAGGTTGCATCCCAGAATATTTTGAGTTCTCTTCTCTCCTAAACACTTCTGCTAAAATAAAATCTATTGTAGGCTAAGATACGGAAACCCCCTGAGAGGGAAAGAAGCAATTTTTAGGAGTTTGTTAAACTGTCTTGCAATTTATGAACAGTATTGCATAAAATAATTGTAGGCAGATTCTTTTGTTTCCTGGTTGCAGTCTTTTAAACTCAACACAATATAGCAATTTTTTTACCTACATGTAGGCTCTGCTTGTAGCCTCTAAGCTGAAGATCTTTGATCATCTGAAACATAAAGGTCCAGTGAAGGCTGTGGATATTGCAAATGAGATTGGAACCTCTGTGTGTGGAACAGAAAGACTCCTTGATGCATGTGCTGCTCTTGGATTACTGGAGAAGACACCACAAGGTGACTAATTTATTCTCCCTGCAACTGCATATAACTGAAAGACTATAGGACCAGAAGAGGTGCTTTGAAGGTTACAGGTCTAACTTGATACTGTGGGTAATTTGGATTTGGGGGAAAGGGGAATGGATGTTGCTCCTTTGCTTTCATTACTGATCCATGTTGGGACAGGCTTTATGAAACAAACACATTAAGATGTTCTTTGTGGAAACCTTAGATTGTGTTTGCTCTCTGGACATAGTACTGACCAGGTACCTAAGAATAGGTTATGTGGACAGTCCCAGGGAACAGTGTTATAGCTCAGATGTGTCATCTGCACTTGGGTCACAACAACCCCCTGCAGTATTACAGGCTGGGGGAAGAGTGGCTGGAAAGCTACCAAGTGGAAAAGGACCTGGGGGTGCTGGTCAACATCAGATAGATGTGAGCCAGCAGTGTGCCCAGGTGGCCAAGAAGGCCAGTGGTGTCCTGGCTTGTATCAGAAATAGCGTGACCAGCAGGACCAGAGCAGGGATCATCCCCTTGAATCAGCACTGCTGAGGCCACACCGCAAATCCTGTGTTCACTTTTCACCCTGTCATTACAAGAAGGACATTGAGGTGCTGGAGTGTGTCTAGAGAAAGGTAACAGAGCTGGTGAAGGGTCTGGAGTACAAGTCTTATGAGAAGTGGCTGAGGGAGCTGGGGTTGTTTAGCCTGGAGAAAAGGAGGCTTAGAGGAGGCCCTGCCACTCTCTACAACCACCTGAAAGGAGATTGTAGCGAGGTCAGAGTTGGTCTTTTCTCACAAGTAACAACAGGGTAAGAGGAAATGGCCTCAAATTGTGCTGGAGGAGATTTAGATTGAATATTAGGAAAAATTTATTCTCTGAAAGTGTTGTCAAGCATTGGAACAGGCTGCCCAGGGAAGTGGTTGAGTCACCACCGCTGGAGATGTTTAAAAGGCATGTAGATGTGGCACTTGGGGACATAGTTTAGTGGTGGATTTGACAATGCTGGGTTAAAGGTTGGACTCGATAATCTTAGAAGCACTTTGGTGGAAAAGACTTTTATGTTTCTATCTAAAGTAATGGTCAAATTCTGTTCCCTGCCGCAGCAGTGCAGTCAGTCTTCAGCAGAGAATCAGGATTTTAATGAGAGCTCTGGAATGTGTCCCTTCATGAACAACAACCTAATAACTGTAACAGTCCTTGAAAGACTGTGTAGGTGAGGGAGTCAGTATTAGGAATAACTTTTTCAGTCCACACTATGTATTTCTAAGTTTCCATATATATCATTTACATAGTAAGACTTGAAATGGCTGAGTGCCAGGAAAATGAAATAAAGGAGTCTTTTTAACTCTGTTAGAGGTCAAGACAAAGGCAAAACATACTGGAGAAAGCTTGAATTTAGGGAAGAAGCCATAATCTAAACAAAAATGCAATCAAGGATGAGGAACTTCTGACACTCTCCCTTGAATATTAGATATCTGATTTAAAATAAAATATCAGATTTAAAATAAAAATAATAAGTTAGTGTATATCTATATTTCCCAGCATCTAAATTCTTTTTAGGAACTAAGTACTTGCTCCTTTCAGAATGACAAGAGTTCAGGAATTCTTTACTTTTCATGCAAAATTTCTATAAATGGGTCATAAGATCAGGATTTGCTAGCTCTTTAACAGCTATACAGGAAAACACGCCTTCAGATTTTAAGTGACAGTTGTAAAGTACTGAAACAAAGCTGGTTACAATTGTTTTCTTCCCATAAGGTTACAGTAATACAGACTCAGCAAATACCTTCCTGACCTCAGATGGTGAATACTCGCTTCATGGCTACATTATTCACTCTAATGATCACCTTTGGCCTCTCTTTACAAACTTGGAGTCTGCTGTCAAAGAAGGCAGCAGGCAGAACCATCGAGCCTTTGGAAAGAAAGCAGAGGATTTATTTAAGGTAATAAAAACTCTCATTACTATCAAAGCCAGCTGTGAGGAGCCCAGAACTGATCCAGGGGCAAATGGAGACTGTGCTGTCTGAGGAAGTTTGTCAGTCTCAGAAATGGTAGAAACACAGGGCAACTCACGAGTCCCAGGCTTCTGTTCCCTTCAGCTTTAGGCTATAAAGTGGTAGAGCAGTTATAGAACATATTGGGAAATTCAAGCACTGACAAAAATTCTGTCTGAAGTGTTGCCCATCCCACAGACACACTCACAGAACCTAGGCCTGTTTAATTCACATTTGTGTCCTTTTTATAAAACCAGTTAGTACCTTGTCACACATGCACTCCTTCCATATTGGATGCCCGTCACTTGATGCTGATGTGCATCCCATTTAGGCTGTTCTGACTGTGTAGTCAAAGCTGTTTTCTGTCGATGTAGTGGAGAAGGGATCTAATCTCCTTTATGATGTTTGTAGTTTTGTATATGCTTCAAGCTGCTGTATGTTGCTGATAAAATTGTAATCCTTTCCACCAACTGTTTCCATCTCTTGTCTTCCTTTTCCAATACTATCCCAGTTGGATGTGTTCAGACTGAAGAATCACTTCGGGTTATAATTAGCCGAACTTGTCAATTACCCATCTGGTGAAGCAGGTGGAGAGGCATAAATATTTGTGCCTGTTTAAGGAGAGAGGTGGTAGTGTGAGCAGGAGAATGTCAGGAGTTCATCTCTGACAGCAGTGCTGGCTTAAATTGTGTACTTCAGACTACATCCTGAGGTTCTTTGAATTTGTATTTAACTTCTAGATGGTGATGAAACCAGTTTCCTAAAGATGTCTACATCCCTTATGTACAATTGATGGAAGTAAATAAGCTTTTGGAGACTTAGGAAGGTCTTGTTAACCTAATGTTAGTATTTAGATTACTGGTGAACAGAAACTCCTTTAGGAATCATTCAATCCTTTTAAGGGAGTTAATATACTTTGCATTAGGATAGCTGCTGCAGTGGATGCCCAAATTTTTATACTAATTAAGTGGTTTAATGAGTGTGAACTGGATCTCATCCTTTGTTACACACCTGGATTACCAACTTGCCTTCGCTTGTGTGATGCTTGTGACCAGTCTGGACCTGAGCTCCCTCTGTGGACAGAATAGTATGTCTGAGCAGAAATATATGAGCTGCCTATGGCACTGGGCACACCACAGCCTAGAGATTCTTGTATTCCATTGTAGCCACAAAACCTGCCATAACTGGTGAAATCTGTATGAAAGTGAGACATAAAGGGATTCATGCATATGTATCATGTAAGGAGATTTTGGTACTGAATGCTTGCTTCTTCCCCAATTAAAAAAGAAAGAAAACAAACAAAAACCAAAACCAAAAAACCACACACACACAAAAAAGGAAAAAAATTGTATGATCTTTAATGTTTCTGATTTACATTATAGTCCAATTATCTGGTTATTTTCCCATCATGGGAGAATCAATGTCAGAATTAAATGAAAGCAATTTGTGAGTATGTCAAGAAGAAGGAACACTTGAGATTGTCTTTCAGTCTCCTAAATCTGCCCTTTCAAACAGTTTAAAGTCTGGACACATCTTGCTGTGAAACAAATGTGTTAGTAAATGTATGTGAAAGACACACTACTTCTTTAAAAGGCACTTTTCAGATTACCTCTTTTTCCTGCTATGATGCCCCCGCTCCCATTGGCAGAAGTGTTGAGTTTAACAGACTTTGGGAGTTCACCAAGACCCAGTTCAAACCAGACAAGTTTGTCTGGTGAGACTCGCTGCAAAAGATGTCTGTGATCAGAATTCTTGAGGGGATGCAAAAATCTGCTTTTCACTACAGTAAAACAACAAAGGACTTTCATGGGCAACTATTCAGTGGCACTTTTAATTGATCTTTATTTTCAGAATTCTAATGTTCACAGTGTGCACCTACTGTCTTGGTTGTACATGGTTTTAGGTAAATAATGAAAATCAATTTCAGGGTTTTTTTTTTCCTTTTTAGGACTATTATCACAGCCAGGAGGGAAAGCAACGTTTTATGGCTGCCATGCACAGCATTGCTCACCTGACAGCAAGAGACGTGGCTACAGCATTTGATCTTTCACGGTTTAAATCTGCTTGTGATTTAGGAGGTATTGCTTGTAATTGAACTCATATAGAAATTAAAAGGAAAAGCTTGATTTCACTTTTACATTTTATTACTTAAAACGTATGTATAATTTTTTTACTGGAACGGCAGTAATATTAACTACTGTTATTTTCCTGGTATTGTAATGTCAGAATGAAAGAACCAAGTGCAGCTAATTGAAAGCAGAGTTACCTAAATGGAATTTGAGTAGTTCGAAGTAAGTGTATGCTTGTCCCATTCAGTTACATACTGACACAGCTCAGCACAGAAAATAAGAGAGTTTGTGGCTCAAGGGATAGAGCATTGGGCTGGGAGTGCCATTTTAAGCTCTGTTGTTGCTCTCCTTTGACATGTCCAAGATCTTCAAAAGGAATGAAAGTAGTGAACCACCCTTACTGGGGTGTCAAACTTGAAAGACTTCACTGCTAGATCAAAAGGTTTTGATTCTTTTTGGTTTCTTTTGTTTATTATTTTAATAACATCTAAGATGTCCACCAAAATGTTGAAGACCAATGGTACACCTGAAGAAACTCTTCTTGTTAGCAGCCTTTTTTGCCCTGTGCTTGGAGCTGCACAGAGGGAGTGTTATTACAAAGGGAAAGATCCACTGATGGAAGAACACTTCATTTCATGCCTGGGGAGGTGGACAGCATGTCAGAGGAATTAACACAATACTGGTGCAACCTTTGCCACTTTTGCAAATACTCCATCACTTCATGATCATTATCCTTTGCTACACTGGAGAGTGTTTGTCAGATTTCATATATTGGTGCTTTGTAAATTCTAAACAGTTCTAGTGCTCTTCATCAATAAATTAGAAGCCCTTGCCTTTTCATTTATGCCTTTTTGCTCCCCAAAAAACCTCTGAAGTACTGGTATCAAAGGTCATATTAGCAATTCTGTATCAATAAGGAGTCATACCTGCATTCCCCAAGCTTTAAAACATTGTTCTAACCACCAGGAAGTTCTATGGCCCATGTTTAATTGTGGAGCTGACTGTCTATCTCTAGTTCTGATTTGATGTCTCTATTTTATATACAGCCTTGTCTTTAAAAATGCCTGAAAATGCTGGGAGAAAGTACTTGATTTGACTTTTTTAAACTTTTAACAGGTTGCACCGGAGCTCTGGCTCATGAATTAGTAAAAATATACCCAAATCTCAAGGTCACAGTATTTGACCTTCCAGAAGTCATTGCAAACACCTCTTACTTTCAGCCTTCAGGACAACACACAGCTCCAGTGACATTTGTATCAGGTAAATGTAGTACATGATCTTTTGAATGATTTCTGTTATCCTGAAGCACAGAAGAGGCTCTTTTGCTGCTGCTGCTCCAACCCCAAACACGTATCTTAGTACAAGGCACTGCAGACTCATTCACCCTAAAAGGGGACACTGTATTTTTCAAGTTCTGTGAGGATAAAACCAAACCTGGTGTGATTGGAGAATGTGGATAAGTAAGTATGAATTAGTAATTTTTTGATTAGCACTGGGAACAGAGGTTGCATGTCCTCAGGCATTTCATTTCTAGGCAAGATCAACATGGCGGCTGCAAAGAACTTTGTCTCCTTCCTTGCTTTAGGCTTGCTCTCCATTCTTATGTTACAAAATTCTTACCTGTGATCTGATCTCGTCTTTAACTAGACTTTCCTTATCTGCACATCAGAGCATACCTGTACCTGTTCATTCTTGTTACTTTATTTACCTCTGCTGAAGCTCCTAGTTCCTCTGCAATATTTTAATTTCATTTTGTTGGAATGTATTCTGGTTTCTGTAGGAATGTACTAACTTTGCTTTCTAACAGGTGACTTCTTCAAGGATAATCTTCCAGAAGCAGATCTTTACATCCTTTCACGTGTTCTTCATGACTGGCCTGATGAAAAGATACATGTGCTGTTAAGCAAAATATCAGCTCTTTGCAGACCGGGTAAGTTTTGAGGTTTTTCTCATCTTGTGGAATTAAAGGTTAATGTCCTTTAAATGAGTAATCATAAAAAAAAAAATATTAAAAAAACATATTTCTCTGTTCAGTCACAGTAGCCTTTGCTTGAATGTCTAGGCTTGCATTATGATAATACATACTAAGAAAAAGAAGGAAACAAAACTGCAAGTAAAACTATATAAATAAGCTTTTACTAGAGTTGCAGGCTTCACATGCAACTGCATCATCTCCCCAGTCTCTGACAGGCCCAGTCTTTCTTGCTAAGCCCTGTATCATCAAATAACTAAGCATGTGCTTATTTCTAGACATGAAAATGGTCTAACTAAAGTTCCTTTTGGTTAATCAAGAAGCAGTGGTTTTGCTGTCACTTTGCTGTCTCAGTAGTGCCCAGAAATGGTCAACTGGCTGGAGTTCAGTACTACTTTATGCACACATACCATGAGAAGTATGTAGCCTCTTTGACTTTCTCCTACATTTGAATCATAGAGTCATAGAATAGTTCAAGCTGGAAGGGACCCATAAGGATCATCAAGTCTAATTCCCTGCTTCTTGCAGGACTAACTAAAACTAGATCATATGCCTAAGAGCATTGTCCAAAAGTTCCTTGAACTCTGTCAGGCTTGGTGTCATGACCACTTCCTGGGGAGCCTGTTCCAGTGCCCAGCCATGCTCTGGATGAAGAACCTCTTCACCCAAATTGAACTTGCCCTGATGCATCTTCATTCCATTTCTTCCTGTCCTGTCAATGGTCATCAGAGAGAGGAGATTGTCACCTCCCCCTCCACTGCTCACCTTGAGGAAGTTTTAGACAGTGAGAGGTCACCCTTCAGCCATTTCTTCTCCAGGCTGAACCAGCTGCACCTCGTATTTTGCGCTTGAGGCCTTTCACCATCTCAGTCACTCTCCTGTGGATACCCTCTAACAGTCTGTCCTTCCTACATTGAGGTAGCCAAAACTGCACACAGTATTTGAGATGAGGCTGCACCAGTGCAGAGTAGAGTGAGGCAAGCACCTGTGTAGTGATTGGCAATACTGTGCTTGATGCATCCCAGGACACAGTTGGCACTTTGGACTGCCAGAGCACACTGCTGACTCATATTCAGGCACTATTAAAGATCAAAGGAGAAGACAGAAAGCAGAAAAGCCTGACTGCTAAGATCATCTGATTCCTTAATCCAGCTGTAGCCCTGAAGTTTGTTTCAGAGGAGAACATTCAAAATAAGATCTAGGCCATAAAGTATAATCCTGATTATAAATTAAAGAAAATTGGGGGTAACTTTATTAATCTTTTTATGCAAAGATTTGTGTATGACAGATACGGGAGTTGTTTGGTTCAAATGAAAGCAAGGCTGAGTTCAAGAGCGTAGTCAGGCAGTGACATGAACTGTAATGGAGACAGTTCTCTAAACTCTCCCTTCTTTTTAACAATTACACGGTTGCTTCCAGGAAGAGATTATTGAAAGTAGAGTTCTTTCACTGATTTCCATTAAAAGATTAGCCTGAGGGACCTCTAGAACTGTCTCTGAATGAAGTAGTAAAAACTTGAAGCTAAAAATACTTACACTGAACCACTTTTGGTTGTTTTGGAAATGCAGGCAGTGCCTTGCTAGTGGCAGAAACTGTGCTTGATGAACAGAAGACGCACCCTTCTAGAGCTGTGCTACAGTCCCTCAGTATGACTGAAGGCAAGCAGAGAAGTGGCTCAGAATATAAACAGCTACTGGAGAAATACAGGTTCACAGATGTACAAATTAAGATCACAGGAAACTTATTAGATGCTGTTCTATGCTTCAAAAAGAGTCTGTCACTGTAGTGTGCCCAGAAGCAAACTGGGATTTTCACCCACTTGTGCAATATACTCATCATCAACCAAGACCTGTTACCAGTTTAGGATTATTTTGACCCTTTATCTGAAGCAGAGTTATTACAAAAAGTTGGACTGCGGCTCCTGCAGGAGTGAGTTTGGTGCATTTTAAAAGGTGTCTGGGGCAGGACAAAACTCCTGTGTATGAAATACCTTAATGTCCAGTTCTTTTGGTGAGTTTTCGGACTGTATTAAGCTTAGACTTGGCATATCTGTATAGCATGTCAAGTTAAAACTTCAAGCTTGTATTGAGCCACATTAATACCTTAGTTTTTTTGGACCTTAAAATAGAATTTTTTGGACCTTAAAATAGAATTCTCCCTCTGCGGTGTATTCAGTGGTTACTGCTCCTTTTTATCAGAAATGAAAAAAAAATAATATTGTGCTATCTGTTTGAGATTGGGGATGTTAGTCCCCTTTTTTCACTATTCTGTGGGACTTTATTCAAAACCATCTTATGGACACCCATTTTTAAGCATTCTTTCTGCAAGCAAAAGTGGAAACAGGACAAAACTCAAATGTGTTCCTACAGCAGCTATAACATCACAAAGGAACTTCAGTAGCCTCTGACCTCCAGGCAGAGTATATACCCATACAAGCTGCAGTTCAGAGCTGTTCTGATTGCTTACTATCACTTTTGGGATTTTCTGAATATGGTTGAATGGCTGTATATGTTTTCTATCTCATTACTTAGATGAGTTTTAGGATCTATGTATAAAACCTCTTATGAAAATTAAAAGTAAGTTTCTTCATGCTTCAGTCATTAATTGTATCCTATCTCTTCAAGTAATTTGTCACTATTGTCACCTCTCCTAAGGTTTATTTTTTTTCCTGATACTTCATTGATATTTATGTTTTCTATTTAACATATACTTCGTAGTGGAAGCCTCTATGGAAATTAAAGCTGTACTTTAAAACTAGCTTTCTTCTTTATCAGTTGTGAGTTTCTTGCCTGTCACACTTGTACAGCAATAATCCCAATAAACCAATTTGAAAGAGGCTGTGCCAATACTCACCCACCAACCTCAGCAAAAGAGAGAGAGCTGATGAGCAAGGTCAAGAGTTGCATCTGCCTGGATGGTACTTAATCAGGAGTTACTTTGTTCTTTGAGCACTAAGGGAAGGTGCTACAGTGATTCAAATCATCAGAAGAAATATGCCTACTACTGAGCATTTCAGGTGTCCAAAATGAGGGAAATGTCAGACTTCTACCACACTGGGGTTTTTAATTCTTAGCAGAAGGGATTTTTTTTAATGGAAATTTTACTGATCTTATCTGTACAGACACTTAAAGATAAGGCCAAATATTCAACAACTGAATAAATTTAAAGTGTTTCTTTTCCACGTTGATATGAAGTTTGCCATTACCTTAACAGGGTTGTATACTGAGGCTCACTCCAGCAGTCAGATGTTTCTCATCTTGTACTTAGTCACAATGCTGTTCTTTAGGCTGCTATAAGCTGTTTGAGTCAGAAAGTTTCAATCCTAAGTTAGCCTGCCTATAACTGTCACAGACTTTAAAACTGTGCCCCTAAGTACTATGTATGTGACTGTAAAATTTGAATAGAATGTACTTGGTTACCATCCAACCTCAGTGTACTTTATGATTAAAGCACAATACTCCATACACATTAAGCATTAGTCCCTTGGGCATGGTGACTGTGGTAATGCACCACAGCTTTGCACTCTCAGGATAATTAAGCACTGAAGCAGGTGGCCCAGAGAGAGACTGTGGAATTTCTGTCCTTGGAGGCTTCAGGATGTGAGAACAAACCCTTAAGTTGAGCTGATTATAGAGCTGCCCTGCTTGGATTGGGAGATTGGACTGGAGGTCTCCTGTGGTCTGGTTCAGTCTGAGCTGTTCTGTAATAATTTGATGTAGCCCAGACACCTGACAAACTATAAGCTCATCTTCTCTCATTAATATCCAAAATGCTGTGGAGAAAGCTGATATCTTTTGCTGACTGGTAGAAGGGGTGGATTTAATGGTCTAACACTGAAAATATTTCTTAAGAAATACACATAACTGAAGAAGATTTTCAAGACATGAAGAATGAGGGGGTTAAGTTTTGAACCTTTTTGTCAATTGTTAAATATCTGAGGTGTATGAGTAGGAATGGCTCTTGAGGAGATTGTCTTAAAGGTCAGAAAGATATGAATGTTATGCATCACTTAGTAATAAAATCACTGTAAACTGCTGCTATTTTGATCTTAGTTGGTGGCCTCCTATCCCCAGTGTGCCAAAAGAAACCGCCACATAAGATTCAAGGCAAAAAGACAAATAAATAAAGCAATGCTTGTTTTGTCAGTAGCCCTCTCTTGGCTTCCCTTTCCCCTCACAGGTCTGAAGATGGAGGAAAAGACTGTGTAAATAGCATCATTTAAGCTCTATTCTCATCCTTAGGTCACTCCCCCCACAAAGAACTCAGTTCCTACAGAAATAATATACACAGTATATCGTACAGAAACATTGACTTTTCTGTTTCTGTGATGTTCACCATCCACTGCTTTGTCTGCTTGGCACCATTTCAATATGAATGTGAAGCACCAGTATATCCCAAAGAAAAGCAACTTGATTCCTGTCTTACTATTTTCCATGACCTTCATGCCACGTCTACAGAAGTCATCCACTTTTCCCCTGAAAATGGACACATGACTTTGACCTGTGTGTGATCACTCCATACTGTGAAAGGGAATTTCCTGGGGTTTCTGAGAGGAGTAGATAATTCATTTAATAGTAGAGCAAATCCATAAGTGACAAAGGAAGTCACCTGTGTCTTCTAGTTTGCATCCCTACATACGGTAGCAGAAATTTTCCTACCTGATAATAGATTAGAACTGTTATATGTGCTTGTTTTTAAATTAGGCTGTGCAGTTTTGCTGGCTGAAATGGTGTTGGATGATGAGAAGAAGAACAGGAGCACAGCTCTGCTGCAGTCTTTGAACATGCTTGTGCAGACAGAGGGAAAGGAGAGAAGTGGCTCTGAATATCAAGCCTTGCTGGAACAACATGGATTCACAAATGTCAAAATCAGAATTACAGGAAATTTGTTAGACGTCATTCTCTGTGTTAAGACCTAGAAAAAAATATTTGATGTTTTGTAATTATGCAAATACATTCAACCCCTATCAATGTCATAAACAAGAAATGTTATGTCAGCTCTCTGATGTTACTTTTAAAAAGGGGGAGAGATTGATTTAATTTATTTTTTACTTCAATAAAATGATGTCAGAAGATTCTGGCAGTGATACTGTGGCTGCACAACACCTATAGCACAGAAATGCTGTCATCAGCCTGATGACAGTATTCACACTACTGAGAAATCATAGTTTCTTCATACTTGGTGCAATTGGAATAATACAGTTTTTAGACTCGCACATTGCTTTGCCCCTGTTTCAGGAGGTTAATGCTGGTAGCATTTTAATGCTTCATCACAATCCATTTTATTATTGTTTTATGTTACACCATCTACTGTAAATAAACACTCTCTAATGAAGTCTTGAAACTGCTACTACAATGGTGTAGTCAAGATTGGAAACAAGAACTGGAGCAGCAGCTTCTTGAGGGCGTCAAGATAATCACACAGAATCACAGAATGTGCTGAGTTGGAAGGGACCCACAAGGATCATGGAGTCCAACCCTTACCCTTGCACAGGGCCATCCTGAAGAGTCACACCATGTGCCTGAGAGTATCGTCCAGACGCTTCTTGAACTCTGTCAAGCTTGGTGCTGTGACCACTTCCCTGGGGAGCCTGTTCCAGTGCCCAACCACCCTCTGGGTGAAGGACCTCTTCCTAATATCTAACCTAAACCTTCCCTGACACAACTTCAGGCCATTCCCTCGGGTCCTGTCACTGGGCACTGCAGAGAAGAGATCACTCCATCCCCCTCCTCTTGCCCTCATGAGGAAGTTATAGACTCCAGTGGGGTGTCCCCTCAGTCTCCTCCAGGCTGAACAGTCCAAGTGACCTCAGACACTCCTCATACAAGTTCCCCTCAAGGCCCTTCACCATCTTTGTTGCCCTCCTTTGGACACTCTCTAATAGCTTAATGTCTTTTTTATATTGTGGCACCCAAAACTGCACACAATATTCAAGGTGAGGCTGCCCCAGTGCAGAGCAGAGCGGGACAATCCCTGTCCTTGACCAGCTGGTGATGCTTTTCCTGGTGCCCCCCAGGACATGGTTGGCCCTCCTGGTTGCCAGGGCACTGCTGACTCATATTCAACTTGCCGTCAACCAGGACCCCCAGGACCCTTTCCATGGCACTGCTTTCCAACATGTCTTTCCCCAGTCTGTCTGTACATCCAGGGTCGCCCCCTCCCAGGTGCAGAATGCGGCACTTACTGAACTTCATATGGTTGGTGATTGCCCAGCCCTCCAATCTGTCAAGGTCTCTCTGCAGGGCCCCCCTGCCTTTGAGGGAGTCAAGAGCTCCTCCGAGTTTTGTGTCATCTGCAAACTTGCTTAGTATCCCTTCCGGTTCTGTGTCCCAGTCGTTTATGAAGATGTTGAAGAGCACAGGACCTAAGATGGAGCCCTGTGGAACCCCACTAGTGACAGGTCACCAGTCTGATGTTTCCCCATTCACTATTATCCTCTGTGCTTGACCTGTGAGCCTCTGCTTTGTGTGAGGTTTCTGGAAAAAGGCAGTTGTATAAAACCACAAGTTTCACCTGCGATTGTAATGAGATTATACGTGGGGACACCACATTTGATTCAAGAACATAATCCTACTCCTTTTCAGCCCTACTTGATTTATGAGCTCTTATAAAAGTGAATAGCACAATACGAGATTAGATAAAGAGAAGAGGAAAAAGTGCAGAAATGGAAAATCATGGCGATAAAGAGAAAAGGATTTTCCCCAGTCAGATGCAGATGTGCTCCCAAGGTGAACAGGACAGGACAGCTATTGACTGAATAGTTTCCTGTCACAAGGTACACGCATTTTACTTTTGTTTTTCACGTTGACAATAGGAGCTTGAAGTTCTTTTTTAATCAATAGAAAATTTTGTGGGGAAAAAATCCTAGCCTTGTAGACATTGTGTTGTGCTAAAAAGAGTATTAACATTGTTATAAGCTTTTTTAAAAGGAAAAATACCACACTAAGATGTGGTTGCCTCTCTGAATATATTCACCACAGCCTTTCATAAAGTACGTTCGAAATATGATCCTGTAAATCCATATGTGCCTAACCCTGTGTGAGCACAGAATTCACTTCACTCTGCCTGTATTATGATGTAGAATATAGAACAGCACACAATTTACTTTGGATCTCTTGTTGTACCAAAAAAACCCCCCAAACTATAGTGACATACATAGTATACTGCAGTAGAGACAAAGGCTATGCTTGGCTTATCCTGTTCTCACAACATGCCCTCTGAGAGAGATGCTCTCATTTTGAAATCTTGCAAAGTACATACATGTGTAAGCAGTAGTTTCTGGCACCTCAGCTACTGCAGCTTTTTGGTTCACCAGTCATCTGTTTAAAAAAAAGGTTTGGCTTTATTTACTTTGGTAGGAAACAGCCATTAAAAGTGAAAGCAGTAACAAAATGTGTGTGTGAACTAATGCCCTCCAGCTAGAACAATTTCAATACTTTTAGAAAGAATAGGTATAATTTCAGACATGTTTGACCATTAGGTACAAAATATAATTTTCAGCATACAATAAAATTAGCAAAGTTACTGATGAAACTACTGTCTTGGTAGGGGCTGGGGCCCTGCCATGAATGCTTACACTGGCAACCTGCAGAGGAGCTTTTCACAGCATCTAGATTTGAGCACCAATACAAGAAGCTGGAACCACACTTTCCCATTGTCCCTCTAGGGAACTGTGATTAAGTTCTTTGGCATTTCATTGTTTTGGGTCAGTTCAGTGATGAACAGAAAAGCCCCATGATGTGACATTTGGCACTGCAGTGGTAAGGAGGAGGTGGGAACAGAACTTGGAAACAAGGATATGCCATTGATCAGCATTACCCAGAGGGTGGTGAGCGTGAAGTGAAACCCACTGGTGCCCTGGCAGTGCCCCAAATCTGCTTCCGTCCACCTGACAACTACCGCTGTCCCCTGGGACGCCATGCAGAAAGCTGTGCCTCCATCCTACACTGGCTTCCAGCAGTTGCCACTGAAGGAGCCTCCTGGTTCACTTGGTTGTCTCACTCATTGACTCCTGTCTGGGCTCACAGACCCACACCCCAAACCCAGTGATCCACTGCCTCACACTCAACTTCACTGAATTGCAGAATCAATTAGGTTAGAAAAGACCTCTGAGATCATCAAGTTGAACCTATGACCAAACACCACCATGTTAATTAGACCAAGGCACAAAGTGCCACATCCAGTCAAACACCTCCAGGGACAGTGACTCCACCACCTTCCTTGGGCAGTCCATTCAAATGTCTAATCACTCTTTCTGTGAAGAAATTCTTCCTAATGTTCTATCTAAAGCTCCCCTGGCACGGCTTAATCCTATCTACTGTTCCCTGGGAGAAGAGGCCGACCCCCACCTGGCTACAACCTTATTTCAGGTAGTAAAGAGTGACTAGGTCACCCCTGAGCCTTTCTTCAGGCTAAACAACCTCAGCTCCCTCAGCCTTCCTCATAAGACGTGTGCTCCAGACCCTTCACCAATTTTGTTGCTCTTCTCTTGACACGCTCCAGCACCTCATTGTCTTTCTTATAGTGAGGGGCCCAGAACTGAACACAGGATATGAGATGTGGCCTCACCAGTACCGAGTACAGGGGGAGAATCACTTCCCTCGTCCTGCTGGCCACACTATTTCTGACACAAACCAGGATGCCATTGGCCTTCTTGTCCACCTGGGCACACTGCTGGCTCACGTTCAGCCGCTGTCAACCAGCACCCCCAGGTCCTTCTACACGGGGCCGCTTTCCAGCCACTCTTCTCCAAATCCATAGCACTGCATGAGGTGGTTGTGAACTAAGCGTAGGACCCGGCACTTGGTCTTGTTGAACCTCAGACTGTTGGTCTCGGCTCATCGATTCTGCCTGTCCAGATCCCTCTGCAGGGCCTTCCCTTCGTGCCGGGCGCTGCGGAGCAACACACCAGATGGGACACGCTGGGCTCTACACGCTGGAGCGGGCGCTACCGACGGCGGCACCAAAAGAACGTGAAGGGCGCTTGGGAAAGTGTGGGTAAAAGTGTGAGCAGTGAGATGCCCGCCGCGGGGCCGGGGCGGAGGCGGCACTCTCCGCGGCGCGGCTGACGCGGCTCTGCGACACTGGCGCGGCGGGGCCGGGGGGCGAGGGGCGGGCCCGCCCCGCGTAGGCCCCGCCCCCGGGCCGGGCTGGCCAATGGGGCGGCGCGGGGCGTGGCCGGCGGGCCCGGCATTAAGGCCAGGCGCGCGGCGCTCCCGCCCTTTCGGCGTGAGGGACAGCGGCGGTGGTTCCCGGCTGCGCGCGCGAACATGGCGGACCAGGCCATCTCCTTCCTCAAGGACTTTCTGGCGGGCGGCGTCGCCGCCGCCATCAGCAAGACCGCGGTGGCGCCCATCGAGCGGGTCAAGCTCTTGCTCCAGGTCAGCGGCGCGGGCGAGAGCGGCGAGCGCGGGCAGAGCCCGTCCCCGTACCCCGCAGGCGCCGGGCCCGGCGGGGACACGGAGTCGGGCGGAGGGTGGGTGGGGGCCGCGGCCGCCGCGGGACAAAGGGCGCGGGCGAGGCGGCGGCGGCTGGCGGGAGGGGGAGGGTCACGTGGACGGCGACGGCGAAGCCGAAGCCGGTTCCGCCGTGCGGGGCTCGGCGCGGCGGGCGGGCCCGGCCGCGGGGGGCGGCGGCCGCTGCTGTCACTTCCTGCCGCCCTCGCTGCCGGCGCCGCGGGCACGGCGGGGAGGGGGAGGGCGGCCTCTCCCGCCGCCATCTTGGCGGCCATCACGTGACGCGCGCCCGCGCAGCGCATTGGCCCGCGGGTGGGGCGCGGCCGGCGCGCGCGGCCCGGCGTGACCCGGCGGCGCCCAAGGTGACTCGGGTGACCTTCGCGCGCCGCCGGCCCAGCGTGGCCTCCCCCTCCCCCCCTGTCAGCAGGGGCTCTCCCCTCTAGGTAGGCCTGAGTGCCCCGTCCAGTCCGTCCTTAAACGCCTCCAGGGACGGTGACTCCACCACTTCCCTGGGCAGCCCATTCCAGTGTCTAATCACCCCTTCTGTGAAGGAATTATTCCTAATGTCCAACCTAAATCTCTCCTGGTGCAGCTGGAGGCTGTATCCTCTTGTCCTGTCGCTAGTTGTCTGGGATAAGAGGCCGACCCCCACCTGGCTACAACCTCCTGTCAGGTAGTTGTACTGGAGTTGCTCACAGCTGTCCCTATTTTGGCAAGTCCTGAGGTTTGAGGAAGTTAGGAAGCAATTTTAAGCCTTTTTTGTAACAATAATAACAGCCCTAAGCCATTTAGAATTAACAAATTTTTTTTTTAATAGTAGAAGCAGGCTTAAGCCTAGCTATAGCATAGGCCAATCAAGGCACGCGGTCAACATACATACTTTTATTTGCAGGTGCAACATGCAAGCAAACAGATTGCTGCTGATAAGCAGTACAAGGGTATCATCGATTGTGTAGTGCGTATCCCAAAGGAACAAGGAGTGCTGTCTTTCTGGCGAGGAAACTTGGCTAATGTCATCAGATACTTCCCAACTCAAGCTCTCAACTTTGCCTTCAAGGATAAGTATAAGCAGGTGTTCCTGGGAGGTGTAGACAAGCACACTCAGTTCTGGAGATATTTTGCTGGTAACCTGGCATCTGGTGGTGCAGCTGGAGCCACTTCCCTCTGCTTTGTCTACCCCTTGGATTTTGCAAGAACCCGTTTGGCTGCTGATGTTGGAAAAGCTGGTGCAGACAGAGAATTCTCTGGTCTCGGGGACTGTCTAGTCAAAATTACCAAGTCTGATGGTGTGCGAGGCTTGTACCAAGGGTTCAATGTCTCTGTCCAAGGCATCATCATCTATAGAGCTGCCTACTTTGGGATCTATGATACAGCAAAAGGTGAGGAGATCCGATAAACCTGTTTTCACAATTGTGTTTCCTGTTGTGGGATGTTACACTCTGTAATAACTCTGTGAAGGTAGAAGGGCATACTGGTGCCAGGATCAGTGACACTGCAGTGTTGAAGGCAAAACTTGGGCATGTGTTGTTGGCAGCAGCCTGCTTTCAAGTACTGGTTTTGTAAGGAGTTGCTCCTGATGCCAGCAAACTATGTTGGTAATGATACACAGTTAGAATAAGTTCTGTTTTGTTCAATGCATTCCTATAGTTACATTGGACCAGTTCAAGAGTGTTTAGCAGAATGGGATTGAGCAATGCTTTTGCAAAGCACTTGTTAAGCTTGACATTTGGGCATGTAGGCCATTGATGCTAGTTTGTAGTAACGTAATCCACAGGGACAGTGACTTAATTTAGTGACATTTCTTTTTAAAAAGAGGAGTGAATAGTCAAGACTTTTTTATGCCAGTCTAAAAAGAATCCTTGTTCTTAAATGTTAAGCTGTTTTGATAACTGAAGAAAATCCTCTGAATTTCTTAAGATGTTTTTTACATTACTTCAATGTGTTTAAAGTTTATGAAGGTGCAGTTTTCAAGTATGGCTCTACAGTGTTTTGTAACTAGGGCATCTGGTTTCATACTAGTTTATCTAGGAAAGTAGTGAGTGAACTGGAGGAGGATGTGCAAGATGAAAAGCTAATTACTTCTTTCTTATTGCAGGCATGCTCCCAGATCCCAGAAATACTCACATTGTTATCAGCTGGATGATTGCCCAGACGGTGACTGCTGTGGCCGGCGTGGTGTCCTATCCTTTTGATACAGTGCGGCGTAGGATGATGATGCAGTCGGGACGCAAAGGAGGTAGGCTGTAAATCTGTGTAGCTGTTCAAGCAGCACTGACAGGATGGAGTTCTTTTTTGCTAATAGCCTTGACACACACATGAAATGAGGAAATGCAGTAAGGCTCAACTTGTGTTCTGCATGAATTGTGCTGAGGACTTCTCTTCATTGAATATGAAATAGGCAAAGGGACTGCCTTATTTGTGTTGACAAATTAAATTACAGTAATTAGGGGATGATATTGCCAAAAAGAAAGCTTAACATTTTTACTTTGTGACAGCTTTATTAACTAGGTAAGCAGATAGGAAGCTTTGC
Organism: Platyrinchus mystaceus; assembly: GCA_035041135.1. Classification (NCBI taxonomy): domain Eukaryota; kingdom Metazoa; phylum Chordata; class Aves; order Passeriformes; family Tyrannidae; genus Platyrinchus; species Platyrinchus mystaceus. Next base: position 83,061,512 of record JAWWLV010000001.1, read on the forward strand.
TATTGTCTGTGCTAAGAATTGTGTTACAGTCCTTCAGATGTGGTTTGGGACATCAGGAAGTAGTTATGTGAAACAGGACAGCTGTTAAAAACATCTGAGATAAAATTATAGGAGATGAGAATCACTCTTTGCTCTTTTCCTGCAGCTGATATCATGTACTCTGGAACGATTGACTGCTGGCGGAAGATTGCAAGGGATGAGGGCGGAAAGGCGTTCTTCAAGGGTGCATGGTCCAATGTTCTCAGAGGCATGGGGGGTGCTTTTGTGCTTGTGCTGTACGATGAATTCAAGAAAGTCATTTAAACAGCCTAACTAGAATTGGAAATCAAGTTGAGCAGATCATGTAGAATAACTACCATTATGGACCATTGACCTTCAAGAAATTCCTGTGAGTCTTATTTATCGGAGCCAGATGATACTTTTAGATGGGGCTAGAAACTGACATAGAGGACTGATCCATTTCTCTGTAACATGCATGAAGACACTGAATCTGGCAATTCAGTGTGCTGACTTTTTTTTTTCAGCAATGAGGATTGAGTGGTGTTGGTTCTGGGTCCAAAGTGGCTAGGTCCAGTTTAGGCAGAGAAAAATGGTTTGCCTGCGGATCAGTCCCCAGTTTCAAGTCCTATCTTCTAGGACCATAAAATTGTATCTGAAAGCATTTGCTAACAAATCATGTTCTTTTCCACTTATACTGAAGCACTATGTACCATTTTGCACAGCTGAACATCTAGCAATTTTGTTCTTAAATTGGGGCATTTTGCTGTAAAACAATAAACATACTTACTCTGTCTGTGTTGAAATTATTACATAAAAGCTTTGGGAAAGCCTCTTTTGTTTGAAAACTTGTCTCAGATAATGGTTCCTCTGATACATTTCCACTGCACTCTGTAACAGAATTAAGCTTTAAAAAAAAAATTGAATGTGAGAATTTTATGAGGGGGGTGGGGAAGCATGGGTTGTACTGATAGAGACCAGTCCCATTCTTTGTGCCTGATGGTCTTCAGTGGGCTGCTGCAAGTGGCTTTTTGCATGATTCTTAAATGGATTTGCAACTTCTCATATGATTTAAAATAGGGGAGGGGGTTCAGTTGTGCTAGCAGAACTTAAAGACTTAAGAACTGTCAAAAAGTAATGCTCTTGCCCTTGGTATAACAGCTTAAAATAATATTTTTTTTTATTAAATCAACATTGCAAAGCGACATGGTATTCATGCAAAAACCCAGGAACCCAGTAAATGCCTTCAACTTCTGAGCGACCTATGTATTGTATTGCTGCTGTTTGGAAATGTTGATTATGCCATTCAAGATACTGTTTGGCCTCATCTGTAGCAGTGGTCAGTCAGTACCTCTGTGGACGGTTGAATTTAATCTGAAATGAGGTTCATTCTAAGAGATGACGCTGATGGGGTGTGTGGGAGGGAATGTGTGTGCTTCTATGTTGATGTAAAATAATAGATCAAGGTAGGTCAGCCTTCAGTATTAACTGATTGATGTCTTGGGATGGTCAGAAGACCAAAACCAGACTGAGTAATTTCTCATACTGCTATTTGAGGTAGTGTAATACCTATGTGCTGTTCTCCATATGTATATAATCTTTTATACTTTGTAATCTGCAAAAACAATAGGGGGACTAGTAAAGGAAAACAAGGTGTTAATCTTTGTGTTTTAAGAACTCTCCCTATATCTGGAAAAAGCATGTCATTGTATGAATCATTGAAGGCTGACTGAGCTGTCTTGAGTTCTTTCTGTGCCTTCTGAGGTTGCTATTCAAGATGAAGTATTTAAATTAACTACTTGGCTTTGGCTGGTTATTACCTTCCTCTCCAAAGTACTTTACCTTTTTCCTTTCACTGTTGCACAAGTGCTGCTTTCAACATGTGTGTGAATGTAAGGACATTGCGCAGCTCCTCTGTACACAGGCTAGTGCCAAACTTTATGTACCTACTGCAAGTGGCTTTTTCATCCCATTTGGTAATTGCAGCTCCTTGTGGTGCAGGCAGGTCATTTGATGTTGACCTTGCCAATCAACTTGCTGTTTCATTTGTACTCATCTTGATGGGGGAGGGGGGGCAGGGGAAGACATTTTGTCCATATAAACACATTGCTTAGGTTTATTGTCTGTATCAGTGTCTTGAAATGGCAGAGGTAATGGTGGGATGCCTCACTGTGAGTGTTTGCTGGCCCAAACTTTGTGAGAGGAACCAAACATGGCAGTTACTTGAGCATCCCCTGAAAAGGATAGGACTTTTCCACCCCATCTCCTCTCCAGAACTAGGTTTTAACCACAAGAAATAGAAAAATAAATGCAAGTGTAGGTGGTTTTAACATGGAACTGCAGTTTCCCTATGCTGTGCATTCAGCATGTACTAATTTGTGCTGTTTTGGTTTTTTTAATATATGGCTTCCCTCAGTCATGCAGCAGCAATTTCCAATGTGTGATGAAGTTTAGGAACATAAGAGGCAAACAATAAATGAGACTTCTAAAAAAAGCATTTGTTTTCTGCCTTATTGAAACACTGAGCAGTTCAATTAGTTTTGAAAAATATTAACAGGAAAATAGCCAGAACTGGCATGTAAAGCCTGTGTTATTTTTAAAAGATGTTGGAAACTGAATGTGCACCCTTTGAAGGGATTCTAAACTGCGGCTATTAAATCTTAATTACAGATTTTCAGTTCTCTAAACTGTTGAAACTAGATGCTTTTGAAGGCTTTAGGTGCTGTCTCTTAGTTTAAGTACATACTAATCCTGCAGAAGATCAGAGTGTTGCAGTGGTCTGTATTTGCAGTGGTAGTACCGAGCTCATGAAATGGCTGACTGGCAGACCAGTATTAATAGTTACATTTGGGAAGTGTAATTTTATTTCCCACTTTTGTATTTGGTATTGCTGGTTGGAAGATTAAAGGGCAATTTTAAGCATGTTTTGAATAGTTTCTGCTAAAAAAAAAAAAACCCTGAGCATATAACAATTATAAGATCATAAAATTACTGTGGCATTCTTAAGCAGGAATCTTACAGGAAACCCTTATAGTCAGGAAAGAAGCTTCATAGCAGTGAAGACAGGAAATGAGTTTCTTCTGGATAAGAGGCCTTGTCTCACATTGAGAAGAACATCCTAGCAAGGTTTAAGCATGTCTTCAAAGTAGGCATTTGCAGAAAAGTGTGGCTGCTGGGCATTTTGATTTCAAACAAAGGGCAAAGAACAAATTTCACAGATTTTTCTCCACTTTTTTCACCTGCTCCATTTAAGTGGATTTTTATGGGACCAACAGCATTATAGGCAATTACATTCTTTTGTAGGCTGGTTTTGAAGTACTTATAAGCAGGATCCATGATTTTCTTTCGTGTTGGGAAATCAGTGTGTTTTCTTCTTGGAAAGCTGTGTCATCTCTTGAACTGTAGTTACTTCTTCAGTATGACTTTTTGATGGTAGATTTACATATCCTGTCTAAAGATAAAGAAAATTCTGTAACATGCAGTAAGCTAGAGAGTCACTTGATAATCAGAGAACATTAGGTACACCAGCACCAAAGGTGCTTCATCTTGCTCTTTCATTATTTGCAAAGCAGGAGAAAATGGTGTTAAGGATTGCTTTAATATGTACAGTCAGTACAAGCTGTTTGTCATCGGAAGGACAATAGAATTTTATTTAAATGCTGGACAACCTTAACTGAGACAATAGAAGGAATTTATTCGGTGAGTATTGCCTGAATCTTCCAAATGTGGGCAGTAGCTAGACTTCTAGAGAAAATATTTCGGTTGCTATTATACATTTTTACATTGGTTAACCTGGGGTTCTAGGAGAGTGGATGTTGCCAGGTAAGATCATAGTACTGATACAGCACTCAGAGCTGAAAGTATTGAAGGAAGATAAGTATGATTAAAAAAAAAAAAAAAAAAAAAAAGGAGGGGTAGTACTGGGGGGATAAGAAAAGTTAGGAAAAGCAAGCTGGTGGTATGTGACATCATCAAACCAGGATGTCTTGGTGGGGAATTTTTTTCTAGGAAATCTAAGGAACTGGTTAAGCACTGCGGGGTTTCATGGTCATGGTGTTTTGTGCTACTTGGCTACGCTCTGAGGAAAACACACAAAGAGAGTCAAGTCCTTGGAATGCATTTGATCTCGGAAAAGAGGAAAACTTAAGTGTTGGACTTCGAAGTGAGGGTGAAGAAAGTATCTGGGGAAGATGACTAAAATGTCATCAAGCTTTGGTAGTAAGATGAGTAAAATAAAATGGATTAGAGGAATGCAAGGTGTATGGTGCATTGAGTGATTTGGTTGGTAGGATCCTACAATAAATAAAATTGGTTTTTTAATGAGCATTTTAAGAATGCAAGTGCAAAGCGCAGAAAAGTTAGGATTTTGTAAATAGAGATATTTCAGTGATGTAGGGAAAAGTATAGTGAAACGAGAAAAAAAGAAAATGTCATTGAGTAAGTAGGGGCAAAGCTAAGAAATGCAAGCTTTAAAAAGGTGTGATTAGCAAGTTACACGTTTCAAAATAACTCATAAATCCATTAGCACTAAATGTCAGGGAGAGAGTGTTCTGGTGTTCAGCAGAGGAGAGATCTTGAAAATACCCTTTTTGTACTTTATTGTCTGCTTTGAAGTATTACAGCATTCAATCAGTATTAAAAAGATAAGTATGGAGGGATGAAGTATAATAAAATTAAGACTAGATCAAAATGGGCAAAGAGGAGTCCAGAAACCGTTTATACCTTCACAGTGCCTGTTGGCAGGTATGAAGCAACCTGAGGGCTTCACTTGAACTCTGGCAACTGCTGCTAAGTTGTTGCCTTGTTGCACTAAAATCACTAATTCTATACTGGTGCAAGAGGAAGGCTAGTTAAGCTGTTGAGTCCTTCCAGCCCTGTTGATTTTCATTATTCAGTGTTACAGGATTTTTCCATGGGGTTGGTCAGGCTTATAAAATACATATTCGCATTGTATTATGTATTATGTGATTGATGTTTGAAAATGATAACGGAAAAGTTTTCTTATTTGGATTATTTTCAGAGAATGAACAGCGATCTTGTAAAGCTTGTACACACAGAAATTACTGTTCTCAGTAAAAGTGAAAACTCTGGTCTTAAAATATGGCTGCAAATACCTACAGGATAATCATTTGTCTCAGCACTGTCATAGAGCATTTCAGGTTTCAGAGCAGCATACCTTTCATGACAGGAATTGGTCTTCATTGGACCAAATGTAACACTTACCTTTATGTGTCAGTTCTAGTCTTTGGCCTATTGTGGATTAGAGTTAACAAATTTGACTGAATTGAAAAGAAACCATACCTGGATATCTTCATTGGTTAATGCATTAAATTTGTCTCTCGGTTGTGGGATAGGAGGAAGTATGTCCTTGAGACTGCAGTACCTTTGGATAGAAAATGGGATTGTGGAAAGATTTAAAATACTGGTAATATAACTTACACAAACATTGTGTGTTACAATTTAGGGACATTCTTTACTTTCAAGATTGAGTAGCTATTTCTCTACAAATTAAGTGAAAAGAAAATATTTTAAGTGCGTTAACTGGTGAGTTACTATTAGTACACTTACCACTTGGGTAACTAAAATTTATTTTGTGGTGAGAGTCAGAGCAAATACTTTATTGATCAATGGCTTTTAATAAATCATATGACATAACTGTCTTTAACCACTGAGTGAGAAGTTTTATCAAAATAACAATATGTTAATTTGTCTGGATTCCCTCGTCTGGTACTGTATGCAGCCGGTGGCTTCAAAGCAACCTGGATGTTAAATGCTTAAAAGTAGAATCCAGGATCCACTTAGTAACTTCAATACCCTTTCCCCCATTTTCACTTGTAGTGATTTTGTGTGCCAAAAGGCCATCCAAAACAATACTGGTGATAACACATTTTGACATCGATAATCAGATTATTTAAGTTTGCAGGTAGGAAAGTAGGAGATTGAAGGAATGTGTGTCATAGAGATAATACTCTATCAATAGTATCTACAGAAAAAAAGGTTGATTTACCTTTTGAAAAGACAATACAGGAGCAGTGTCACTGAGATTGTTCCAAGTGCTATCAGAAATAAAATCACAAAAATAAAGTAATCTTTCCCTTGACCTGAAACATCCAAGAGAGAGAAATATCTTAGCATACCAAAAATCTGCCTATGAGACTGTCAATAATGAATGCAAATTTCACAGTTTTTTCTTAAATATTCAAAGGACTTCAACTTGACTTTCTTACAGAACTTTGGCAAAAATTCAGGTTGACTTGATGCATTTTAAACCATTCCAAATATTTAAAATTTAGAGGAAAAAAATCCAGAAAAGAAAAATAAACAGAGTTGCAGAACAAATAACTGAACAAAATTAGTGGAAAGGGTAAAAAGAAAGAAGCAGAAGGAAGGAGATTATATTCATGGTAAAAACTTAAAGAACTGAGGAGCATCCACATCACTTCAGACCAAAGGCAAGAGTGGGTCTATTTGCTGTAGCTCTGGCATCTGAGTAACTGCTGCCTTCACAATCCCAGCTAACCAAAGGCTCTGCTGCCAGAGTACGGGAGCTTCTCTTCCGCTTTAATAATTTCCACCCAGTTCCTTCCATGTAAGGGATTTTATTCATTGGACTGTGAGGGAGAAAGGGAAGCAAACACAGTAATACTGAAAAAAAATAATATTTCATAATCTTACCAAACTCAATGGGTTCACTCCATTCCCCCCACTTTGAGCTTACGAGACATTTTGTGCCACGTGCTCTGATTTTCAGAATATATCTTTTTTTCTTATTGTAATTTTGGAATTCGTATCTGTCATTCCTTACCTAGAAGCAAAGTAATCAGACTCTGCATTTCACCTCATATTAACAAAATATTAACAAAATTTGAGGTTTAATTTCATTATACAGTTTCTAGAAAAAATAATTTGTATGATTTTTTAGTTATGTACTAGTTAAATGTTTATCCTGACATCTAAACTTTCTGGTTTTTTAAGGTTAAAGCTAGATTTTTGAAGTTTATTGGGTCTTTGATTTATTTTATTATGCTTTAAGGACACTTTTTTTCCCCTGTTCTTGTTTATGGATCCTAAAAAAATCAGAAAGACACAAAGCAGAAACTGCGTAAGTACCCTGTAAACTCCCCTTGCAGCCTTCATGGGGATAAAACATGCAGATGTTCCCTGGATGGTGGCTGTTTTTGCTAAAGAGACCTAATATTTCTGAGACAGTACAACAACAGATATGTATTATCTGGCCTCATGGTACTTTATACAAAGTCTAGAATCTGTCAAGCCTTTCCAAGGCTCAGAGGACGACTCATTTGTCAGGGAAAGAGTGAGAGTATGTATGAACTTCCACAGGTTTTGAAGACTGTTATATTCCCTTTGACTAGCTGTCCTTAGATACAGATGCAAACCTTCTAGAAGTATATTTTCTGTAATAGTATTTATATACCTAAGTGAGCAAAACCACAAATTTGTATGTGGCAAGAATACTTACAACCTTTTTCTCTTCTTTGGGCTCACCCTGCAAAACAAAGACAAATCTTCATTTTTATTATTTCCTTATCAAATAATCAAATAATAAAATATTTCTTTTTGGTTCTCTTTTTCTTGTCTTTAAAGAACATAAGTAATTTTAAACTGAAAAATTTGATAGTCTTCTCCAGTAACGTCCCAGAGTAACAGCATTTTATTCAGAATTTTGGCTTCCTACATTTCCTTTTAGAAAAGGAAGGAAACATGAATTAGTTATCAGTGGATGTGAGAAGCTGTATTTGCTACTAAGAGCGTATTTAGACTGTACATTCTCATCCAGCAGAAGTATATCCAAATTACACAAGCAGTCACACCATCCTACACGTACTGGAAGCTGTGATTTCACAGGAGGTTGATAACATGGGGCAGAGAAATTATGTGAATAGCAAATTTACCCTCCTTCCAGTCAAAGTCTATGTTATCCGTGCTCAAGGGCTTTCCCCTAAGTACTATGAAGAGGTACTTACACAGCCTATACAATCAAAATTTAATTAACTGGAATCAAACATTGACCTGGATCAAAGAACCTGAAAATTTTGGAAAAAAAAAAAAAAAGGTAGGTTCAAAAATGAGTGAACAGTTTCAACAATGGTGATTTTTATCAATGATCCCAGAAAACATTGAAAGGCTGAGGTCCTGGAAACAACTGTCACATATAGTATCAGGAGGATAGCTAACATTATGGAAAAGTCAGAAAGGTGTAACTGGAAGGAATGTCTCATTACAGAATACACACCCACTGTGTGTCTTGAATTATAATGTAGACTAGTATTTCCCCATCAGTCATTGTTAGCTGAGCTCTTTCAGCTTAGGACCTGACGGAAGTCAATCAGCCTGTGCTGTGAATGGGTGCAGTGTAAATGAGTTACTTCAACTTTAATTTAGTGCCATATGCCTCTATCAGCCCCTCCTGAGAGGTGTGAGTTCTATCTGCCATCTCCATGTAGATACCTCTGGTACCTTCAGTACCTCTAGCACCTCAAGGGGAATGAGCCCCTCCACAGCACGGAGCCCTAGAAGTGCGTTGTCTCTTAGGGGGTGTTTGTGCTCCTTTGCAGACACCTACATTAAGGTGCCTCAGTCTGCAAGATGAATTTCACACCCAAATGTAGAAATCAACACTGAACCCCACCCTTTCTGACTGTGGCACAAGAAAGAAGAGATAACATGTATTTCTTTCAAATAATTTTTTTTTATAATATTGCTTTAATCATATGTTGTTACCTATATCTTTATGTAAAAAAATTCTAAGTATTTCACACAAGATCTTCCTGTCAAGTTATACGTACCAAGCTGGAAAGCTATGTGCAACTGCAATTGCTCCTTGAAATAGCTACAGTCTGCAAGCTGTAGGCCTTGTTTTGAATGAATGAGATTTAATGGTGTATTGCTTTATTTCAGTTGTATATTTATGTTTAACCCTTAGCTGATCTTTCCTGTAATGGTCTTGTGCCTGAGGAATTGCCACCACTGTAAGCTTATGAGCTGCAGCTGGGAAGTGGGATAGGTAGGGAGCACTGATTTGTCCCAACACAGGTGTCATCCACATGTGGAAATCATGTAATGGTGAAACAGGTATCCCAGGGATGAGGATGAAGAGTGCTATTTCTGGCCTCCTTGTCAAACTCCTGGACTCAAAGAAATTTCCTAGCCTTTGTCCTTAGAGATGTTAAAATCAGGTCCTTTAGGCACTGAGATTTGTGGAGAAAGGTTTGTCACCTCAGCCTCTCTGCTCCTTTGTATGTGGTAGAAACCAGACATACCCCAGCCTGGAGAAAAGCAGTGTCAGGGGAGACCTTCTCTCTCTCTACAGCTACTTGTGGCAGAGTGGGGATTGGTCCCTTCTCCCTGGTAACAAACATTAGGAGGAGAAGAAATGGCCTCAAGTTGCACCAGGAAAGGTTTAGGTTGGATATGAGGAAATCTTCACCAAAAGGGTAGTAAGGCATATGGATATGGCACTTGGGGATGTGGTATAGTGGTGATTATGGTGCTATGTTAGCAACTGATGATCTTGAAGGTCTTTTCCAACCTTAATAATGATTTTATGAACCTGAGTGAGCATGAGGAGCTCAGGACCGGCCACAGGCTGGAGGCTGCCACCAAGCCTCTTGTTGCAGGTCACACAGTCATTCCTCCTGTGACATGTGCAGGAAAGCATCACAGGTGTTCTCAAGTCTTTCTCAAGTATTCTCATAACAGAGATTCCTCATAGCATTTCCCTGCTCTCCTCTGCTTTTCTACTTTGCCTCTCTGGGGAGTCTGAGAAAAGCTTATGAGAGATGGGATGTGAGACTAGCAGAGCTGGAGCAGGAGGACACCACAGGTCATGAGAGAGAAGGTAATGAATAAAGGAATCAGAAGTTTGCACATTATAGATGCACGTGTGTAGGTACAGTGGCACAGACAAACAAAGAAATTGTTTTTACCTTATTTTGTATGTTAATTTCATACTGAAAACACTTTAGTTTTTTCACATGACTTGTAAGGGGTGGATGCCATGTAATTATGCAACCCACTGAATCTCCAGTACAATGGGCAGTGATATTTAATGGAGCAGTGAGTATTTCTGGGGAAAAAAAAAAAGAATAATTAATGTAGGCATGATCAGTAACCCACTACAACTCAGGCCTTCATAGCAAAATACATGTCAAGGTGAGGCAACTGATGTACAACTGTGTACTACTGATTCTAGCGAAAGTTATTTGGTAAACAGCAGCAAAATACCATACCAAAACTTGGGAATATATCACTGCAGTTGCTGGACATCTGAAGTAACTGAAGTTCATGTAAAAACAGTATGAAGGATTTTGTGTAATTGAGTAGTGCAATCACAGAGTGCCATTTTCTTCTGCATCTGTTTTCCATATTGACAGTGCAAGTCTCCGTAGAAAGAAGGATGGAA
>JAWWLV010000001.1:83112715-83126470 GCA_035041135.1 Platyrinchus mystaceus
TGAGATGACAGTGTGGGTTAACAACAAAGACCCAGAGAAGAGCTATCTATGCTGTTTCTATGCTGGAAGAAATATTGGTCAGTTCTCTAGTCTGCCACAGATTCATTTTATGACCCTTGGTCAATCAAAATCTGTGTACTTGCCTTCCTCATTTACAAAACAAATAAAGAATTTCCTTTCTATCAAGAAATTGCCAGGCAAATGAAGCAGTCTGAAGGACGACTGCAGGTGCTGTGCAAGGGTCTTAGAGAGATAGGCTTCTTTAAGCCTTTAGCAGTGCTGCAAATCTAAAAAAAAGGATTATTCTGATTTCAGATCAGTTCACAACCTGGTTCATGTGTGGCCCAACAAGCAGTTGAGTTGGCCAGCAACAAAGAAATAGGGTGAAAGGAACTCCTAAAATGGCATTGTAGTCAAGGAAAAAGCAAATAAAACTACATCCTTGGACTCTTCAGCGACCACCTCAGGTTTTTATATCCGAGAAAAGCATATAGAGATATTCTCAGAAGTTCTTTAATTAGCCCAAGTTCTACAGCCAGAACATTACTCTGCCTACAAAACAGTCCCTATCATCTGCACAGTGTCATGTTCATACTAACATCAGGCACATGCTGTGAAGATCACTCAGATATGTACGAGTCTATCTATACCATTTGCTGACAGGACATTTTTTCCAGGTTTGAGGGCATTTATTTTTCATTTTTATTTATTCATATTTCTGTGGTTATGCCAAATAAAATCTTGCAGAATAGATAAGTATGATTACCCTTCTTGTAATGTTTATTTTTGAGCCTGCGGTATTCATTCACAGTGTCAGCATTACAGTTTTATTTTTAGCAACACCTGGAATAGAACTAAATCTTCATGAGACATTTATCTCACATTATTTCAAGGAGACACTGACATTTTTCTGTTTCCAGCTTATACCTGAGGACTAGCTAAATTTATTTAGTGTCCTTTTGCTTAACCACTCCTATTTGACAAAACCCATATTTGTCATTTATTTGGCACGATTTTACTCTCATTATCCTTTTCTGTGAGCTGTGATGTTTCTCTGTACTGTACTGTTCTTTCTGAACTGCCTTCTATACTATTTGATGATGATAATGAATACATATGGAAGTATGTTAATATGCTCAGAAGCATCGTTTCATACATGAATAACTTATTTTCCCATATTTTACTATCTTTAGCTATATTTGAAATGTTTCTAGACATTCTTTCCATGAAAGAGGTAAGCTACTCAACTGAGTGACGTGTGATGATTGCACTCAACTGCATAACAACCCACTGTTTCAAGCACACAGAATGTTTTTATTTATCTACACCTCTTAAGTCAATTTAGATTATCTCCGTCACTTGTGCAGATGTTAGAAAAATGTAGGAGTATTAGCTTCAGAAAATTATGAGAGAAAATTTGGCTCTGCAATCCTTTGTGGGAAACAAGATTATTAATAGGGGAGGACAGGATCACACCTTTGGGTCTTGAGCACAAGAGAATTTCTACTTTTATTCAGTAATTCTTAAATAAAAAGTGCATAAACTGCTCTTGATTCTTGGACATAATGGACCAGATAATTTGTTATAGATTGTAAATAACATGCTTGCGATTGGAAATGAATAAAAGGAAGTTAAAATACTTTAAGCTTTTAACCTAACTGAAGATGCTGTCAGGTGGAATGGGGTGGAACTCATCTTACCTAAACTTACCCAAAAGCTGTATAGGTACATTCACGGAGGAACCAGTAGTTCCATATGACCTTAACATTGTCTGAAAAAAACAAGATACCTAAGACACAGTTTATTTAATCTAGTCTAGGATAAGAGAAATGAAGGTTTCACTATATTCATTTTCTGCTATTCACTGAGAAGATAGCCCAGGGCAGCCTGCCCAGAAGAATTGCTCTAACACTGAGCCATCCACCTGGGTCAGGTAAATCCAAGATGGTTAATTCCTTTTCTTCTTTACATCATCTGGAATCCATATTTAAGTACTAAACAGAAATGCTGCAACTATTATTTCCTCAACAGATAACTGCAAATTTATTATTGAAAATACCTTTTCCTTCTCTTTCTTATACCTGTGTAAATATCAAGTGCTTTTTCTCTTTAAAAAAAACAGGTGCCATAGAGGAACTGTACTGTTTTCCCCAGAGGTGTTTCAAACTTTCTTTCACATCTCAAATAATTCCTGTGCAGATTATTGATCAAAATCTTAAGGAAACTTAGAGTATTTCTGTGTGAAGTTGTTTCCTTCCTGTACTGTAGTTTATAAAGTTTCTATGGAAATTGGCTACTGCTAGACTCTGTGCTACAGCACAAATCACTCTTAATTACTTCTCAGAGAAACTTGAATTCTGACACATGTCCACAGGAGATAGTTGTGTTAGGAAATCAGAAGCTGAAATCCTACTGCAGCGGCTATTCTCACCCAGGTCGATTACACAGGTGATTGGATAAGAATAAAAACTTGTCCAACAGACTTCTGATTATGAGTAATACTTTATAGTATTTTGATACTGTGCAATTGAAAAAACCCTCAAAACTTACACTTTTTTTTTTATATCATTATTTTTTGTTAAAGGGAAAAAATAATTTATGTTAGGTATAGTAATTAAGACTAGACCTCTGAGATTTATTTCCCAGCTTTGCCTCTGAAAGACTTCTAAAACTTTTTTTATCAGTGGGAATATATAAAATGGAATTACTGCTTACATGTTGGTTGTTATATGAAGGTAAAATTATGCCTACATGCCTGTGACATTTTCAGAGAAGTGTGCGTATGTGAATTCTTCTACTTCAGTATTAAAATATTAAAGGAGAAAGGACACCGCCATGTTCCCATTCTGCTCTTACCTAAATACAGTACTCCTAAAAGGGATTCACTTCTTCATAGTAATTTTACTCTACGGATGTAAAGTTCTAAAATCTAAACTTTTCTAATTTGACTATTTTCAAGAAAGAGTCAGTCATTCTTCAGCGCTGAGTGCAGGTCTTAACATAAGAAAAATACTGCTATGTGGATGAGGCCAGTAACACTGGGAACTGCTAGTTTTAAAATATATTTATACAATTATTTTCAGATTGTAGAAAAAACACACCATCAAAATATTGGCTAAGACATTAATCAGACAAAACCATGCATTTGCAGGTAGTGTCTGTTCACACCTCACAGTTATTTTAACATTAAAACTAGCAGAATAACAAAATTAAGTGTTTCTTTGCCTAGCTTCTTTGGCAGAAAAGAAAAATAGAAAAGAAAATAGAAAAGAAAAACAGAAAAAGACAAAAGTAAACCTACCTTCTCCTTGAAAACCTCTTTCCCTGTGGCTGTTACAGTAATAGAGCACAAAAAAGGCAGAAATTATGAATATGCCCTGCGGGTATATTTTTGCATTCTTTGACAGTGTGATTTCGTTAGAGTTCTTCTGAACTCATGTTACAGGGTGCAAAAATCCCGCCTACATCTTACTCATTTCCCTTACCACATGGTGTTACTTCTGTAGCACAATGGGGAGAAGAGCAGCTACAGGAAGACAAATAGGTCAGAATAGGAGGACTTTTCATTACTTCATTCACACAGTTTTCACTCATTTCTGTCACACATTTTTCATATAGATGTTTGTACAGTGCACCGCCTGAAAAGTAGATGAATATATGAGTCTTCCTTATGCCTCAAGTATAGGTCAGGTACCACTGCTTAAAGCCATGCCACTGTTTTCTACTCACAGCTTTGGATCACCGCCCTGCACAAGAGTATAAGCCCAGTGTTTTGGCCTTCAAAACAGCTGTTCCCAGTTTTGTGCTAGCCAGCCTCATTTCCTGTAGATGGATAACAAGCCAATGTCACTAGTCTCAACAACTTTCCTACTTGACACATGTACACATTTTCCTGAGCTGGGTGAATTCAGTGCACAGAACAGGAAAAGTTTCTTCACATATGCAAATGCCCTGAGTGACCAAACAAAGAGTGTCTGTGCTAGTGTCCTGGAACTGAGAAACATTGCTCCTGTCTTTTCGTGTACAGTCTGAGTATGGAATCCTCTGCCTTCCTCACCTTTAAATGTTTTGAACAGGAAAATGAAGTTATTAAAGTAGACAACAGCATTTAAATCTGATTACTTATAGCGTTCACTGAGTGTACTAGTCTTGCTATATGTATCTGTTATTTCTCATTGGAGGAGTGGTAAATCAAATGAAATCTGTCCGTCTGTCTGTATCTTGTACAGCTTCATTCCCATCATTCTTGTTGCTCTTCTGGGCAGAGAAGGAATATGTGGGGGATGGTTCTTGAGACATTTCCTCTTCTTCAGATCTCAATTCCTCAATTTTATTCACAAAGTAAACAGCAGGACACTACTGTATTCCCTGCTAAGACACTTCATTTCAAGACCTGCAGAAGTAAGCCTTTTGTTCTGTTTCTCACTTTCTGATGCAGACACTTCTATAAAAATGGAGTGAATTATGGTTTTGGGATAGATTTATTTCAGTGAACATAAAACTTCATTTTCCATAAGGTGTGCTCAATGTGCCCAACTATTTGACAATAATGTTGTGTAGGTTCAAAGCTAAATGACTGATTCTCATATGCATCCACAAATGTATCAGAATGAAATGGGTCTTCCGTGGAAAGGCCTAAGTATGCAACCACAAAGATTTCCAGTATGTCAGGAAATATAAGTTGTTGTGTAGTGGACACACTGCAATCTTGTGAATCTCATTTTCTAGTTTAATAAGTGAGAACTTCTCAGAACACTTACCATTGTTAGAGGGATGAATCCAGGAAAACAATTGCATTGATCCAGTGATTTCTTGGGATTTTAATTATGTTCTTTAGTCCATTGGCAGGCTTGCTGCTTTACAAAGTGTCAGTCAACGCTACATTCACTTTTAATGAACTATTGACAAAGCACATTACCATCATGTCCTCAAACCTGTTAAGGGCAGATTTCCTAGGAAAAAAAAAAAAAAAAGAAAAAAAGAAAAAAAGAAGGCCAGAGCAGAAAAGGATCCAAATCCCACCAGTGGTACATAAAATCTCCCAGCCAATTGGACACTTAATATGCAGATATGCACTCTCTACATGCCAACCAGAAAGAAAACTATGGAACCTGGTCAAGAACTAGAGGCATCACTAGGTAATCTAACGTTGAACACATGAACCTTCAGGTGAAGTCACTCATTAAACAGGATCATGAAGAATAACACTGTAGATGTTTTCTTTGTCAGTAGTGATAGAAAAAGAACTTGTCCTGAAGTTTGGTTCACACCTTGGTATTTAGTTCCAAGATGTGGTAACTGGTGAACTTTCATATAAGTTGCCCTCACTATGTGTCCCCTGAAAAAAATATAGGAATTCTTTGCAACTGAAGCCCAAAAATCATGACTTAACCTCAGGAAATAGCAAAAATACAAACAAAATGGCTTCAATGATGAGACTTCTAGATAAAGAACAAACTGGCATGTCTTTCAGACTAATGGGGAGGTCTTGCAGAAACTGAAATTTTCAGCACTGTTTCTCTTTCACTGTTCTATAGTACACAGAATAAGAACAGTCAAGTTGTGAAATGTCATTCTATATCATTATGTTCAGTTAGAACAAAAGCTAATTGGTGATCTTGGGACTAGCGTGCATATTCCATTTGGGCCCCAAGGAAATCTCATTACTTGTGAGATATTGCAGTGACTAGAGAAAATTCAGTTAAACCAACTCTTCCTCTGTAGCACCTGTGGCAAGATGCCAAGCTGGCACCAGATAAGCTTTAACACTTTGTAACGCAAGTTTCTCACCTTGTGTTCACTGACGAGATAAAGATAAAACCCCAGCATCAGGTGGTAGTCTAGTGCTACAAGGCATAGCACCAATTTTATGACCTTTCTCTTTGGTATCAGCATTTTTACCTCCTGAGCATGTGTGCTGGAAGGGCATGCTTTGGCAAGTAAGTTCCTGAAATGGCTTCCCTCAAAACGTCCTTGAGGGTCCACAGCACAACACTATATCTCAATGGATGCAGCTGCTACAGGTATGTCTCATATTTTTAATGTTTCTCCCACAAACTAAGGAAAGGCTTAGGATACACTCACCTGTGATTCCCTGGAGCTCAGCATACAGAATTTGTAGTGCCTACTTCAGGGAAGAACAAACTTTCATGCTCTCTCTAGGCTTGCAATCCATTTCCAAGTGAAATGGTTGAAATCTGTCCTCTGTAAGTTCACAAGGAGATAAAAAGTTTTAAAAATGTGCTCCTCCAGCCCATAGTGATTGTAAAGCTGCCTTGGCTGTGACACTTTCCCTTCAATAATGAATGGCAAAATGGTGAAAGTTCGCTGTAAAGGGGAAACTTGATTGGTGAAACAGATCAAAACGTTTAGAACAGAGAGAAATAAAGGAAACAGAGCAAATTTTATAATCAGTAGCTACTCTACAGAGGAATGAGACTTGACCTAATTATTTTCCTTTTTTTTTTTTTTTTTTTTTCTGATTTGCTTCCTGTACAACAAACAGAAAAGGGAGATAGATGGGTGATGTTCAAGCACTTATTGTCATTAACAACAGCTGAACTAAGGCAGTCTGAGTATGGACAGTCATTAGTTTCTTCTTAGTTAAGAGAAAGTGTTGCACCTTGTTTATTCCCTTCCTTCTAAAGACGACCAGTTTGCATAAAAGACTATGAAAGGGACATTTCATTGGAGGTTTGTGGGAACAGATGCAAAACCACACACATATACATAATACACTGTGAAAATATAACAGTGGAAATAAGCCAAAGACAAAATAAAGCATGCATTTCACTTTCAGAGGTGTGAAGAACCACTCAGCAAACTGATTTCTGTGAGATTTTATGTGAACTCGACAGAGAAAATTGGCACTTCAAGTGTATGATTGTCTTTTGGTAAAAGGTTTCCCCTGAGATGGATACCAGAAGAGTTTTATAGTTTAGGTTTTGTTCTTCCTTACTGGTGGCTTCATGTTAGAACTGAGTTTTGCATAAAACATTTCACAGGATAAAAATACGAAGAAAGGTTAATGTGATTTCAAATAGAAAACCAAGAGACGCTCGTTGAGCCTGATGGAAAACTAATCTGCTAAGAAAGCCAAGGGGTGTCAGTGACATGGCACAGAATTTGCTTAGTACTTCAAAACTGATGCTTACTAAGTCTTTCAAAAAGTCCCTTCAGCAAGGGAAACATCGTCCCGAAGGAAGTGAGGGGCTGAAGCATACACACATGGAAGGATTGTGGCACTGATCTGAGAGCAGCTATGCTATCTGGCTGTTTATAGCTCATAAAAGAATATTTGCATCAAGCACGTCCATAAACAACAGGTAAATAACAGAAGTCCACAATTATAATAGAAGTTTGAACTGACAAATTGCATTATGGTTGTGAGGCTGAGAGGCTTTGTGAATTATGGGTCAGTGTATTTCTTCAGTACAAATATTGTCTTCACGAAACAGGAAATGGGAGAAAAAAACCAATTTTTTTTCTAAATGCTGGTCTGTAGAGGAATTGAAAGAGCTCTGCTATAGTACTCAGATAGTGTTTAGACTTTTGTGACTACTCAACTTCTCTAATTCTTGAAACTGGGCCCTGTTCTGTTCTAAGAACAGAATTATTTTTGGAACCCTGCATCCCAGCATTAGTGATAAATGATACAGTGAATTAGGATACAGGAAACTGAGCTGGGATAAAAATCTTAATTTATTTTCATCTCATTTTCATTAATTAATAAAAATTTTAATATAGATTAGAAAAGTTGAAATCTTCAGTATTTATATAGAGCAAACAATATGTTATCAATTTCAGTGCAGGAAATTTAACTAACTGTATGGAATGTGAGATTTCATGATAATTCACAAAATGCCCAAGATCACTTTAGGAGAGGTTTTGGGATACTATATATGCATCCCAGTCTTGTCAATTAGAGTCTCATAATTAGTGTTTGACCTCGACTTGGATGTTTTCACCAAATCAGACAACCTGATGATAAAGCTCTTCTTAGCTGATATGCAGTGTGAAGGATGATTTGGTTTACTTAATGAAAGGGATGGGAGTTGCATGCCAGAGTAGTCTAAAAGCATCCAAGGCCAGCACATTTTACCACAGGCTTTCTGAGTCAATCTGTATTCTTCTTAAAACCAGAATAATTGTATAACCTTTATATGACTAGTGCATTTAGTCTTCTTCATAGATAATAATGAGTGAACACTGCAGTTATAGTACTGAAAAGATTGTTAATCAAAAGAGAATCTTTCTTTTTTTTTTGTTTCTCCAGCTTAATCTACTTTAAATTAATCATCTTTTATATGAGATATTAGAAGCAGAAAGCAAGTGATATATGATTTAAGACTGGTTTTGACTTTTTTTCTTGTCTCCCTCCCCCTCCCCCCCCCCCTTTTTTTTTCTTTTTCTTTTTCTTTAATTCCACCATTAAATACTCAGGTCTGTGTAGTAGAATTATCCAAGCAAATCCCAAGCTGTCTTCAGGCCAATGATATTTTCTGTAGAACACAAACACTGTCTTTACCTTTTTACACAACCAAGCTATGCTTCAAATCTTACAAGTAGAGTTTATACCCTTAGAAGGAACAGGGCTAAGAATCTATTGACTGAATTTGCAATTACCACCAGGTCTTCTCAAATTATGGAACGAGCTGATTTTGTCCCAAACCCTTCTTTTCCTTAATTTATGGCATACAATCAAAGCTGTTTGTTTTTTCTGATGAATAAGACTCTCTGAGACTATAGCAAGGAGATTGGTTTAAACCTTCTGTTTTGCACTTTAGAAGAAAAGGGGAACTTGTAGGAGACTGCAGCTGATGATATGCTGACCTCACATGGAAGGGAAAGTGTAAGCAGAATATTGCTAGATATAAACTTTTCTGAAAGAGCGGAGAGCTTATAACACGTAGCATATCTTATTATAGGGCTATGCAGTAAGTACACAGGGTAGTCCTGTCCTGAATATTACAATACCTGGAAGCTGAAATATAGCTCAGCTCCTCACTGTGTGGTGGTGATGCATCCAGACATATATTTTTATTTCAGTTTACAAGAAGAAACATTTTTTTCTCCTTATTTCCTTTACCTTCATGATTTAACTTGCTTGTCTCTGATCCTAGGCTACCATCATGTGGCCACTTTGAGAATCTTCCCAAGTAACAGAAGCAAAGGCTGATTACTGAGTCTGGAAAGCAGCAAGGTACTGTCTGTGTACAAGATGAAGGCCACATGAAAGCTTTAGAGGGCTTAATTTTGCTTCTTGATGGCACTCATTCCTTATTTAGTCACTTTGTTCTTTAGTTTTTGTCTGTTTTGTTCTGCTTTAATTCTCCCCTTACCCCCCTGCCCTGCCAAGGACTGACAAAACACACTAATTTCAGAAAGAAAATTTTTCTCTAAGTAGCAGCACTGGGTAACTCCATGCATTAAACTCTAAAATACAGGTTTCTCTATGCTGGTCATTTCTGCCCATACATTTCAAACTCAGTTTCAAATCATCCCTTTGTAAATCTCCCGTCATCATCATAGCTGGACTTCACGAATAAAGATTTGAGAAGGACTCTACCCACGCTTGCTGCAAGCGTGCTGATGGCTAAAGAGGCCAATGTGAGATGGACAAGTCCGGTTGCAAAAGGCCCAGCAGAAAGACTCCCTGGATGAGATCGACAAGGCACGATTCTTTCTGTGTTGTCTTTTCTCTGGAGAAAAGATAATGTAGGAAAAAAAAATCTCCTCTTAAGACCTATTTATTATTCAGTAATGTCATGGACAGTGGGATGCACCCTCAGTGAATTTGTGGATGATACCAGTCTGAGCAGTGCAGCTGATGCACTAGAGGGAAAGGATGCCATCCAGAGAGAGCTTGAAAGAGTTGAGGAGTGGGCTCATGCAAACTTCATGGAGTTCAAAAAGGCCAAGTGCAAGATCCTGCAGCTGTGTTGGGGCAACGCCCAATCTCTGTGAACAGGATGCCCAGAGAAGCTGTGGAAGTTCCTTCATTGGCAGTGTTCATGTTGTGTGGAACTCTGAGCAACCTGATGGCAGGGATATTGGACTAGTTGATGTTTAAAGGTCCTTCCAACCCAAACCGCTCTGTGCTTTCATGGTTCTATAAAATATGATTGCAGTAAACTCTCTCCAAAGCTCATGCTTCTGAGATATTACTTCAGAATGTGACTCAAATATGGAAACATCTGGTTCTATATGTTTGCAGCTGTCAGGGTAGGAACAGACATCTCCAGGTCACACAAGACTATACTGGGGAGCAAAACTTTGCACCAAGTAAAGGCACTTGTACTGGATTAATTTTTATTCATGCAATGACAGAAATAATATTTTAAAAGAAACTATATGCTTAATAAATTTATTGCAGAATGGACTTAGATTCTTTGTTGGAGCACTTAATCGGGAAATAACCTATGTTGAAGTTGGAGTCTACTATAATCTGAAACCTAAATCCAGTCTCTGACCAACAATGGGACATTTATTGTGGTGTAAACATCTCACTTTGACACTTTTGCTGAGTCAGAATCACAGAATATTCTGAGTTGGAAGGGACCCACAAGGATCATTGAGTCCAACTCTTGAGTGAATGGCCCGTATGGAGACAAAACCCATGACCTTGGGATGGTTAACACCATGCTCTAACCAACTGAGCTAATCCCAGGGTTTACTCCATATACAAAAAAATGGTTAAAAAGTGGAAAATTAGAAATAGTTTAGATAAATGCTTTTAACTACAGACATTGTTAGGTATTAGTCCTTGATTTTTTATTAATTTATCTTAATTTAATATTCAATAATTTAATTTTATTTTTTCCAGAATTAAAGATCTTGAACCTCTTTACCGAAACATAGGTTCTGTGAACAGAGTTTATATACTTACAAGGAGCAGATCAACCCTGAATTTGTAGGCCCATTGACCAACCAGGCTAAATTATACTTTTATTTACAGTCATTTTATACATTATAGCTCCATACAGTGAATGTTAAAACAGACTTCAAGATAGGATTTATTTCTGAAGTGTAGATTAAAACTGCATATCAGAGTGGCCTAAAATTTAGTTGCATGACTCTGTGCTCATTTCAGACTTTGTGAAGAGAAATGAATACTTTCTGGGTGAAAATGAACAGCGTGAAGGGGGAGTTGTTTTGCCAAAGTGTATTTCTTTCCATTGAAAATAACGATAGTTAAACCTGATTTGTGTAGGTAAAAATATCTGTACTGAAAAGACTGAAAATTCTTAATTTCAGAATTCCTTTGCCTTTTAAGTTGCAATGACAATTACCTGATTATTCCTAGAAAGGTGATATGTGTCAGTCTGAAGTTGTGGTTATACAGCAGTAACATAAGTACTTCATTTCTTTCCCATGCACTCACCATTATACTCTCACTCACAGAGAATTGTGCTAAGACATTTCCAGTCTAGGCTACTCTGAGTATTGTGTGAGGAAATATTAGGGAAGTAAAGCAATGATGTGCTTCCTCTGCCTTTCTGTATTTCTTAGCAAACTTGGGCTTATTGTGTTCTAATAATGAGGTTTTGCATTCAAGTAATTTTATTCTTAGATATACTTCATTCTTTGATCTGTTGTCCAAATTTGTATCCAAGCAAGTTCTGCTTTTTTTTTTTTTTTTTTTCCTGTCAAGTCTTTTTAGCATCTATTTGCCTTGTATTTTTCAAGTTTGTGTAGTTTTTCCTATCAGATGTTCAGGAAAGACACAGTAATTTTTAAACTCCAAATAGCAAATAGTTTTTAGTACGCTTTCTACCCACATTGAGGATAATCACTCTGTTAAAGCAACTCTGGTTCTAGCTGTAAAGAAAGCTGAAAAGATCACATGCCTAGCTGCAGTCATCTTTATCGTACTGACATATCCTTTTCAAATTTAGCAGCCTTCTCTACTGATCTGTTGATCACAAATTTCCCTGATTTGGCTAATCCTTTTGCACAAAGGACATGTCTAAAACTCAGCCATGTTATCAGAGGTCTGATCTAATAGAAGTATTGGTAACTCCAATAGTCTATGGGTAAGAGATGAGATAAGGTATACATGGGATAAGGTAATGGCTTTAAGTTGAAAGAGAGTAGATTTAGATTGGATGTATTTGAACAAATTCTTTACTGTGATGGTGGTGAAGCACTGGAATGGGTTGCCCGGAGGGATTGTGGATTCCCATCTCTGAAAGTGTTCAAGGCCATCTTGAATAGGGCCCTCAGCAACCTGACCTAGGTGGATGGCATCCCTGCCCATGGCATGGGATTGGAACGAGATGATCTTTGAGGTCCCTTCCAACCTTAACCATTTTATGATTCTATGGTTCTTCAGAAATAAACCTCTGTTAAACTAAGGAATAGCTTAAGAAGAAAAACATTTAGCCACATACACTTGCCAGATAAAATGAAGTGGAAATGGCTAAATTAATGTGACAGCCTAAGGCATGGAGCAGTTTAACAGACTGATGACAACCCTGACTCAGTGTGGTAAACGTATATTTTTGGGTCAAGAGAGCTGGTACTGCTTGCATGATCCGGTGCACTAATAAGGATTAGAAAAAAAAAGTATCTCCTGTCATTGAACAGGCATCTGATGGATTTTGTGATCTGATTGCACTCAAGGAGGTGAGTAAGCTCATCTGTGGTAAAAGGGAAGTAACACTGGATGGTGTGTGGGAAAGGATTTGAAAATGTTAGGCAAGCTTGATCCATAGTGGAAGCCACAGCTTTGAGAAATCACCTCAGAATGAGGAGTATGTCTCATTGGGACTTCCCTGAATGCTAAATAGGGAATTATCTAAACTTTGCAGTTGAAGTAACACCATAAAGGGCTGTATCCTCTCATCTTCTTCATCAGAAAAGCATGCATTCTTGTTGTGGGACTGAGGAGTGAATTGACTGCAACAGCTGTGAACCTCTGTCAAAGGTAAATCCTAGCAATATTCCTTTTTAAACTTCAGGAAAGGTTCATTCCATTCTCTCAAATTCTTCCCAGAGGCAGGAACCCTCCCTTCCTCTGTCAAGAACAGGGCTGCGCTAGAGCAGCCCTCCTTTGACTGACAGATTTAAACCCATCTTCTCCTCCACCTTCATTTTTTTCTATCAATCTTCAAGGAAAAAAATTATTTTTTAGTCAGAAAAATTGAATATCTTCCACTGGGAAACTTAAAAAAAGAACCACCCTGAACTCTTAAATTATTTTTAGAAAAAGTCGTAGAGTTCAGTAGGACCTTATTACAAAACTTTCTAAAATTGATAATAAATCAGATTTATTACGTATCGAACATTTTAAGATTTTATCAAAATATTTCCTGATTTATTTTTTTTACTGATGAAAAATAACAATGCCTGTAATGTTTTCTTCATACCAACTGGGAAGGAAAATAAAATGATCCATTCTGAGAGACATTCTTGAATGAATTGTATAGAGGAAGGATGGGGAGAAATTTAAAGTACCCCATGAAAGGAATGGAGTGGAAAAGAAGGTTTTGATTTAGCACCTTTTTTTTTTCTCCAGTTTGCTAATTTGTAAAGGTTTAAAGGTTCCATCCAAACAGAGGGAGTAAATACTTCATTTGTAACAATTTTAGGGGTCTGAAATTCATTTTTGTGAGCAGAGGTTTAATCAAAGCAGTTTACAGTGTGATTTATTGGATTTATTGTATGGGTCTAGGGAGACCCCTGGTGGCCTAGCGGTTAAGATGCTGCGCTCTCAGCGCCGAGGTCGCAGGTTCGATTCCCGATCCTGCTTCA
>JAWWLV010000001.1:83135800-83168209 GCA_035041135.1 Platyrinchus mystaceus
TGGGTGTGCAAACCTTGCTGAGAGCCAAATCCTTTGTGTACACAGGAGTGGGCCTCTTTTCCTCTATGTAATATCATTGTAATTGCAGATGTACTTGGGATACATAATGTTCTGTGGATTACCAAGCATGATTCGAGAGTCATTTTGTCCTGGAACAATAATCTTACAAAAGAGGAAACTGAGAAATACATTGTGAAGTATATTTTGAGTTACAGGTTCTTCAATACCACTCAGGAAAGGAAAGTAAGTTCTTCAGTGGCTATACATATTTTAAAGTGAAATAATGTATTGCTTCATTCAATAGATGAATTTGCATAATATCCCCTACAAAACTTAACATCACACTACCTTCATGCAATTTCTTCTTCCTCCTCTTAGGAAAGACTGCAGAAAAAGAAAAAGATAATACATCTTGAGTTACAGTCTGGCTTTGTGGCTAAAGTTAAGACACAGGTTTTCGCAAAGGAAACAGAAGACATAATTAAGGAGAGTGACTGGTCAGAATTTACTTATAAGGCACCTCCAGGTCAGCTATTTCCTATGTGCTGTTAAGACATCCAAGCGTTTGTGATAATGTCCTGTCTTACTTAGAGACATATAATTTCTGAGAGCCCATTATTATCTTCTGCTCCTTTTTTTGGTATGGATTTGTTAAGAATATGATCCATAACACCAGAATGCAGAATTATTTCCTTTATTAGACATGTTCAGATTCAGAAAACTCCAGCTTTGGTGAGCAAGATGCCAGAACAACCCAACCACTCTCTCCGTTTTCCTTATCAACTCCAGTCTCATGAAGATTGTCTTCTGTATCACGTGGTTTCAGGAAATCTTAAAAGATCAGAGCTTTTCAGCTTCTATTCTGTACATTTTTTTAAAGTGTGTTAGTAAGGCTTTGGTGATAGAAGCAGCTGTGCTTCTTGGTTGTCATTGCCTAAAAAGCCAAAAGACCTATTTGTTCTCACCTAGAACTTATTTGTGCTTCTAGAAATAAGGCTACATAATGAGTTTGTAAAGGAAACCTTCATATTGTTATTAGAAAAGCAATATAAAATAAACGTAATTCTTTCTTGTTCCCCTTTCTTTGCTGCAGTCTATATTCAGAATCTTTCATGCATCATATATAACATTTCCTTTTTCAATTGCACCTGGGATATCAAAGCAGAAACTCCTGAAGATATCCAGATTTTTTCTTCATACAGGTAAGTGTCTTGAGCAAGTATGAAGCCATGTTTTTGCACCCAAGTGTTTGATTTACAAAACTCATATTTTCCTACTCACAGGCATGTAGGAAAATTGTTTGAATGTCAGCAATATATTAAAAATGCAAGAAAGAAAAATACTGGATGCCATATGAAGGAAATATATTTTCAACCATCAAGGAAAATCAATTTAAACATAACAGCAAGACATTTTAGAAATAATTCAAGAGAACTGTCTTATTACAAAGCTTTTACACCTCAGGCAATAGGTAAGTATTTTCTATTATCACCTATTATGAAAAATTCATGTATTGATTATTTCATGGAAAGCAAAAAAAGAAAATAGGGCAGTGTGACAGAGTATTAATTCGAACTATTTAGACATTCATCTTCATGGTAATTTTACACAAGAAACAAAATGGATTATGGTTCAAAGTTTGAAGGTTTTTTTCTCTGATGTAATAACATCATTTATCTATAATTGTCATTTAAAAATAAAAGATAAGCTGGTGTGAGAAAATTATATTTAACATCATTATGCCCTTCTTTTCTTTATTTTTTATCTTTCTTATCCTTTTCCTTATTTTTATAGTGCTGAGGAAGC
This sequence comes from Platyrinchus mystaceus, assembly GCA_035041135.1. Lineage (NCBI taxonomy): Eukaryota > Metazoa > Chordata > Aves > Passeriformes > Tyrannidae > Platyrinchus > Platyrinchus mystaceus. The sequence continues at coordinate 83,137,607 of JAWWLV010000001.1, forward strand.
ATGTTTAAAAAAGAAAGCGCATAAGTAGTCACTCACAATTCTCATTTATAACCTGAATTTAAGAATATGAATGTTCTCAAGCATTAGTAGCACTTTTATTTATTTTTTTAAGCTAAAAATATCTTGGCAGGTTTTTTTAATTATTGACGGTTTTGAATGATCATATAAAATTATTTTTCCTTATTTCTCTGGGAAGTTTGAATTAATCTCATGGGTAAAAATTCAGTTGAATTTTAGCAGAGACTGCAGATTCAAAAGCCTTTAAAGAAGTTATTAACATGTTGATCACATTCCAGACCTGCAATGTGGGTATCCGTCATAACTCAAGGGATAGAAAAAATATAATTCAAAACTATCAAAATGTATTCTGAGTTAGATCTTATTTATTCTGTTCTAAGACATTAGAATTATTTGCTTTACCTAGAGCTTTACACTGCAATCAGAGCCAGCTATAAGCAACATATTCTGTTTCAGGAAAATAAACCATTTTCAGGAAATTCAGATATTCCTGAAAAGACAAAAAAAAGTAGAGGGGGGAGGGGGGGAGGGAGTAGAAGGGAAGTGAGAGGGGAAGTAATCCATGGGAAGGCTCTATTAGGTGTTTTCATAGTTGATTGGGAAGATGCTTATTTCTAGACTGTCTCCCCAGGGACCACAGGGCTAAGGTGGGCAGGAGTGAGTAGGGGAATAAGTAGGAGGGATCAGGCTGTCAATTCCCTGCTTCTTTCTCCTTCCCCTTGCTCAGAGCAGCCACCACCTCCTTTTCGAGGAGGCCAGGTTGCCAGTGTTTCCCTCCTACCCTCCTTCCCTTCCCACCTTACCAAACTTTAGCCATCATGAGGGCTGCACGTCAGTCACAGCTGTTTCAGCCAACAGCTTCTGCTCAGCCATCAGCTTCTGCTCTCCTCTCAGCTCCAGGCAGAAGCCCTGTTAGCTCTCCTTGCCTCTAATCCCATTGCCAAGCTTTGATAGGGCACACCAAAATCTGAGTGCGCTTGCAGGGGATGTTTTTCACTGTGCAAGTGGTGGACTTAGTCTTGCAAGGCTATATTTTAAGTCAGGGCTGTCTTCTCCCTTCAGGGAAGAGTGTACCCTTCAGGTCACACACGAGAGGAAGGGTCCTTTGTGTCTGGGTTCCCCTTCTTTAGCAGTGCCTGTTACACTATGACGAGGGGCAATGGTTTTAATCTGAAGGAGGATTGATTTAATGAGATATAAGAAAAACATTTTTTACAATGTGGGTGGTAAAATACTGGCAAAAGTTGCTCAGAGAGGTGATAGATGCCCCATCCTTGGAAAAATTCAATGTGAGGTTGAATGGAGCTCTGAGCCACCTGATGTAGTTGCAGATATCCTTCCTCAGTTCAGGGGAGTGGACTAGATGGTCTTCAAAGACCCATTCCAACTCAAACTCTTCTGGGATTTTTTAACAGGAAAGCCTTCATCTGACCTTAACTCTAGCCCTTGCACAGTCCTGGAGGTCCACTGTCCTGCTGCTAATTACCAACCCCTGCATTTCAAGATTCTTTCCAGTAATATGACATATAGTCTGACAAAACAGGACCTACGTATGCCCTGTACTGTAGCCAGCACCAAAATAACTCAGTCCTGTGTGTGTGTGAGCTAAAGAAATTTCCAGATAACATCTGAAAAAGGATGAAAAAAATCCTTTTTCCAACTCTTGATATTCACATAGAAGGGGCAGATGATCTGGAAATAGTACTCCAGAGATAAACAAACAAACAAAAAAACCCCTGTTGCTTACTCTCCTTACCTTTCATGGCTCATGGTGTACACCTATCCTCAAGGCTGATAGAGCAGGCACAGCAGCTGTATGGATCAGTTGTGTTGCCACTCACCCTCTCTGCCTCTCTCTGTTTTTTTCTCTCTGGCACCACATGGCAGCCATAACTTCCCTAAACGTCGCTGGCACTGTCTACAGACACTTGCTATGCACTTCTGCCTCTGCTGGGAGGGCTTTTTCAGGAAACTCCAGCTTCAGTTCTTCCCTTCACAGCAATACAGCTGTGGAGGACTGAGGATGCTTGGGTACTCCAGCACACGCTGAGGATCAGGGCCCTAGCGCATGCCCTGCTAAAAAAACAACTGTAGACTCGCTTACCTAAATCCAAGGCTAAAATCCTTGGGACTCAAATGTCCATTGCTTCTAACTCTGAACTTCCTCCATAACAAGTGCTTGCCTGCTCATTTACAGGAGAGAGAGAGATATATTTCTTAAGCATCAGTCGAAAACTTCATTTATTGAATCAGACAGGCTGTCTGGGCAAGAGATTGTCCAGTGAAGTTGTGGATGCCCCATCCGTGAAAGTGTTCAGGGCCAGCATGGATGGGGCTTTGAGCAATCTGGTCTAATGGAAGGTGGTGCTGCCCATGGCAGAGGGGTTGGAAGTAGATGATCTTTAAGGTCCCTTCCAAACCATTCTATGATTTTATGAGGCCTGCCAAGTGCTAGTGCCCCTTCAGTAATCCCTCTGTGAGAGAGGAAATTCTATTTTTTTTCAAAGTAATACTACCAGGCTTGTGGATACATTTGGGGTATCCCACAAGACACATGTATCCTACATGGCATGGAGCCTGTAGCAGATTGGAGGTCTCCTCAACACCAACACAGACTCTGGAGAGGCCTTGCTCCTCCTGCCCTCCCTTGCTACCTTCCCTGAAAAAACCCAGCTGAATGTCTCCTCTGGGTGTAGCAAACACCGAAATACTCAGCTGTGTATTTTAAGAAGTAATGTACTGTGTTTCTTTTCCATCAGCATAAGTAAGGGAGAGAGCATGAGGTACAGAAGATCTCTTTCTGCTCTATTTTTCAGAGAAGCTGAACCCACCAATCAACGTTTCAGTTTCCCTTGAAAACAGAAGTATTAAAATTCACTGGAAACCTCCACCCACTATTGGTTCTGCAAATAACAAGTGTTTTTTGTATCAAGTGAAAATAACAGATCTTAAGGTAGTAAGTTTTTTAGTAATACACTTAGTACGTATAATTTCCATAAAACTAGGCAACTCTTGAATTTAACAGGGATTAATGTCAAACAAATTTTAAATATATCCCAAGGTCCTTAATAATTAATCCAAATTGTATTTCTGGTAAAAAAAATGAAAAATCAACACATTTTGTAAAATCTTTCAGAGTCAGGCCTGCATTGAAGCGAATTGGACGTGTTTTTCTACTCATCTGAAATTTGACTTCCACATTACTATCACATAGATTGCATTGACTTTTTTGTTATAGAAAAAGGAGTATTGATAAAAAGAAAGGTTTAGCAACTACTTTGTTCATATTTGTAAAGAAAAACCTCACATGTTATTTTTGTTATTTTTAAATACATCACCAAAAGGATTATTCCTCTTTTTTGGATACATTATAAGTATTTAAAAATCTTTCATGATGTTGTAACAGCATCTCTTAATCTAGCAGTAAGAAATAGAACAGTGTTGTAGTTTAGGTAATGCTGTATGGTGACTAAATAACCCAGTGGCATTTTGAAATTACCTGGAAATGAGAACAGAAAAGTTTTCATGCATGTTTTTATTTGAACTCCCAAAGACTAGAAAGCAAAGCACTTAATTCAGGATATCGTTAAGTGTGAAGTTCAGATGTGTATTGGAATGTGAATTTTCTGAATTTTTAGTGGTTTTATCCAAGCTGTCATTGAAGATGTTTTTGTTTAAGAACATAAATTTCATCTAACACACACCTCAGTCAGGGCACAGTACTCTAACAATAAAAGCCTTATCTAAGCTGGTGGCAAACATTTAAAAGAAAATTACACCCTGAAAGAATCTATGACTAAATTGATGTGTATCCACTCTTTGTTTGACAGAGTAGAAAGGAGAAGTGCAATGAGTAGACATTAACCATCACATAAAGTTATTCTCATAAATTATAACAGGGTTTATTCATTCAGATGCAGTGCTAATACTGCTAATCAGCTTCCAGAACAGGGCTGGAAGCATCCAGAAAAAGAGCTCAGGTCTGTCACGGACATGCCAAATCTTCCCAGTCCACTTCAGGGTTTTCCATCAGACAGATAGCTAGCCACCTCTGCAAATAATTATAATTCCCTAAACCACTCCCAAGCCTAATACTTCAAAACCCCTGATAGAGACTTCCAGTGGCTTGTCCCTGTCGACTCACAAAGCTCCTCACTGTAAAAAGCAAAGAGCAGAGGGAGCGAGGGTGGTTCATGCCGGATCCCTGGTATTCTGTTCAGCAGTGTGCTGGAGTTCTTCTGACTCCCTGCCCATGCACACTGATTTGCTTCCTGTATTCAGATTCAGAGCGAGGAGGTGGAAGCAGAGAGGGGTGGGAGGAAGGAGTCCTTTTCCACTGCAGGGCCCAAAGTGAGCCAGGGGGATCCTGCAATCCGCAGTGTTCACATGGCCACTGCAGCCCCTGTTTCCAGCTTCCTAACACCTCCCACTCTCTGGAAGGAAATCTCTCATACATGAAATAGTCCAGCAGCCTTACTTAGATGGAATAAACTGCTTTTATTTTCCTTTTCTCTCTCTTGCTCCTCCCTGTGCTTTACACACACCTTCAGGATACAAACATAGGAGAGGAAAGCGAAGAAAAATTATTGAGGCACAGAAGTGAATAAACACCTACAGAAGTGGAAAATCATGGGGGCACATCAGACAGAAGAGAGGCAGCTGCAGCAATAAAAAAAAAGACATACAAGGGCACCAACAAAGTGAGAGGGACTTTAAAGTAGATTTAAGGATAATCAGTTAGTAATGATTGAAATGGTAGTTACTTAGCCAAGGAGCACAAAATGCCTGGGCCTGGAGTGACAAAGTTAAAGAAAACTGGAGCAGTATTACAGGAAACACAGGAGGGAGAAGAATGAAGCAAGCTTTATGTTCTGTATCCTGAGCAAACCAAGGTCTTAATCACTGCCACAGAGACTTAATGTGTTGAGATACTAGGGAAACTATACCCAGGCTTGTAGATATTTGTTGAAGAACATGTAACAGCATAATGATTAAAATATACAAGTCTATATTTATTTATTCTGAAGACCTGAAGACATGACTTACTGAGTACTTACAAGCATAAATAATAGTATTGTGTTATGGATTGGAGTTAAGTTTGCAGGTGTCTGGAATCTAGGAAGGCTTGGCAAGTATCATGGGAAACAAGATTGGAATCTGAAATGTTGGGTAAGTCTGAAATCAAACAAGCCAAAATTCAGTAATAAGGAAAATTTTATGATTAGGAAGTACAGGTCAAATGTGTCAATACAAAATAAGGAATTAAAATATAGGCAGCAATGCAGAAGACAAAAAGCTCTGTGGATTGCAGAGAACCACTAACTGAGTCAATTATTCCATGTTCTTAAGCAAAGGTCAAATACTATTCAAGTATATATGACTTGCACGTCACATGTAGGATTTAGGTTGTGACTAATTTGCCCTTCCAGCTACTGAGTTTCACGTTAAGTTGCATATTTTGCTTTGGACACCACAAAATATAAATAGGCACCAGATCTGGAAAAGTCTTAAAGAGAAGAGAAAGAAGTGGCATGGTACACAGGGTGAAATCCACACCACACCAGTCAGTGTGAGGAGATCAGATCACGCATTCCTAACACCAGAGAAGCCTGCCTGTGTCTGAGATTCATACTTTCTACTACTTTGCAACGTTCTAACATCATTTTTAATTTTTATAAGCAAAAGTTTCCTCTCCAGCTTTCTTTTTTTATTCCTTCTTAAATTCTTAGCATTGTTTATTTACAGAAGTTTACTTCAGTTTTCAAAAGTGATGGATAATTTAGAGATCCCTCTGCCACTCCATGTTTGGGCTTGATCTTTTAAAGTAATATTCCTTCCTTTATAGGCACAATTAAAGATGTTTCAGGATAGTTACAAAAATAGTGAGCATCCTTCAGCTGAAAAATGCAAGATTTTATTCTACCAGAGAAGAAAGTATAGCTCACTACCCACATCAAAATCTTAAAACTTTCAGTTTCATAGTTATTGTGTTTTTTTCTACATGTGGTATCATATAAAATGAAAAGGGAATCAGTGTTTTCAAATGCTTACTGTCCTACTTCTATCTTACCAGTTCCAGTCTCTCTTCATTTTTAGTTCTCAGTTTTAATAATCAGATAATAATCAAATTTGTCTGGACATAAGAACTTGTTCTGAAAATCTCTTCCTACTAGTTAAAAATGCAAATAATAGTATTTGACATCCTTAGATTTATATCTGTATGAACTGCAACATGAAATCATTGAAAATAACTCCCTAAACCTATCTTGGTAGATTGTAAATGTCACTGAAGAGAACTATAAGTATCCATTTCATAAGCCAGCAAAAAAATGTGCAGCACAAGTGAGGGCAAAGAAAGAGATATGCATAAGAAACAAGATCTGGAGTGAATGGAGTGAGCCAGTGTTTATTCATGGCGGTAAGTTATCATGTACTTACTATTGATAACCCTTGTCATGAGTTATTACCATTCAACATATTTATCTCGTTACTGCCTCTATTCTTCTCTAGGTTGTGTTATTGGACCTTAACAGTACATAGGGGTCCCTGACATGCACCAGGCTCACACAGCTCTGCTGTAGGGAAGGAGGGTCTTTAGTCTGAGTTCTACTTCTGTGGTCCTAAGGCCGTTTAGCATAGGGCTCTTCTCCTAAGTTAAACTACACATGACTCTTGACAGCTGATAGAAAAAATTATGGTCAGCAGCTGACAAGGTCCCAACACCTTCCTGTCTGCCCTGAAAAGGACAGCCCAAGCATCTCTAAAAATGCTTTCACCTGTTGAAACCAAGAAATCCACAAAAGTCGTAACATTCATCAAATCACATAGTCTTTAAGGACTAAGTAAGATTCCTTTTACTACATTGGGGGAATAATTTCTTATCTGACAGAAGCAGGAATATTTAAATATATGTTCCCTTCAGCTCACAAGTAAACAAGAGCCTTGTAATACTTTTCCTTCACCTCCTATGACTGGATATTAACATTGGTGTACTTGTGCTTTCTGTGATGAGAAAAATGCCTCCTCAAGCAGAAGCTTCCTAATGTCAGTTTAGGTAAAGGGGAAGCAGTATAATTGTGTGATGCTATATTTATAGAGAGAAACTTGTGTCTGTGTGTTAACATAAAAAAAAAAAGAAAGATACAATGCTATTATCTTTATTTAATGCAATAGCCTGTGTATTTTAGAATATGTCTTTTTGATCTATTGATCTTCAAGTACATATTTACCTGAAGACAGGAAATGTAAAGCCAGATATTATTATTCTTGCAATGGATTGAATGTAAATTCACTTATGGGATTTACTGGATTTTGGCTGCCTAGTCTATCAGATGCTCTGCTGAAAACCTCATTGCCTTGATTAATTAATATCATTAATTTCATTTCAAAAGCATTTCACTTGTGAAATAGCAGGAGAGAGAAACCTAATTGTTCTTCATGCTCACTGTGGTTAGGAAGACAAGGCCATCAGGGTCTTGAGTTTCACTTGGGAGATTGTCCTTTCTTCTCACTGAAGACAGAGAGAGCCTGGGACCACAGCATGGTCTAGAGGGGTGTGCCTGGTCTGTCTGCCTGGTGTCAGGCCAAACATGTCTGATGTGTAGACAGGGGAAATCAGAAGGGTTTTTTGGGGTGTAAAAATGTAGATTTACTCACCCTGCCAGCCTCTCACCAGAAGAAGGAAATGGAGTTAGGAAGTCACCTGCTCTGGTTCCAGCCTGCCGAAACTTGCTCTCAGAAACTCTCCTTCAAATGTTTTCAGCACCATTGCTTTCTTAGCTTCCGATACAGATGTTGTTGAGGTTCAACAATCACTTCAAGAAAGTTTATTGTGGGCAAGACCACCATTGCACATAAGCTGTAATATCTGCACGTGTTCAGTGCAGCAGGATGATTTACCCTGGAGCATACTGCACATATGCAAAGTTCGTGTGTTCATTTAATATTTTTATTTCAAAATGTGAGAATTTTTCTGCTGTTGCAGTATCTCTTTCTACCTAAATTCTTGAAGAAGCATGCCATGACCTGCTTTTTCTTTGCTTTTCCATGACATTCCAGTGTTTCATCTAGGAAATGTGTTGCATTTCTTTAAGAATATGTTTTGAAAAGGAGTTTCAGCCTCCATTTTAAAAAAAGCTGAAACATCAAAATGAAATAACATAATTCAAAACATAACTAAAATATTTGTTCTGAAATGTTCATTTGACATGAAAAGAATTTGTTAATTTTCTCATGGGGAACACATTCATTCTCCATTGGAATTAGCATACGCCCTCAAAAAAACCCTCTCAATTTAAACCTAACTGAGATGTTTACTATAGAAACTTTCCGCTAAAAATAGAAGTGTTGGATCAGCTATACTAAATGTAAAAACTTTAAATAATTGGTCTAATTTTTAAAGTTGATGAGCATTCATAGATTGCTTTGAAGTTAATAGTAATTCAGAGGTGGTGTGCATTTTTGCAAACCAAGCCACTTGTTTTGGTTTCAAAGTACTGTTATTTGTGACAAAGTTTAAGCATTTGCATCTGAAAAAAACCACCACCATAAAATGAATATATGTGCTTCTTTTTCTTGCTGTTTTACAAAATGCATGAAGTAGGAAAGCAGGAGGAGCAAACCTCTTTGTGGTTCAGCCGCTGCGAAGACCAGAGCTTCCTTTTCTCCTGTGTGTGCATGCGATAGTGGTGAGAAGAATGATGCAGAGCAATTACGTCAAACAAAAGAATTTCTTTTACAGAGTCCAGGGATTGTTCAGAATAAGTTTTCTGAGCCCTCAGCTCCAAAGGCAAGAAGGAAATAACTCCCTTTTTGTCCCAGAGTGAATAAGCTTATTCCTATACACAGTTCTGCCCAAAAGTTTTTGAGTTTTTTCTTGGTTTCATATCAAATTTGTGGAATCCATAACGTCCTTGGTTTAAACTACAGATAGGGTCAAACTCAGAACTCTAGTTCCATTATTTTTATATTTGATTTTGGTCTAGATTGATCCTGAACCCAGTATTTAACTGGCCTCAGACTATTAGCATTTTAAGAGCCGTTCCTGTCTGTTTTTCTTCAAAGTGGTTATTTCAAACCAATCCAAACTAGTTGTGGTTCTAAGACTAGATATTAAACAAAAAACAAAATTTGCCAGAAATACCCTATTGAGTCAACCAAAGACATTAGTATTTTGGTATTTGGGGTATTTTGGAGGAAGAAATGCAATGTACAGAGCAGTAGTATCTGTTCCACAGAATAAAGATGTATTGCTCCCTTTTCTTTAGGACTATGCCAAGCAGGTTTAAAAAAAGGTAAGTATAATAGAAACCAAATGTTGCTTCTTGAATCAAAGAGAATATTTTGTTTGACAAAATGTTTTTATTTTCATTTTTCCTTAAATCAGTTACAGCTGTGAAGGGGTGAGGAAGAAGCAGCAGGGGACTCAGTGTGTGTGGAGATGGGAGGTGGCAACAGCAGGAATCCAAAGGCAGTTGGAGCAGCAGCATGAGTGCCAACAGTAGACAGACAGAGGGGTTGATATCCAGAGGAATCAAGGCTGTATGGAAGTAGCCAGCAGCAATACTGGCCACACCCAGCATATGAGAGCAGAATTTCAGTAAAAATGGGGGTGAAGACTATGGGAGAGGAATGAAGCAAGAAAGTAGTGGATCAAGGCTGAGGGCTAAAAGAAGAAGGAAGGAACTGTGCTGAAGTCAGAAGCCCCTTTCCCCGTAAAAGTCTCCAGGAAATGTTTCTTTAAATCTGTGACAGTTCTGGAATAGTGCAATATTTATGAGTCATCCAGCTACTTATAGTTCACCCATTTATGAACTACCCTAGCCTCTGCCATATTATTAACATTACTTTTCCCTCTTCTTTTTTTTTAAGAAAAGACGGTGGATGTCCTGCTGCTAAGCCTCACATTGTTTTGTCTTCTGATTTTCCTTGGAGGTTTGCTGATGTATGCATGTAGAAGGTAGTGCACATTTCTGGAAGATTGTATAAATTTCTGGTGGAAGGGACGTCAGGATGAGGGTAAACCATACAATGGATAAAAGTCAAACATGGATCTTCTCAGATAAATTATGTTTGCAAGAAGCAGTTAATTGTGCATTTCCGACTATTGTTCTAACAAAGGAGTGCCAGGTATTATGACCTGGTGAGCCTTATAATTCTTATCTCAGAGCTCTCACTGCAGTCCCCTGCAGCTCCAGTCTCTCACCCTACTCTCAGATATCTTTTTGCCACAATAAGTGATATATTTTAATCCTACTCTCACTGCTGCCTCTCTGTCCTCAGCGCCACTTTACCACATCCTTTTGCAGGTTCTGCGTTTAAGACCACCAATGTTAATCATGCCAAAGTTGAACGGCACTTGTCATGTTGCCCAATTTCGTTTCATAATCTATGGGTGTAATGAAAGTAGTTTTTTACTCTAAGCTGGATGGTTTACAAGAAATAAATAAAAAAGGGAAGTCAGGGTGACAGAAAGAATTTGCTTTGCTGTACGATAATTACTATTAGTACAGCAAAGTAATACTAGTGGTCCTACACTCACCAACAGTTAATGCAGCCAGTTTTCTCCATGTCACTAATTTTCTGTCTGGCTACATAGCCTTCCTATTGACATGGCAGTGAAGGCTTTCTTCAATCGAAAAATAAACTTGTTCAGGATAGGAAGATAACTCAAGATATCTTAATATTTGGAAGGTGCAGTATGCAAATGGAACCTTTGTTAAAAGTAAATTGATTGTTTAGTTAATGATTAAATATTATTCCTGATTCATGTAAAAGAAGTTATCAATTTTTAATTGTGAAGAGCACACATAGGGGTGACTTTTTAAGCTACAGACGTAGTAGCATGCCACAAGTTCCCACTTTGCTTGAAAATCATATGTTTGTGTATATCCATCAGTTCTCTTAAAACTCTGGCAGGCTAAAAACCGGGCAGGCTGAAGAAGAGCTAGGGAAAGTGTTGAGAAAAATGTCTGCAGTGAAATGAAAAAAAATTATGAAATAGCTTTAGAAGTGGTAGATGCCTGTCTGATTGGAATATGTATTACAAAGCATTATTGACTGATCTGTTCCTGCAGACTATAATAGTCATGTGCCTGTATCACTGTCTTGTAGGTATAGATGCCTGGAAGTTATAACTATGCCTGTTCCACATCCTTCAGATAATATCAAAACTTGGTTAACACATGAGAATCATCACCAGGTAGCGTGTCTGTCTTTTTTATCTCACTACATCAACACTCATGATATTACTTGCCATTGGAAAGGTACATTACACTTGGAGCAGCATGTAATTTTTAAGAAAAACTGGGAAAAAAGTATGCAGAACATTTGTAGTGAAGCCAGAAGAGAACAGAAAACTTGTGGAGAGTACAGGACAATTATCTCAGTAGACAGGATGGAGAAAATCCTCAGGGGACTATAATGTCTGGTGCACCTAAAGGTGCTTCCACACTCAATGGACCAACATTTTACAGAATCACAGAATATGCTGAGTTGGAAGGAGTGATCATTCTGACTCTCTGAAAATAGTCAGATATGGGATATTATAAGTATAAGCATGTAGGCCTGCTATTAAAGAGAATTTTTTTGTGGAGGTCTGCAAGTCATTGGCTATGTTGTAATAATTGTGCATATTCTTATTGCAAATAAGAGGAGGTTCCACAGTGCATGCAATATAACCTACCCCAGCTGTGCACCAGTTGTGGGACAAAGACATGTACAGAGCTGTGTACTTGGGAAGAGCTGATGCGCTGTAAGTTCAGATGTTTGCTTATCTGATGGCAAAGTACACGTCAACTGGGCAAAATGGAAACAAAATATTTGCAGTATTTTTTTTGACTATCGTTACTGGAGCTCCTTGGCTCTCACAATTCAGTGTTTCTTATTGCTGTCTCTCACTGTGTGAATTACAGGAAAAAAAAGTGTTACTCAGGTAGTAGTTTAGTTTCCTGCAACTCTGTAGAAGCTACACAGTGAACTGTGCTCTAGGAGGCATGGTAAGATGTCCTCTTACCTCATTCTCCTACAACACATGATGAGAAGGCACAGGTGTGCCGTAACTATGTGTTTTTTGGGGAAAACATCATTGAAATAAGAAACTGTAATGAGGATTTTCTCTGCCCTATATGCTCAAAATATTTTTTCAGAGCCTCTGCAGGATTTCTATTAATTTTACTGTGTTCTACTGTATAATTGTATTTACACTGCAATATCAAAATATCTCCTAGTAACCCATTCAGCTTTGTAACTAACAATCACCAAGGTGAGACGTTATGCCATCTTCTTCCCCAAGGGAAAAATGTATGCCATGTAATACTGTGGTTTGGTTTCTAGTATAATACATCTACATGATTGCAAACTCTGACAGAAACCACAGATCATCTCAATTCACAAATCATAATTTGAATTGTGAGGCAAGAGGCACGGAATTTCTTTATAATTTTACTTTCTCAAAACAAATTTATTGGAAAAACAATGAGCGTATGCTATATAATCATATTACAAATTACGAGATTGAAGTGTTTTGACTTGCACCTGAAGTTCATTCCCCAAGACTTGGGCTGGCTCCCAAGAGCAGACTGTGCTCCTCTTGTTCTCTGTAGTCATTTTCTCAGAAAAGCTCAAGAGCTACAGATCTAGCCTGAAGCTGTCTCCTATTTCCATTATTTTCAAGATTCAGAGTAATTGCTGTGACACTTCTGGTCAAAATAATTTGACCCAATTCAACACAAATATTCCATAATCCTGTGGAAAAATCATTCTCCTCCTTTTTACAAGTAATGGTGTACAAATTAACTATAATACCCATTTTGGCTATCACATTTGGGCTGGCAGAATGTAAAAACAAAATAATCACCATCAAGCTTATATTCTGTTCTCCCTCTGTGCTTGACTTCATGCATTGCTATTTAGGGGTCTTAGTATTCAATATATAAATAAAAAACTACCACAATTAATGATCGCCACAAAACCTATATTTAATATCACTGACAGACAAAGAAGTGATTTCTGTCCCCAAACTGTTACCAACACCGAATAAACCCTTGACAGGCAGACCTCGGTATAGCTGTGTCATTACTGTCTAGATGATTGCAACAAGTGACTGAGCTGACACTGATCTTGTGACTCAAGTGACTGTTGATGGCACTTCTAGGAAAGATAAATTAAATAAAACATATGGAACATATCAGTATCTCAAATACTGCTGACACCTGAAATAGCAAAGGACACACTGAAAGTCTTAGGACAACTGTGGGGAATGGCACTGAGACAATCTGTTTTATCCAACAAACAAATATAACCCCTGAAGGCTAGACTGTGACTTTGACATAAACCTTAGGTACATAGTAACATCATCCTGGAGGGTGTCAAGCAACAAAATTAGGGCTCAGATCAACTAAGCAAATTTACCTGTGAGCAACTTGTAGATTGAGAGAGTAACTCATATGATCTCTGTATTCCAGTTGTGACAGAGTAAGTAACCTGTACTAATTCCAGATACATTAAATAAATAGTGTGCTTGTAACAATATTTAGAATTGGTGATACCCCTGAACACAAATGTTGTGCATTATGTAATTTTTATCCAACAGCAACATATGTCAATGCAAATGGAGATGCACCTAGAGGTGGGAATTCCTGTGGGAATACGAAAAGAGAATAGAGATGAGAACATCGAACAACAGAAATATTTGAAGGACTCTGTATTAGAAGACCTATAGAGATGATACACCTTTTTTATCTGCATGCAAGAGTACCTTTCTGTGAGGTGGACAATAATTTAATGGATCTAAGAACAACTGACATTGGAATTTGTCTGAGCCAAATAATTTGAAATGTTTTGTGCTCATGATGTTGTGCTACTCTTAAAATGAGCTTTGAACCACAAACACGAAGCAGTATCTTGCAGTTTATCTCTAACAACAACTGATCTTCAGCTCAGTAAAATTACGGTATATCAGATAATATGATCTAATTTTGAGGTTGAGTTGGGTTAAAATGAAATTAGAGTTACTGTTTCATAATGCTGCAGTAGCTTCCAAGTACTGTTTAAAATATCAATACTTTTGAAGACTGGTTGTTCATACAAATCTTTTCTTAGCTATTCAAGATCTGATTGAAGTGGTCATGAGGAATGGTGGAAGCAGTAAATGTTTCTGGAAACAGCAGCAGAGTCTCACAAGTGTTCTCTAGAGTTAAAAAAATAGACTTTCTGAGCCCCTGCATTGTGTAAGCAGACATCAACCAGAAAGAAGAGATCTGTGTGAAGACATAAAGTCTTTTAATGTTGTGGACTCATTCTTTTGCAGTTAGTAAAATATTTAAACTTTATAAGAGGTTAAGAAAATAAAGTTTTCTGCAGTACTGCAATTGTTTAAATAAGTTTAACTCAGAGGAGTTAAAGTTCAGAACTGACTAACTATTGCTATTTATTTTTCCCTGTCCTTTTAAAGAAATTTTTCCTACTGATTCCATGAGGTGATGAGACATGCCAGTTCATTTTCAGGTACACAACCAAGGCAGATTATTTTAACTCTTTGTTGGGACAGTGTTTATTTGATTAGAAGAAAAGGAATTGATTTTTCAAGGAAGACATTTCTATTTTGTAGTTGGGAAATACAAATCAACAGTGGACATAATTTTCTGGAAGGTTTGGAAGATACCTAAAAATTACTTGCTTTCATTACTGGTAACATTTCTCCATTTCAGAATAATATTAGTTGAAGGAAATAATTGATAACCTTGAAATTAAATATGTCATATTATTGTAGAGGACAATATAAAACTTTTGTTTGTGCTTTTGAAACATTCAGTTTATAAGATATACTTCTGTGCAGAGTCTTGATTCCCCTGAATGTGCTTTTTTTTTGGTAAAAATTCTCTCTCATGACAATGGCGATGACTGCTCTATTCCTCCTTTATTACTAAGAATGATTGGTCATATCTGAAAAGCCCAAGCTAGAAATTTCTGAACAGCAAAAGAACTTCAGTGACTTCGTTTGTTTTAAGATGGTGTTCATGACCTCAACAAAAACCAGTCAGCTTTAGTAGGTGGTGTTGCATTTCCTCTAGCATTGCACATTTACAGAAGGTAAGGGTGTCCTTACCTATGAACATCAGTGCTCTTCCCTCCTTACCTGTCAATCTGATGCCCACACAAATCATCAAGTAGAAGGTGAATGGTAGTTATCAGGTATTGAAACAAGTTTTAGAAAGATAACTCCTGTAATGTCTTCTCTGTCTTGAGTGCAGATGGGAAAACCTTTAATCAACATATTCATTTTTCTCTTGGATGGTCAGACACCATCCCTGTGGTAGACAACGAAATTTATCCCATTGGACATGGTTCAGACATGTTTTCTCAAGAAGAGGGGAAAGAGTTATTACTTTCAGATGAAGATTATTACAGGAGGTATTTAGAAAGTATCATGAACTTAGAGATTCCTTTCTTGGTGAGGATACAGAATTAATAAAATGAAACAATCAGAACATAAGTGACCTAAGTCGGGCAGGGGAGTATTGGCCACTCACATCTGGAACCCAGATTTTATAGAGTGAAATCAGGCCACAGTGAATATTATGTTGTTACTTAAAATACATTTTATATACATATATTTTATATACATATCTTTTGTATAGTTTTGGCTTGCAGAGCTTGAAGCCCAAAACCAGTGCCAGAATTTAAAATAAGACAGAGAACATACACACTAAAGTAACTTTATTGTTTTGCTTGGAAATAGAAGAACTTTTTCAGAATAAAATTTTCAGATTGAAATTACTTTTCTTACAACAGGCTTCAGTTTCAGTCAATACACATTTGCCCACATGCACATGACAACTTGTGGAGACACATCACATAAAACAATACTATAATGTGAGTTGTATTGAAAATTAATTCTAAAGTGTAAATTTGATAATACAAAACTCAGTATCTGGACCCTTCCAAGAAACACTTGACCGATGTATTTATAAAATGATATAATTTTTCCTTAAAATAAAATATTATTCTAAACCTATCCAAGACCTGTTCACCAATAGTGTGTTTACGTGCAATATATACATAAAGAAAAATAAACTGAAAGCAAAACAATACTACACTCAGTATGGCATTAAACACTGTAGTATGTATAAAATACTCAGCAAGTTTGCTAATAACACCAAGATACGTGGTACAGTTGACATGCCTGAGGGACAGGATGTCATCCAGAAGAACCTGAACAAGCTTTAGGAACTGGCCCATGGGAATCTCATGAGGTTCAAAAAGGCCACGTGCAAGGTGCTGCACCTGGGTCAGGACAACTGCTGGTATCAACACAGGTGAGGGGATAAACAGCTCAAGAGAAGCCCTGCTGAGAAGGATGTGGGAGTGCTGGTGGGTAAGAGGCTGGACATGACCTGGCAATTGGCACTTGCAGCCCAGAAAGGCAATTGCATCCTGGGCTGCATCAAAAGCAGCATGACCAACAGCTCAAGGGAGGTGATTCTGTCCCTCTGCTGAGACCCCACCTGGAGTGCTGTGTATGCCCCTGGAGTCCTCAGCACAGGAAAGGCATGGATCTCTTGGATTGGTCCCAGAGGAGGGCCACAAAAATGATCAGAGGTCTGAAGCACCTCTCCTATGAAGTCAGGCTGAGAGAGTTTGAGTTTTTCAGCCTGGAGAAGAGAAGACTTCAAGGGAGACCTTACAGCACCTTCCAGTACCTAAAGGGATCTCACAGGAGAGCTGAGGAGGAACTTTTTACTAGAGCAGGTAGTGATAGGACAAGGGGGAATGGTTTTAAACTGAAACAGAGTAGATTTAGATTAGATAGTAGGAAGAAATTCTTTAATGTGAGGGTGGTGAGCCACTGGAACAACTTGCCCAGAGAGGCTCCATCCCTGGAGATGTTCAAGGCCAGGTTGGATGGGGCTTTGAGCAACCTGGTCTAGTGGAAAATATGTCCCTGTCCATGGGGATTGGAACTAGATGGTATTTGAAGGTCCCTTCTAACAAAATAATTTTCTGATTATCTCACTCAGCTCAGCTTGCTTGTTCCTGTGAATGAAATGCTTGCCTCTACCTTAGCTGTGAGTGAAACTCCTGTGTATAAGATTTTACCTTCTGGTATTGAAGTAGCACAACTGACTCTGGCAGTGCATTACACACATAGAGATTGCTCATCCTTTCCACTTGCAGCATTTCCAGAGGGCTCTGGAGTAAAAGTCTTTTTCTTTGTTTGGGTCATAAAACCCTGTGATATATCAAGGCTATAGGTTTTATGCTTTCAACTTGAAGTCCCTACTTCTGTCAAGTCCACAGAGATTTAGGGCTAGGAGCCTTATTTATTATTTGTGTTTCTTCCTGAACATCCTTGACTATGTAGATATCGGACAGATCTTGCTGAAGCTTCTGAAGGAATAATAGTCCCTTCTTTTTTCTTTTAAAGGAGAATAATTGCAAGAGGATGGTGGGAATCAGAAAAGCAGCCCTCAGCCCTGGGGCTCTGTACGAAGGCTGGTCAGTTGCCCAATGCTGCCACCTTCCGTACAAACAACCTACTTTCAACGAGAAATGTTGCTCAAGATTTCAAACTCGTTTAACTCGGGGCAAGTCTGCCACTTTCACTTCACTGATACAATCAAGGAAGTCCACCTCTCTCTCTAACTTGAAGACCTGGCCTTTTTTAGGGAGAAGACACATTTTTCCTAGTTTCAGCTTCCTCAGGTTCGGGTGGCTAATCAAACACAGCTGCCCAGGGCCGTGGGATATTGAGATCTCCAGCAACCTCAACCTAGTGTCCAAGGCAGGATGACAATCTCTTTCTCATTAGACACTAGATGATCAGATGCAAACTAGATGCCCCCATTTTCTTGACCTGGTTATTCTGGCTCTCCCTGCCCAATTGAAAGGAGATACTTTAGCTTGGCAGGTGAAGCATTTGATTTGAGAGTCTTCCCAGCACAGTTAAAACAGTCACAGTTCATATCTCATCATGTTTCAGACCAACATTATTAAGCCAGCAACAGCAGTTTTGATGAGAAATAGCCTTTATCGAGAGCAAGGGCAAAGAAACTTGGGGCACAGTGTTTAGGCTGAAGTCTGAGTTCACAATATTTTTCTTCTCACTATCAAATAGAGGGGCAAGCATCAAACTTACACATAAGTGTATACCATCAGAAGTTTCACGAAAGTGAAGTGTATCAAACAGATACAGAAAGCATAGGAGTGGTGTGTGTGTGTGTATGTATGCATGTAGAAGCACCATGGTCAGGGAAATGCTGTCTGCATGGAAATAGGCATCAATATCCCCCAGGGCCAAGTATATCGTGCATGTTGTGTTCATAACATACTTTCTGTATGTCTCCATTGCAGATGTACATGTTATCTGCTTTCATTTGATTAGCTAATGCTAACTGACTGGTTCAACTCAGTCTACTTATATCTAAAGGAACCAGATGGCTCTTACCAATTAACTTTAAAGATAAAGATGACATTGAGAGATAAAAATGCTTTGGTGACTGATGCAGCACAGAGTTGCAGTTAGAGTTATGTTACTGCATCTCATCAGAGTATACACATCAGCATATTTTTGGTAATCTCAGAAAAAATTCCAGGTCACAGTTTTGAATGCTAATTACATATAAAGCCTCTCACCATGTTCTGGCTCTCCTGAAACCTAGCAGGTGCTCAGACCCCTACCCTTTGGACAAATAGTTAGAGAATATGATTTTGGTATTTAGATCAGGAAAAAATTTGGAGTGACGCAGAACCAGCAAAGCAATTGACGCCTTTGAGTCAAAACTGCCATAGCTTTACTGAGCTTTCCTTTTAATATCCTCTAATTTTGTAAGACCTTCTAAAGAAACCACAGTCACACGTATCTAGCTGTGGTGATTTCAAAACATGCAAGCTTTCAAAAATACAAGTATCTTGGATAGGCAAAGCAAGCCATTAACAAAGAAGGAAAGAATAGATGACAGTGAAGGTAAAGAATTAAAACAATTAGTATTCTAGATCATGCAACAATATTATTATGTTTTCATTATCACACAAAATTAGTTTGGATCCAGTAAGCTGTCATTTTGCATTCATAGAGATGAAAAATAATTGTATTTTAGAGCTTGTTTTGGCTTCTGGCTGACATTTAGTTGTTTAACCAATGGAGAAAATGAGAAATGAGGTGATTTTGTAAATATTCTAGACCAAAACAGCTAACAGACACTTGTTTCATCCTTGATTTTGTGCAATGGCTACTATGTGGGGAAAATTTTTCCATTTTTTTTAACTATAGAGCTGCTTGCTACAGGATGTTGAAAATGTACATGAACTCAAAAGGAAACTGGACACCACCATGAAAATATAACTACAAAGACTTTTTAGATACAAAGTCAACTCTTCTGACTCATGTGGTTATCTGCTCGTTAATTGCAAGACACGGAGAATACTTTTGCCCTCTTGTTGTTTTCTCCCTGGGCTTCTGCTATTGGCACTGTTTGAGAGAAAATAGACCACTGGTCTAAGTCAGACATATTTTTAGAGCACTTGGAGGAATTGTTGAGGCATTGTATGTGTTTCCTGACTGAGAGATTAATGAGCTAATGCTGAAACCAAGTGTGTGACCTCTGTCTTCAGGAGAACAGCAAGATATGCTGGTCAGCTAACACCTAAACCTAAAAAATCAGAACTGTGTGGCTTCATAAGGTCACCCAGATCATCTTCACTGATGAACTTCATCTTCTAAGTAAACTTTATTTGCCTAGACTTTCAGTGATAGTTTGGCAAGGCATTTTATCCACTTACATAATTTCAGTAGCATCTTGATTCACAGGGTGTTTTTTTGTAGCACTAAATGCTTTATTTAGAACACACAGGATGAGAAAGCTTTATCCCTGATCCCTTTTGGACATTTACTAAAAAGAAATAGTGATGCATGTACCATGGACTGTTCTAACATCTGGCAATAATAGAAAGGGATGGACAGAAACAAAACTGTACCCACTTTTGCAGACTGGGGAGAATTTACAGTAACATCTATTCATTATATTGTGAATATACTCAGCTTTGATTCACTGTAAACCTACACTACTTGATTGAAGTCTGGAAAGTATGAGGTATTCAGGGTTATATAAAAACTGTAAATTTTTTTCATCCTTACATCTTTCAGTTTATTTCTTCATGAAAACCAACAAAAAATAAAATAACAGAATACCTGTCTCATATGTAGCATATATTTTGGGTTTCTTAAGATTGAAGATGGCGTATGTTGTAGAGAAAGACTGAGCATGGTGAGAAGGTTAGTCTTGGTAATTTGAAATTAAGAGGCTTCAAGATAACCTGTTTGGGGAATTTATCTTGTTCATCTCCTGCCATATTCCTGTCTCAGGGATTTGTGCTAAAATTGTTGAGGAAACCACTTTCCAGCAGTGGAAAGTAGGGCACTGCTGGGCTCTGTGAGAGCACAGAGTTGCCACGGCCACTCTATTAGTGAGAGATATGTTGCTTCCTTCCTAGCTGTAGAATGTGTTAGTTGTACTGGCACAGGAAGATTTGGGGTAGAGGCAGCACACTTCAGACGACTATGTTAGTAGAAACACAGTGATTATAAGGCCACCACAATTATTGACTTAGTAAGCCAGTATATCCTGTGATCTCTTTAAATGTTGCTTTCCTGTGGCACCTCAGCCCTGGACTTGGAGCACTACTGACGAGGTGGTACTTTGAAACATCTGGGAGTTCTTCTCAGCAGAAATGACCCTTTTTAGTCGTTTTTTATGTACCTTTAAAAAAATTGTGAGTGGAATTTAAACACTAGGTGTCAGCCAGTCACCTCACAAAAGCATGCTCTCAAGCACTAGTGCATTTGTCTTTGACAGCAAAAACTTTTTAAAAGTTTAAAAGAGCATGTACAATAATGTACACATTATATAATAATTGCCATCATGCCAAAGCCAGGTGAGGCAATAGGCCTGTTTAGCAGCCACACAAATCCCAGAGTCAGAAAATGTCAAGAAAATCCTTTTGTAGGAAGACCCTTGCACACACTGTGGTGAGTATTCACACTGTCATGGTAATATATTGGTTAATCTGTTGTCTAGCATTACAGGTGATTGGTAAATTCCTCTTTCTTTCACCCATTCTACTCCAGCTTCTGCAGCATTTGCAAAAAAATTATGTTTCAAAAGAAAGGACACCCATTCTAACCTTTGGAAGTTGCTCCCCACAGGGCAACATCGGCATAGAGAAACTGATGCTTTCATGCAAGCTGTTGTGACAGCTGAGAACTATTTAACTACAATGCTTGTGTTGACAATAGTTTGAGTATTGCTTCTTTTGCCAGTTCTCCAAACAGGCCAGTTGCCTGGTGGGGAACTGCAACAAGAGTCACTGGACTTAATGGGTCAGGCCCCTCAGGCAACCCTGAACTGATGATCTTCATTTTTGTGGGTCTGGCTTTTAGTGATCTGGTATCGCAAGAGATTCAGATAATGGAGCTGTCTCCATATAATAATGATATACAAGGGGAGCTGCTTGCTTAAGCATTGCTGTGGGACTACAGATATACTGCCTCAGGACCCAAACTCATATGTCCTCACTGAGCTCCCAGCACAGATATGCAGGATATCATCCTGCCATCTCTCTGCTGCTTGACTTGGGGACCTGGCTTTTCCTTTGGATTGCCTCATGGACCTATCCCAAATGCTCACAGCTCCACTAGATGTCAGAGGACAAATATCCTCTGGGTCACTTAGTTTCTGTGATTTGGCTTTGTAGTTACTGAGGTTTTTTTTTATTATTCTCTTCAGTTACAATTTGATTCAGTAATCTCAATAATCCTCAAAAAAATCTGCTACGTATTCTTGAAACACATTCATATTGTCCTTCTTTTCTGGAATCATACCTGTATAATTTCAAACACTGAACTACTTCTAAGGCAATGCCATTGTGTAGCTTGAATGGAAGTTTATTCTACAGTGCATGAAGAAATGTATTTTACAATTCTGATCTCTATTCTTTTAAATATATATTTACAATTACTGCATCTCTGCTGTGAGGTTCTGAGGAGAAATGTCTTTTATGTCATGGTGACTCCATATTATACAATACATTTTCATCCAGCCTGTGAGATCCCAGGTTGATTGTCTGATCCTGGGGTACCAAAGATTGTGTTAGGTGCAGCTCTCTTCATGTGTCAGTTCACAGGATTAAGGCCCACTGAGGACAAGTCATTAGAGGAGGCAGGTAACAGCTTTCAGGTTACAAGATCAGAGCTGAATTCTTCAGTGCTCCGTACTTTGTGAGACAGAATACAGCCATGTGCAGGGCTGCCCCACGAGATCAGATGTATTTCCACCCACTCTTCACTCACCCTGCCTGAGCATAGGTCACTGGAGAAGGTGAGGGGACTGGAGAACTAGTCCTTTTGATGTCTAGATGATAACTACCTTAGGGTCTTTTTAATATTATTTGGTTTGTTTGATCTCACATAAGGGCTTTAGTACTTTTTTTATTTTCCTGGTAATAGAGAGCAACAGCAATGAATATGTTCCTCATCTATGTGTCTGTGTTCCTGCTGTGATCACTTGGCTGTTCTTTTTTGTTCCCTTTACCTCAGGGTACTTTTGCAGCTGCACGTCATCATGATAGCCATGACAGCTCCTCAAATCAAAAAACTAGACATATTTGTAGAACAACCTTCTACCAAGATAGCAGCTGTCCTCTGCAGAGTAACATGCAAACACCTATACCCAGATTCATCCTACTAAAGTAAGGTGCCTCTGTTAGAGAACCAGAACCCCTACATATCCCATGGACAAAGACAGACACCACCAAAGGATGGATTGTGTCACATAAGGGTGGCTGTTTTCCTTCTACTCTTGTCCCTGGACTTACAAGAACTCCCTTGTACTCTCTCTTACTGCAAAAGCTCTGGTTCAGAACATAAAGCCAGTTGAAAATAAGTAAGAGAAAAGCATTAGTTATATCAAACAGTGAAAATAGAAAACATAGTTAAAATGTAGAAAATAGAAAGATGGGGAAAGCATTATAGTGATGAATAAGAAAATGGCTCTCAGGTAGCTTTTTGTCTTCAGACCTGTCTTCTGACCATATATACCTGCTAATTTCAAAGTTCTGTCAATTTTAGAGCTCTTCTTCTGAGCAAGGATGATAACCAACACCAAAAATGTCCTCCCGATTGCTTGAAATAACCACTTATGACTCTGTCTAAAAAAAAAAAGAACACAAAGTGGGATGAATTTCGAACTCATTATCTGCTTGAACTCTAAGATTGAGCTTGGGTCACAAGTATCGTCTTTGCCTCACTCGGAACAGGAGATCGGAACATGAAGCATGTGATACTAAGCTGGTTTGATCTATTAGATACAGTCACAAGCAAAAATTATATCCTTCCAGATTATCATGTGACTCTTTTGTTCCAAACTGGCTATACAAAGCTGAATTTGGTGTTTTACTGCTGAAGTAGAACGAATGAGCAGCGTAACAAAAGAAGTCTACATCTTCACTTTGGGGATCCTTTCATGGCTGTGAAGGTTGAATGAATTGGGCCAACACAGAATCTGCACTGCCCCTTGATGACTATTTCTTTAATGTTTGCGAACACTGAATATTTATCAGTCTTTTACCTTCAGTCAAACTCTAGCTGAATCTGCCTAGCAGGATTAAGAGGAAAAAAGAGATGACTGGGAGACATAGGTCCATATACACACACAACAGGATCAGTCCAACTTCATTTGCCTAAATCAGGCTGGAAGTTCTTGAAAACACACTACTACTCTGAAAATGAAATTATCAAAATACTAATATACCATGCATAATATCTGACTTTTGATAAAGTTGGATATATTTATTTAATTCAATTAAATTAGTCTCACACATATTAAGAGAACTTCAGCTAATGAGTTGATTGGTATTTTTGTGCTTAACAAAGTCCAGTGTCATTCACAGAAGGAGGGAGAGGTAGATGCCATCTGAACATCACATCAGGATGAAGATATCTTTTTCTTGACTTAAAAAGCCAGTATAATTGTGCAAGCAGGAACTATTTCATAACAAAT
Source organism: Platyrinchus mystaceus (assembly GCA_035041135.1). NCBI lineage: Eukaryota > Metazoa > Chordata > Aves > Passeriformes > Tyrannidae > Platyrinchus > Platyrinchus mystaceus. The sequence continues at coordinate 83,161,678 of JAWWLV010000001.1, forward strand.
CTGAAGCTCCTGAAACAAAAGTTATTTCAATACTGGAAAATCACATAGGAGAAAAGATTAAAGTATATTAGTTTTGGTTTGCTGGCAGGTGTTTGTTGCCTGGGGTTTGGTTTTGTTTCTGTTTTGTTTCTAATTTTTTTCTTTCTTTTTTTTTTTTTTCCAAAGCCAGATGATACATGATATGAAGCAGCATTTTGATCTGTTGGATTGTAACACAAACATCCTGTCAAGACAAACTGATGGCCTATCTAGTTTTTTTCTTATGTAGTATGTGGGTATGCTTCATATTATTATGGTTTCAAGAATTTTTGGAATCACTAAGAAGGTGAAAAAGAACAAACCAGAATATATTATAATGACATCGTAAAAATTCAGGGTGTATCAGTGGCTCAAAAATTGCCTGAAAGTCTCTTTGTCCAGCCTAACAAGAATATAATACATCTAGAAAGGGAAAAGGCAACAGAGGTAACGGTGTGACACAGCTTGCATCAGAGAAGGAACCAGGTGGTCTAAGATCCTTCAGCCTGGAACAGAGGTAGGTAAAGGGAAGGATGATCATACTGGTTATAAGCTAAGTAAATCAGATACTTCTCGTCCAACAACATGCATTGTTAATCATTAAAAATCTTTGCCAAGGAGTGCTATGAATGCTGATGGTCAACATGGGTTCGAAAGGTGATTAAAAAATTCTCATACAGTAACCCTTAATTCATCAAGAACTATCAAGCACACTTCTGTGACTCAAGAAGCCACTGATCTACTGTCCTGTTTTTGGCTGGAATAGATTTAATTTTCTTCCTAACCAACCAGAGAAGGAGGCTGTATGCTGCACTTGTCCCCTTTTACATCTTTCCTTTGGCAGTTTCAGGTATGCCAGCTGGAGGATTGGTTGGTTTGGCAGTGCCAGGTGCCCTCCTTACCTGACCTGGGACCTTTTCCTTGGTGTGGATCCTCCAGATGGGATACTGAGGGGCAAAGAGGCTGCCCTGTCTGCCTGGGGAGGAGTAGGATTTTTGGAGATTAAGCCATGCTTTCCCTGAGAGGGAATACAGAGGTGATTTAGACCTGAGTTCCTACCTTTTTTTCTTGTACACCTTTTAGCAAGGGGGAGGAAGATAAATAGTTTTTGAAGTATAGATAAGCTTATCACCTTTGAAAGGAGTACATGTAGGTGTGGCACAGATCTTCTTCCTGGAATCTGTTTGCTGAAAGGCTATGGAAAACTCCTAAGAATGAAGATCAAGGTTAAAATAAAACCTCTCACAGTAATAATGTCCTACAGAATAGACATCTATGACTTTGAGCAGGGGCACATGACCCTCTGCATCCCTTTTTAATGGCAACACTGGCAGGGATGGGTTGTGGGTACCATTGGGTTGTGGGTGCAAGCACAGCATTGGCTACAGCAGCTCCTGTCATGAGGTCATGTACCACATAGAGGTGCATCAGCTAGAACTGGTGGGCACATTTCATCTTTTGACTGCCTCCTCCATCTTCTTTCCATCCCCTTGTAAATAAAATTGCTTGTTCAAGGGTGCTGTCTGCATGGATGTGGAACAGAGAGAACTCATTTTGTTCAAAACATAACTTTAAACTTGCTAAATGTGTTCTGCTTTTTTTGCTTTGCTGCTTGATAAAGGAGATAATGAAATTGGAGATAAGAGAAAAAAGAAAAAAAGTCAATCTTGATCTGTTTGTTTTTCCCCTGTAAGTACTGTGTATTAGCTGTCACTAAACTTTGTTTCTCTTTCTTAATGTGACATTGACCTCAGCAGAATTTATTAGTTGCTTTTGTTATTTGTCCAGTTTATCAGCCCTATTAATCTGAATTTATTCATCCCTAATTTATCTGTATTTCAACACAGAACTGGGACAGACCACAAGCCAGACTGACACTATATTTGCTATCCGTGGTGAGACGGGTGACAGAGACAGGCTGCAGTCTACCACAGCTCTCCTTACGGAACAAGGTAGGTTTCTTCCTTCAGCAAAAGGGTGAGGAAAATCTTGTCTTTCATAGTTTCATAGTTGATAACTGAAGGATGGGGAGAAAGACAGAAGAATTCCACTTTACAAGCTCACACTGAAGGCCACAATTTACACCGGGGGAAAGTAAGATAAAACCAAGACAATTCCATTATAACATTGTTTCCCACTCTTGTAGAAGGGCAGTGAATCAGTGTCTGTGCTGAAAGGCACTGAGCATTTACCCTGACCCTTCCTTAGCTGTGAGCTTTGGTCCTCTTGTCACATAAGTGAAACAGGAAAGCTTCTGCCCTGAAAGACACTCAATTAAAACAACACAAATGGGTTTATGTAAGAGAGAGGCAAAGGAGCAGTGGAGGTGGAAGCTTGTATTTATTCAAGTCACTTAAAGATAGGAATTGCTAGCTTTAGAAGTGCTTTTCATCAGCAATGGAAATTGATAGGGATGTGACATTCCAACCTCTTGTGAATGTATGATCCCAGGAAGCCTTTTTTAGTTAGAATCTTCACGACTAGCTTTTATGACTACTCCACATCACTGAAGCATCTTCAGCAGTAAGCATGTAACGGGGATAGGGAAAGGGGTTGGCACAAAGAGTATTTCCTTGCAATTATTCATGGATTGCTGAAATTCTCTGTAGCTGAATGGATTTCAGAAAAGCAAAGCACGGAATATAACTATCTAGTTATGAAATATCAATGCAGCATAAAAATACTTTTTTTCCTTTCATATGCACAGGGACTCAGTCATACCCAAACACCAAATCAAAGGAGAAAATTTTCAGGAAAAGTAGATACAAATTTTCAGCCTGATTTTCCATACCACATTTTAAACAGATGTAAATACAAAATGTAATCTTGAAAATATGTTCTTTAACAAAAGCAGAATGCTTCTTTCCAGCCCCTAAACATGATCTTTCCATGAGCCCTCCCAGCCTCTACTTGCCCTTTTCAGATTGTCTTCTAAAAAGTACTAAGGGAAAAAAAAGCCCCTAAATACATGTTCTTCCTCTTAAGATCTAATTTGATAAAGACTACCACCCTCCATTCTCCATATGCCTGCTAGTCATAGCCATCACAAAGTTAATATTGTTACCAGAAATGAGCTCAACTTAACTCAAAACATGTGTTTGCCTGTACAACAGCATTTTAGAAAACTTTGCTTATATTTCCCCATCCTCAACTTTTCTATGGTTTGTTTGTTTGAAAACAACATTTGAAATTCAATTACATTTGCTGCAGTTCTGAGAAGGGCCCCTGCTTCCTTTCTAAAACAGCTCACAGAGAAAATAAAATGGGGGGTGTTGAGTAAAAAACAAGCTGCTGCTAGTGCAGCAGTATAGGCTAGCTTTCCCCTTCCTCCTTTAAGCAGATTTACCACTTTAAGAATATTTTCTCATACTCACTTCCAATTAATCTTGTACTGAAGGGTCCTCTCAGCAGTCAGTAGTAACTGCAGCTGGATCAGAAGATAACAAAGCAAGAAAACATCCTGGCTGAAGAGACCCTCTCCAGCTCAAAAACAACTGGTATTTGTGAAAACATGGACAAAGAACCAAACTCTGCCTAGACACGGTGACCTAAGATATCACATTGCTTTGAGTATTTTTGCATTCTTGTTCTTCTAGACACAGACAATCCTCAGTGTAATCAGCCATTAAAAGACAGAAGAATATTTTTATTATTATTTTTAGTTCAGATAGCAAGATATGAACACTATGTACCACATTTCTTGATACAAAATTGTCTTCCCTGAAGGCAGAGGATTGCCAGACCTCCAGTGGTTAGAACTGGAGTCTCCACCCTCTTTACTGTAGGATCTTCTATGTAGTATATAAATAGGTCACTTGACTTTCACCTCCCCACATGAGCAGCTCTTCCTTTAACACCTGCTTTAAATCTTCAGTACTACTTGGGGCACAAATAACCTAAGAGTAACAGAACAAATACCTTTTGAAATTTGAGATTCTGATACAATTTTCCAGAAATACAGACAAACTGGGACCTGAGGAAGCTGAAACTTATTTAGCTAGTTGTGTGATGGGCAGCCATTTGTTCAGTTCAAGGGAATATCATTAAATGTTCACTTATCTCCCTGCTTTCTTTACCACTAAGAAGACTTCCACAGCTGCAAAGAGCCCAAGCCCTCCCTAAGCCATTCTGGTATTCTGGACTAAGATAATGGTAGGCAGGATAGAAAGCTCTTGCAAGGTGTCCAGCACAATCTGTTGAGTATTGAGACAGCATCACTTTTAGGGAGACCCCAAAATTTGGATGAACCTGATATGAGACTTCTTAGTAAGGCTTGGCATGGTGATGTGAGGAGTTTACTCTATACTAGTAATTTAACTCTAACCAACATGAGAAAGAAAACAAAGAAATTAAGTCTTATTAAATTATGTGAAAAAAGACATAATTAAAACCATAGGCATAAAATACAAATATTGAATTCCAGTGTAGACTTAAAAAAATTATATAGGTTTACTATCGCTCTTTATGACAATGGCAAGAAAAAATATGTATAAGAAAATTCTGGTGTTGAATTTTCTTCACAGTTTTCATCTGCTGAAAAAGTTGCATTTTGCTATCATGGACAGCAAATAGGCAAATAGTTCAGATTACATTTGGTTGGGACTTTTTTGTTTAAAAATCGAACTGCAAGAAAGATGGAATGTGTAAAGTTAACTTTCCTTTCCAATTTTATGTTCATAAAGTTTTACATTTATAAGTTCACTTGAGAACAGATGAAAGTTGTAAAACACCACATGACTGACATGAGTCCACATAATTCTGCATCAAGCAGTAGTATGTAAAACATAAGTCTGGGGTTTGTGAACCTCAAAACACTGCAAAATGTGTTTCACTAAACATTTCAATTTTTGCTACCTTATTACTCTAAATAGTACTTTTTAACAATATAGAACCAATTAAAATATATGACTATAAATAAAGACACAGCACTAATCATAGCTCTTCATCAAATAAGACACAGATGTTTACACGTTATTCTTGCATATTTTTATGAAGGCAGCACTGCTGGTTAAACATAGATGCCTGAACTTCTCTAATTAAAACTCAGTTTGGAAAAACTGCCAAATGACAAAACCAAACACAATATACTGCATACACACACTTACCAAAAAGACACCTTACAAGTATTTAGAAGACTTACCTGAATCCAGATCTTTCACATTTGAAACAATTCTGTCTTTGTGAAAACCACAACAGTGCAAAACGCTTTCAAAAAGCAAGAAAAAAAATTAGATTTCATTTGTCATTTTTCTGCAAGAAAAGTAAGAAAACGGCAGTTACCCCTAAAAAATAATTCCTGTCATAATTCCACTTTTAATACTAAAATCTTTGTCAAGTCTATGCAGGAATATGTAATGACACAAGATTTATCAGGAAAGACATTATCTTTTAAGAAAGCAACTCACAGTCCTGGAAGAAATCACAGAGAAGCTTTAAAGCACTCAAACCTTTTACAAACCTGAAGTGGACACAGAAATCCTGAGACTGCACAGAGGTTACAAACAATTGCTATGGGTTTAACGTAAGTATATTCATCAGAAAGTTGCAATGAACAGACAGGAGGAAGTGATAAGGTTTAAATCTTGCCCTAAAGACAGGGAACTGATGTTAAATATGAACTTGAATGAATAAAATGACTGACTATTGAAAAAAGTCAAAATAGATGATTACCATTTTTTAAACCAATTGTAAGACAGAGTGACTTGTTGTTTCCTTCAATTTGCATACAGAAGAAATTAGAATTTAAGCTAATCAGACCTACCGTGTTTTTCTTGGAGGACACAGGAAAGGAGAGGAGGGGAAAGAAGAGGGGAAGATAGGGTGTTTTATCGTGTTGTTTTGGTTTGTTTTGTTTTTAAAGAGAGAACTAGGTTGTTTACACCTCTTTGCAAGTCCACCAGTGTTCAAACTATAATTATGCAACATGAATTTCAAGTGCAGAAATGCTAGAGTTTATGCTCTCAACACCTGGGACAAGAAGAAGGACAGCTTAAGTGATATACTTCAGGTGTCTGCTGAGCTTTCTGTGGGGGCTAAAGGACTGATCCCAAATCTTTTCACTTTGTTAGATATTCCTGGGACTTAGTTTTTGCCAACATATTCTCCTGGTTTTATAAACACACAAAATATAAACTTTCAATAGCTGAAATAATTCAGCTATAATCAGGACATCCAGGGAATTTCCTAAATATGACTTATCCTCATGATTGGTACACATAGCCTTACATGTGCAAACAACTCAATTGAAAAGAATTATGTATCCACAGTGGGTAAATATAAATTTATGATACTGGATCTGGAAGAGGTATCTTGCCAGTTCTGTGGCCTGCATTTGAGGGTTTTTTACAGAGTACTAAATTATTACTTTTATCACTTGGAATAGATAGAAAAGTTTATAAAATACGTAGTTTTGTAATTTGAAACAATATTACAAAACAATAATACAAAAAGTTTTCTGAGTCTTCTCTTTACATTGTCATCTCTGGTTTAGAGTAATCAATGCCTAATTAGCACT